>CAVMJV010000071.1:0-1228661 GCA_963681835.1 Meloidogyne enterolobii
GCAATAAATATCAACAAGCAATGCTCGTATTGAGAGACAATATTTTTTCACATTACAACAATGGTGTTAGAGCTAAAAATGTTTTCCTTCAAAAGATTGCAGGTGTTGTTGGTGTTTAGTAGAGCTGTTTTATGAAGAAAGAAGAAGAAGAAGGATTTTGGATTTTAAAAATTTATTTTTGGGAGGGTTATTTATAGAAAAATTAAAAAAAATTTATTATTATAAAATTTTCAAAGCCCTAAAAACTTTTTTAAAAGTAAACTGGCAATAGAAATATGGAATATTATAATGCCTCCATCGAAGTAAAGAGGGGATATTGCCAAGCAATAAATCAATCAAAATTTTTTTTATTTACCTTGTTAAAATTTTAAAATTTATTTTACATTCTCTCTCGTTTCTTTCCCTATAGCCGATTTGGAAAGGGCATAAGAGTTGTTTCGAAATTTCGATTTTCGAGGTTATTTGCTCTTGATTTTTGATTTTGACTTTTTGGCTATAAAATTTGAAATTTTGGCGACAGAAAGGATGAATTTTGGCTAATTGGCCTTTCAAAATTTTCGCCTGCGGCGCTGAAAATAAAAGAAATCTGACTTCGAAAATTCAGAGGATACATATATGGGTGTGTGGACGCTATTGGGGAAATCAGTGGAGCCACTAAAGTATACAGCACATGGATTTTCAACATTAAACGTGGTCCAAAAAATCTACAAAAATAGATTCAGAAAATGTATTTTTATAAATTAATTTTTTACATTTACTTTTTGATAATTATTATCAACATTTCTGTTGGAAGGCGGAATAGGTCCCGCCTGTTTTCGAGTCCCGCCGGTTTTACAAAATGCCTTTGTACTTTCCCGTTATTTCCCCCCATTTTCCTTTCCTTCCTACCTCTCAATCGTTTCTTTCCCTTTAGCCGATTTGGAAAGGGCAAAAGAGTTGTTTCGAAATTTCGATTTTCGAGGTTATTTGCTTTAGATTTTAATTTTGATTTTTTGGCAATAAAAGGTTATTATAAAAGTTACTGCTATAAAAATCGTAAATTTTTCCAAAATTTCAGAAATCAGATGGAACGAAACGCTGGAAATCTAAGTCGGAAATCGGAATTCCGACCCACCTCTGCTTTCTAGCGTCAAAAATTCAAATTTTATAGGCAAAAAGTCAAAATCAAAAATCGAGAGCAAATAACCTCGAAAATCGAAATTTCGAAACAACTCTTTTGCCCTTTCCAAATCGGCTAAAGGTAAAGAAACGAGAGAGAGAATGTAAAATAAATTTTAAAAATTTGACAAGGTAATTTAGATTGATTTATTGCTTGGCATATTTCTTTTAAAATAGTTGTTAATAAATAATAGTTTTGACTTATTTTTAACAACTAATTGGGTTTTAATGGCCCAGTTGTCTTTTAAGTATCTGACGGGTTAGCTCTTTATGAGATTTATCCAACACATTTTAAATTATTAATAAACGAAATGGAAACGGGAGTTTTCTGTCCAATCTGAATATTTTAATAATTATTGCTTTTTATCTTTAAAACTCTGTATTTTCAATGATAAATATTCCTAAACTTTAACACAATCTAAAATTAATAAAATATTTATTAATTTTTAATAAATATTTTTTAATTTGTAAAATGTATTATTTTAAATTAATTTTTTTCATTTTCTTTTTGTTAATTATTATCAACATTTCTGGTGTAAAAACTAAAGAAAAAAATAATTTATTATTCCAACGTCGGTGCAAAAGGGGTAATAATTCTACCTGTCTTGAAGGAGAAAGTAGTAGAAAGTCTAATCAACGTTTTGGGAAACGTGAAGGAAAGGCACATGAAATAGAGGAAAGTGAACTTGAAGGAGGAAATTCAAAGAAAAGAATGAAAATAAAAAAAGAGGAAATTGAAATTAAAGGGGGAAAGTCGAAGAAAAGAGCCTTGTATATTTTCGATAACTTTTTCTACTCTCACGTTCAATTACATGTAAATATTTTAAAATTTATTTTCAAACAAATCTCTAGTAATCACTACTGTGTCTCTTCAAAATGAAAATTTGGTACCGAATTAACTTGCCGTAGCTTTTGACTCTTGCTTATGGCTCTGAGAAAGACTGACTTACTTTTTAGTGTCCAAGGAGGTTTCCTGCCGAGAACTAATAAAATAAGCAAATGGATACTATGATAGTACATTTCCCTGGATGCTTGAACCAAAATTTATACTCATATTCATACCTCGTATCGTACCTGGTACGAAGTACAAGTTCGAGCAAAACTATAAAATGTTATGATTAGGGCGTGTCAAAACATGCAAATGCATATTTTGCATGCGGATATGCCATGAGCTGAAACGCTCAAAAATGGTGTTTTTACATCGGTTAGAGCACTTTAGAACCCGGTTCTTAATGCATATTTTTGCATATTTCGGTACTTTCGTGCATATTTGCATATCTGTGCATATTTTGGTAAATTATCAACATACATAGGCTTATAGTAAAGGCTTTATCTATTATTAATCATTATTGAGCTTTATGCCATTGAAATTATTTAGATTAGATAATATTTTTCTAGAGTTTGATTTTAATAATAATTAAAAATTACAGGTAATGCTTGCTACGGCTTTATCTGAAAGTTACATTGTAGTAAGTGATTTATATAAATTGATTTATACAAAAGACTCATTTTACCATAAGAAAAGGCTTAAATGAGCAGGATTGTTTGACATGGAAAAATGAGCTTCGTCGTCATTTAATTCGACGGGGCCATTAATTACTGAATTCTTGTTACAATCTTCTATTAATATATTTATATTAATATACATATGTATTAGTGTGACTGAATCAGTGGCACTAAAAATATTGTCGAAAATTCTGAATAAATAAAATTATTTTTATAGGATATAATTGTTTATAGTATAAAGGACGGTATCCCTATAGAGCTCAACTCTCTATCAACCGACTTGCAACTTATTGAATTGTATTTAAACATACTCCATTTGGATCGGCAGAAACTTGCTACCGATGGACTATTTAAAGCTTACGACGATTTTAAAGATTCAGATGATTATGAAGTAGCAATTTTTGAAGGTATGGAATTCTAAATAAACTTTCCCCATTAACTTGGTCCGATTTCCGGCTCTGACTGTTCCGACCCACCTCTGCTATAAATAAATATAATGTTGGATGTTCCTATGGAATCAGTGGTTCCTAGAAAATACCTAGGTAACATCGTGTTGTAAACAAAACATTGCCTATTTTGACTAGTCTAACGGGCTTGTATGACCACAAGTTTGATCCCACAATGCTATGTGATCACTTACAAGTAGGACTGTCGGTTTCGCCAAAATTTTGCGTTAACCAAAACCGACCGACAGTTTCCGGTTAAATTTCTTCCAATTGTCTCAACTTTTAACTTTGAGAGGAATTATAGAAATAGTTTTAATTTAAAGATTTAATGAATAATACTAAAGTCAAAATTGGAAATGATTATAAACAAATTCTTGATTATCTTGGTCAACAAAAATATTCTTTTGGAATCGCCGATTTTACTGAAATGGCCGGGTCTTTTGCTGTTTTTGAATATTTGGGGATTGATAAAACTTTTGATGTTTCTCCTAGTATTATTATCCCTCCAATTCTTCAATTTTTTGGGATTAATATTGTACAACAAATTCGTGAAGGGCATACTGTTATTCCAGGTAATTTTTGGTGAAATTGTTAGAAAATTGAAAAAAATTGGTCGAATAAGTCTAAACCCCAATAAATATTTTAAAATGGCATGAGCACGAAATCCAAAATCCGGTTTTTGGACCGGAAAGATGCGGTTGACACTAACTTGATCCATTTGTGTTCGGTAAATATCCAGCTCGTCCTTAACATGTCTGCAAGTGACTTTCTGCAGAAATGCATTTTTCTCCTTTCCTCTCTTTACCATAATTTTCCTCAAGTAATCAACTAATAGAGTGACAGTTTGTCGCGAATAATAAAGGGAGTAAACATGAAAATGGTTCAAGGTTTAAAAAAAGTTTATTTATAATATAAAATCATCTGATCTACCACAAATATATCTGAGAACTTTATCAGGGATTTATATACTTTAAAATTTTCATTTATTTGTAAATAAAGCCTCTTCATGTTTGTTCCTTTATTATTTGTTTGTTCCTTTTATTAATAAAATAAAATCACATTTTTTGTAGACATGTTTACATCAAAAAATTCATCTTACATTAAAAAATCCATTTTTTAATGTAAACATCGCAAATTGTTAAAAAATTGCACTTTTTATCAAAAAATATTTTTCATATAAAATACTCTTTAAAATTGTAGTAAAAATAAAATTTTTATAAAAAATTTCGTTAATTTTTCAAAAATTAAAAATTTTTTAAAAGATTTTTAAATTAATTTTTCCTTTAAAAAATTATTTTTTTAATTAATTGGAAAAAGTTTCTGATTGCCTCGAATAGAGTCCAGTACGGGTCTATAAAAGTAGTAAATGAAAAATAATAAAAATTTTTCAAAAATTTAATAATTTTTAAATTAAAATAAAAAATTTTTTCCAAACAGACCTCAGTTCAAGCAGACCTCGAAATTAAAAAATTGCAAAAATTAGGTTTGATTTACGAATATGAAAAAATTATTGAAGAACAATTAGAAAAAAGAATGATAGAAAGGGTTGATAATCCCAAGGAATCGCAGCGACCGGCGCATTACTTCCAAACCGGTCGGTTCTCCGTTTTGATAAGGCTTTTACTAAAGTGAGCATCGTTATGGACGCTAGCGCCAAGCCTCCAGGAAGTATCGAAGAAAATTTATACATGGACAATTAATGATTCCATTAGAAGATGAGGATAAAATGCCATAGTTTGTCAAGAAGCTAAAATATTATTTTCCAAGGCAGGAATGAGACTCCGCGAATTTTTTGGTGCAACCAGAGGAGTCTGATTGCCTCAAAACTGTCAACCTATCAGTTGATTACTTGAGGAAAATTATGGTAGAGAGAGGAAATGAGAAAAATGCAGCAAAAATGCATTTCTGTAGAAAGTCATTTCCGGGCATGTTGAGGACGAGCTGGACATTTACCTTTGTGTTCGATTAAATGAAATTAAATTTAAATCATAATTTTATCATTTTCCACTTAAAGAATTATTTTTTGCAAAGCCCGGAGATTGGGAATTTACACAAGATGGATGCCATTTCAAAGAAGAGAGATTAAATGATAATTTGAAAGAACATAAATGTGAAATAAATGTAACTAAAAAGCTTTACAAAGATATTGTTAGCGAAACATTAATCAATGATTTGAAAATACAAAGGGGAGAGCGAAGAAATTTTTTTAGTAATTTATTTAAAAAAATTAGCTATCATTTTGTTAATCAACATTTATATGCTAATTTTAAAAATTATCCGAAAGATGATAGAATTGTTTATATTGGAGGTATTCTTGTTGAGGAAACTGAAAAATATTTGAAATTGGAAAATAAAAATGAGGCAAGAATGATTATTAATTTTAAAATTAATAAAAAAATGTTTTAATGTAAATTAAAAGGCACGCGGACATATCCTGACGGACATATCGGGACTAAATTAAAAATTTTTAAGTTTTTTTCAATTTTAAAATATTAAAAATATAAATTTACAAACCTAAAATCAAAATCAAAGTTTAAAAATATTTATTTTTGAAAAAATGAACTGTCTAAAATTTATACCCACACTGGATTCGAACCAAACTTCACAAAATATCAAATAAGTGAAGCTTGACTTTTAACCCACTCAACCACCGATAAACAAAAGTACCTGTGAGAGAAAATATAAATATTTCAAATATTTCTCCCCCTTTTCATTCTAAGATTTAATGGCAAAATTATTTTCGTAATTCGTAATTTTTCCCTATATTTTCGTAATCGTAATTCGTAATTCGTAATTTAAAAATTTTTTTCGTAATCGTAATTCGTAACTGAAAAAACGCCGTAATTCGTAATTCGTATTCGTAATTACGACGCAACTCTGACCTACAGCCACTGGGTCTTGGATAGTATATTGTGCTATTGGGAAGAGTGTTTTTGCCTCAATCCCGATATGTCCGTCCCGATCAGTGGTGGGCGCAAGAGACAATCTCAAAAAACGCAAATAACGCAAGACGCAATGCGCCCACTCCTGGTCCCGATATGTCCGCACACCAATTAAAACGTTAAATTAACATAACTAATTTTTTGCCTTAAAATAAAACAAATACATCTTTAAGCATCCTTCTCTGGTCCTTGTCTCTTTTGGGACAGTTTACTTGCATGGCAAAATGACTAATAATGATGTTGCTTTCATGATTAAAATATTTAAAAAATACAGTACTTGTCAATTTAAAATAAAACTGTTTAATTATTATGATCTACAAAATTCTCCAAATATAGAAATTGATGCTGGTTTTATTGAACAACAAAAAATACTATGTAAATTATATTTGTTACTATCAGAGGGGCAGAGGGGTTGGAGTTCCGATTTCCGTAATTCTGAAAAAATTTCCGATTTCCAACAATTTTTTAAGCATTGTTGAACTCTTTTAAGTCTCGAAAATCTGGGTATATGGGAATCTAAGAGGTTATCACCTAAACCAAATTAATCCCACAATATTTCTTTAATCCATCTTAATCCTCTTTATCATACTCTAATCTCTCGATATCACTTTCAATTCATCATTATTGTCCTCTAAATCTTACGATATTCTCCAAATTCACAAATAACCCTTTTTATCACCAGAATCCTACAATATCTCAGTTAATCCCTACAAATTCGCTCCTTAGATACCATCCAAATCCAATTATGATCCATAACTTGCCTCTTTAAATTTCTGTTGAATATGGAGGGTCAAAGATAAAGCTAACTTGATCTTTTTTTATTAGTCCTTTGATATAACGCATTTTAAGTAGTGGAATGACAGGGGAGGCATTACCAAATAAAAACCGCCGGAAAGTATTTCTAAAGAATTTTTAAACTTTTCAGTTGATCCAAATACAAAATTTTTCGTTTCGCATTGTGGACAGAACAGTTTAAATGAGGTGAACACAATTTAAGGATTCATAAAGTAAATTAAAATTAATTTTAAAGGCAATATATGCAGCAGTTCCTTTAATTTGTATTCCAAATTCTGGGGACCAATTCTACAATTCTTCTCTCGTCGAACATTTGGGTATTGGGATATATGTTAGTCTACTTTGGAGAGATAACAAAGATCAGATACATAGAAATGATCATTTTCATGTCGAATTTAGAAATGCTGTCGCTGAGATGTTTGAAAAGTGAGTAGATTTGTTTAGAAGATATATTTCTGTGTGTCAGATTTGTTGCCTATCATTTTGATTATTTAAAAGCACAAAATCATTGGTTAATTACCCTGATAGATTAAGAAACCCTATCAGGGCCTTAAACAGTTTGATTAATATTAAAACGTTAATTAACGTTAATGTTAATGTCGGATCTGGTTTTTTTGTACTCCAAATTCTGGAACACATCTATTTCAAACTTTATTTACAAAATGCCCAAAAATTTGAAATAGTACAAAAAGGTAAAAAATTGACAAAAGGTGGCATTGTAGAAATTGGAAAAAGGGGGCAGATGCCCCATAAAGTTTGCAAAAGGCCACATTGGTTTTTATCCACAAGAAGTAAAATTGAGATTCGAGTTTATTTAAGATGGGGAGCTTATATCAATACAGAATAGTCAATAATCATCAAATAAAATAAATTTAAAAATATCTTTTAGCAATAAATATCAACAAGCAATATCTGAATTGAGAAACAATATTTTTCATAATTACAACAATGGTTTTACAGCTAAAAATGTTTTCCTTCAAAGGATTGCAAGCGTTGTTGGTGTTTAGAAAATGTGTTTTATGAAGTGGAAAAAGAAGAAGAAACAAATGGATTTTGGAATTTTTTAAATTTATTTTTGGGAGGGATATTTAACGAGAATTATTTTTTGGGTTTCTAGGTGGATTTTTTAAAGAAAAAAGTTACCCAAATTGGGTTAAAGATGATTTTTATTTGGATTTTCTTTTACCAAAAATTGCTTTTTTATTATTTATACAGGGTGCGGCATAAGTAATTGGACACATGCTCACTCTCATAACTTTATTAAAACACAATCAAATAAAATCAAAAGACAATCAAATGATAGAGAATTAAATAAGGAACAAAAATAATCAAGAAGATTCGAAATGCCCACCCTTATCTTTGATACAGAGGCGAAGGCGTGAAGACCCCAGGATCCACGAAAATAAGGGGTGTTTTGCCTGACGCGCAAATACCGGCCCAAACCATGACAGATTGGGGATGTTGGGAATGAGTGATAAGTTTATCGGAAAGAGGAGATTCTGTAGTCCAGATTCTATAATTTTTATGGTTGTGAACGGCTTTTATTGTAAAATTTTTTTCGTCTGTGAAGAGAATGTCCGGACTGCGTGCCACTGGAGGAGCAGTTTGCATCTTGCAAGCCTAACTTTTTTGGTTTTTTTTGATAGCAGTTGTGCTTTTTGTATTTTGTAGGGTTTTAACCAAGTTCGTTTTTAGCTATTCGTCTGAAGTTCCTCTCACTTATTCCGGTGTCACGAGCCACTTTTCTCATGGAGGGTCGAGAATTTGGGTACACCCACATTTTGATCATTTTAATATTCTTGGAAGTGCTGACGGTACGAGGTCTTCCACTTTTTTGTAAGTTGTTAGTTGTGCCATGATTACTAAATTAATTTCAAAAAAATTTTCTCCCAAAAAATTTTCAATAGAATTTTTTGATTGTGTATTGTACAGTGCTTTTCGGGACATCCAAAAGAGATGAAATTTTGCGGACTGAATTTTTTTTGCAAAAAATGTGAAGTTATAGAATCACGTTAACTAGGCATTATAGAGAATTGAATGAGCTAAAAAATAAGCCTAAAATCAATTAAAAATATTGACAATAAAGAAAGTTATAAAGAATTTAAAAGTCAATATCGATCCTGGTTCTGATAAAATTTTATTTTTATTAAATTCATTTATTCAAAG
Organism: Meloidogyne enterolobii; assembly: GCA_963681835.1. NCBI lineage: Eukaryota > Metazoa > Nematoda > Chromadorea > Rhabditida > Meloidogynidae > Meloidogyne > Meloidogyne enterolobii. The sequence goes on from CAVMJV010000071.1 coordinate 9,014, forward strand.
CGGCAACCCTTTATTTTTTTAAATTTATTTTTTTGGGGATTTATTTAAAAAACAAAAATTGAAAAGAAGATTGATTATTCAAACATAGATTTTGCACCTCTCTTAATGAGTGCCTTTTATTATTTTTTATTTATTTTTTATCGTCGAATAAAGATATTTTTTGGGAAGAAAAAAATTTTTTGTTAAATAATTTAATTCTAAAATTTTTTTTTGAATTTTAACTGACCAAAGCGAAGTTTTAAGAAAAGTTTTTTAAAAGAAAAAAATAACTACAATATTTAATTATATGTACTTAGGTTGTAAACAAAGTTTGAAGTCCCCTAGAGTTAAAAATTTATAAAACTTTTTTTCTTTTTAACCGATTTACCTAATTTCATCTTTATTTTATTAACAAGTTTAATTCCCCGATATCGCCTCTAATCCACCTAAATCAAAGATAATCCACCCAAATCTGGCTCAATCCTTTGATACCCCTCTTAATCCTCTAATATCACTAGATACCTTTATCTACCCACATCTCCCAATGAAAAATACTAATTTGAGTTTCCACGCGGAGCCAACATGAAGCAGCTTCGAAAATCACTAGCCCCGGAGCCAGAGCTGTAGCCAAGATTTTAAAAGCCCGGAGCCAATAAATGGCAAATACCCAGCACTGATGTTAACTATCCCGTCGTTGCAAATTTCCGCCTTACATTACTTAATCTCTATATCCCTTTCAAATAAAGGTAAAATCTCTCCTCAAAGGAAGCCTTTGCCATATTTTGTTACAATTCTTGTAACTTTTTTGACAAAAAATTTTTTTACTTCAAATTTTTAATTTAAATTTTAAAATATTTAAATTAATTATTTTTAAATTTTTGGATATAGTGTAGTGTACCGGTGGTAAAAGTTTGGGACGTGACATATGTCATTCGATTCTTCTCGGCGAACTGAGTCGAACGGTACCACTCGCTACTTTAGGAAATGATTCTGGGCCGAGTTATAGGTCCCGAAAAATTGAAAAACCATAGGGGGAGTAAGCTCGATTTTGGGGTGAAAAATTCGAATATGCAAGTGGTACCGTTCGACTCAGCTCGCCGAGACGAATCGAATGACATATGTCACGTCCCAAACTTTTACCACCGGTACACTACACTACAGCCAAATTTTTAGTTAAAAATTAAAATATAAATAATGCAATTTACATAATTTAAAAAATTTTTTTTTATTCAATTGCGGTGCTGAAAAACAACTTTTTGTCGTTTTAAATTATTTTTTCAACGGGTTTGTTGACAATTTTTTGTCAAAAAGGACAACTTTTAGTCACTTTATTGTTCCTAAGATGAGTCTTTGACTTGAATTTAGGTCCTGGCTTTTAAATTATTCATGTAAGAAATGACTGACCATTTTATTCTTCAAGTACAAGTTTGGACAGAGGGGGGAGGACGAAACAAATACCCATTAATATTTACTAAACATTTAAACTTTTTTAATTTTTTTCTTTGGGTTTTAAAATTAATTTTTAATTTGCCAGTCATCAGTCAATATTTTTATTAATTCAATAGTCGTAATAAAAAAATTTTTTTTTAATTCAAAGCATTGCCTGCCATAAAAGAAAGATCAGATACAAGTAGTTTCGAAATTTAAATCGCTCTTTCGTATCCTTTTCCTGTTTCGTTTCCAAACGGAAAAAAATTTATTTCGTTTCGTTTCCAAACGAATTATCCAAAATTTTCGGACGAACGACTTTTTTTGTTTGTTTTTTTTTGGATTTTTTTTTGATCATGTTAATAAAAATTTAAAAAAATGATAAGAGAATGTGAATAATTAATTTGGATTTATATTTCCTTAAAAGATTAGAAATATTTTTTAATTGTAAAAAAATTCCGCAGTCAAGCAACTTCTAACCAGAGTTTGGAAACTCTTAGTACTGTACCTGTATACGGAAGTACAAATACGAGCAAAAAAATTAGTCAGTGAGTATGAGGGAATAATAAAGCTAGAGATCGGAATGGGTCCGGGACCCGGACCCATTTCCCGGTTTTTTGAAGCAACCGGGATGAAACCGGGAACGGGAATTCCCGGTTTTCCCGGTCCGGATCCTTCCCGGTCGACATTCAGAACCCGTTCCCTCACCCGGTTTTTTTCAAAATTCCGATCTCTAAATAAGGCCTGTACTTTTCCGCTTTCCAACATCTTCTTTGTTCCAATTGTTCAACTTTTTCCATTTCTTTCCTCATAGGTTTTTCCCTGGATGGCGGGTAGGGTTGCAAAAATGGACCGACTCGGACCGAAAGATCGAGTCGAAATTGAAAATCGAAAGAAAAAAACCGAAAAAAATCAGAAATCGAAATTTCGAACCAGCCCTGCTCCCACATGCCTGCGCAATGGCATTTAAATAGACATTTAAATTGAATATAATTTTACTTAAACAAATTTAGCAAATTATTTTAATTAAAATTAATTTTTAAATTTTACTTTTAACAATTTCTATTAAATTTCCACTGAAAACTGTGTGAATGTGATAAATAGGGAGGTTGGAAATTCTGGAATATGGCTGGTAAAAGCACGGAAATAACGTTAGAATCCAAAAAGGGGAAATCAGAACTTGAAAGACACTTGGAAAAAACACTAGAAATTGGAATGCTGGAATCGGATTTCCAGCCCCCTTCTGATTTTATTATAAATTTGTAGTAGGTTCTCTGCCCTAAAATTAAACAAAAAAATCTTTAATTATTAAAAAAAAATATTTTAATCTTTTAAGGAAATGTATTTAAAATTAATTTTTTACATTTTCTTATTTTTTCTAATTTTTATCAACTTCTCCATTGAAAAAAAGTGTAAATGTCCAACAAATAAAAAATCCTCTGTCCATTCAAAAAATCCTTTAAAACAAACAAAGAATCCTTTGTTTCATCGTCGATTTAAAAGAGGAAATTGTAATTGTCTTGGAGGAGAGGGAGCTACTGATGATGATTTTGAAAGCTATCGCAACCCTGAAAAACGACCTATAACGGAAGAAACGCAAGTAGGACATTCTCGACGAAAGGGTAAAAATGGCAGTAAAAGAGCTTTGTACATTTGCGACAACTTTTTCTTCTCCCATGTGCAATTTAATGTAAATTTTTTTAAATTTAAATTATAGTAAAGTGACCAAACCTATTCAAGAAATAGGAAAAGATTGGAAAGGGGACACGGATCTGAGAGCCACTACCAGCGTAATGTTTTCATTTTTGCTTTGTTTGCTAGGCTGGCAGAGGTAAATCGGAAATGACGAAGGTGCCGTAAATCGCAAGTCAGAATTTCGATCACTTCTGACTGGCAGAATGGATTTTTTCTAGGTCTGAGATTTGTCTTAGTTTTTTAGTCAGTATTCCGTTTTATAGTCCGAAGGTTATTTTATTCTATTATCTAGAAAAATTCTATGAAATTAGTCCTTTTTTAAATAATCCCTTTATAATGTTGCGGATTTTGTAAGCACACATATATGTATGTAATATACAGATATTTCATTGATAAAAAATTTTAGACTTTGTTAGCCAACATTTTATCAAAAAAGTATAAATTGGTAAGTTATATTTACGAATATTTGATAGAAAATGGGCAAAACATGCATAATTTATGAAATCTAAATGTAAAGGCATTTTCTTAGTTTTTGGTTTTTTGAATTTCCATTGAATTTGGCCGGCACAATTAAATTTGGACTAAACTTAAATTCGGGCTAAATCTAAATTGGAAAATAAAAATACTAAAAATATTTAAATTTTCCATTACAGGATATGTTAGTTTATACTAATAAAGAGGGATTAACAATAGAATCAGATAATTTTCAAATTATTCCTGTTCCAATAAATGAAGAAATATTGGAAGAATTTGAAGTTCAAAGTATTGTCGAATATAGAAGTAGTGTTCTATATCTTACTATGGGAATTTATGCAGGTGAGATACAAAAATAAAATTAAAATCATTTTTGATTTTGAAAGGTATTCTGGGTACTTGTGTAGTTCCCCCCCCCCCCCCCCCCATAAGCTCCGCCCCCTTTCTTCTAAAATTAAAAGGATTAATGAAATAGCAGGACCAACAATTTTAATCAGACGAACCTTTGTTAATCTAGTTATCACCCCCTTTCTATTAGACTTCGCTACTTGGGTCCACTAGTTGGCACTATAACCGGAGTCGATTATAGTTGATTACTTTTTATAAAAATATATTCCATTTCTAAAGAAATAATCACAAATGAAAATGGCATTTTTGAACGACTTCAGCAAAATAAATATGATATTGGAATTGCCGAATTTAGTGAAATGGCTGGTTCTTTCGCTGTGTTCGAAGCGTTGGGAATTGAAGAAACATTTGATGTTTCTTGTTCTGTATTCATTCCAGCATATCTACAATTTGTTGGAATTAATGTTTTGGCCTATCAAGTTCCTGGTGATTTGTTAATATTTATTTGAAAAATATAACGGGGCTTCAGAAGGCATCGTAAATGTTAAAACGGTCTAGTAGCACAGAAGGCAAAATAAGCCATACTCGTGTAGTATGTATATTTTAACTATGAGCGGTCAATCCGTTTTATGCGTGGATTAAAAAAGATATCGAGGATTTAGAAGATTAAGGAGAAAATTGGGAGATTTGGCTTTATTACAGGGATATTAGTGGAATTGTGTGATATCGGGGATTTTAGGGATATCATGTGATTGAGGAATCGGAAAATTAAGAAGGATTCCGGAGATTATGTGGATATCAAGGAATATATACGGATTAAGAGGATTACATAATTGAGGCTTCTGAGGCATTACATAATTGAGGCTTTCTTTATCTTATAGCCCTGTTGATTATATTTAATAATTTATTTGTTAAGAATACAAATCTGCCAAGCCTGGAGATTGGAAAGATGGGATTTGGCAAAAAAACAGAGAGGAGAATATAAACGAACATAGAGGAAGAAACGCATGGGCATACAATGTTTTCATTTTAGATTCTATAAAGTATTACAATAAATTGTTTGATGATAAAGGAATACCCGAAAGTAAAATGCCATCATCTTTGGTTGAATTGTTAAATAAAATTAAATATCATTTTTTAAATCAACATCCTTTAATTAAATTTAACAATTTTCCTGAATACGATAGGTTTGTTTATATTGGTGGAATTACTGTTGAAGATGATAAACTTTTAACTGAAGGAAAACAGTTAGTGGAGAATGAGGTAGGAAAAGCTAAAATTATTATAGTGTTAAGTATATAGTAATAAATTTAGTGATAAAATTAATCGCACTAAATATCCTTACAGAAATTTTTGAAGCTTCTTCGTATCAGCTTAGCTATCCAAATCAACTTTGTATTTACTTTCCTATCTAACCACACGATCCTTTAATACGCCATAACTTTTAAAAACTCTCAATATTAGGGTACACCCCAAGGTATCGCAAGCTCAAGGTACCGCTAAGTATTACTTTGTTTAAAATTGCAGAATCCGCAACGCCTTGTAATGGTTCAATTCAGCTCGTAGAGGCGCATCGAGCCATAACAGAGCGTCCCCCCTGCTTCCACTTTGGGTGTGCCCATTTTTTCTGAAAGATAAATTTTTAAGCCTGACTGTGTTATTCTTGTCACATTTGGAACTGTTGGCTATAAAGCCTATCCAATCGACAAAATGATTGAAGTATTTACACAATTTACTCAGTGTTATTTTCACGTTCGAGCAGATAAAGATTCGCAATTCGTCAATGGTTATACAACTGAAGATCCACTTCCACAAAAAGCGATATTATGTAAATTTAAATTTATAGTACCCATATTAATTAATTTATTTCAAGCTCAAACAAATACAAGAGTATTTATTTCACATTGTGGGCAAAATAGTGTTACTGAGGTATTTTATGAATTTAAAATCATAGATTATTAAGCTAGTGATTCTTTGATATATCTCCTCGAAGTTGTCATATCCTCAAGTCTGGTCTCCATAAAAACCATTAGGAAAAACAACTGGAGGGATGAATGAAAGGCACTGGTTGGTAAACGATCAGATTGGGTTGATCCTGAGACCAAAAATTTTTTAATTAAAAAATTTTTTCTAGTCAATGTATGCAGGTGTTCCTTTAATTTGTATTCCAAAATTTGGAGATCAAAAATATATTGCTTCGATTGTCGAATCTAAAGGAGTTGGCATTTATTTGGATCATGAACAGTTAGAGCATTCTACTGTATCTCTATGGAATGCTCTTTATCAAATATTATATGACGAGTATGGAAATTTTAACAGTAAATATAGTTTGGCTGCTGAAAAGATGAGAAAGGACATTCTCCAAAATTACGAACATGAAAAAATGAAAAACAAATTTTTGGGCAAATTTTAATTGGTATGTATATTAGTGAGAGATTTTGTCAAGTAAAGGAAGAAAGATGTTTTGGAGAGAGTTTTTTGGAGTTTTTTTGGTTAAAATTTTTTTAAATTTATTTAAAGGGGTTGCCACGATTTTTTAATACCTATTTTGTATTAAGAAAGTTAATTTTTTGTTAGTTCAATTTTTGGACCCCCACTTTTCGATTTTGGTTTTCGGCCAAATACATGTCTTTTTTGAAAATGATTTTGTAAATTGTATTCTAAAATGAACGACTTTTAAATTTTCAAAATTATTTTCAAAAAATTTCAAAAAAAAATTTTCGAAATAGTAAACTTTTCATTACTTGACCATCCTTATTCTGATAAAATTTAAATTTTATTTTATTCAAAACGGCAGCCCTTTACTTTTTTAAATTTTTTTGGGGATTTATTTTTAAAAAATTGAGAAAGGAGATTGATTATCCAATCAGGAATTTTGCACTTCTCTTAAAGAATGCTTTTTTTATTATTTATATTTATTTTTCATTATCGGATAAAGATTTTTTTGGGAGGAAAAAAATTATTTTGTTAGATAATTTAATTATTTATAAAAAAATTTTTTTGAATTCAACTGAACAGAGAAATGTTTTTTTCAAAAAAAAATAAAATTATTAATGATGTTTTAACTAATTTACGGGAGGTAATCATCAAAAATAATAAGAAAAAATTATACAAGAATAAATATTTGTTGACATTTTATTTTGTGTCATTTCCGATTTCCGAAAATTCAGCCTGATTTCCGAGTTCCATTTCTGAGCTATTTCCGATTTCTAACAGTTCCGATTTCCGGCACCTTTGTTATTTCCGAGTGTCCTCTGATCAAGACTAACACCAAGATTGAAAAAAACAATTTATTTTCCACGAAAAGGCCGGCATGCCCTTATATATATTTTTAATTAAAAAATTAATTTTCTAAAAATTTTTTTAATTTAAAATTAAGCCAATCAATAATATGGATGATTTAAAAATTTTTTAGAGTTTGTAGTCTGAAATTATTAAGCATTTATACGATATATACGATCAATCCTCGTATAAATTTTCACTTTTTTGTATCACTGACTCTCTCTCCCTCTCTCATTTGCCATTAACAAGTGCAAGAGTGACTCCGAAAAAATTAACAAATAGGGTAATCGTATAAATTGTTATAAATATAAAGCTTAATATTAATTTACAAACTACAAAAGCTTTGAATTTTGAGTTGTAAATTAAAAGTCGCAAAGGTTATAAATTTGCGGATTATTAAAAGAAATTTTTTTATTTAATATTGAAATAAAAAATGTTTTATTTTAATTTTTGTTGATTTTTGGCCTCACAAATTGAATGAATTAAAATCCTAGATTTTATGCTTTTTAATCTAATTTGTTGTTAAAGTCCAAAAACACGATATAAATCTTTCTGTAAAGGACACTCTTTCTCCCAAAACAACGACTCTGGTTTACAATACTCGGGAATGAAAAAAGTCGACTCGTGTTTTAAAAATGTTCTTTTTTGTAAAAGGTTTCGAGTCGAAAAAATCAGGTTTCGTGTAATCGGTGACAGCTCTGAAAGCTTAATATCAATTTACAAACTATTTACTGGGGAGAGCATTAAAAGTAAATACATAAGTTTAGATACGTATCAAGTTTAGTTTCTCGCTTTATTTATCTTGCTATCAGAGGTGGGTCGGAAAGAACGAAGGTGCCGGAAATCGGAACTGTCGGAAATCGGAGATAGCTCAAAAGTCGGAACTCAGAAATACGCCTAAATTTTCGAAAATCGGGAGACGGAAATTGGAATTCTTACCCACCTCTGCTTGCTATGAAATTTTTAATAATTTTAAAGTGTCGAAGAAACCAATCCGCAAATATATTTGCGGTTGAGGGAGGGGAGGTCTCTCACATGCTTTCGAGGGAGGTCTCTCACATGCTTGCGCAAGGCATTGACATAGACATTAATTGCATATAAATATACATATAATTTTACATTTTTTAATTAATTTAAACAAATTTTTTAAAATTATTTTAAGGAAAATTTATTTAAAATTAATTTTTAAATTTTACTTTTAACGATTTTTATAAAATTTCCACTGAAAATTGTTGAGTTTAATAAATAGGGAGGTTGGAAGTTCTGGGATAGGTTTGGTAAAAGTTGGGAAATAACGTTAGAATCCAAAAAGGGGAAGGCAGAACTTGAAAGAAACTTGTATAAAACACTAGAAATTTGCATTGAAATTCCAGCCCCTCCCCCTCCCCCCTCTGATTTTTTTTATAATTTTGTAGTAGGTTCTCTGCCCCCAAGTAAAATAAATAAAAATACATGGTTATTTAATTCTTATTACTTTTAAAAAAATTATTTTTAAAATTTTTAAGGAAATGTACATCAACTTAATTTTTTACATTTTATTATTTTTTCTAATTTTTATCAGCTCCTCCCCCGTGAAAAATTGTAAATGTCCTACAATTAAAAAATTCTCTGTCCAAACAAACAATCCAAAAAAACCGACAAAAAATTATCGTCAAAAACATCATCGTCGATTTAAAAGAGGAGAAACTTGTATTTGTGAAGGAGAAGGGGGAGCTACAGCTGTTGATAATGAAGGTTTTACTCACCGTCCTGGAAAAGAATCTATGAGAGAAGGAATGGAACAAGAAGTCGAACAAGTTGAAGGAAAGGATAGGAAGGGCAAAAGAATTCTGTACATTTGTGACAATCTTTCCTTCCCCAATCTGGAATTTAACGTAAATTTTTTAAATTAATTTGAAGTTGAAGATTTTTTATTTTAGAAAATATTAGCCAACATTTTGACAGAAAATTATCATAAAGTGGTTAGTTTATACTGATATTTCGGTTTTTGAAATTGGTCTTGGTCCGACCCCCTTTCAATATTTTTATTTTTTTTATTCCAGGATATGCTAGTTTACACGGGAACTTGGCAAGAAACAGTAAAACTAGGAAATTTAAAAATTATTTATATTCCAATAAATAAAGAATTATGGAAGAACTTCCAAGTAGAAATGTATTTCTCTATAGGAATTTATAGAGGTAAAATAATTAAAAATAAAATTAAAATATTTCATTTCTAAATAAGAGTTAATGACACATCAAAAAAAGCTTCTTGATCGGCTTCAAAAAAATAAATATGATATTGGAATAGCCGAGTTTAATGCAACGGCTGGTGCTTTTGCTGTTTTTGAAGCATTGGGAATTGAAGAAACAATTGATGTTTCAAATTCTGTATTCCCTCCAGAATATCTTCAATTTCTTGGAATTAATGTTTTGGACTATCAAGTTCCCGGTGATTTATTAATTATTACTTTAATAAAAAATATTACGGGACGAAGTAAAATTTCAAAAAAAAATTCCGAATTATCAGTTCCACAGCATCTTAAAATAGGCAGAGGCTGTTACTCGCCTTTCAGTGCTGTTTCAGCACTATGGTTTCAGTGCCAGGATTTCAGTGCCAGGGTTTCAGTGAGTGCTCTATTTAAGTGAAATTGAATTGTATGCAATTATTAAAATGGAATGTTAATCATTTTATTTAACATTTAAAGGCATTTTAAATTAAAATTAATTTTTTCAAAATAGGTTTTTCCCTTTATTTTTCATTTTCTAAATTTAGTTACAAACCCATGTGTAACTTTTATAAAACATGTTAAAAACGATAAATTTGGTTTTAAAACAAAGATAAGACTTTGTTTAACGATTTAGTTAAGATAAAATTTTTTTTCAAAGTTTTTTTCGAGATAAAACTTCTCGAAGTTGCAACCTCCAAATCTTTAGAAAATAGCACGCGAAAGAAATAGTGGGGAAAAGAAAAAGATACTGTATTTTTATTTTTTCAGTGCCACTGAAACGGCTTAAAGTAACAGGTTAAGATGCTGTGCAGTTCTAAATAACCTTTAAAATATTTTCCCCATATGGTGAATCGACTGTCATATCTAGGGCTGCTCAAATATGAAAAATTCCAAAATATGAAAAATTTCTCAACTTTATAAGGAATTTGAAACATTATTTTTGTTAAGCCTTCGCCGCTGCTAAACCTGGAGAATGGGATAGAGATGAAAAATGGGACAAATGTGAAGCAGATAATAAAAATGAACATAAAGTAAGTAACAATCGAGTACAGGAGCTTCTCACTACAACTTCTCAAAACTTTTATAATTCCTTGTTTGATGACTATGAAATATCCATCAAAAAGCCATCAACTCTGGATGTTTTATTTAAAAAAATTAAATATCATTTTATAAATCAACATCCTTTAATTAAATTTAACAATTTTCCTGAGCACAATAAAATTGTTTATATTGGTGGTATAACTGTTGAAAATGACGAACTTTCAATTGAAGAAAAAAATGAAGTAAACGACGAGGTTGGAAAGCTCATATTTAAAATATATATCCGTAAATTAATTAAAAACTACATTTACTTCCGATCCCCGAAAATATGATTAAACTTTCCCCGATTTTCAAAATCGGAAATTGGAAAAAAATTGAAAATTCCCAATTACCGAATTTGCAAATTTATTCTCAGAAAACGAGGAACACTTCCCAATATTTTTAATATCCTGTGTTATACTCAATAACTTTTTTTTGGGTTGTGTCGCTTTTTTTAACTCAGATAAATTTTTAAGGATTGTCATGTTCTTGTAAGCTTTGGAAAGTTGGAATATTTAGGAGAATATCGAATCTACGAAATGATTAGAAAAGTATCTGAAAAATATTTTGCTACGTGTTATTTTCATGTTCGAGCAGCTGAAAATTCGACATTCTACTATGGAAGATCCTATACTAAAAATAATCTTTCACAGAATGAAATTTTATGTATATATTTATTCACAAATTTACTAATTTATTTTTATTTTCAGCTCATCCAGATACAAGAGTGTTCATTTCACATTGTGAACAAAATTGTGTTAATGAGGTATTGTTGTATGCATAAAATTATAGTCTCTATCAATCACCCTTTCTCAATTTAACTACCAATTTTCGGTTAATTCCACCCTCCAGGACTGGTTGAAACAGTCACTAGAAATTCAAAGAAATACGGTAATTACAGGGTGCGACAAATAGTGCGTAAGCTTTGTTTTGGCCATATCTCTCTCCAACTCGGAGCAGTTCAACTGAGTCCCGGCCCTATAACTTAGCAAGTAATGGTCACTTTTTCATGTTCTTGGTATCATTTGATAGAGAATCAAAAGCTCTATAAAATATCAAAAAATCAGAATTTTTGACCAATTGATAAAAAAGTTATGATTTAAAAACTAACTTTTTCAAAAAAATCGGATTTTTCGGCACTTTATCGATCATAACTTTTTTACCAGTCGGTCAGTAATTTTGATTTTTTACTACATTGTAGCCTATTTAATGCCCTATCTAATGGTACCAAGAGTAACAAAAAGTGTCATACCTTCATAAGTTATAGGGTCCAGGACTCAATTGAGTCGGGACTCAATTGAGGTGTACCGTCTTCAACTTTAAGAAAATTTTTAATTCTTTTTTATTATTCTCAACACTCTAAGAAAATCTTCGATAACAGAGACAAAAACGATATCTCGTTTAATAACTATCGGTCTCTGATCTAGTATTGGGAAACTTTGAAACAAAAATTGAAGCTTATTCTTTAAAAGAATTTTAGGCAATTTATGCTGGTGTTCCAATAATCTGTATTCCACTGACTGGAGAGCAAATGTATATTGCTTCGACTGTTGAACAAAAAAGAATTGGCAAATATTTGGATTTTTCTGATGAAAATCTTATTGAAGGACTTCGGACTGCGCTTAATCAAATATTTTATGACAATGAAACAAAGCTTACTTTTAACAGTGAATATACTGAGAATGCCAAAAATATGAGAAATGCAATACTTGAAATTTACAAAAAGAAACCGATGAAAGCCAAATTTTTGGATAAATTTTTGGAAAATTTTTAGAGGTTTAGTGGAAGATTTTGTCAAGCAAAAGATGTAAGCTGAGCAGTTTTTTGGATTTATTTGAGTTAAATTTATTTTTCTAAATTTATTTTAAAAAGGGCTGCTATTTATACTAAATAGGGTTATTCAAACAGGTTATTGACATTTAATTTTTTTCAGTTAAATTTTTGGACTTCCCATTGTTTGTTTTAATTCTCGTTTATTTTGAGCTGAATTTTGAAAATTATTTTATGAAATTTTTAGGTTTTTTAAAAAATATCAAAAAAAAATTTTTGACGCTAGTGGAAACTTTAAGCTTATTTGTAAAATTCAGATTTAATTTTATTCATTTACATATATAAAAGCGGCAGCCCTTTATTTTTTTAAATTTATTTTTTGGTGATTTATTTTTTATTTTTGGTTTTGGTATTTTTGATTTTGGGGGATTTATTTAAAAAACAAAAATTGAGAAAGTTGATTGATTATCCAATCACAGATTTTGCATCTCTCTTAAAGAGTGCCTTTTTATTTTTTATTTATTTATTATTATCTGATATGTTTTTTAAACTGTAATTACTCAGGAAAGGTTGTTGGAAGTTTATATTTTTTGGTTAATATTAACACAAAGGATGCTACTATGGCGGGGACTGTTTACCCGAAACCAGGACTTTATTCTACTCAAGAACGAACTCGAGAAATTTTTGAAAACCCGACCAGAAACATTACCTATCTATTAACACACCCCAACCCTGGATACTGCCGACATAAAAAATAAATTCATTAACCCAAAAAAAAAATACTTTTGAAATTAAAGTCGGTTAGTCCTCGAAACCTACCGTTCGAATTATTTTTGACCGTTCAAACACAACCTTCCCTGAGTAATTTTTGATTGATTATTCAATCAAAGATTTTGCACTCCGAGAGTGCATTTTTATTATTTTTATTTATTTTTTATTATCGGATAAAGATTTTTTGGGAGTAAAAAATTGTTTAGTTAGATAATTTAATTATTTATAAAAATTTTTTTGAAAATTCATGAAGCATTGCTATAAAAATTGGAAATAAATATGAGAAATAATACAAAGAGAATGTAAAAAATATTTAATGATTGTATCAAACATTTTAACTCTTCCATTTATTTTATGGAAGAGTTTATCAATGTTTCCGTTTCTTTTTCATTCCTCCAATATTAACAGAAGCGGAAGAACTTGCCAAAGTTCCATAATCACTTGAATGTATTGTAAAAGAGGATTTTTGGAGTTTTTGGGTTTCGTTTACAGAATTGCTATGTTGAAGAATCATTGTTTAGGAAGAAGAAAATTTTCGTTAAAGGGAACTATGGCATATTCTTCTGGCCATTCTTTGTCTACTAGACAGTAACGGTTAGGGCGGAAGTTGTCTTTTGAAAATCGAGTATCAGATTTTAAATTATTACAGCAGCACTACAATGATTTGATCAGATTTCAACGAACGCTTATGCTTCGTAACAACTTGTAGCGAGAGGAATTTTTGAATTATTGGGGCGACTAAAGTCAACTAAAAACATTAATAATTTTTATTCAAACATTACATAGAAAAAAAATTTTTCTTGCCTTTTTTAAAAATGAATTTTGAATTTCGCAATCTTAATCAATATTTATTTTTAAAAATTCAACTGCCTTTAAAAAAATTTTCCCTCTATATCGTCTTGCATACCACATGCTATGTCAAGAATTGGATGTTGCAATCCCTCACTCGATTATTCTCTTACGATTTATTCAATTCATATGATGCCTTTATAGCAATAAATTAATTACTTAATGAATTTATTAATTATTCCGGAGAATATTAACGATGTTTAATGAGAGACGGGGAATGCTGTTGAAGATTAGAGGAGTCGGAAATAGAAAATAAAAATTTTTTTCCAATTTCCGAAGTCACAGAAAATTGACTTAAACCTCCAACCCGTATTTACTCTAGCAAAATTTTTAGATTTTCACGTTCAGCCTCTTTAAATTTTGTGTCTAGTCTTGATTCCGACCCATCCCTAGGTTGATAATAATTCAGTAATGGGTTTTTTGTAATAAAATAAAATTAAAAGCAAATCTAATTAATTATTCCTATTTTTTAAAATTTTTAAGGAAATGTATTTAAAATTAATTTTTTACATTTTATTATTTTTTCTAATTTTTATCAATTCCTCCATTGGAAAAAAGTGTAAATGTCCTTCAAAACAAACAAAAAATCCTCTGTTTCATCGTCGATTTAAAAGAGGAGGAAAATGTAGTTGTCTTAGAGGAGAGGGAGCTACTGATGATCATGATAAAGGTTTTACTCGCCGTCCTGGGAAGGAACCTATGAGGGAAGAAATGGAAGTTGAACAAGTTCAAAGAAAGGGTAAAAAGGCCAAGAGTGTTTTGTACATTTGCGACAATTTTTTCTTCTCCCATGTCCAATTTAATGTAAATTTTTTAAAATTAATAAATTATAGTAAAATGGCCAAACTTGTTCAAGAAATATTTTAATAAATAAAAAACCTTTATTTTATGAGTTCATTAACCCCTGAATTGTCTTATTATTAAAAATAAGTAGTTGAATAAAATAATCAGTTTTAACAAATTGAGGAATTTATAATTTATTTTTAGACACTGTTAGCCAACCTTTCGTCAACAAAATATAATGTGGTTAGTTTATGTATTCTGATATTTGATAGAAAAATGCCAAATTAATTTAATTTGGCCAATTTAGTTTGGATGGCAAAATTAAAGTTTTACATATTTTTCTAATATGTATAGTAATAAAATTTTGCATTATGCGTTAATGGAAATGGGTTCTCCGTCCTTGTTCCCTATGTACTGTTTCTGGGGTCATAGCTAATTCATATGAATTTGACTAGCTATATATTTATCTGAATCTAAAAAAGGACTAAATCTATAATTCATTAAATTTGGCAGTCAAAGTTAAATTTAGACTATATTTTATTTTCTATTACAGGATATGTTAGTTTATACTGATAAAGAGGGATTAATAATAAAATCAGATAATTTTCAAATTATTCCTGTTCCAATAAATGAGAAAAAATTGGAAGAATTTGAAATTCAAAATATTGTCGAATATAGAAATAGTGTTCTATATTCTACTATAGGAATTTATTCAGGTGAGATGCAAAAATAAAATCAAAAATTATTTTTGATTTTAAAAAATATTTTGGGTACTTGTGTAGTTTCCCCCCATAAGCTCCGCCCCTTTCTTTTTCTCTTCCTTACTTCTAAAATTAGAAAGCTTAATGAAATAGCGGGGCCACCAAGTTTAATCAGACGAACCTTTGTAATCTAGTTATCGCCCTCTTTCTATCAGACTTGCTACCTGTGTCCATTAGTTGGCACTATAACCGGTGTAGATTATTGTTGAATGCGATTTTAGAAATAAATTACTCCCCATCTCTACAGAAATAATCACAAATGAATATGGCATTCTTGATCGACTTCAGCAAAATAAATATGATATTGGAATTGCCGAATTTAATGTAATGGCTGGTTCTTTCGCCGTTTTTGAAGCATTGGGGATTGAAGAAACATTTGATGTTTCTTGTTCTGTATTCCTTCCAGCATATCTTCAATTTCTTGGAATTAATGTTTTGGACTATCAAGTTCCCGGTGATTTATTAATATTTAATTGAAAAATATATAACGGGGATGGGCGCATTAAAATCACACAGAAGGCCTAGTAAATGTTAAGACTACTCATACCTAGTAAGAGGTCATTTGTCAGTGAACAAATCCGTAAATCCCTATCTAACCTGCTAATTCCCAAAATTTTTATTTTATTATTTGGGGATTAAAAGAGATATCGAGGATTTAGAACTGGTGCCCAGATTAAAAATTTATTTATTGTTAAGAATACAATTCTGCCAAACCTGGAGATTGGGATAATGGAATTTGGCAAAAAAACAGAATGGAGAATAGAAAGGAACATTTAAAAAGAAACGAATGGGCACAAGATATTTTCATTGTAGATTCTAAAAAGTATTACAAAAAATTGTTTTATGATCAAGGAATACCCAAAAGTAAAATGCCATCACCTTTGGTTGATTTATTTCAAAAAATTAAATATCATTTTTTAAATCAACATCCTTTAATTAAATTTAACAATTTCCCTAAACACGATAAGTTTGTTTATATTGGTGGAATTACTGTTGAAGATGATAAACTTTTAACTGAAGGAAAACAGTTAGTGGAGAATGAGGTAATGTTAAGTGAATAGCAGGGTTGCCGCCCGAAACCCGAAACCCGGCCTTTTTTTGTACCCGAAACCCGATACCCGAAACGAAAATTTTTCAACCCGAAACCCGTAACCGATATTTTTTCCAACCCGAAACCCGTGACCCGAAATTGGTTAAAACCCGAAATTTCTACCCGAAAACTTAGCCTTACCCGATTTTTTAAAAATAGATTTAAAAAATTATAGAAAGAGAAGGAAGGAAAAGGGAAAGAAATATTTATAATTTATTTCATTTCCATTTTGGTGATCGGTGGTTGAATGGCTAATGCGACTGGCTCGATGTTTTCATAGATATGGGTTCGAGTCGAGGACTGGAAATTAGGCTTAAGAAATTATTCTTTATAAAAATAAATGTTTTTAAACTTTTATTTTCATTTTAAATTTTTAAATTTATTTTTTTTAATATTTTAAGCTTGAAAAAGCATTAAAAATTTTAATTTAGTCATGAATTTTCGCCTGCGGCGCATAAAATTAAGAGTTTTGGCTTCATCACCAACTAAACTTCAATAAAATTTTTTGCCTGCGGTTCTGACAATTGAATTTTCTCTCCTAATTTTTTGAAAACCCCTAAGGCCTTCAAAAATTCTCAAAATTTTCGCCTGCGGCGCTGAAAACGTGAGAAAATTGGAGGCTTTAATGGAGATAAAGCGGAAGGATATTAGTATATAGCAGTGCTGGGTATGGCTCCGGGAGCTAGCTCCGGAGCCGGAGCTAGGATTTTGAAAACCCCGGAGCCGGAGCTGGAGCCGGAGCCAAGAATTTCAAACCCCGGAGCCCGGAGCCGGAGCCAAGATTTTGAAACCCCGGAGCCCGGAGCCGGAGCCAAGATTTTGAAACCCCGGAGCTCGGAGCCGGAGCCAACAAATGGCAAATACCCAGCACTGGTATATAGTGGGCTTTTATCGAGGGACCTGTTGATTAATCCACCGATATCCCTCTAAATCATTATATCTCCCTTAATCATCCTTGAAATTGAAGGGATTTGAATATATATCATGTGATCTATCTCCTAAATTTATTCCTTGATATCCCTCTAATACCAAGATATCCCTCTTAATCCCCAAATCCCACAATGTCTCTTCAAATTTTCCTCTCTCTATATCACTCAAAATCCTATTATGCAACATAGCTTGTCTCCATACAATTTAGTTCGCCAATACACGAACACCCGAAAATAACCCGAATTTTTCGCCAAACCCGAAACCCGATACCCGAAATGGAAATTTTATAACCCGAAACCCGTACCCGATATTTTTGCCAACCCGAAACCCATGACCCTAAATGAAAACACTCCAACCCGATACCCGAAACCCATACCCGAAAATTTTTTGTACCCGCGGCAACCCTGGTGAATAGTAATAAATTTAGTGATAAAATTAATTTGACTAAATATCCTTACGAAATTTTTGAAGCTTTTTCGTATCACCATAGCTCTCCAAATCAACTTTTTATTTCCTTCCCCATCTAACCCCACGATCCTTTAATACGCACGGATTATTGTATCCATATTCGGATATATACGGCGGATACAGGCGGATATCCGCAGTTATTTAAATTTATCTGTATCCATATCCGTATCCATGCACAGACAATGAGGTAAAAGACCTGTGCATGGATACGGATACAGATAATATTAAATAACTGCAGATATCCGCCTGTATCCGCCTTATATATCCGGATATGGATACAATAATCCGTGTCCATTCACAGTTCTGAATACGCCAATAACTTTTAAAAACTCTTAATAATAGTGTACACATCAAGGTATCGCAACCCCAAGGTACCGCAGACTTATTACCTTGTTTAAAATTGTAGAATCCGGAACGCCCTGGAATGGTTCAATTTAGCTCGTAGAGGGCATCGAGCATACCAGAGCACCCCCCCCCCTCTGCTCCCACTTTGGGTGTGCCCATTTTTTCTGACAGATAAATTTTTAAGCCTGGCTGTGTTATTCTTGTCACATTTGGAACGGTTGGCTATAAAGCCTATCCAATCGACAAAATGATTGAAGTATTTACACAATTTACTCAGTGTTATTTTCATGTTCGAGCAGAAAAAACTTCACAATTCGTCAATGGTTATACAACTGAAGATCCACTTCCACAAAAAGAGATATTATGTAAATTTAAATTTATAGTACCCATATTAATTAATTTATTTCAAGCTAAAACCAACACAAAAGTATTTATTTCACATTGTGGGCAAAATAGTGTTACTGAGGTATTTTATTAAATAATATGAATTACTAGAAATGGTCAAACTAGCGACTGAAACGACATCTAGTTCAAAAACATAGATTATTAAGCTAGAGATTCTTTGATATATCTCCTCGAAGTTGCTGTATCCTCAAATCCGGGCTCCATAAAAACCATTAAAAAAACAAACTCGTGGTTGATGAATGAAAGGCACTAGTTGGTAAAAATATTAGATTGTGTTAATCCTTTTCGAAGCATCTTTGTTATACGCTCAAATAAATCAGCAAATGTTTGTCAGCAACTGTTCGTCTTTGACTTCTCCTTCAATATAGGCAAAGTATTTTCCTTTATCTTGTTAAGAAATGAAGTTAAGTAGCTTCTTGATGCGCTGAAGTAATCATTAATTTTTGACTATTTTCTTATCTTTATGCAAGAAGGAAGGAAGGAGAAGGTAAAGACGAACATTTGCTAACAAACATTTGTGGACTTTTGGGAGGATAATACCATTAGGTTTGAGCCCCCGGTCCGAAAGATCGAGTCGGGCATCGAATTTTGGTCCGAAAAAGACTCGGTCGGACCGACCCCAAAAAAATGACTCAAACGTCGGCCCGACTATAAAACCCCAACCCTAAATACCGTAGTACCAAAAATTTTTTAATTAACAAAAATTTTTCTAGTCAATGTATGCAGGTGTTCCTTTAATTTGTATTCCAAAATCTGGAGATCAAAAATATAATGCTTCGATTGTCGAATCAAAAGGAGTTGGCATTTATGTGGATTATGAACAGTTAAAGGATTCTACTGAGACTCTCAGAAACGCTCTTTATCAAATATTATATGACGAGTATGGAAATTTTAACAGTAAATATAGTAAGAAAGCTGAAAAGATGAAAAATGGAATTCTTCAAAATTACGAACGTGAAACAATGAAAGTTAAATTTTTGGGTAAATTTTAGGTGGTAGATTTTAGTGAAGGAATTTGGGTAATAGTGTCGTTTCCAGTCCACATTTTTTCCTCCCAATTTTTCACCCTATGTTTGTACGGAATGGTCAAATTTTCCCCTTTCTTTCACCAAATTTGCCTTTCCATATTTTGCCTAAAAACAATCAAAAAAACTTCTTTTTCCTTCTATAATAGCCAGAAAACATTTTCCATGCTTGGTGATTCTCCTTGTGAAAGAACTGAATAAAAAATTAATCTTTTTGATTGTTTTTAGGCAAAATATGGAATGGCAGATTTGGTGAAAGAAAGGGGAAAATTTGACCATTCCGTACAAACATAGGGTGAAAAATTGGGAGGAAAAAATGTGGACTGGAAACGACACTATTACCGGAATTTGTCTAGCAAAAGAAGAAAAAATTGGGAGAGTTTTTTGGGGGTATTTGGAGTATTTTTTAAAAATTATGTTAAAAGGGGTTGCCGTTTTTCAAATATTATGTATTGATAATTTATCTAAGGGGGATCTTTTAAAATACCTATTTTTATTAGGAAAGGTAATTTCCATGTTAATCCACTTTTTTTAGACTTATACTTTTCAGTTTTGGTTCTCGGCCAAATAGAGTTTATTTTGAGGAGGATTTTGGAAATTGTTTTAGGAAATTTTAGACTGTTGACTTTTCAAAATAATTTTTTTGAAATATTTTTTCGTTAACAATTCTGGTTCCGGTAAAAATTTAATTTTTATTTTATTCATTTATTCAAAGCGGCAGCCCTTTATTTTTTTTAAATTTATTTTTTTGGGGATTTATTTAAAAAACAAAAATTGAAAAGAAGATAAATTATTCAAACATAGATTTTGCACCTCTCTTAAAGAGTGCCTTTTATTATTTTTTATTTATTTTTTATCGTCGGATAAAGATATTTTTTGGGAAGAAGAATTTTTTGTTCAATAATTTAATTCTAAAAATTTATTTTTGAATTTTAACTTACCAAAGCAAAGTTTTAAGAAATGTTTTTTAAAGAAAAAAAATGGCATCAATATATTAAATATGTATATGTACTTAGGTTGTAATCAAAGTTTTAAGCCCCCTTTATGGAAAGCTTTTTGTGACGTTGAAGAGGATTAAAACAAATTGGCTTAACTTTGTTGCCTTAAGTTAGATTTCGTAGAGTTAAGTTTTATTCGACTCAGATCGAGGAGCCCTTTCGAATGATATACCTAACTGGAATTGCCCGAGACCTATTTTACTTTCGGATCAGCGTTGTATGTCACTTCATTCTAACGTCTTATTTTTCTATACGAGAGGTGACATAGTACTAAGATTCGACTGAAAATTTTGAATTTTTGATAAAATTAGACTTTAGAAAATATACAACTAAAAAGTGAGTGACCGGTTTTTGACATTTTTGTGAATTTAATTTTTATTTTTTTATTCTTACAAATTAGTTAAATTGAGTAAAATTTGGACACTTTGTATAGTTATATATATTTGTATAGTTATGTATAGTTGTATTTTGCTAATTAAAATTTTATATTCTGATTTTATTTAATTACCTGGAGTTTGATCAACCAGGATTATCCACCAAGTATGAAAAATCCTATGAACCAGTGTTCGATTTTATGATATAGGTATGTAAGGGTTTCAATGGATAGTGATTTGGTGAAATATCCTCCAAATGGAGTTCAGGATTTAAAGGTTATAAGGGATTTGATGAAATATCGTGTGATTACAGAGTATACTAAGGGATTTTGGAGGATATCGGAGATCAAGGGGTATGAATGGAAAATTTTGGAAGATCCTTAAGCCAAAAGATAATTTTGAGATTTTCCATTTCTTCCAGAAAATTTAATCCTTATGGTCCTCTACGAGTTTTTTGGCGTGACCTCGCCGATATCTACCTGTCACTTTGCGGGCATGTAGATCTAGGCTCAAGCGAGCCAATAATGAGCCATAAGAGTGAGCCAAAGTACTTAAAGAGCATTGTCGCTCTAATCATTGCTATATCTTGGCTGCCTTTTTAAAATTAGATAGAGAAAAATTCAAAATTAAATATAGAAATATTCACGTGTAAATTATTTTGTATATACATAGAGAAATTTAAGAGGGATTGCTTTCATTTATGCCTTTGAATAAAATCTTTTATTAAATATTTATGAGTAAATAAGAACCTGATATTTGAACCGAGAATTTCAAAAAACAGAGAAAAGCCCAGTTAAAAAGACATGACCGCTAAAGGAGAGCTCTGCATTACTGTAATGATTCCAAAAAATGTTCCTTAATTAATCCGATAGACAAGAAAATGGATCTGGCTGGAAGGGAGACATTTAAAAAAATATTTTGCTTCTACTGACACTTTTCTAAAAGCCTTAGGTTATAGAAATTGTTTAGAATTACCTAAATTTTTTGTCTTGAGTAAGTTTGTTTATTGTAGAGTTGGGCAGTATCGGGATCCAGATACCGCCCAAGTCTAGTTTAATGTTTCTTTCTTCTTCTCGAATAAATATTTTTTAATTCAGAAAATGTATTATTATAAATTAATTTTCTACATTTTCTTTTTGTTAATTTTCATCAACACTTCTGTTGGAATGTCTTCGCGGAAGATGTTGAAAAAAATTTTTGGGAAAGGAGGGAAAACAGGAAAACATCAAGAAGTGAATGTAGATCAGCACGGACACCTTGATATTCCCGAAAGTTCTTCCAGAAATTCAAAGAAAAGAGCTTTGTATATTTGCGATAACTTTAACTACAATCATCTTCGATTATATGTAAATTATTTTAAATTTATTTTTAATTAAATCTCAATATAACAATCGCAAATTCTTTTTGCTTTACGTCACTCAAAAAGGAAGAACTCTGGATTCTTGACATCAAAAATTCTCAATCGTTTGCGCCTGTGGCGAAAACGATTGAAGTTTCCGACCTTCCAAAATTTGTAGAATATATTGTGATTGGACGGATATTAAGAAGTTGAAGGGGTACTTATTTCCTTCCCCCCCCCAGTCCGCGAGGAAATAAGTACCTATATCAGGGGATGTATTTTGGATAACAAAATTTCAAGAAGTTGAGTATAACATACTTTCAATTTATTCATTTTCTTCTACTTTCGATTTTCGAAATTTTTTTTTGTTTCGAAACAACTCTACTAGTCACCTCCTATAGTGACAAAGGCCTTTAAACTTTTAAATGAATACTAATTAAACATTTTAGTTAATGCTTGCTAAAACTTTATCTGAATATTACATTGTGGTAAGTTAATTACAGGGTGCGCCATAAGTTATTGCACACTTTTAATTCCTTATAACTTTTTTTGTTGTCAATATTTTTAATTGATTTTAGGCTTATTTTTTAGCTCATTCAATTCTCTATTATGGCTAGTCAACGTGATTCTATAATCTCACTTTTTTGCAAAAAAATTCAGTCCGCAAAATTTAATCTCTTTTGATTGTGGCACGCATGTCCGGACATTCTTTTCACAAACGAAAAAATTTTTACAATAAAAATCGTACACAACCATCAAAATTATAGAATCTGGACTACAGAATCTCCTCTTTCCGATAAGCTTATCACACATTCCCAACATCCCCAATCTGTCATGGTTTGGGCCGGTATTTGCGCGTCAGTCAAAAACCCTCTTATTTTCGTGGATCCCGTGGTAAAAGTCAACAAAGACTATTACTTGCGAGAATTTTTTTAGCGTGTTCTGAAGCCTCGGTTCAAGAGCCATTTCGGTCGCAGGGTCTTGATTTTCCAACACGATTCTGTACGGCACACAAGGCGAAAGAAGTTAAGGACTGGTGCAAGGCCAATTTTCCTGGGTTCATTAGCGCTCAGGAATGGCCGCCCTACTCCCCCGATTTAAACCCGATGGATTATTCTTTTTGGTCTGTTTTGGAGTCCAGGGAATGTGCTAAGCCGCACAAAAGTTTGGAGTCTCTGCGCCACTCTCTCACCCGAGAGTGGGACTTAATTACACTCAAGGAGGTGCGTGCTATTTGCGAAAATTTTACTTCACGCCTTCGCCTCTGTATCAAAGCCAAGGGTGGGCATTTCGAATCTTCTTGATTATTTTTGTTCCTTATTTAATTCTCTATCATTTGATTGTATTTCGATTTCATTTGATTGGGTTTTAATAAAGTTATGAGAGAAAACAAGTGTGCAATTACTTATGGCGCACCCTGTAAATAAAGGGATTTTGCTGAGATTGAAACTAGCCGAAACCAGAGGCCTAAACCTAAATGGATATTAACCTTGAATACCTACAACTTTTGAAGGCGAATTTCTAAAAGAGGAATTTTTTTCAATTTTTCCATTTTTTTATCAGACCTTCCAAAATTTGTGGGATATATGGTAATTGGTAATTTTTAGGAACATGGATGGATTTGTGATTAAGGGTATAAATATTTACACACTCAGAGTTAAGGTACACACTCATAATACCGCACCATATGTTCTGAAATGCAGAACTTGGTACCTATCTTCATAGAGTATTTTTCCCTTAGACCCACTAAATCCTCCGATATTTTTTCAGTTTTGACCTCCAAAAGAAATCAAAAATTTGTTTTTAAAAAATTCAAATCAAATAAAATTATTTTATAGGATATGGTTGTTTATGGTAAACCAGACGTTATTTCTAATATAGAGCTAAATCCAATTCCAAACGATTTACAAGTTATTGAAATGAAGATTGACAGTAAACAATTGGATCAGGAAATAGTTAAAGATCATGGAGTATTTGAAGCTTGCAATCATTTCAGAGGTTCTGATGGATATTTTGTTGCAATTTTTGAAGGTATATGATTCTAAATAAAGTCCCGTTTACAGTGTGAATATGCCCTAATTTTTTATGGGCAAGCTACAAATGCTTAATTAGTGCACAAATTTTCTTGTAATTTGGGTGTATATTTTAAAAACTGGTATTCATCAGGGTGGCCTTTTCCAAACCACTAAAATGGGGGCAGCCACTCAAAAATGGGGAAAAAATAGGGCGAAATCGGTCAAAAATAGGGCAACATATCAACTTACCTTATATGCTGAAATAATGTCCCTCTCTCAAATAAATAATCCATCTCTCAATACCTTCTTCATCCAGAAGTCAAAAAATAATTATCCTCCTTAAAAATAGTTATAACTAGCCTTTCTAAAAAACTTAATTAATTACCCCTTCCCTATTAATTACTCTCTCCTCGAGAGGTTGAAATAATAATTAACCTGGGTAATTATTTTAGCAAATATGGTAAATATAGCTAAAATTTGAAACCCACGGTTTTCGGTCCAGTTTGGTTAAAAGTCTGCCAACAACCCCAAGTTTAAAAATTATTTTAATTTTAAGATTTGATAAAAAACCCTAAAGTCAAAATTGGAAATAAAAATAAACATATTTTTGATTATCTTCGTCAACAAGAATATTCTTTTGGAATTGCCAATTTTCTTGAAATGTCTGGTTCCTTTGCTGTTTTTGAACATTTGAATATTAAAAAAACTTTTAATGTTTTCCCTGGTATTATTCTCCCTCTTGCTTTACAATTTTTTGGAATTAATATTGTAGAACACATTCTTGAAAAGAAAACAGTTATTCCAGGTAAATTTGTGGTAAATTGTGGGTTGAAAACTTGACCCACAAGTCTATATCTATACAATCTATATCACTCTATATCACACAAGTCCTAATCTACATATATCACTATTCTCATACTTTTTATGATATTTTTACAAAAACAAAGTGAGGGGACGTCGAGAAATACTACCGTAGTTCGTAGTCATCTTTGGAAGTTGATACCAAAATTCGTACTGCGAGTATTTTAAAAAGATTAAGCCTTTACAAAGGTTTAAATTTCCAAACACTCATTGTATAATCGTTGCCAATCATGGATGTGCGTCATGGCGTTTGGCACACATCATGGCGTTTGGAACACATCCATAATGCCCATTTATTTCCTGAAATAGTACAGCCCCCCCTGAATAGTACTCAAATAGTACTCCACCCTTAAATAGTACTCCCCTTTGGAGAGGGTTGAAAAATAGTACTCCCGTGAGTACTATTATAGGAGATACGGTAGTTCAAATTTTATTTCTAGAACTATACTTTTATAAAAATATTTTTTCTTAAGAAAAATATTTTGCAAGACCAGGAGATTGGGAATTTACACAAAATGTATGTAATTTCAAAGCCGAAAGATTCGAGGCAAATTTGCAAGAACATACAGCTCGAATAGATAAGATTAAAAATTATTTTCAAAAAGCTGTTAGCGAAAAACTGGCCAAGAATTTGAAAATACACGGAAAGAAACCCCTGAAAGAATATTTTTGCAATTTATTTAATAAAATTAGCCATCATTTTGTTAATCAACATGAATATGCCAATTTTGAAAATTTTCCAAAAGATGATAGAATTGTTTATATTGGAGGTATTCTTGTTGAGGAAAATGAAAAATATTTGAAATTGGAAAATAAGAATGAGGTCTTTCAATTTCGTTAAACTAATCGAAAAGTGATCCCAAGACATTCTGGCACTTAACCCATGGAATGTCAGCATTGTTAGGGTTGTTGGTTCGGAACCGAATCGAAGAACTGTAGATTTTTATGTTTGATTCTTTGGAACTGTTCTTTTTAGCCATAGTAAAGCAGAGCTGGGCCATAGCTTTTTCTCTCCTTCAGCTAGTGCAAAAGGTTATTCAGCGACGGGAAGCGAACCAGCATCTTCAGTTGACCGGACTGATTTTGATGTTTGGTTCTTTGGAATTATTAAATTACACCACGCCGACTACTTCATAGCCTTAGGAATTAAATAAATGTTTTACACCATCTAGAAATCTTAGTCAAAAATTTTCTATTCGGTTCTTCAGTTCAGTTCCGGATATGCAAAGATTTTCCAAGATGTTAAACTTTTTTAAACCAAAATAAACAAATCATTAAGGATCTTCATGTGGTTTTAGTCTCTTTGGAAACGATTAACCTGGATGAAGAAAATGCCGTAAATGATATTTATTTCATGAAAGATGTATTTACTCAATACCAATCATTAGAATTCAAAATAAAAATGCCTCATGGTTTTAATAATCTACCAATATTTCCAAATGTTAAAATTGCTGATGAATTTGCCGATCAAGAAATATTATGTAAATTAACAGATTTTTAAATTGATGATAGCCATAAGCTTTTAAAAGCATTCCTTTGGTTTAAAATAGCATTCCTCGTTGTCTTTAAAAATGAACCAGCTTTGATCAGCTATAAGTTGTTAGCTTAATCCAGTCCAATTTACCTTATATATCCTCCAAAGCTCCCAAAAGCATTATCTTTTTCCTAGTTTGGTGGAATATATCTGATTAGTCATTAAAAAGTCAAAATTTGATAACGGGAAGAATCGAACCTGTAACCTCCTGACGCTTATTGTTGTGCTCTTTCGCTAACCATACACAGGAGCTCTACCACTAAGCTTCCGGGGCATCGACTAATGCATCTTTTTTATCCTTTTAGATTATTTAACCATACCCTAAGCGTTTTAAATGCTGCTAAGTGAATAATCCTTACAATTTAAATTAAAAATAAAAATACTACTTGTAAAAAAATATTAAAAAGTCGTATATTTTTTCAATTTTTCAGTTGCTTCAGATACAAAAATTTTCATTTCACATTGCTCACAGAACAATTTGACTGAAGTAAACTCAATTTAAGGCTATTCAAAATTTTAAATTTGAATTAATTTCCAGGCAATATATGCGGGAGTTCCTTTAATTTGTATTCCAACTGGGGGTGAAGACTTCCTCATGTCTTCTATTGTCGAACAGTTGGGTATTGGAATTTATGTAAGTCTAGTTTGGATAGGCAACAATCATGAGGAACATAGAAATGATAATTTTCATTTCGAATTTGTAAATGCTGTCCGTGAGATGTTTGAGAAGTGGGTAAATTTATTGTGAAAAATTTTGAAAAGCGTCTCCACTCTGGATAAACCACAGGGTGGGGGAGTTGCTAAGCAATATCTCGCTGTTACTTATTTTAATTTATGATACACTCTGTCCCAAAATTATGCATCCACCTATATTTTTGGCATAAGTCCGTAGGTTGTTAACGGATTTGAATGAAAATTTAACGGATAATGCAGAAAGACATTTTGAAACTATATATAAAATTTGAAAAAATTCTAATAATGCACTCAATACTTGCAAGCATTTATTTTAAAATAGGTGTCCCATAAATATACATCCACCTTCCAAAAAATTATTTCCAACTAAAGCAAAAAATCTACAAAAATTCCAGTAAGCTTATATATTGATATTATAAAAATATAAAAAGAAAGTAGGTTCATATCTACAACTTAAGCCGAGATCCTGTATGTACAAAAAGTGTATCTTCTTCTAATTTTAATATAAAAATTGGACAATATTAAAAATAATTTAGAAACTAAATTTCTTTTTTAGTACTAAATATCAACAAGCAATATCTGAATTGAGAAACAATATTCTTCATAATTACAACAATGGGTTTAAAGCAAAAGATGTTTTTCTCCAAACAATTACAAGTGTTGTTGGTGTTTAGTAAATGTGTTTTGTGAAGGAAAAAGAAGAAGAAACAAATGGATTTTGGATTTTTTTAAATTTATTTTTTGTGAGGGTATTTAAAAAGAATTTATTTGGTAATATGTATTCAATTTCGTTCCCCCCCCCCCCTCTTTCTTCATTCCTCAAAGTATTAAAAAATGGTCAGTCAATCTTAAGTTATAGAATTCGTCGAGCTATGTCGAATGACACCAAAATCAACATGATTAGACATGGTACAACAAAGTTATGACATGAAGTAGACCTAACGGAGTCGGCGACTTATGTCATACTTTGTCAAATCTTGTCCAATCACGTTGATTTTGGTGTCTTTCGACTCAGCTCGACGAGCTCTTTCGAATGACCTATCATTTGTATAAATTTTCGTCCTTATGGTTTTTCGCCCCTGTGGTTGTTCAATCTTCAGGGTCTGTATCTCGGTCAAATCAAGTCGGATTTTGTCGATTTTGGTGTCATTCGACTCAGCTCGACGAGTTCTATAACCTAAGACTGACCATTTTTTAATACTTTGAGGAATGAAAAAGGAGGGGGGAACGAAATTGAATATTACCATTTATTTTTTTAGGGTTTTATGAGGGATTTTTAAAGAAAAAAATTTAAATAGAGTTAAAAATGATTTTTTATTTGGGTTTTGCTTTTATTTAAAAAATTTTTGCTTTTTATCATTTATCTAACCAAAAATTCTTGAGACCAATTTTATTTTCGAATCTCCGTTGTACATCACGTCAGGGCCCGTATCATAGGTTCAAGTTGTCAAAACTGTATCATAAGAATTTGGTCATTTAACAAGGTCATTTAACCCCTAACCACAGGCATTATAGTATCATAAGAACGTCTGGTATTTTTCTTCTTGCTTACCACAAACCACTTTCTTATATTACGGACCCAGATGTACGTCATTGACATTAACGTTAGATTTTTCTCCACACGAGGTGACATACAACAGACTTTTGCAATTTTATTTAAATTAGATTTTTAAAAATTTAAAACTGAAAGCTAGTTACCGGTTTTTGATATGTTAGTGAAATTAATTTATTTTTTAACAATTTTTTTCTATTTTTAGTTAAATTGAGTAAAAATTTTGATAAATTATATTAGTTATATTTTTATTATTAAAAATTTATTTCTGGTTTAACTTAATTATTACAAGTCAATGTTTACAATACCAATCGCATTATTACAGGGTGACAAAGAAGTACCCGGCACCTTGTTTATGGCATAACTTTATAAAAACTAACATAAAAAGTAACTAAAAAAGTAACTTTATTTTAACTTTACAAATAAACCTTAAATGATTTAACGAAAAAATAAGGAACAAAAATAACTAAGATTTTGGAACTTTCAAACCAAGAATTTTGAAGTTTTTTTTTCCGCCGAAGGCGCATGGGAAAATTTGGGCAAAAGTTCGTACCTACATGGATGAGATTTTCTTACATTCCTGGGCGAGTGATTATTGAAGCGACTCAAAACTTTTGTGTTATTAAGAATAGATCCTTGCCTTCAAAATTGAATAAAAAGTTAATCCATCGGTTTCAAATCCGATGATTGGCATTATTTGAGACGGGTTAAAGTCGGGTAAATTGGCCGCGCAACAACCAGCATTCCGTTTTTCCTTATGCAAAGGGTATGATCCAGTTCCTATGCCAAAAGTGCATCGGAATCAAGACTGCAAAAAACCATAGAGGATTTTCTGTAGAAGAGAAGTGCATTTAAACGGCGCAAACAAATGTTAAAAACATTAATATTTATTTAATTAAATAAATTTTAAAAAATTCTTTTCATTTTTCAGTCAATATATCGATAATTTTTTAAGAGAAAAAATTTTTTTAAATGCCTCTCTTTTTCTCCTCTCTATATTTCTTGGCAATTTTAATAAAAAAATCTATTTAAAAATATGTATTCTACGTGGTCCTCCCCTTCCTCCCCTAGCTAGCTATTGCCAAGGTACATATAAAAATTTTTTAGAGCGTCGACATTTAAAAATAATTATTAAATATTTTTATATAATTCTTATTTTAAATAATAGTTTTTAATAAATTTTTAATAATCAGTTGGGTTTTTCGAAGTTTTTTTATATATCGGACAGGCTAGCTGTTTATGTAAATAATTCAGCAATATTATTTTTTTAGTTTAGAAGAAAATTCTGTCGCAGATAAAAATTTTTTGTAGGGCCAAAAATACCGTATTTCCAGAAATAATACCTCATGGAGCTCTATTCCTCGAATGTGTGGCTCTATTTCAGGGTGGGCACTTATTCTGGTTAGGACTTTATAAGGAAATACGGGCATACTTCTTCAAAAATAATTGCTGTCATTAGGAGTGTAAAGAGCCGTAAGAGGTTGATAATGCCTGAAACGGAAGAGATTCAATCCCTGATTATATTAATAATTCTAAAAAGAGAAGTTACATAACGTATATCTTTTAATAACTACCCTGGGTAATTATTGTTTCGACCTTCCTCTGGAGGGAATAATTAATCGAGGGAGGTTAATTATAAGAGGTTTGAAATTTGAACGTGCTTTAGGGTATTTGTTTGGGGGTAATTATTGTTTCAATCTCTCGTCGGATGGGGTAATTAATGGAAGTGGGGTAATTATTTAAGGGGGGGGGGGGCAATTAATACAGGTTATGCGGTACTCCTGGAACTTTCCTCCTTTAATATTCTTTAAATATTTTCAGAAAATGTATTATTTTAAATTAATTTTTTACATTTTCTTGTTAATTTTCATCAACATTTCTGATGAAGAAACTAAAGTAAAAAAGAATTTATTATCCCACCGTCGCTGTAAAAGGGGTAATAATTTTGGAGGGTGTTTTGGAGGTGGAAGTAGGAGAAGGTCTAATCAACCATTTAGACAGCGTGAAGGAAAGGCACATGTAGTAGAGGAAGAAACTGAAGTTAAAGGAAGAAATTTAAAGAAGAAAGCTTTGTATATTTTCGATAACTTTTTCTACTCTCACGTTCAATTACATGTAAATATTTTTTAAATTCATCTAAAATCTGAGCCGATCTACAGCAGCTAAGCAAAACTTATAACTTGGTTTAGGGAAGTCGGATCTAGTCAGGCCAGGCTTCACAAACGTCAGGCTTCACAAAACTATGTCAAAATTGACTTTGTTATGACCTCCCCCGTGTCGCTCAAGCTCTGCCCTAATGGCGATGAGTATCATTAACCGTATCCTAAGAATTTGTGTTTGTAATTATTCCAATAATAATTTCCTACAAACTTCGACCTTATTAATAATTAAATATTTCAGTTAATGCTTGCTAAGACGTTAGCTGAAAATTATTCTGTAGTAAGTTATTTTTATAATTTGTCCCTTGGCCAACTCTGCCTTAATGTGAGGATCTTTTAACTCTACCGTCAAGGCCCCCTCCCCCTGCGGGGAATAACCCTGGTATGAACCCAGATTTCTGCACTAGAGCTGATCTAACTGAGTTTTGACATGGGTAAAAAGGTTGTGAGTAGTACCAGAAGAATTTAACTTAAATAATATGATTGCTACCTAAATCAAAAATATTTTCTAGGATATACTTGTTTACAGTAAAGAAAACGGTGAACCTATAGAATTCAATCCAATGCCAAACGATTTACAAATTATTAAACTGAATATAGACATAAAACATTTGGATCAGGAAAAGATTGCAAGCAAAGGACAATGGACCGCTTATAACGAATTTAAACAATCAAAAAGATATCGCGTTAAAATTTTTGAGGGTTCGAGATTTTGAATAAATTTTCTCCAATAAATAAGGATAGGAGTTGCAGCTATATTGGGAGATAAGATTTGCGTTCCTTCGAAATCTCTGGTTATAACAATTCTATTGCCATAAAATAGCATAAGATTGAATCCGTGTCGTCCAGACGCTGGAGCCCAAACATGGTGCTCCATTGAAAAAGGAGTTGAGAAAAGTATTTTGGCGAATTTTATTATGGAAATACAATTAATTCACGGAATTTCTGGCATTTGGATGAATTTTTAAAATCAAAACCGGGTGGTTTTGGTCACTGGTTTCCGTTCCAATCTAGTTTTAACTTTGAGAAGTATTATAAAATTATTTTAAGATTTAATTAAAAATGAAAATCGACATACTCTTGAGCATCTTCGCCAGCAAGGATATCATTTTGGAATTGCCGATCTAGTTGAAATGGCTGGTTCTTTTGCCATTTTTGAGCTTTTAGAGATCAAAAATACTTTTAATGTTCTTCCTGCTATTATTCTCCCTGCTTTATTTCAATTTATTGGAATTGATATTTTAAAAGAAATTCGTGAAGGGCAAACTATTATTCCAGGTAAAGTTATGGTGCTCAGTAAGGTTTTTGTCTCTGCAAAAAACTGCCATGAGATCGCAATTATCCTCTAGAAGCTTATACTTCGGAACCTTAGATTAGTAAAGACTAGATCCTCGCCAGAACCGCAAATTTGGCCGGAACCGGAACTGAGATTTTTTGACCTGATTTTTGAGAATTTTAGAAGGGGCTAAATCGTTCATAAAAATGAGAAATCAATCTTTAGGGGTGTTAAAAAGTTCCGGCATAACCAGAACTGAGGACCGGAACCGGAACCAAAAAATCCCGGAACTTCCGGCCTACCGGTTCTAAAATCATATTTTTATAAACCATTTTTAACTTAAAGCAAGAAGATTTCCAAAACCTGGGGATTGGGTATTTACACAAGAAGGATGTTATTTCAAAGAGGACAGATTCGTGGCAAATTTTGAAGAAAATTTATTTGAAATACATTCGATTAGAAAATATTATCAAGATATTGTTAGCGAAACATTGGTCAATGTTATGAATATAAAGGATGGAGAACGAGGAGAATTTTTCCCAAATTTATTTAATAAAATTAGCTATACATTTGTTAATCAACATTCATATGCTAATTTTAAAAATAGCCCAGTTGGTGGAAAAATTGTTCATATTGGAGGAATTCTTGTTGAGGAAAATGATTATTTTAAGGAGAGAGAACAAAAGAATTTTGTAGGAATATTTATTTATTCTAATCAAAATTTGAAGTTTTTCACATTATAGAATTTGAATTTGATTTTTAGGGCTATCGGTTTGGAGCTGAACCAGGGTGGCCCCTTCCAAAACACTAAAATAGGGCGCACCCACTCTAAAATAGGGTAAATATAGGGCAAAAATTAGGGCATAGCTTTAAAAGCTTAAACATAATTAAAATTTCAAATAAAGCGAACATTTTAAGATTTTTGGAAGGCAAAGAAGCCAAATTTCTTCCATTTTAAAATTTTACATGATGTTAAAAATAAGGCAAAAATATGGCAAATGAGAAAATAGGGAAAAAATAGGGCGAAAAGGTCAAAAATAGGGAAAATCCTCTGTAAATACGGTAAAAGGACCACCCTGCGCTGAACCTAAGCAGGATTTTGCTTTCCAATTTTTTATTCCAACTTTTTTTTAAATTTCTAAACCACGCTAAATGTTAAAACTCGATAAAACTAACCGCCAAAACGCTATGGCGCACAATCATGATCCGAGGACTTTCAACAAATCCTATTAATTGTTAAATAACGCAGCTTCAGTAGACCGGACTGATGTGTTATCCATTATAGCGCACAATCCTATCTATTATTGCAGCGTGTAAAATTAAATAATAGGTAATTATTGCAACTGATAATTAAAATCTCAAAATAAAATAGAAATCTTTTTAAGTATCCTACTCTTGTCCTTGTCTCTTTTGGATTGATGAACGTGGCTGGTGGAATGACCATAGAAGATGCCAATTTTATGATAAATGATGTATTTCTTAACTACTCTAATTATCAATTTAAAATAAAACTACCTCATTTTACTCCAACAAGTTTTGAGAATATTGAAATTACAAATGAATTTATTGAACAAAAGCAAATATTATGTAAATTATATTTTTATTTTTAAATTAATTATTGGATTAATTAAACTACCCGCTTTCACTTAATTCAGTTTACTCGTTATTATTAATTACAGCTTTGATGGACGTGATATGCTTTGATGAGAGAAGCCCGAAATTGCTATTTTTAAATTGGCCCGGACACTTTAAGGCCCGATTCTTAATGCATACATATAGCTGCGATTTTTGCATATCGGTGCAAATTTTGCTTATTTTTGTGCATATTTTGCCCAACCCTAGTCAAAATATATTTATAAAATCCGAAGTGAGAAATATGTAAGACAATACTTTGTAATTTCAAATTTTTAACCTTTCAGTTGATCCAGCTACAAAATTGTTTATTTCGCATTGTGGACAGAACAGTTTGACTGAGGTAAACATAATTTAAGGATTCATAAAACTTTATAAATTCAAATTATAATTTAAAGGCAATATATGCAGGTGTTCCTTTAATTTGTATCCCCTATGATGGTGACCAATACCTAAATTCATCTCTTGTCGAGCATTTGGGTATTGGAATATTTGTAAGTCTTTGGGAAGACAATAAAAAGAAGGAAAAGAAAAATCGTGATTTTGGTAATGAATTTATAAACGCTGTCGCTGAAATGTTGTTAAAGTAAGGATTTCTTAAATTTCATAATTTGTGAGAAATTTTGAACAAAGCTCTGAAAGGGACCAGAATTATTCAAATGAGTAGTTCAGAGTCATCTCTTGTCGAGCATTTGGTTTTTTTTCATTTCCATAAGATACATGAGTTTTTGATTTGTCATAGTAGGGAGCAGGCCAACGTATCGCAAACCTGACATACCGCAGAGCTATAACTTTGTTCAAAATAGCTGAATCGAACAGCTGAACGAGCTGAATCGAACCATATTAGGGCGAGCGAAGTTATAGCTTTGCGGTACGTTGGCCTCACGGTACGTTGGGGTTAACTGTCATAGTATAAGTGCGAATAGAATTGGCATATCCCTAGTGGTCAATTCTAAAAATATTTTTTAGCGATAAATATCAAAATGAAATGTCCAAATTGAGAAACAAAATTCTTACTGATTACAAAAAGGGTGTTAGAGCTAAAAATGTTTTTCTCCAAACAATTCAACGTGTTGTTGGGGTTTAGTAAATATGTTTTATGAAGAAAAAAGAAGAAGAAACAAATGGATTTTGGGATTTTTTAAAAAAATTTTTGGGGAGGGTTATTTAACGAAATTTATTTTTTGGGGTTTTTTGAGGGATTTTTTAAAGAAAAAATTTTTTTATTGGGTTAAAGAATTTGGGTAACAAAAAAAATTATTTGCATTTTATCATTTAATTGGGGATTGATCAAGACCGGTTTTAAATATGTACATTCGAATCTCAGTTGTACTCCCTTCACTCTCATTTTTTAAAGTCGAATTTCTAAGCATTAGAAGTGAGGTACAACTGAGATCTGATTTTATTGGAATTTTGCACTTTTTTTTATTTAAATCGAGTAAATTTTGGGTAAACATTGGATAAAGTTTTAAAATTTTGATTCAATTTCCTTTCTAAAAGTTCAGTTTTTGTCCAACAAAACCAAAAGGTTTCTAATTTCCAAATCAAATAAACGAGCTTAAGTTTTACAATAAAAGTATTTTAATCAAACATTATAGGAAAATTATAGAAGAAACCAATGGATGTACTTATGAGTAGTTGCCCCCCCCCCCATTTGTTGCATAACGTAGTGCAACAAATATAGAGGTGTGTCGGTGCAACAAAGGGGATACCAAAATGTGAGGAAGCTTTTCCTTTTCTTAACACTCATTTGTTGCAGTATGTAGTTACCCCACCCCTTCCGTCACATCTGTCCCCGTGGGACAGAGGGGTAGTGGAGTCATTGTGCAACAAATGAGGGGGGTACTACTCATATGTATGTATTCTTTTAAAAAATCAGAATATTAATTATTTCTTCAAATTGCTTCTAATATTTTAAAAAATTAAAATAATTAGACTAAAATCAATTCAAAATTTTTTTCAAAAATCAAAAAATTAAAAATAATTGAAATAATACATAATTAATAACCCTACAAATATTTTTATTTTTTCCTTATTAATAAATTTTATAGAAATTCCCCCATTTTTACTTGTTGAATTTTTTAGTGCTCTTATTGGCAATTCTTCCCCTATTGCCTGCTCGAATAAATTTGTATTTGGAATTTCTTCAGTTCCGTTTTGTGTAGAGGGATTTATTTTCTTTAATTGTTCTATCCATTCAATTTTGCCACTAGAAAGTTGTTGGGTAAAGTTGGCATCTAAGGCTGTTGCTTCCCAATATTCGTCATCATCCTCGATTGGAGGTAAAGCTAAATATTTAAATTGAATTTTTAAAAAAGTATTTAAAACCAAAATGCAAAATGAACTTGGTCCCCCTTATGGTTTTTCAATTTTCGAGGACCTATATTTCTGTACCTAAAGTGTGGTACCTTTCGACTCGGCTCGCCGAGACGAATCGAATAAAATATACCTAATCCATTTTGTAACAATTTTGAAGCAACTATGTATATCCTTTAGGCTTGGTTAGGCAGCTCACCAAACTAAGGTTGGCGGATAGTTGGAAATCTTATGATATCTGGATCCTAATCAGGTATCTGAACAGAAAATTTCCGGATATCCGGCCTTTTTTCGGATCCGGATCTGTCAAACTTACACTAATCAGGTTCTAACTGAATTATTAACTGAGAAGCATCATGAATTTTTTTTTAATTTAAGAAAAAATATTTTTACCAATTAAACAAGTTTTACCACCCCAA
The DNA here is from genome assembly GCA_963681835.1 of Meloidogyne enterolobii. NCBI lineage: Eukaryota > Metazoa > Nematoda > Chromadorea > Rhabditida > Meloidogynidae > Meloidogyne > Meloidogyne enterolobii. Next base: position 45,875 of record CAVMJV010000071.1, read on the forward strand.
GAAGGACTACATGCACAAAAGAAAAGTGCAGAGGAACGTGTTGTTCTATAAAATTACTTTATTTCCTTTAATTTCTTTTAAATTATTTACCTACAAATCCCCCCATTTTTACAAGGATTTTGATCACAAGGTCCTTTGAAAATAATTTTCTTTTAATTTATTTTAAAAACCGAACTAAATTCACAACGTTTCCCCGCATACCCGGCAGTACAAAAACAATCAAAATCGACATGCTCAGCATCAGCAATTACCGAACAAGTAGCGCCATTCAAACACGGCGATTGAGTACAGGGATTAAAATCTTTTAAAAAATGTTTCTATCCATTTTTCATATTTTTCTAATTTTTATGTCTTATATTAAGTGTTCTATTGTTGTACCTGACGTTTTTCCTTGCAAAAATTCTACCTTATAGGTATGCTAATACAGCTCCTCTCCCTAAACTCCTCTCTCTAAAACATTTTAAACTGAGAGGTATATCTAATATTAGGTGCATTTTATAATTAGTAGTTTCACCAGAAATTCCGGTTGTGGAATGTTCCGGCGTTTTTTGGTTCCGGTTCCGGAATCCGGAACTAAAATTGGATCCAGTTCCGGTCAAAATTTCGGTTTCGGGGAAACACTAATAATTAGAGCTGACTCTGTTATGGTTAGAAAATTTTGTAATAAATTTTAAAAAATATTTCCTTTCTATAAAACTAAATTTTAATTTTAAAAAATTTATTTTCCTCTCTCACCAATCTGTTTAGAACAATTTTCACCAAAATATTCTTCTGTACATTTACAAAAATATTTTTCAGTATTTTCATTCCACAAACACGTCCCATTATTTTGACAAGGATTTTTTAATTGTAAATCACATAAATTAGGTAATAATTGTTGTTTTTGGTTATTTTGTTCTTTTTTATTTTGTAAATTTGTTAAAAATTTTGGTTTTGTTGAGGCATAATTTTTTGATATTTTTTGATTTTTTTCGACCAAATAATTTTTATTTTGATATTTTTCATTAATTTTTTGTGAATTTTGATTAATTAATTGAGAATTAATTAATTTTTGTTTATTTGGAGAGTAATGTTGTCTGTGGGGATGTGAAATAATTCGAGTTGTTGGATTTTTAAAAGTTGCTGTTATTAAATGATTGTTCCCTTAAAATTAATTTTTTTTATTTTTTTAAATATTTTTAGAAATTTTGGTAAGTATGAAGAAACAAAAGATTTGTAGGGAAACTGAAAAATTTTGTCTCAAATCCGAAAATTTTGAAATTTCAAAAAAGCAACTCGAAAGTTCCTCAAAGTAATTACTGTATTTGCTCTAGTAATCCCCCAGGGGGATTATTGTTTCAACCCATTCGTGGGGTGGGGAATTAATAGAGCCTGGGGAACTATTAGAGACTGGAGAATTACTAGAGCAAATACAGTACTTAAGGAAACAAAAATGTTAGAGAGCACAGAGAAGGTTACTCTTCTCTTGTTTAAGTCATTTGACTTTTAGGTGTATGACAATTAAGTACATTTGAGTCTTGAATTCTACTAACGAATAATTTTTGTTTTGATAATTTTTTTTGAAATTTTATTAATTGAATTTTTAAGGAAAACTGGGAACTCTAAAATTTTAAATAAAAATAATTTTAAATAAAAATTGCCTCGATAATTTATTCTTTCCCTTCCCCCATAATTTGCCTCAGTTGTTAGCCTTAACCAATTTAATTCTGATTTTTTATTTTGATCGTCGAATTTTTCAGAACATTCTGAATTATTTAAATTAATTATTACCATTTTATTTCAAATAATAAAATCAGAATTAATTTATGTGAGTTATATTTTTCACCAAATAAGTATGGGGGAAAAGCCCCTTTTTATACCAAAAATTTATTCTGATTTAATTTTAACAAAAAATTCTGGTAGATTCAGGTAAAATTAATTCCGGTTTAAATAATTTTAAAATAAAAATCAGAATTAATTTTTATTTAAATTCTGATTTAATTTATTTGTTAAAGAAAAGTCAGAAAATCCAACTTTTTTCTGTTTCGCATAACTGTTGGCAGTCAATAAGTGAATTAAAAAAGTTTAGAGAACTGCTCGGACAGCCATCATACCGAAAAAATAAAAATAAAAATTTTTGTGAAAATATTTTAATATTACCAAAACAATGTGCATTTTCTTGTATTAATTTCAAAATAATATTTTTCTGTCCACTCGCCTATAGTGAATAAATAAAAATATTTTTTAAGATGTCCAAAATAAATTGTTGAATTTTATTTTTAAACAGAAATTTAATAAGAAAAAAAAGTTTTTATTTAGTTAGGTCATACAAAGCTACGTTTTTGTAACGGGAGCATAAGTGAGTAGTTAACTATGCCCCAATCGCTCCACATACCCAAATCGCTCACCCCATTTGATGAACTGTCACATCAAACCTGAGCCTATAGGGGGTATTTTCTTTTGATTTTGCCGACAATCCTATGGGATTAAGGGGGGTTTTAAGCCCATTAATCATTCTTCAGGTGATTAATTACCATGAGTTTGTTTTGTTTCAACCCAAATCGCTCACCTCCAAATTTTACCGTTTTGATGCCTTTTTTATTTAATTATGCCGCCGATCTACACCTACTGAAGAGGTTCATCTGAAATTAATAAAGGAGGGTAATTAATCATATTTAAAATGATTAATTACCTTTTGAAGGTAAATGGTGATAGCATGTCAATCAGAACCTTCAAGTAAATAGAAAACATCTGGGAGAACATCTGGGATAAGTACTAATAGAGAAGTTAAAAGCGAAATAGTGCGCTATGCTGGACTCTAGAGTAAAATTTACTTGTTAGAGAACATCTGGGATAAGTACTAATAGAGAAGTTTAAAAGCGAATAGTGTGTTATGTTGGACTCTAGAGTCTCAGTCCATTTTTTCAAAGTTTGTCCAAAATGACCGGAAATACAAATGCAAGAAGGGTTTAACTCATTATTTCGAAATACCACTTTCAAAATAACAAATGACAAAATGCCACTGTCAAAATGCCAGGTGACAAAATGCCAACTTTCAAAATGTCAAATGACAAAATGCCAACTTTCAAAATGGCAAAACGACAAAATGCAAATCTCAAAACGTCAACTTCAAAATTCATATTTGAGGGAATTTTGAATTTAAAATTTTCTATAAATTTCGTATGTTGTGACTTTCAGCCTGGGACTGGAATATTTGAGTCTGATAATTAATTAAAAATGAAGAAAATTAAAAAATATATTAAATAAAAATAAATGCGGAGAAATAAAGTTTACAAAATTTTACAAAAAAATTTTAAATGATTTGCAAAATTGCCGCAAGTCAGAATGTAAGGGGAACTAACCGATTATTTTAAAATGTCAAATTTAAAAATGTCAACTTTCAAAATGTCGAGTAACAAAATGCCAACTTTCAAAATGTAAAGTGACAAAATGATACACTTGAAACGTCTATTTAGTGTCTAATTTTCCATTAATAAAAATTTATAATTATTATTAGACTAACAAAATATAATTGTTAATCAAAACTTGAACGCCATTATTTAATTTGAATTATTCTGTTTTACAATTTATCCCAAATTTTTCTATTTAAAATTTTGTTCGTCAAATTTACGCAGATTAATTTCGCTAAATAAACTTAAACTAAATGGTTCATATTCCCTTTGATCCGCGTACTATCGGATATGATGATCATCATACGGCTTTCAGTCAAATAGGAGGAGGGACTGGTGAAAATTATTATTATTTTCGCGGACTTAATCCTTATCAACGTGGATACGGAAGACAAACGGGTGGTGGAGTTGGAGATGTACTTAGAACTTTTTGGCGCTTCCTTTTACCTTATGCAAAACGCGCCGGAACAGCTGTAGCAAAAGAAGCATTGGATACTGGAGAAAGAATTTTAGAAAGTGTGGGAAACCCAGAATATGACCAGGAAGCATTTAAACCAAATTTTAAGCAAACAGTGATTAATGAAGGAAAACGTGGATTAGATAGATTACTTGAGAAGGGTGGAATGCCAAAGCAGTTTGGAACCGGATGGCAAGAAACTGATAGTATAAAAGGACTCAAAAGAAAGCGTAAACCCCATTCATCATTTTCAAAAGAAAAAAGTCATCAAATCATTATTGGTAAACCGTCTCATAGTTCAAAAAAGAAACGTCAAAAAATAGATACTTTCGGTCTTTATTAAACAAAAATGTCAACTCATCAGAAAATTGATCGCGATTCCGGCAACGCAATAACAAATGCTTTATCATTTTTCGAAACTCCTCATACAAATGTTAGTATTAGCAACTCATCATTTATCGAATTACTCACACTTAACCCTGTAAATATAACTCCTTTTCATTTCAAAATCCATGCAAGCACAAATTATATTGACCTATCAAAGTGCTATATTTTTACCGAGTTAAGAATTCGGAAAGAAGATGAACATGGACGTCTAGCCAATTTGGAGGCTGCAGACAACAATGTTTCCTGTTGCCAACTTATTGGACATACTATTTGGAAAAATTGCCGTATCAGTATAAATGGAACCCAAATCTTTGAAGGAAATTCACTTATGGCATATAAAAGTATTTTCGACTATGAACTTACGTATCCACAGACAGTAAAAAATTCATACTTATCCGCCGCAGGATATTACGATGATGGTGATATGGGGCTTAATGGTGTTGGTTTTGAGAATAGAAGAATCTTATTTGCACCATCAGCTGATGGTACACAAAAATCCGCTCAATTCATGGCAAAATTAGACGTAGACATTTGCAATCAACCTAGGTATTTAATTAATCAGTGTGAAGTAGATATTGAGCTTTTGCCCAATGAATCAAATTTCCTTATTGTTGCTCCAGGAGCGACTAATCATAAATATCACTTAGAAGTACTTGCATGCAAATTATTTATCAAAAAAATTGAGCTAATGGATAGTCTTGCCTTCGATATAGCAAAGAAATTAGAATTGAAACCAGCACGATATCCAATGAGAAAAACTTCGCTAAAATCATTATTCATAAGCGAGAACAGGACAGATTTAATGCTAATCTATGGATGGATCAAGTGCCGAGGAGAGTGGTTCTTGGAATGGTTAAGAATGCCGATTTTGTTGGATCTCAAAAGACACATCCTTTTAATTTTCAACATTTTAATTTACGAGACATTTCCATAACTGCCGGGGGAGTTACTTTTCCAGCTGCCCCGTACTCTCTTGATTTTCCAAATGGGAAGTATGTGCGAATATATCATGATATGCAGGAGGCTATAGGATACGCGGGGACCTTAGAAAGTAATGGAATTTCAATGCAACGTTTTTCAAATGGGGGATTTTGTCTGTTAGTATTTAATCTTACTAATAGTCAGGAAGATAATGGACCGGAGATGTTTGATTTAATAAAGAATGGTACGACTAGTATAAAAATGACCTTCAATGAACCGGTTCCAAATGGTGGTATTGTGCTAGTAGCTATGGGCGAAATCGATTCACTTCTTATGTTAGATAGAAACAGAACAATTTCCACAGATATTTCAGTATAAATACTCGTAAATTTTTACTCATTTTTTATTCACCAATTTCATTAAAAATGTTCCATATTACTATTAAAATTGAATTTAGCTTTGTTTGTATTATTTTATTTTTCTTTCTGTATAAATTATCACTACAATATTCTATGACTAATGAAAATGATAATATTGAATATAGAGAAAAATTAAGAGAACGTATAGGCTATTACGCAAATACAATACCTCCTAAATCAATAGTATTTATCAATTCATCCTCAACAAAATTTCCACTAATTCCGAATTTTTCATCTATGGAACATGTAAATAATGTACAATTTCCTTCACTTTGCAAGGAATTTCCATCATCAGGAACATCAATCGCTCAAACTATTTACTGCATATTATTGATTATACTCTGGCTATTATTGTTAGCTATAGCTTTAACATATCAACTAAGAAAATTAATGAAAAATAAAAACGACAGCAAGGACGTTGAACTTGGAGAAGTACAAAGAGAGATATAAACATCTCCTTCATCAACAAAAATGGACACTTTACAAATCGAGAAAATTTTAAGACACAACAGAATAACTAAAGGATATTTTATTGGATGCTTTGCAGCAGACAAAATCCCACAAGAAATTCAAAAATATCCTTGTTCAATGGTCGTCAACCTAGAAAAGGCTTCTCAAAATGGATCACATTGGATTGCATTTTTCATAATGAACCCTGAGAAGATACTTATTTTTGATTCATTATTACTTCAAGAAATTCCTACTCTAATAAAAAGTTTTATTTCCAAATTTCCAAACCGTGTAATTAACAATGTTACCCTTCAAAACCCTCTTTTACCTACTTGTGGTCAACATTGTATCGCCTTCATTTATTTTATTTCTTCTGGCTACACTTATAAAAAATTCTTATCTCTATTATTAAATTATCCAAATCCAGACGAATTTGTTTTTACTTTTATTATTAAAATGATAAAAAATATATAATAAATTTTCAAAATTTTTGATTAAAATCTTATCATTCTGTTAAACATTAGTGTAATAATTACAGTTCCGTGATCAAATTTCACAAGACTTCCATTCATCCATCTTAGTTCAATCTCAATCTCATTAATCTCTCTAGGCAGCACTGGTATGAACATTGGTTGATCATACACTCTTTCAACAACTCCGCCAGACCTATTCTCGACAGCTACAATTCTAAGTAATGAACTTACAGAATTTCCCATAATTACAGTTCCCGTCAACCCCTTTGAATAGACAGCAAAACTTGTGAATCCTCCTTTAAGATCAATTCCATATTTTCCAATTTGTCCGTTTACCAAAGGGCCCATATGAAAGCCGAGAACATAGCATAATTGCGAAGATATTGTTATATTTCTAATCTCAGGATCATTGAAAATTACTCTAAAGCGATCAATGCTGTCCAAATATTCAAATTCAATGTCCGATTGTAAATCTTTTAAGTGAGATTCCTTTTCCTCAATCATTGTAACTGTCTTTTCTTTAATTAGATCGTCAGTATTTTTCTCATCCTTTTGCTGCTCAAATATCTCTTCAGTTGGTATAATCTCTTCTGAGGAATCCAAATCTAAAACTGGGCTTCCGCTACTTTTATCATCCCAACCTTCTTCCTCTTTTTCGAAACTTTCTTCCTCAGCTAAATCTTCCTCTTCAGCACTTTGCGAGTCAAGTGGCATAGGTTCTCCATGCTTATCTATTCTTCTTGCATGCTTCAATTTCTCTTTACTTTCTTTCAGAGCTTTATCTTTTATTTCATTTGCCTCTGATTCTCTGACCTTATCCTGCTCATATCCATGTCTGTCCTTGACAACTTCAAGCATTTCATCTGTAATTACAGGAGCAGGAATTGGTACTGGTTTGCCTTGATCATCTACATTTAGGGCATTTTCTAAATATTCTGGATGAGTTTTCTCTTCAATTTTTTGCATTTCCTTAATTTCATTTTTAGTTGGTGGAATTGGCAGCTCAAAATTTTTCCATTTCTTGTAGGCCGCATGATGTATCGCTGTAAATCTATTTCGTCTGTATGAAGCCAATTTATTTAAATTGTCAATCTCCTTATTTAATTTATTCTTTTCTTCTTCATCTTGTTCTTGGGAATGTAAATCTCTTTTTTCTCGAATTTGTCTGTGTAATTCCTGCAGATCACCTAAATTTTTCTTCAAAGCTGCCCAATGATCTTCAGGGTGGTCGTCAAAAAATTTTTGGACAAATTCTGAGTGATTATTTGAATTTTGCTGATTAAACTCATCTCTAGTAATTTTCAACTCTCTTTCAATTATTGCAGATTCGAGTGCTTCCAAGTTTTTTCGCATACGTTTTATCGAATTAATAAACCTTTGAATTTCTTCACCAGAGCGAACATTTTTACCAATCTCTTCTCTGCTCGCTTTAATTTTATCTTCTAGTTCAATGTATCTTACTATTATATTTATTTCCATTTTTATTACTTGCTCGTGATAATCATCTGGGTGCTGTTCTAGAAACTGATTTGCTATAAGTCGATCATCAAGCCTATCTCGCTTATTAGCTTCGTCAGTTAAAAGACGAATTTCCTTCTTTTTGCCTTCTGAAAGGGAATGTAGGTGTTCAAGTTCTTGCTGAAATTCTTCCTTCTGTATATCATCCTCTTCATTAATAACTTGTTTTGTTTTTTCCTCTACTTTGACTTTATGTTGTTCTAATTCCTGTTCATAATCTCGTATGGCTTCCCAATAATTGTGTGGATATGTAGTAAAAAATTCCTTTACCCATAATGGTACGGTATCTCTATCTGCCTCTCTCTTTCTTCGTTTCCTAATTGGATCTTCAATTAAATTAATTTCTGGCCCAATAATAATTTCATCCTCTAAAGTATCGATTGATACATCACGTCTTTTCCTAGACTTTTCCTTATTGGATAATACAAGTTTTAAAAAGAAGCTGAGTCCGTTGGGTGTTAACTGTGTTGTTTTGGGAATTCCTGTTCTAATCGGTTTTTTGCTTTTGTAATTAATTTCGATCCATTGTTTAACATCGGTGCCAATGGTTGCAGCCCATGACTGGGGGTATTGGATACTGTAGAGCCCACATACCCAGTTTCCACCTTGAAATTCTATTGGCTTAGGGAGATGCACTCTGTATTTATTGGGTTTATTATCTGGGTAATCACTAACATTACTAGGAAGAACAACAAAGAATGTATTAGCCATTATTTATTTTAATAATAATTATGAACAATAAAATGAAAATTAAATTAAAAAATGTAAAAATGATTTATGGGGAATGATAAATTGGCCTTTTATACAAATTGATTTTCATCTATCCAATGGGGTTGGGGATAATCAAAAAATTTTACAAGATATTCTTTTCCTCCATCTTTTTTCATTCTGCTCTTAATAATCTTCTCAATTCTGTAACTAGTATTCTCATCTTTTCTTACTTTTGTCAGTTCCTCAGGGTAGAAATATCCTTTGAATAATTCTCCATTATCGTCACGGACGCGGTATCTATTTGGATTAGCCTTATTTTTAACAAGATCTATTTGGAGAATTTCATCACTATAATTTGGGAGATAACCTTTTGAAAATATATTTTTACTTCTGCTCATACGCACATGTTCATTTTCCTTGAATCTTGGATTTTTTCGAGGTTTATTTTTGCTAATAGAACCAAATACCATTTCTCTGATTTCTTTTGCATTGTTAAAGCTTACATCAACCGGTCTTAATCCTCCTAAAACCCTACACTTTGAATGATTTATTGCGTCAACTATTTTCGGTAATGCTTCTGCCCATTTTAATGTATGCTTCTCACTCATAAACCTGTACAATCTCTGTTTAATGTTCCGAATACATCTTTCAGCTAGAGATGCTTTGACTTCTGAGAAAGTTGCTGTGTATTTTTCAATATCTTTTTTTCTAAAAAAGTCCATAATTTCTTTGCTGCAAAATTCTGTTCCTTTATCACTAAAAATACGGTGGGGGTGCATTTCCATTCTTGCCAAAATTTTTTCAAAAGCATCAATCATATCATTCGATTTTTTAGTGCGAACAGGTTCAGCGAAAACTCTTTTACTTAAAACATCTATTGCAACAAGTGCATATTTCTTTCCATTATTTTGCCGTGATAACTTTTGAAAATCCGCCAAGTCGCACTGAACATCTGTCATATATCCAGACGGATATGTTATTGATCTTTTAAAGTGTACGCGTCTAGGACGGTGAATTGAATATGTTCTATGACCTTGTAAATATTCCTCAACATCCTTCTTTTTAATACTTGCATCTATTTTTCTAGACTCTGTCCATAGTTGGTTTACACCAGCAAATCCTGCTGGATTTGATGGATCATTGTAAAGCTTATCTAAAATCATTTCCACTCTGCGGGAAGTCTCCATTTTGATTCAGCTATTTCCTTGGATTCAGGTATTTTTCTTTTTTGCTTTGTATTAGTTCTTTTTGGAGTACAATGCTCCCTAGCCTTCTCTATCAACGGCCAAATTTTATTATCACTTTTTAATTTACTTTCTAAAACTGATGTTCCCGGTGGTGTCAATTCTCCCCATCTCAATTTCCCACTGATTCCTGTACGGAGAATGCACTCTAGAGATTTTTGTGCATTGCTTCCCTGTATTTCTTTTCCTCCCTTCTTACTTAAAATCTTTCCATCAGTGCTCACATCATATTTATCTAGATTTTCCTGTTTCATATTTTCAAAAATTTCCTTTGTTTTTTCTTTTATTGTTGTGCTTTTTGGCTCACTCTTTTCATTGTAATCGGGAGATTCCTCCTCTGCCGTGTGCATACTAAGGTCATCTTCAGTATTTTCATCTATCGGGGACAATTTTGATGCGGTAATATTTTGCTTAAAAGCCTTTTGGGGGCTTTCGGTTACTGTACGGTTTTCATTGGAGCTTGTTTGCAGTAGGGGAAGTAATTTTTTAATTTGCTCCAAGGCTGGATCTTGCATTTGTCCTATTGAAACATTCATTGGTCTATCATTTTGTTCCTTCAACATGTGTAAATACCGTCTCAATTCCTGATTATAATTTATATTTTTTAATTCTGTGTTGGCATTTTGTCTTTTAATAGTTTCCAAATTTTTTCGAGTAAAATCCAAATTGATATTTCCAGTTTCTGGTGTAGGCTGGGTAAGTAATCCACGATATATATCCTCAGGAATTAATAAAAATTTATTTGCCATTTTTATAAATTGTTTGTCAACGTCTTTGTCAATTCAATAATAATTGGGGTTAGGAGGGCAGGAAATAAACCAATTGGTAAACCGCTTCCTTGTTGTATTACTGTACGTCGGGCTCCTCTTTCTGTTTTTAATCTACTCACACGGCGAACAAAATCAGCGAATGGTAGAAGACGAGATTTTTGCCTTTTATTTAGTTTAAATTGATCGCGTACTATATTAAAACAAATTTCAGTGAGGGAGAGTAACTGATCTGTTGAAGCTTTTTTTAAAAGTTTTCTTCTTTTAGTTAGTGAGTGTGTTTTTGCGAGTTGTTTGAGAAATTGCAAATTGTCTTTAACAATTTGACCAATATTCGTTGGCATGATTTAATTTGAAGAATTTTTGGGTAAAAATATAATAGGTAATGAATAATAATTGTCTTCTGTTTCTTTGTCTTTAAATATATTTGCCCTTAGTCTAAGTGTTGGGTCTGATGAGGGGTGTAAATCAATAAAAAGATATGAATAATTACTGCTGCTTGTAGCTTGTCGATATGCGTCTAGAAAATAATTTAATCTTTTTGGGAATAATTGTACTCCAAGATTTCGAACGGCCAATGCACTATTTGGTGCGCGAGTTAATACAATATACATAGAATTTTGTCGTGCGACCCTAAGTTTTTTCTCGAAGAGATTTTGAGTGATGAATATTATACCGAAATTAAGATGATGAGATTTCTTTGTAAAAAGTTCGGATAAATATTTTTCGTCAATTGAGTACATTAGGTCGTCAAGAATGACTAGTGAAGGTTGTTCTTGCTTCTTAATAAGATCCTCAGGGGGAACTCCAGAATAAACTGAGACTCCGGCTCGCTGTAGTTCGGGAACAAGAGAATTATATTCCCCATAGCAGTAAAGAATGGATTTTGGAATAGGTTCAATAAGTTGATCATAATTGGAAATTAATTTCCGGATAAATGTACTCTTCCCAGTTGAACTTGGGCCGCTAATAATACAACCGAATGGAAGTTTTAATTTTAAATCTTTATTTGAAAATATCTGATAGTTCATGTTTGAAAATGTATTGAAAATAAAAAAAAAATAAAAAATGATTAATGATTATGAGTTGAAATTGAATTATATTTTTCTTCTAATATATTTTCTTTATCATTTTTCTTTTCTTGTGCTTCTTCTATCTCTAACTTTGTTTTCTTGTGTGAAAACTTCGATAAAAATTCCTTGATATTCATTTGCCCACCTCCTTTGATAAAATCTTTTTCGTTCCAGTATGGCTCCTTGTGAATAATATTGAAATTCTTCCCTCTTGATTTAACGCGAAAAATACATTGTTGTGGAATTTCGTAGATATGGTCAAACATTACAACTTTTTCTGATTTTAGGCGATTGCAATATAAGGTTACATCCTTTGGAGTAACAATAAAATCAATGTCCACATTTTCCCCTTTACAACTTTTACATTTCCCTGCCAAGTCAAACTCCACAAAACGTGCTGTCATGAGCCGTGGTGAAGAAATTGTCACCCCAGACGAAGACACCGTAAATAAAACCTCAGGGATAACTTTTTCCAAGAGTTGGCAGTTATTCTCAATTACTGACATATTTTAATAATTTTTATAAATGAATTCTGATTTGAATGGATGTTTGATAATGGGGAATGTTTTGATATTTATACTCTGAAATGGGCGTGGCTTCCGAAAAAGGGAATTTAAAATTATGAATTGAAAATTACTTTGTTAACTAATAATAAGGGAAATTCAAAATTTTTATTTCATATTAAATTCTTACAATTATTGAAATTCATATTAAAGTAACAGTTTTATGTTAAAAATACTTTTTTGAAAATTTTAATTACATTTTAAAGTAGGTATTTTTTCATTTTAATCCGAAACAAAATCTTTGAGCTGTATATTTAATTTCGCGCAGCCTTCACAAATTTCAAAACAAATTCCAATATTTCCATTCTCCTTTAGAGTAAATTTATTTTTATCATAATAAAGCGTATTTGCACATTTTTTGCAAATATTTATTTCAATCTTTGGGGTATATTTCATGCGCATTATTTTCCACAGTATACGCGGATTTATTCCATGTTTCTTCTCAATTTTTCCATTGCTTATTTTAAATGTAGGAGATTTTGCATTATTTGTTGTTTCCGTATCCTTTTCTATCTCTATTTCAATAATCTCTTCCTTTTCATTTTTTCGATCATTGATTAATTCAATTTTTGGGATTTTTTCATTTTCCAATCCGCTCATTTTTTATTTCTTATTTCAAATTTAACTTTCAATAAATAAGTGAAGAAACAAATACGAGTGGGTAATATATTGCCTTTATATTAAACAAACCCCGCCCTGTCCGAGATTTCGTAATAGTTGCCTAAATTTTCATATAAAAAGGCAAAATCTTCTATAAACTTATTTGTTTAAAAGACATTTGATCATTTAAGTAAATATTCTAAATTAATCGATAAAAATGAATTCGATTTTGAATGATATTTCGAAAAAATTGAACTGCCCAAATTATCTTGTGAGATATAGACTAATGTGTCAAGAAAATGCCGATATGATCTCAAAATTCATAAATGAAAAAGGAAAAATAGAGACAACTTATTCAGATAGAAATGGATTGAAATATACAATTAGATGTGATGGAATTACAACATCAGGAGCTCATTTAATCAAAGCATTTGGCGATGTAAGTTATCCATTTAATATATCGGTTGCGGCATACTTCTTTGCACATCACAAAATAAAACTCCAATATCCGTTTCATCAATGTGTTATAGTAAGAACTTGTACAAAAAATGGAATTTGCGAAAGATACTTCCCGCTTGAGCTCGTATGTTTTGCTCCTACATCACCTCCGTCATCCCCATCAACAATAAGCGGTTTAACATTTACAGCACGGCAAACACATGCTACTTCGTCTACATCAACGACTAGTCTAGATAGTATTCCAATATCCATAGAAGACCAACCACCTACACCAACTAATGGGAAATCTAGACCAGGGATATTGTGGATTGAAATAGAAGGTAAACCCAATCAATGGGAAAAACGCGATATTTTGATTAATTAATTTAAAATTTTATTAAATATTAAACAATTTATAAATTTACATAAAAAATGATTATTAATATCAAAAATAAGAAATTATTTTTAAAATGATTTACAAATTTTTGAAAAAATCTATAATATTTGAAATGGGAGGTTCATATAAAAATCTCCATCTTGAATACATTATATAATCTGTTCTATTATGTTTACCAAATTTGAACTTGTTGTCCCATAGGTCCCAACGTAGAATCCAACGCCCCATATTTTTTATTTCAACTTTTCTTGCTATATCGCTCTTCTTCAGATGGTAGATGTCCTTTACAACCCATTTCATAAATAATGTTTCCCTTCCATCAGTGTTATTCAATGAACTATTGTTTAATTTACCGTCTCGTCTGAATTCCCCTGATTTATTTATATCTCTGTTAGAAAATATTGGTAGTGGTGTTCTACGCCATATTGGTATTTCCACTGAATTATTTTTATCTCTGTTTGGAAATATTGGTGGCGGTGTTCTCCGCCATATTGGTATTTCTACTGAATTATTTTTATCTATGTTAGGAAATATTGGTGGCGGTGTTCTCCGCCAGATTGGTAGTGGTGTTATCCGATATAATGTTGTCACTAATTCTCTCTTCCTGGGTTTATCGTCCGAACTGTATACCATTAAGGACAGAATAGATATTAATATTATTGAAAACATAAACATTTTTAAAATATTTGGTGTAATAAAGAAGGTATTAAAGATTTATTCAAACGTCTAGTTTTTAAGAAATTTTTAATTTAAATAGCGATATTTTATTTTTCAATACTAAGTAATGAATGTTTATGTAAAATGATTTTTTATTATGAATGAATTTTAATTTTCAGATGAGGTACAAAATACCTTTTCAGGCGAGTAATTCTCACATACTAACAACCTCACTCTGCCATTTTTGTCTATTTTTACTTAACATATGACATATTCCCTTAACTTTGCATCAATTGTATCTTTTAATGCTTAACATTGCATTAATTTTATCTCCTAATGCTTAACTTTGCATTTTTACCCCCAAAACCTGCATCTTCCATTAGTTAACTTTGTAATAATTGTACCTTTATACATTAACATTGCATTAATTGCATCTTCTTGTTCTTAACTTTTAATGAATTTTATATTTGTTCCTAAAATTACAGCAAATTTATCTTGTCATTCTTAACTTTAACCAAGATAGTGTGTGCGTACGCACATTAGAATTGCCGCACACATGCACCCCATACGCATGCCTAACATGTTTTGACATTTTGTCACTTTACATTTTGAAAGTTGGCATTTTGCCGCTTGACATTTTGAAAGTTGGCATTTTGCCGCTTGACATTTTGAAAGTTGGCATTTTGTCGCTTGACATTTTGAAAGTTGGCATTTTGCCGCTTGACATTTTGAAAGTTGGCATTTTGTCGCTTGACATTTTGAAAGTTGGCATTTTGTCGCTTGACATTTTGAAAGTTGGCATTTTGTCGCTTGACATTTTGAAAGTTGGCATTTTGCCGCTTGACATTTTGAAAGTTGGCATTTTGTCGCTTGACATTTTGAAAGTTGGAATTTTGTCGCTTGACATTTTGAAAGTGGTATTTCGAAATAATGAGTTAAACCCTTCTTGCATTTGTATTTCCGGTCATTTTGGACAAACTTTGAAAAAATGGACTGAGACTTCAGTCCAACATAACACACTATTTCGCTTTTAAACTTCTCTATTAGTACTTATCCCAGATGTTCTCTAACAAGTAAATTTTACTCTAGAGTCCAGCATAGCGCACTATTTCGCTTTTAACTTCTCTATTAGTACTTATCCCAGATGTTCTCCAGATGTTTTCTATTTACTTGAAGGTTCTGATTGACATGCTATCACCACTATTACCTTCAAAAGGTAATTAATCATTTTAAATATGATTAATTACCCTCCTTTATTAATTTCAGATGTACCTCTTCAGTAGGTGTAGATCGGCGGCATAATAAAAAATAAGAAAGGCATCAAAACGGTAAAATTTGGAGGTGAGCGATTTGGGTTGAAACAAAACAAACTAATGGTAATTAATCACCTGAAGAATGATTAATGGGCTTAAACACCTTTAATCCCTTAGGATTGTCGGCAAAATCAAAAGAAAATACCCCCTATAGGCTCGGGTTTGATTTGACAGGTGAACAAATGGGGTGAGCGATTTGGGTAGAAGAGCTAAAAGGGTAGGTGAGCGATTTGGGTATGTGGAGCGATTGGGGCATAGTTAACTACTTAAGTGCATAATATTCTGATCACGTTGTAAACCAGGACTCTATATTTTAACAAGTGACCCTGTTTCGGGGAAGTGGGGAAGTATTTTTCAATCTCTATCGGAAAATTTTATAAAATAAACAAAAAGAACCTTCGAAAAGTGAAATTTTGTGATTATATCTTTTATGGGTTTATCTATAAAAATCTAGAATTTTAGATTTTTTCGGTTAGGTATTTCAAGAGTTATGGACGAAAAAGTCAAATTTGGGCATATTTTACAGATTTCAAATTTTCTTAAAAATTTTATAAGTTTAATATTTTTGGATTTTCAGACTTATTTTCACCTCTCATACATTGCCTTGTCAACCCAATGTCAAATTTATCTAAACATTTTGAATTTAATTGTGTTTGATGTTGTTGTAAATTTACAGATTTTGAACAAATAAATAAAAGAAACATTAACGAAAACATTTTAATATTAAAAACATTTGCATTTTCTTTAAAAATGAACAGAAAAAAAAATATTTTTATAAAAATATTTATGTAAGATTTGATAAAAAAAATTTTGGAAATTAAATTTATAAATTTTTGAACATTTTTTGGAAATTCTTCAAAAAATTAAATTCCTTAGAGACAAAAAATGGAACATGCAAAAATTAGTAAAAAAATTTTGGGAAAATCTTTGGTAATCCTTAAGATCATTGGTCCCTAGAAAAAAATATTAAAAAATACTCCTTCGATATTTCTAAGGCTTTCCAGTAGGTAATCGAGTGTGCTGAGTCCGAATCTGAACTTAGAATTTGCTTATTTCGAATCCCGGACCCGAATTCGACCAAGTCGAATTAGGAATAAAATTCATTTTTGATTTTTAGGGCTTATCGTACTCAGCTCTTCTAGCTGAGTCGATTGGTATCGAAATTATCGTATTTCGACAAGTTTAAATGAAGTTATGATGCCTAATCTGCATGCGAAATCTATACAGTCGTGTATTTAATTGATCATAACTTTGTTTAAAATTGTCGAAACTTAATAATTTTAATCCATTTGACTCGGCTCGAAGACAAAAGTCAGAATAACCATAAAATTTCAATTTCAAATTTTTCCCCCCGAATTCGACCTGGTCGAATTCGGGTCCGGGATTCGAAATAAACAAATTCTAAGTTCAGATTCGGACTCAGCACATTCGATTACCTACTGGAAAGCCTTAGAAATATCGAAGGAGTATTTTTGATAATTTTTTTTCTAGGGACCAATGATCTTAAAGATTACCAAATCTTTTTGAAAATTTAATAAAATAATCAAAAATTCGTAAAATTTGTCAAAATAATTCTAAAATTATAGTCAAACTCGGGACAATGAAAATTTTTTTGAAAAAATAGGACTTTTGGAAAAAACCCCTATTTTTAGATGTCAATGATATTTGAAGAATAGTACCTCGTAATGAGGAGCACTTTAATTTAAATGGTCAATAGTCAGCCTAATTTAAAAAATTACCTCAACCTGAGTATCTGATATTTGTTGGTATATATAGAATGAGGATCAACCCAACAACTAGATAATTTTTTCGATAATTTTATAAGCCAGGTTTAGGATGTTTTCTTATAATTTTTTCCAAATAAATTCACTCTATAATCAATGAAAAAAAATTTTCTATAAAATTCAATATTAAAAACAAATTTTAAAAATAATTCGGTGAACCAAAGGTCGTCCTTTTAATAGATTATTTTTTTGTTAAATTGGGATATTTTTCTTTTACATAGACAACACAAAACTTTTCTTAGAGCCGGATATAGCAAATAATAATTGAGAGGAAATACATGCAAGTAAAAAAGGAAATCACGGCCAATTCTGTCCCTAGAGATGGAAAGAAGGGGAATAATGTCTCTCAAAAAAATATTTTTAGAAAGAAAAAAAATTTTTAAAAATATTTTTAGAACATTTAAATCCTTTTTTTGTATATACACATATATAAATACAAATATATAAACATCCCACCAACTGGGAAAAATGGGAAAAATATTTACAATTGTTAGAGGGGATAAGAGGAAAGACAAATAAATATAGGTCTCCTATTAGAATTTATTAAATATTTAATTTGTTTTGCCTAAATAATTTTTTAGAAGTACAAATTTATATTTTTGTACTTTTCAGCATTATCTACATCATTATTTTTATGGATTCGGTCGCGTAGTTTTTTCGTTGTTGTTACCTTCCTTTCTTGGCATGTGATTCAGCTGCAGAGAACGCTTTTCTGGTGCGCAGTCACAAAAGTCCCCACAAAATGGATGACCAAACCCGCAGACTTCAGCAGTCAAACGGCAACGAGGATAGTATCTAGAACAAGAAATGATTGAAGATTTTTTGATGAAATACTAAGGAAAGGATGGCTCTTCACAACGAACGGACTGACAAGCAACGAATGTCCGTTCATGGTAGAGCCACCCCTTCAAAGGCCCCAAAAAACTTACTGGCAACGTTCGCGTGGATGCCAAAGAGGACAATTTGGCTCATCAATTCGATGCTTTGGCTTGTCCCACCTCGGACATTGCCTTGCTGGCTTGACGAATTTCAGGCTGTTCAAATTTATCCCATTGACAATTGATCTGAAAATTGATTCAACATTAAAAATGCCAAAATTACTCACCGTCCATTAATCTTCGGCCCTCCTTCAATCTCTTTAGCATTAACTGGGCTGCGAATGTTCCTATCAAACCATTTACTACGTGGAGACAAAATTTGCGACTGCTCCGTTTGAATATTGGTCCCTCGGTTGAATGTTCCAATCTGTGACATCAAAGGAGCGGCAGAAGATGCGGGCGGTGCAGCATTGTTGGCATGTTCCTTCTTTGGATCAAGAGTCCGCTTAACAGCCATTGCATAGTTATTCGTCCCCGCACCTCCAGTTGGTCGATGGTGAGGCAAATTTGTGATCCGAAGCTGTGCCTGTTGCGGAGATGGTGAACAACGGACAGCTGGACTCGAGACAATAGCTTTTGATGGCGATTCTTGAGCCTTTGTGAATGAAATGTCTTCAAATTTGCTTTGGTTCTTGAAATTTCTGGTGATTTCCAACTTAAATTATAATTTATCACAGGCCTCTTTAAAACCCGTACTAACCAATGCACGAATGCCATCACTCATTTCTTCTTCTGGCTTATTCATACTGCTGAAATCCATGGCTCTTGTAGATGAACTGAAAATATTTTTATGAATAACGGCAGAAATATTCAAAGTCTCACCTTCCACCAAACGGAGACCAACCGGAACCAGAAAACTGCGGAGCGTCGCTTCCTGTCGATGTTGATTGGAAGAAGCCATACTCGCCAAAAGTTCCGTTGAAGTCCCAAATTGGGTTGAAGCTCATTGAGGCACTCAGTGGCAGAATGCTGAGAATTAGAGCGACGGAAGTGCTAAACAAGGCGTTAAATAAATTGGCGATCGCCGTCCACCGTCGAGAATTGATACAAGTGGCATGACCCTTTTTAAGTTTGTGTTTTTATACCCAAATTTTGAACAAATTTTTGCCTGTAAATAAATACAGTGCGTATACGGTCAGCAAGCGAAACCAACGCTTTGAAAAAATGAGGTTTGGCATAACTATTAATGTTTGGCATAATGTTTTTATTCGAAATTTTGTCCAAATTTATATTTCTTTTTGCAGGATTAAGGAGGATTTTCTTTCTCACGTCTTCTTTTTGATGATTTTAGTTTATTCCTAGTAAATTTTTCAATTCGTGACCGGCAAAATCGATCTTGCCGGATCCGGTCCGGATTCTTAACTTGAACCGACCGGATCCGGCCGGATTTTTCCGGATTAATCCTGTTCGGTTTTAGTCCGGAAATATAAAAAAATCCGGATTTGGGACCCGGGCCCCGGAAAAATCCGGTCGGATCTGGTCCGGTTCCGGTCACTAGATTTAATAATACACTTCTTTATGTTTCTATTCTCAGCATAAATTTCCCTTTTTTTACCAGGCGAATTCTAAAACAATGCAAAATGGTTTCAGTGATGATTTAAATGAACTAGAAATTTCATCAGTAAACGTTGAACCACTTAATAACCGAGAAAAATTAGTAAATATTTTTGTATATTTTACTAATTTTTAACTAAAATTTAGGGGCGCCCAGTTTACAAAAATCTCTTTCCCGACTTCAAAGAGCGAACTGCATGTCTTCATCGAGACCTTATTTCCGATTGGATATCCCTTCTTTTGGCTGAAAACCGTGAACGGGTTGAAAACGTTGATGATACGTTTAAATGTTTTGTGAATCCCAAAAGTGTGGAGTATCTGTTTACTGTTTGTTTGCGGTTACAACTTCCACCGGATGTTAAATATATTGCCTTGGAAATTTATAACAAGTGAGTTGAGTTTTAAATTATTTTTTTAAGCTAAGACATGAATGGATTGATTTTATGTTTATTAGGTGAAAATACAGACTTGTGACTAGAGTGCGGCAAAATCGCATTTTCGGGATCCCGTAACGGAATTGAGTTTCAAAAAATCGAACGGGAGGGATCCCGCGGGATTAATCCTGTTAGTTTCGGTAATCCCGCTTGTCGCTAAAAACCCGGGATTTTCGGACGGGGTCCCGTAAAATCCTGCCCGGGATCCCTCCCGTGCCGCACTCTACTTGTGACTCAGGTAAGGTTCCTCAAGCCTTCATTAATAGTAAGTATGGTTTCCCTCGTTCCTGAATCTTACAATTAGTCATTTGTCACATTATCGTTCTAAATCCCATAATTATTACCCTAATCCTTTAAAGATTTATGACTCTCCATACAACTTCCCTATATGAAGCAATTAATTCTCAAAAGAGTTTATCAGTCACGCAAAAGGAGGAAAAATGGGAACAAATATTTACAACAGTTTCAAGACAAGTAGCATTGAGAATACTTTCTTCTGTTCAAATAGCCTCTAAACTTCACAGCTACAGCATGGTCCTTTCCTCATTTATTTAATCAAATTTTCCCTTTTATTTAAGGGTCTAACAATTGACAGAGTACGTTATTGTCTTCAATTACTAGGCTATGCTTATACTGAACAGTCTATACGAAAATCAGAAATACGCGTTTTGATGGCCATTGGATGGTGTGCGAATGTTATGCAAACGCCTGTTACTTATATTGAAACTTTTCTTCACACAATTTGTGAGCTTTTCGCAAAAATACAGTAAAAAAAACCTTTTTTAAAGATCGTCTCAATTGTCATCTAGAAATGAACACTCGTGCTTTGTGGGATTATTCTTTACTCATTATGGATTGTATATTTCTGCATTCAGAAGAGTTTTATCAACGAGTTGCAATTGTTGCACATGGAAATAATGCACAATATGTGCCTATGTGAGTTTTTTAGAGATTAATATTAGAGGACAATTTAAGTAGATGATAGGTTGTTTACAGCTAGGGTTACCGTTTTCGAGTTGGGCCGATGGTTGAGGCATTTTCGGGCTTGTTTTTATCGAGTCGGGCCTGTACGCGTCTTTTTTGGGCCAAATATCTAGGCCCGACTCGGTCGTTTGGTCTGAGTCGGTCCATTTTGGCAACTCTATTTGCAGCGACCCAAACTTAATTTTTTAGTATTCATAGTCCGGTTTAGGATTGATTTATCGCAAATGCTCTAATATTTGCCAGTCTCTAATAGAAGCCCATCTCGAACACAATCCCACTCAACGTGACCTATTGAAAAATATAAACCCAGGACTTATATCAGAGCATTTACGGTATACATGGCTCGATTTAACTGGTCTAGTGGACCCATAATAACCCCGAAATCTTGATAATCAATAATTCAATATAAAATATTTTTAGGAAACGATTAGGCCGAATCGAAGCAGATTATGTTTTATTAGCCTCCGGCGTTATAGTTGCAGCTTGTATTTGTGTACATGGAGAAGACTTTGTTGGCACTGTGTTAATAACATTACAAAAAACAACTGGTATACCTGTTGACTCAATAAGGGATTTTTATGTTGGAATATACCAAACTGTTAGTTTTCTTTGAATTTTTTTGGAAAATTTTTTTAATTTTTAGATACAAGACCATGAAGTTGCTGTGAGTTTTTGTCTTCTTTTTAATTTTATTTTTCTCATTTTTAACTTTTAGCATCCCCTAGAAACGTCTGATTTGAGAAGAAATCTTTAACTTTTAAAAAAAATTTTTTCGAATATTGAAGTGAATAATTTAAACATTTTTTTGTGTTATTTAAACTAGTGACAGAGTTACCCTTAAATTTTGATTTAAATTTTTGTTTTGCTGTACAAATTGATACATTATTTTCAATTTTTCTCACTTTTACATTTTGAATAAATGACTCCTTTTCTACATTTTGCTATTAAACTTTTTAATGGATTGATTCCAAAAAAATTTTTTTTTCGGAAATTTTAAATTAATGAGAGGAGTGCCAAAAATAAATTTTTAAAAATTCCCAGTTAAAAATTAAATTTATTTTTTTATTGAGAATTTTTTGGGCATTTTGTCCTTCGGGTAATCGAGGAATTTCCATTTAATTTTACATTAAATTTAGTTTTTAATTGAAATTTTTTGCCTATGTAAACCTTTCAAAATGAGTATTGTAAATCCTGGAAATATTGTTAACCAACCAATTACTTTGCCTGGACCAGAATTTATTTACTTAACCTCAGCAGAAACTGAAGATGATCTCAATTCTATAAAATGTGCAAATCAAGTCCATTTCAAATCTTATTCTTCAAAAAATTGTTGGACAAAGTTTGTTGCTTTTTTGTTAAATTTTTGATTAATTTCTTATCGAAAACCGGAAATTTTTTATAAAATTAAAAAAAAATCTGTTATTTCAGATATGAATGTGAGAGAAGTTCTTCCACCCAAGGCAAATGTAAATTTCTTTTATTGGCAGCTAGTTGTGATCCAAACAACGTTCATAGGCTCTTTAATATTTATTTTAGTGGGGTACACAATCATGAAGTTGAGCAAATTGGTATGTTTATTTTTTTTATTAATTTTGGCTGAGGGTTTCAATTTTTTTGAATTATCAACTTTAACACAAATTAGGGAGAAATCAAGTGGTCCTGAAAAATGTCCTTACTCACAGTAGGATTTAGTGAAAATAGGTTGGTCTGGAGCTAAAAAATCTTGGTCAATCTTTTCTTGGTCTTGACAGCAAAATTGGCGCTTTTTTTCAATGGGACCCTGAAATACCTAATTTATTTGACATTAAGTTTCCACTATATATTAGGTCTTTCTTTAACTTTTTCTGGAAAATTAAATTATTAATATCAAAAATTGAATAAAAAATTGAAAAAATTAATTTTTTAGAAAGAGCGCCTTCTCGAAATATAATGCAAAACACTGAAAATTCTTTTGTAAATAATGACGATGATATCCAAATCTTGTCTGACACAATTTTTGAAAATTCAGTTGCAACAGAGACATCACCAACAAATCAGCCAGCGGTTTATCTAAAAATACTTTTTTTTCTAAATTTATTAATTTAGCTCAATGAAATTAGAAAGAAATTTCCTTTTTTCAGAAGTTTGTTTAGTAAATTTTTAATTAATTAAATAATTCTTTTTTTTACAATTTCAGCTTGCCAAAGCTTTAATCATCTCGAGAATTTGCGACGTTCCGAAGGTCTTTTGATTGACAAACAGTTTAATGTAGTCAATGGAATTCCAGGTTTTTTTAGTGTTTTTTTTTGCAAAATATAGTTGAATGTGGTTTTTTTAAAGAAGAGCTTTACTTTTTGTTTTCGAGTTTGAGGATTTAAGGCCTTGGGATAAAAATTTTTTATTTTTTTAATCAAAAAATTTTATAATTCGAAATTTTTTTTCTTTGACAAACTTGTCTTATTTTCTACACGGAACCTTCCTCGTTTTTAAAATTTTTTAAAAAACATTTTCGCTTTACAAATTCCTGTACCCATTGAATTTTTTTAATTAACTTTGCGAAATATTTTATAAGACGGGCTTTACTTTTTTTTGAATTTAAAAATATTGGACCCTAGTATAAAATTTTTTTTAAATTAAAAAATTTTATAATTTAACATTTTTTCTCCGACAAACTTTTCCTATTTTTTTTTGGACGGAACCCTAACTGCTTGATTTTAAAAATTTTCTAAAAATTTTACATATTTCTGTACGCCTTGAATTTATTAAATTTTTATTTTATTCTATCAAAATGTTAAAAATTAATATTTTTTTCAGAAGTTGTCTATTACCGATGTAAAATAAATCTTCAATGTCCATTTACATTACAAGCAGTTTATAACTACGTAATTTTACATTTATTTTGAATATTTTTTGAATTTTAAAATTTTTAGAAGACTGGTTTCTTTGAGTTATACGCACCTTTAAATAATAACCACTTCCATTCTTCACCTAGTGATCCAAATTCTAGTTCAAATAATGTGTCCGTTAATGGAAATTTGCAGCAAAATTTTACAATGGAAGGTATAAAATTTAATTTTTTAAGGTTGGAATAATTATTTGGGACTGCTTTCATTAGTTTTTAAAGTTCTTTTTCCTAACAAATTTTTAATTTTCCTTAATTCCTCAAGTTTGTTAAAATTCCACGAGGGATTTGAAAATTTCTCTTACAAGGAGAATACTTTGAATTTTTTTATCTAACCTTTTTTGAAGGTTGGGATAAAAATCTTTTCACTTTTAGTTTTAAAGGGCTATGGGCACCCCCCCCCCCCCGTAGCCAGGGGACGCCCAGCGGTTTCGGCGCCAAAAAAATTTTTCCCCCCCTTGGCTCCTCCCCGAAAAAAATCCTGGCTACGGGCCTGGCTATAGCCTAACTGAAATGTGGGTAAAATGGGGATTACACCGTTATTTTTCTTTAAAAAATAAAAATTTTATTTTTTATTTAATTTAGGAATAATGCCATGTTCTTCAAATATCCCAAATGGAGGTTTTATTTTATTTTCCTAACTTTATTTAAATTAAAAAAAAAATTTTTTAGATTCAATTAAATTAAAAAGGAGGCTTATAAATGTAAATTTAAGTGAATGGAATTATATTGGTGAATATCAAAATGAGGAAGCTTTTGAAATCCTTCGAGTTCAACGAAAAGTTTCCCCTTTACGGGAAAGAGGAAAACAATTTCTTACTTTGAGGCAGCAAACGCTTAAGGTTTTTTTAAATCTTTAGAAAATTAAAAAATTTTTTTAATTTTTTAAAGTGTTATTTTCGAAAGCCAGAAAAGGGGAAATGTCGTTATCGAATGTTGATATTTCGTGAATGGGATGGACAGCCTGCACAGGTTTATGAGAAAGGTTTTTTTTTTAATTTTTAAAAATATTTTTGTTTTGTTGGGAACTGAATTTTATAAAGAGAAAGTGATGGCTCCCCTTTTAAAGATTTCTCAATATTTTAGAAATTTTCTTCGTCTCTTTGGGCGTTTTTTAAAAAGACTAGTTCCCCTTCGCTTTTATTTTGCAAATTTTTGACAATGAAGTGAGAAGAAATTTTTATTAAGAATTCTTGTTTAAGATGATCATTTTTTGGTCAATATTTTGGAAGCGGAGGTGGAAGCGGACCCTCTACCCGTAATATAGTACTTTGGCTGCCGCCCCCTTTTTCCTGACCATTTCTACCTTATTTCTTTTCTTTTACCTTATTTCTTTTCTTTGGAAATCTTCGGACCAAGGGATTAGATTTCTTCCTTTTTCCTAATTCTAGTATCCGAACCAAAATTTCCGGATATCCGGCCTTTTTCGAATCCGGATCCTCTTATTATCTATAAAATCGGCGAAGACGCGCCATAATCCGTGGGTACAGCTTCCTCCTTTTATTAAATTTAAAAATTTTGTTCAATATAAATTTTTAGGTGTGCATAATCACAAACCAAAACCTCTTAAACAATCCGATATTTTGTCAATTGAACAAGCAAAGCAATATTATGAAAGCATAATGAGTTCATTTATTCAACAAAATCCTGAAAATAATTCTTCTTTACCTCAACAACAAATACCTCAACAACAAAATTGTTATACACCAACAACTTCTAAAGAAGGAAATAATAATGGAAAACTGTCAAATTGTGATTCTTGGAAAATTAATGGAATGAGAAATATTGGATGGAGATTTTCGTTAGCAAGTTGTTTTTCTGAGTTGAGAATTTTAGCCGATGGATTTCTGTTGGATTTGTCTTGTACAGAGTAAGAGTTATTTTATCGAGAATTTGTTAATTGAGATACACTGCGTTTCAAAAAGATGGCACACCATCTTTTTTAGCCATAAGTCAACGGAAAAGTGTCCATTTCGTTTGAAATTTTTTCTGTAATTAGGTTTGATCAATATAATGCTATTAAAAAGACCCGAGCGAAAAAACCATTTTTTAAAAATTTTTTATAAAATAATTTTCAATTTTTCACTGTTTCAAAAAGATGGCACATCTTAAATTTTCGACATTAGGAGTGGTCTGAAAAATCTACAAAAATTCCTATAAACATATTTATTGATGTCGATAGAAAATACAAAAGAAACGAAGTTCTAATATGTCTCCTTCATTGAGATCTGGAAACCCAAAAATCAACGGAAAACAGGGGGTAAGCGTCTTTAAAAAATATTTTCGACCCCTTAAAGACTAAATTAAATTTTTATTTTATAATTTTCTGAAAGCCCTTTAAATTTGGTATAAGAAACCCTTATTGTCAATTAAGCGAAAAATTTTACATGTGAGATATTGAGTGTTAAATCCAATGAACATGAAAATAATTAAATCTACCCCATTCTTAGCACATAAGAAATTTAATGAAGTACAACTTAATGGAAAAAATTTTCTATAAAATGAAAATTGCTGGTATTATAGCAAATTTAAAGGGCTTTCAGAAAATTATAAAATAAAAATTTAATTTAGTCTTTAAGGGGTCGAAAATATTTTTTAAAGACGCTTACCCCCTGTTTTCCGTTGATTTTTGGGTTTCCAGATCTCAATGAAGGAGACATATTAGAACTTCGTTTCTTTTGTATTTTCTATCGACATCAATAAATATGTTTATAGGAATTTTTGTAGATTTTTCAGACCACTCCTAATGTCGAAAATTTAAGATGTGCCATCTTTTTGAAACAGTGAAAAATTGAAAATTATTTTATAAAAAATTTTTAAAAAATGGTTTTTTCGCTCGGGTCTTTTTAATAGCATTATATTGATCAAACCTAATTACAGAAAAAATTTCAAACGAAATGGACACTTTTCCGTTGACTTATGTCGAAAAAACATGGTGTGCCATCTTTTTGAAACGCAGTGTAGATAGAATTTGGGGGGGGGGGGGGGGGAGCGGGTTGGTTTACCGAACTATAGGGTTGGTAGTTGAGTATAAGCCTGAAGTTGACGAAAAAGATGTTCTACAAGTACATGGAATTTATTTTGGAAATTTTTGACAATGAAGTGAAAAGAAACTTATTAAGAATTTCTTGCTTAAGATGGTCGTTTTCATTAGCAAGTTGTATATGGGAGGCTAAAACCCTTTGGCATAGGCTATGGGAACAAATGAAACCTAGGCTTTGTAATAGATTAAAATTTGGATTGAGACTAAACCCGATCCTAAGATCCTCAAAATCTGATTTTTAAAGTGTATTAGCCTATCTCTATTTTTAAAATATGGGTCGCGGTTTCTGGATATCCGGAACAGCAAACCTTAATTTGGGTGGCAAAAGGATTCTTCTTGCAAGCTTCTCTCTCTCAAAACCCCCCCAAATCTTGAATATTCATAATTTTCAACTAAAAATTTTTTAAGAGAATCAATGGTATTCAAAAGACGAGACAATCGAAATACTTTCCTTATTGTATCAGAATGTGGTCCACACAAGGAAGGTCTAAATGTAGAGGAATGTCGGAATGGTTGTTTTAGTGATCACAGTGAACAATGGATTAAAGGTGATAAACTTCAATTTATTCGTGCTATGCGAACACGGATTCATGAATTTATGGAGCAAAAGAATCTCTGATAATTTAATATTTTATGTGATTAGGATTTTTGAGGTTTTTAAATCATTTATTTAGTGTCGGAAAGATGTTTATGAATAATGAATTATTTAATAAAGTGATATTTAAATAAAATCAAAGAATTCAGAAATAAGTTTAGGGTTTAAAAGTTAAAAATTAAAAAAAAAATTTTTTTTTCTCATTTTCATCGAACTGGTCCGTTCGAGTCTTTCGGGCCCGGTTCGATTTTTCAAGCCGAACCGGGCACCCAACCCTATCCGTAATATACAAAGGTGTTTGGGAGCCTTAGAATATTCAATCATCGAAAAAATGTTCCCCAAAATAGTAAAGATCTGTCCCAAGAATTAATTCGATAAACCTTTTAAAAATTGAATATTTTATTCCTTTACATCAGTAAATCGAAGAGAAAAATTGAAAAAAGGAAAAATGAAATTGAAAATATTTTTGCAAGGCTCTCTGACAATTTCTTAAGCTGAACAAAAGTGATTCTCGAAAAGTGAATTCTCGTCAAATTCTTTAATCGCAACAGTCAGCTATGCAACAACCACAGCAAAGAGCCAACAATGCCCAAAGACAGCAATTGTTGTCACGAGATGGCCGGTTCCTTTCCACCACACTGAAATTTGAAAGAATTTTCTAAGACAAGGGAAAGTTAAGAATGGTTTAAGGGTACCCGGGTAATAATATGGGTCATTTTCGTTGCGTTAACCAGAAATCCTATCAATTCCCCTATTTCCGGATACAAGGAGAACGGAAAATCTTTGCCCAAGTCTTCAAAAATACATGGTAGATCCCACTGCAAAAAAAGATTCCGCAATCCGCAAATTTTTTAAAAAATCCGCAAACGCAATCCGCAATTTTTTTTAGAATCCGCAATTGCGTGTAGCCCTATCTCTGGGAATCTTCCACCCCTAGTATTCACTTCCTTTTGTTTCATTGTTTTCTCGAAGAAAAATAAGTCTAAACTTACACAACTTGTGGCTGCTGTTGTGGATATCCTGGATATTGACCTCCATAAGCATATCCTGGCTGTGGCTGACCATAATTAGGTTGTGGCTGTGGTGGATAACAATTGTATTGAGGATTGTAAGGTGGCGGGGCAGACATTTTTAATATTTTTTAAAATTATCTGTTTAAAAATATAAATGTTTAGTTTTTTGCGCAGTAATGTGAAAAGGATTTAAATCAATGGGGGGAATGAGTCATACATTTTGAACAAACAAATGTGGGAGGAGGGAGGTAAAACGTTCGACGATAAATGAAAGAGGGGAAAAGTGTATGATAGGAAACCGAATTTCAAAATCAACGGCAGAAAATTTCAACACAAGAAAAATACATAGATATCAGGGGTAGGCCACGTCGCATTTTAAAAAGCGGAAGACGAAGAAAGCGAAACAAAATAATGCGGCAGACGGAACGTGGAAGGGCCAAAAACGGCGGAATATACTGAAGGCGAAAACGGAAGTGATCCCACCCCTGATAGATATGCAAAAGAGGGCTTACATGGGAACGATGGGAAATTTCAAACTTGCTCGTGCTACAAGTTTGAATTTTGGTACAGCCTCCAAAAACAATGCCTAAGAAAAATGGGTTTAAAAATACCAAAACTCAAAATAATTTTTTAAAAATATTTTTTTATAGAAAAATACTAAACAGGTGAATAAAAGTTTGAAAAATATACATATGTACAAAGTTACATGTAACAATTTGAGGAAAAAGAACGGGAAATCGATTGTTTAGCGAATAACGCGCATAGAATAACACAACCTGACACGTCATGGAAAAACCACATGATGAAATTTAATTACCCCCATAAAAAGAGAAAAATTTTGCTTGAGAGTAAGCTTACTAATAAATATTAATTAGGTGGCAATTAGGAGGAATTATGTAAAGCCTAGCAAAAATCCTATATTAAATAGTTAGAAAAAATTACAAAAATGAATATTAAAGAATGGAGTCAACCCTGAGGACCTAAATAAATACATACAACCTTTGAAAGGAAAAGTCGAGGGATTTAGGAGATATCGATGGAGAATCGGATAGAATTTCCCTCTACTCAACCAGGGTTCTGGTACAAACTTAAAACTGAATCATAGGTTAGAAAGTACAGAACTATCCAGAGCTGGGCACTTATCCTCCTAAATCCCAAGATATTCCCTTTCAAAAGTGGTAGGTCGTAAATCTTAAGGAGTGGACTCAAAAAAAAATAAAACTTATGGCCAGATTCAAGCCATTTCCTTAAACAAAAAACATTCTAATTAAAAAATATTTTTTTATCAGGTAAAGAGAATTACAAATTATTTTATTTTCTATAATTACATATATGCTTTTATATTCCAAAAATAGGTAAAAAAATACTTCCTTTAAAAAGAGCCAAGTCCTTTTCCTCTGCGAGAAAATTGGGTATGTCGAGCCATTTCTATAAAAAAGAAAAAATATTTGTGAAAAATATTTTTATAAAACTATTTAAATAGAGGGAAAAGAGGGGGGGGGGCCATTTTGGGCCATTTTGAGGGTTTTTGTTCAATGGGCCATTTTGAGGGTGGGCCGTTTTAAGGGCGCGCCGTTTTCAGTTTTACCACAAATTACCTGGAATAACAAAATCTTTACGAATTTGCTGTAAAAGATTAACTCCAAAGAATTGAAGAAAATCAGGAAGAATAAGAAAGGGAAAAACATTAAAAGTATTTTCAATCCCCAAATATTCAAAAATAGCAAAAGAGCCAGCATTTTCATGAAAATCGGCAATTCCAAAAGAATAATTTTGTTGACCAAGATAATTAAGATTTACATCATTTATTAAATCTTAAAATTAAAATCATTAATATTCATGCCGCATTAAAGAAAAATAGGTATGCACAACAAGACTGCCCGAGATCGGACCCGTGGTTTTTTGCAATTGCGGTGGGATCATACTAGCCTGATCTACTTTGTCTGAATTCTAACTTTGTTATAATTAATGTCATAATTCACCTCCTCGCCTAAATTATAACTTTGTTATTGTTGTGTTCACCGACATTGTAAATCTCAGACAAGCCCTCGGACAAAGGAGGGCCGCCCCCTCTTTTCCTCCCTCGGACAAAGGAGGGCTACCCTTTCCTTTATGACTCCCTCGGACAAAGGAGGGCCTACCCCTTCCTCTATGATTCCCTTGGACAGAGGAGGGCCTACCCCTTCCTTTATGACACCCTTGGACAAAGGACATCATGCCACACTAGCAAAGTAAACAAAAAGATCTGAGAAAATTTAAGAAGAGTAAGTAAAACTAGAGTAAGTACTCGACTCGACCGCTCGGGTTTTTTGCGTAATTACTCGACTCGGAACTCGGGATCATAATACGCATTACTGTCAACAAATGCCCAATACCCATCACTGATAATGAGTAAAAGTATTGTTTTTGGTAAAATTATTTTAGAATACTGTTTTATAAAAATTACTCGAACGCGGCCTAGAAATTGAGCTCGAGCTCGAACTCGGGTTTTTCAAACTCGGATTACTCGAGCTCGGTTTTTTTCCAATTACTCGGTACTCGACTTACTCTAAGTAAAACTATGAAGATTATCAATCTCACCTTCAAAAATCCCAGCAACATACTTTATTGAACCTTTAAAATCGAGATAAGATTTTTTAGTAACTTCTTCCTTATGCAGATGTTTTCTGTTTGTATTCAATTGAATAATTTGTAAATCGTTTGGCATCGGGAAGAGTAAGTAAAACTTACTCTAGTTTTACTTACTCTTCTTAAATTTTCTCAGATCTTTTTGTTTACTTTGCTAGTGTGGCATGATGTCCTTTGTCCAAGGGTGTCATAAAGGAAGGGGTAGGCCCTCCTCTGTCCAAGGGAATCATAGAGGAAGGGGTAGGCCCTCCTTTGTCCGAGGGAGTCATAAAGGAAAGGGTAGCCCTCCTTTGTCCGAGGGAGGAAAAGAGGGGGCGGCCCTCCTTTGTCCGAGGGCTTGTCTGAGATTTACAATGTCGGTGAACACAACAATAACAAAGTTATAATTTAGGCGAGGAGGTGAATTATGACATTAATTATAACAAAGTTAGAATTCAGACAAAGTAGATCAGGCTAGTATGATCCCACCGCAATTGCAAAAAACCACGGGTCCGATCTCGGGCAGTCTTGTTGTGCATACCTATTTTTCTTTAATGCGGCATGAATATTAATGATTTTAATTTTAAGATTTAATAAATGATGTAAATCTTAATTATCTTGGTCAACAAAATTATTCTTTTGGAATTGCCGATTTTCATGAAAATGCTGGCTCTTTTGCTATTTTTGAATATTTGGGGATTGAAAATACTTTTAATGTTTTTCCCTTTCTTATTCTTCCTGATTTTCTTCAATTCTTTGGAGTTAATCTTTTACAGCAAATTCGTAAAGATTTTGTTATTCCAGGTAATATAATCTTATATATATTGGACTGCCCTCAATAATAGAGTGCCATTAAATTAATGATTGTAAATTTTTTAATGTCCCTTTTATTAGGGTGTAACATAAATAATTAGCCCCTACCCCTTCCTTTATGACACCCTTGGACAAAGGACATCATGCCACACTAGCAAAGTAAACAAAAAGATCTGAGAAAATTTAAGAAGAGTAAGTAAAACTAGAGTAAGTTTTACTTACTCTTCCCGATGCCAAACGATTTACAAATTATTCAATTGAATACAAACAGAAAACATCTGCATAAGGAAGAAGTTACTAAAAAATCTTATCTCGATTTTAAAGGTTCAATAAAGTATGTTGCTGGGATTTTTGAAGGTGAGATTGATAATCTTCATAGTTTTACTTAGAGTAAGTCGAGTACCGAGTAATTGGAAAAAAACCGAGCTCGAGTAATCCGAGTTTGAAAAACCCGAGTTCGAGCTCGAGCTCAATTTCTAGGCCGCGTTCGAGTAATTTTTATAAAACAGTATTCTAAAATAATTTTACCAAAAACAATACTTTTACTCATTATCAGTGATGGGTATTGGGCATTTGTTGACAGTAATGCGTATTATGATCCCGAGTTCCGAGTCGAGTAATTACGCAAAAAACCCGAGCGGTCGAGTCGAGTACTTACTCTAGTTTTACTTACTCTTCTTAAATTTTCTCAGATCTTTTTGTTTACTTTGCTAGTGTGGCATGATGTCCTTTGTCCAAGGGTGTCATAAAGGAAGGGGTAGGCCCTCCTCTGTCCAAGGGAATCATAGAGGAAGGGGTAGGCCCTCCTTTGTCCGAGGGAGTCATAAAGGAAAGGGTAGCCCTCCTTTGTCCGAGGGAGGAAAAGAGGGGGCGGCCCTCCTTTGTCCGAGGGCTTGTCTGAGATTTACAATGTCGGTGAACACAACAATAACAAAGTTATAATTTAGGCGAGGAGGTGAATTATGACATTAATTATAACAAAGTTAGAATTCAGACAAAGTAGATCAGGCTAGTATGATCCCACCGCAATTGCAAAAAACCACGGGTCCGATCTCGGGCAGTCTTGTTGTGCATACCTATTTTTCTTTAATGCGGCATGAATATTAATGATTTTAATTTTAAGATTTAATAAATGATGTAAATCTTAATTATCTTGGTCAACAAAATTATTCTTTTGGAATTGCCGATTTTCATGAAAATGCTGGCTCTTTTGCTATTTTTGAATATTTGGGGATTGAAAATACTTTTAATGTTTTTCCCTTTCTTATTCTTCCTGATTTTCTTCAATTCTTTGGAGTTAATCTTTTACAGCAAATTCGTAAAGATTTTGTTATTCCAGGTAATTTGTGGTAAAACTGAAAACGGCGCGCCCTTAAAACGGCCCACCCTCAAAATGGCCCATTGAACAAAAACCCTCAAAATGGCCCAATGAACAAATATCCTTAAAATGGTCTACCTCAAAACGACCCACCCTTAAAACGGCCTCTTGCGCAAAAACCCTCAATCTTTTTAAAAAAACCTCAAAACCTTATCGAATGATACCGAAACCCGCTTGATTCGTAGGTATGCACAAAATTATGACCAATAGAATCTTCGCTGAAAAAACTGTTTTTGTGCTTCTATGGAGGGTAGGCCGGGCATGTCGCCCGGAACGACCTATTTTCTGGCAAAAAAACAAAATCCTCGGATTAAGTTGGCAGGAGTTAGAGGTAGAATACTAAAACTTGTATTTTTGAAACAAGACAACTTTTTGATTTTCCTCTGCTAAATTGATTATTAATAAAGATATTTAAATAGATTCTGATAGAGCAGAATCTGATGAATACAATGATATGTATAAAAAATTCCCCTGGAAAACAACTGGCTGATTTTTTAGAGGGTCGCATTTATGAAATGGGGAATAGCATTATGCGCTTTAGGATAACCCTCGCGCGAAAATGCCTAGCAAGGCCAGGCGACCGGATTTTTTGATGGACTCGATCTATTTAGTAACAATACTATTTGGGGGTAATAATAGCCAGTTTAAACTGATTTCCAATGACTTTAATGATTTAAGGGGGGCTAATTATTTATGTTACACCCTAATAAAAGGGACATTAAAAAATTTACAATCATTAATTTAATGGCACTCTATTATTGAGGGCAGTCCAATATATATAAGATTATACATAAAAACATTTTAAATTTAAAGCAATAAAATTTCCAAAGCCTGGAGATTTTTCCAAAGCCTCTCAGACAAGCCCTCGGACAAAGGAGGGCCGCCCCCTCTTTTCCTCCCTCGGACAAAGGAGGGCTACCCTTTCCTTTATGACTCCCTCGGACAAAGGAGGGCCTACCCCTTCCTCTATGATTCCCTTGGACAGAGGAGGGCCTACCCCTTCCTTTATGACACCCTTGGACAAAGGACATCATGCCACACTAGCAAAGTAAACAAAAAGATCTGAGAAAATTTAAGAAGAGTAAGTAAAACTAGAGTAAGTACTCGACTCGACCGCTCGGGTTTTTTGCGTAATTACTCGACTCGGAACTCGGGATCATAATACGCATTACTGTCAACAAATGCCCAATACCCATCACTGATAATGAGTAAAAGTATTGTTTTTGGTAAAATTATTTTAGAATACTGTTTTATAAAAATTACTCGAACGCGGCCTAGAAATTGAGCTCGAGCTCGAACTCGGGTTTTTCAAACTCGGATTACTCGAGCTCGGTTTTTTTCCAATTACTCGGTACTCGACTTACTCTAAGTAAAACTATGAAGATTATCAATCTCACCTTCAAAAATCCCAGCAACATACTTTATTGAACCTTTAAAATCGAGATAAGATTTTTTAGTAACTTCTTCCTTATGCAGATGTTTTCTGTTTGTATTCAATTGAATAATTTGTAAATCGTTTGGCATCGGGTCTAGCTCCACAGGTTCACCGTTTTCTTTAGTATAAACAAGTATATCCTATAAATTTATTATTTTTTCATATTTTAAAGTTAGAGCCTCATAGAACATCGACATTATAATAAATTTTTAGTTGAATACGTCTTCAACCTTACAATACCCGCAAACTTCTGTGGGTACCAACATCGATAAAAACCCTTTAAAAGTGAATAATCTATTAAGACAGGATAGTGGATGGATGATCAAACCCACTTTGGATATCAAAAGTCATTTATTTAAATAACTCACCACAATGTAGTATTCAGATAAAGCCTTGGCAAGATTTAACTAAAAATTTTTGGATTTTATGTATTACGCTTATCTAGCTGCTCACGCAGAGTCTTACGCTCTAGCTGCATCCTACGTTTTAATTTCTGCCCGCACACAGCTCAGGCGATACTCACAGTGTCTTCTCCTTATTTCTCTGAACAGTGACAGAACTGGAAGGGCACTCACTAAGTACTTCCGGCGAAGATCTAGTCCAAACCGAAGCACAACCGATTGTGTCACAATCCAACCCGATGATGGGTTATTTACCTATTTTCATTTATATTCTTTTTGCAAGTACGGACACGACACCGAGGTAGATCGTGTAGAGATTACTTATAATCCTCCATTAGATTTTATATACGTAGCTAAACTAAAAAAATATTTACATGTAATTGAACGTGAGAGTAGAAAAAGTTATCGAAAATATACAAAGCTCTTTTCTTCAAATTTCCTCTTTAATTTCAGTTTCTTCCTCTACTGCATGTGCCTTTCCTTCACGTTGCCTAAATGGTTGATCAGACCTTTCTCTACTTCCACCTCCAAAACAACGGCCAAAATTATTACCCCTTTTACAGCGACGGTGGGACAATAAATTATTTTTTTCTTTAGTTTTTCCATCAGAAATGTTGATGAAAATTAACAAAAAGAAAATGTAAAAAATTAATTTTAAATAATACATTTTCTGAAATTAAGGTTTAAAATTAAGTTTTGAAAAATCCGGGTCCGGGAACCGGGATATAAAGGTTGACCGGGAGGGACCCGAACCGGGAAAACCGGGAATTCCCGTTCATGGTTTCAACCCGGTTGCTTCAAAAAAAACCTCCAAAACAACGGCCAAAATTATTACCGGGAAACGGGTCCCGGACTTGTTTCGATCTCTATATGTATGTATTTGTGTATAAATAGAAAAATGAAGTAGGGTATTATTCTAGAAAATTAAAAAAAGGTCTGAGTAAAAGATAGAGGATAATGTTGTTTAAACGATTTTTATCTTATATGATCCATATGCAAATCCGTTTTCCTGATCTTCTTTAATATGGATATCCTGTCAATTTTCGATTTAATTAAGGCTTAGGAATATTTATCATAGAAAATACCCTCCTATACAGTCAAAAGTTCTCCAGACTAGGGATGTATTAGGTGTCTCTATTTTTCGACTATCCTAAAAAGCCGGAATGTAAATAATTATAATAAGTCTTTGGTGTACATAGAAATTACCGTATAAATTTATACAAATAAATGGGCTGAAAGATGCTGGTTTTCCTCCCAGCCGCCATATAAACATTTGACTAGCCGGAGGAGAGAAATAGCTATAGCCGAGCTGCCTTCACTAAGTGAATGATAAGGACCTGCCAAGCAATACCCCCTCCCAATCGACATGTCTTTATATTTAACACGTGTAATATTTTTAAATAAATTTTTTTAATTAAAGCAAGTTAGAGAAAAGAATTTATTTTTAAATTATCGACTAAATTAAAGTAGTAAAGCAAAAAATTAAAAAAAAATTTAAATAAATTTATTAAAATTTTTGATATTGACAGAACAGCAACTTAATTATCCATTTAATGAAACCATCAAGAACGGGGTACATTTGGTTTTACGTTTCTCCTGAATACAAACATCTTTTATTCTGGGTCTTCTGGGTCGTTTCATTCCTCAAATCCGCTTTTTGCCAACCTGTATTGGATGGATCTAAGATGATCAATAATTTCAGCATCTGTAGGGGTTTCCAAAGTATCAAGTCGTAAAATCTGCAAAAGTCGGGTCTGCAAATGTCATATCTGCAAGTGTCGTGACACGCTCTGAACTGAGGCTTAAATAAATCTAGCTCAAAACTTGACACGAGTCCGAAAATTAAGAGTGAACATCCTAACAGAGAGGGTAATTACTTGAGAAGGATTAATTATTTCAGTATATACTGTAATTTTATAACACTGTTGGCCATAATAAACAATTTTTTTGTTAAAAATACAAATCTGCTTAACCTGGAGATTGGAGAAATGGAAGTTGGCTAAAAAACCTAGAGGAGAATAGAGACGAACATGAAACAGCTAATAGGAAAGCAAGTTAACTTTAAAGTAGGGTAGCACCCCGAGCCTTCGGGGTCGGGGTTTCGGGGGACGGAGTGCTACCCTACTTTAAAGAAACAAAATTCCTAATATTTCCAATAGGCCAATCGTTATAAATGATGCCCTTCTCATACACTGATTGACTGCACTGATTGCAACTATAATTGTAAACCTTGTCCTGCAATAATTAAATTGTAAATCAGAATATAAAATTTTAATATCAAAATATAGCTATATAATTTATCCTTTACTCAATTTAAATAATAAGAATAAATAAAGTTTGATAATATAAATCAAATTCCCAAACATGTTAAAAACGGGTCACTTGCTTTTTAGGTTTAAATTTTTAAAAATCTAGTTTTATCAAAATTTTCGGTCGAATCAGTTGTATGTCACCTCTTATGGAGTAAAACAGACGTTATAATGAAATTTACGTATTAGAAGTGACATACAACGGAGATCCTAAAATAAAACCGATCTCGAGCAATTCTAATTATATAAATGATAAGAAAAATTGCTTGATTAAAACAAAATCCAAATAAAAAAATCATCTTTAACCTAATTTAAATTTTTTTCTTTAAATATCCCTCATAAAACCCTAAAAAAATAAATTCTCGTTAAATAACCCTCCCCCCAAAAAATAAATTTTAAAAAATTCCAAAATCCATTTGTTTCCTTTTTTTCCTTCACAAAACATACATATTTACAAAACCCCAACAACTTCTACAATCTTTTGAAGAAAAACATCTTTAGCTTTAGACCCATTGTGGTAATTAAAAAATATATTGTTTCTCAATTCGGTTATAGTTTGTTGATATCTATTTCTATAAAAGATTTATTTAAAAATTTATTAAAATTTGTATAAGAGAAAGCAACCAGCTTGTCGTTTTGTTAATATTCAAAAATAAATTTATACATGTTTAAAATAAAAATTCAAAAGTTTTTTTTCAGAATGACCCTCAGTATAAATTAGGGCATCGATATCTACGGATTTTTCCTCATTTTGTGGTTTTTTGATAGGTCGATGAGGAGTATTTTTAAAATGCGGATTTTTGTGGTTATTTGAAGATTATTTGCAGATTATGAGGATTTTTTATATTTTCTTGTGATTTTTAATATAAAATATTATTATTTTTCTGCTAATGTAAGACCTTCTAAAATCCTCAAATTTTTCGCCTGCGCCACCATAATATCCTAATAATAATTAATATTTTACTTACCCTTCTTTAAACATCTCAGCGACAGCATTTATGAATTCAACTCCAAAGTTAGGATTTCTATGTGCTTTATTTTCATTGTCTCTCCAAACTAGACTTACATAAATTCCAATACCCAAATGCTCGACAAGAGAAGCATTGAGGAATTGATCTACCATATTTGGAATACAAATTAAGGGAACACCTGCATATATTGCCTTAAATTAATTATAATTATTCGTTTTTACTGAATTTTTAAAATAGGATTTCAGAAATATCGTTTTTTTGTCTTTAAAAGAATGGCAGAAAATTCCATTATTCCTTAAGTAGGCATTCATTAAAATTGTATCTGTATACCATAAATGCTAAAATAATTCTTCACCTTCTCTCATAATCACCACCTTTCTTTTAATTACTTCCTCCAGCGAAGGGTTGAAACAATAATTACCCTAGGTAATTATTTTAGCATATTACACAAGGTAATATTTCAAGAATAAAGGTTACCCTTTTAGGGTACTCAAAAAATTTTAATTTTACAAGGTGATATCGGGCAATATGACAAGAGTCAAATATACCTCAGTCAAACTGTTCTGTCCACAATGCGAAATAAAAAATTTTGTATTTGGATCAACTGAAAGTGTCCAATCATTAATTAAAAAATATATTAATTTACATAATATTCCTTGTTGATCAATAAATTCATCAGTAATTTGGATATTTGAATGAGTTTGTAGATCATAACCAGAAGGTAATTTTATCATAAATTGATAATCGCTGTATTGATTAAATACATTTATCATAAAATAAAGATCCTCGATGGCCATTCCGCCAAACACATTAACCGTCCCGAAGGAGACAAGGACCAGAGATGGATACTTAAAGATTTATTCTATTTTAAGATTAAAAAGATATGCTAAAAACTACCGTATTTCCTCAATTAAAATGCCATGGCATTCTATTTTTCAACCACCTTCAAAAGTGCATTCTATTAGAGGGCGACATTCTAATAGAGGAAATACGGTATGTATAATAAATTGGGGGTGTCGGCTCTTGAAAGATCTTCGGATAAGCGAACCGATAATCCCCGGTTCTTCAGTTCAGTCCCGAACCGTACCCTAGTAATTAGAGCTAGAGTGAAGATTTACTATTAGGGATTGGAAAATTGGGGTGCCGGAATTTTGGTCACTGGAATTCTGGTCACCAAGGATTTTCGGAACTTTGGTTACCAACTTTTTTGGAATTTTGGTCACTAGCGGAATTTTGGTCACCAAGTCAATAAACGGAATATTGGGCACTGAAATTTTGGTCACCGAGAGGAATTTTAGTCACCAAACGGGAAAAACAAATCTTATCTAGAACTGATATCAAAGTGTTAAAAAATTGTTTTTCAACTACCTGATGATTATTTTCAATGTTGATCACGGTTAATAAATCAATAATTAATAAATCAATTTATCACGGTTAATAAATCTTCCGGGAGAGTGATTGAGAGTGATCAATCGAGAGAGTTATCAGCCTGAAGAGTGATAAACATTTAAACTGATAAACTGGAAGTTGAAAAATCATTTTTTTATCACTTTGATATCAGTTTTAGATAAGATTTTTTTTACGTTTGGTGACCAAAATTTCAGTGCCCAATATTCCGTTTTTTGACTTGGTGACCAAAATTCCGCTAGTGCCAAAATTCCAAAAAAGTTGGCGACCAAAGTTCCGAAAATCCTTGGTGACCAGAATTCCAGTGACCAAAATTCCGTACACCGGAAAATTGAGTGTCAAAATATCGGCATGCGTTTCGAATTAATTTAAACGATTAAAAAACGATTAAAGGACATGATTCATCAAATTGGGAAATAGATAGATCCTGCCCGGGATTAAACTTTTACCTCGTTCTTACTAATTAAAATTTTTTAATTAACAAATTATTACATATTTATTATCTTCCATGTTAAAATATTCTTCATTTTCCTCAACATGCATACCTCCAATATAGACAATCTTTTTATGAAATGGATAATTTTTGAAATTAGCAAATAAATGTTGATTAACAAAATGATAGCTAATTTTATTGAATAGACCGCTAAAATATTCTTCCGGCGTTTTACTGTGTATTTTTAAAGCATCGGCCATTTCAATACTCCCAGCATGCTTATAAAAATTTTCAGTAGAAGTTATTGCATGTTCCAGTTCTTTCAAATTTGCCTCAAATCTTTCTTCCTTGAAATGACTTTCACCTCCTGCAAATATCCAATCTCCGGGTCTCGGAAAGTTGTTTGCTTTAAGTTAAAAAAATGTTTTCATAAATTCCACATACAAATAACATCCGAGATGCTTTATTCTAATCCTACCTCCACAAGAGTTAAGACTTGACAAAGGATTGTAACAAACACAATGGTTTTCTACGAGGTATCTAAAGGGAAGAGAGAAATTTCGAACTTTGTATGACCCCTTTTTATTTCTCTCCAAAGGCGATTAGTACCCAGCTCTGCCCAGCTCTGCTAGAACTCCCGGTACTTGTGCAGGTACCGTAATTCTGGGTGAGTAGAGATCTCTATTCAGAGATACGGTGTACTAGTGTTGCGCCTGAAGTTCCGGTTCTGTTAGGCCGGAAGTTTCGGGATTTTTTGGTTCCGGGATTTTTTGGTTTAGTTTCCACACAATTTCACCAAAGATTTACCTGGAATAACAAAACTATCATTATTTGTAAAACATTAATTCCAAAGAACTGAAGAGAACTAGGAAGTATAAGAAACGGAAAAACATTAAAAGTTTTTTTAATTCTCAAATATTCAAAAATAGCAAAAGAGCCAGCCGTTTCAGTAAAATCGGCGATTCCAAAAGAATATTTTTGTTGGCGAAGATAATTAAGAATAGGTTCATAATGATCTCCAATTATGACTTGAGGGTTGTTTAATAAATCTTAAAATTAAAATCATTAGTATTTTTGACACATTGAGGAAGAAATATTGCTCGAGAATGCCAAGGATGTCCGAGATTCCGGTGCGCGTAGATCGCATGGTATTTTTGATATTAGTATAGATTATTACTAAAGTAGGGGGGGGGTGGAAGTATAGTTATGTGGAGCACTGTAGAAATATTGGAGACAATGCTGGAGACTAGCCCAGCTAATCCCTGATCTCCTCGGCTTTCCAACCCCATAGCCTGCCTTTAAGATTGTTATCTTATATGACTTGAGGGTTGTTTAATAATAAATCTTAAAATTAACATCTACCTTCAAAAATCCCAGCAATATATGCACTTGAACCTCTATAAGCAATATAAGGGTCCATTTCAGGTTTTTCCTGATCCAAATGTTTTGTATCTATATTCAATTCAATAATTTGTAAATTGTTTGGCATTGGGTTGAGCGCTATAGGGGTACCGTTTGCTCTACTATAAACTAG
The DNA here is from genome assembly GCA_963681835.1 of Meloidogyne enterolobii. Classification (NCBI taxonomy): domain Eukaryota; kingdom Metazoa; phylum Nematoda; class Chromadorea; order Rhabditida; family Meloidogynidae; genus Meloidogyne; species Meloidogyne enterolobii. The sequence goes on from CAVMJV010000071.1 coordinate 88,106, forward strand.
TATATCCTATAAAATAATTTATTTTAATTTTTATAAAAATATTTTTTTTAATTTAGAGCCATTTTTAAGCCAAAGAGAGAGCTCATTTAGATTTGGCTCATTTAGAGTCAATTTGGCTTATTTAGAGCCAAACCGATTATCTTAAGAATACAAAAAATATTATACAAGTTCTTCATTGAAATCAAGTTTTCTTTTTAATGACAATACCCCCCCCCCCCTCCCCAACTAATACCAAAATTATTTAGGTAAATAATCCGGCAAGTGGATGTTTTGCCAATCCCAATTTGGATCAAAAAAGTTTTTATTTGAATAACTCACCACAACGTAGTGTTCAGATAACGCCTTAGCAAGCATTAACTGAAATTTTTACTTATTATATTAAGATCGAAGTTCAGAAGAAACAATCTCATGGATAATCTGAACAAACAAATTCTTAAGATACTGCTCATGAAGAGAGATACTGTCCCTCTCGAAAAAAGTTGCCACAAGGGCAGAGATCGTCTTGATCGACACGAGGCCATCCCCGTGTCCATTTGAGAAGCCTGACGAGGAGTCTTATTATGCCAAACTAACTAGATCCGAGTTTCATATACTTAGTTATAGTTTTGTTTAGCTACGGTAGATCAGGTCAAATTTTAGATGAATTAAAAATATAATTTACATGTAATTGAACGTGAGAGTAGAAAAAGTTATCGAAAATATACAAAGCCCTCTTTGAATTTCCTCTTTTAGTTTCCTTTCCTTGCTGTACAAGTGCCTTCCCTTCACGTTGTCTAAATGGTTGATTAGACCTTCTACTACTTCCACCTCCAAAACACCCAAAATTATTCCCTCTTTTACAACGACGGTGGGATAATAAATTCGTTTTTTGTTTGGGTTTTCCAACAGAAAAATTGATAATAATTAACAAGAAAATGTAAAAAATTAATTTAAAATAATACATTTCCTAAATTAAAAAATATATAAATTTAAGAAAAACTTTATTTAAAATAAAAATTATATAAAATATTTCTTAATTATTTAAATAATGTCAAAGCTTTAAATAATTTTTACAAGCAAATTGGCAATAGGTAAGTGAATTGGGCAATGCCTCTCATTCTAAGTGTAGGGAGAGAGAGATGTAGGGGAGGGAGAGATGTAGGGAGGGAGAGAGGGATGTAGGGGAGGGAGGGATGTAGGGAGAGAGGGATTTAGGGGAGGGAGGGATGTAGGGAGGGAGAGGTATCCTCTCTCCCTCCCTACATTGCCAAGCAATACCTCTCCCTCCTTACTTATTCTCTACATTTAACACGTTGAATATTTTAAATTTTTATTTTACCTACATGCGCCCTTTTTAAATTGGCGGAAATTATTAAGAGGAGAGATTGTCAATAATTTTTTTTTTAATTTTAAAAAATTATCAATATATATTGACAGAAAATTGAAAATTAATATTTGAATTTATTTAATTAAATAAATATTAAAGTTTTTGACATTTAGTTAGGGAAAATTCGGAAATTCTAGGGCAAAATATTTTATATTCTGTTAATTTTTTGCTTTTAATTAGGGTTATATTTGTATTAATTAATATTTATATTTGTATTAATTGCCCAGGAGCAATTAATACAAATATAAATATTAATTATTAATTGCCCAGGAGTACAAATAACCTCGATTTTATTGTACGGGCCAGAGGGAGGCCGAATTACCAGTGTGCTTATTGTTACCAGTGTATGTGTGTTTTTTTTATTAAAATTTTTTAAATCGAATATTTATCCTAAACGTTAGGCAAGTTAAATAATAAAAACTTTTAGAATGGGTGCCCTTTGAATTTTTTAATTTTCTGGGGTAAGTGTATAGTACATATGGGCTAGTACCTCTGTATATGTATCATACCTCTGGGTGAGTAGATCTTAGAGCTAGAAAAATAATTTATATGAAATCAAGTTGTAAACCAAAGTGAATAAAAGTAAAACAATTTTCAATAAAATTCTTTAAGAAGTAAATGTTTAAAGATATCGTATTTAAATGGTTTGGTCTTTAAATCACTTCCAAAGTTTGCAACAGATTCCCAAAGAAACAAAAAATGCACTCCTAATGACCGGAATTTATTTGAATAATAGTTTTTCTTCAAAAAAATTTAACTTTAAGACTATTCCAATACATAAAATTTATCACGAAAATAAATGAAACTTTCTTCGAAAATTTATTCTCTCTGAAAATTTTAACTTCTTCAAATTAATTTCTTTTTTAACAAATGTCCTCATCTTCATCCTCAGGTTTCTCGTTCAGATAACGAAGATAATCTTCCTCTTCTGAATCTAACTGATTTATGGAATTAATTTTATTTGGCTCTTCCACCATAGTTGGATTTTGCTTTTCCATATAAGTTTCCGTTTCGACTTTATTACATTCTTCCTCCTCTTGATTAAAAAGACTTCCTTCTTCAAATTGAATGCTCCCTTCGTAAACGATTGGCAATTTACCTTTATTTTTAAAATCTTCATTCTGTGGATTAACAAAAGAAGTTCCTTCATTATTATCAGTGTGAATATTTCCTACATTTAGATCAACATTTTTTAAGTTTTCTTTTTTATTTTTCCTTTCTTCTCGGTATTTTCGGTCCCATTCATTTCTTTTTTCTTTATTATTTTGCCGATATTTTCGATCCGATTCTCTCTTCTTTTCTCTATTATTTTCTCGGTATCTTCGCTTATTTTCTTTCAACTTTTCTTTATTATTTTGGTAATACTTTCGTTCAGATTCTCGCTTCTTTTCTCCATTATTTTCTCGGTATTTTCGTTTATATTCTTTCAATCTTTCTTTATTATTTTGGTAATACTTTCGGTTAGATTCTCGCTTCTTTTCTCTATTATCTATAGTTGTTCTGCCTTTACTCGAAATTGTATATTTGGGGTTTAAAGTTTCATCCTTTTGAATTTGATCATTAACAGATGATTCAGCCCCGTCGTTATTCTGTGAGGTTTCCCCAACTCTAGTTAACTTGTCGCCAAACATTGGCGACTTTTGGCCAATTTTTTACCCGATCATTTTTGGTTAATTTTTTCCTTGTTCACTGTTCATTTCTTGTCGTCCACTCTCCTTTTTTCAAACTTATTTGCCCGCCTAAATTCCTTTCATTTATTTTTGTGTCCGTTCGTACCAGCCACCCTCTGTTCTCTTACTTATTTTTTCCTATTGTTTTTGGACTTGGCTTCTCTGGCCGAGTCTTCTCTTCTGTTTATTTTTCTCTAGCTACTTCGCGCAATTTTTCAAACTTACATTTTTTCATTATTTTATTGCCAGACCCCGCCCTTATTTGCGCCTATTTAAGAGGTAGATCAGCCACCCAAAGATCCTCATTCTTCTTCAACTTCAACAACCTTCAACTTAAATCGCGTGTGGCTGATCTGCTTCGCTGGCCCCTTGCTGGCCCTCAACTTGTTCGCCCTGATTGTTTATTGCTATTTGGAGAAATAAAATTGCTTTTTGTTGGACTTGTGTGTGTTTTTTTGGGTGGTTAAAGTGAACGTGCACCGTTCACTTCTGCTTTCTTGGTGAACCGCACTACGGTTCACCACTGCTATTCTTGGCTAGAGTTCACTGCCCTTCTCTTCCTTCGACTGTTGGCACTACCAACAGTCTGGTGCTAGTGCCACTATACACTAGCTGGTGCCACGACTCTTCCTCCTCCTCTCCAAACCATTTGTCGGGAACTCCCGACTCCCGACAAACTGGTGCCACGACCCGGGAAGACGGGGACGACGACAACAACTACCACTACTACTACCACAACAATTACCACCACTTCACCACAACAACAACTACTACTGCTGAATTGAGCTGAGCAACAGCCACAGCAACAATCACCACTACAACAACTTCAACTAGTGTGTGAGCGGAGCCACCGCCACATCACTCTACAACAACCACTCTATTTTTGTGTGTGAGCTGCACTACAGCCACCACCAAAACACTACTACACCAACTACTTCAACTTTGTGTGTGAGCGGAGCGACCGACACAACAACTTCAACTACTCGTTCTCTTTTTGGTTGGCTGAGAACAGTCACTACAACAACAACTACACTTGGTGGGAGGTGAACTACACTTGGTGGGAGGTGAACTACACCCACAATAATGTCAGCAGTGATCCGCCTTCAACTGGCAACCGTGTTGGCCACACTCAAGGACAAAGGACTTGCTGTTTTGGCCGCGTTAAATGCCAACAACACAACTGTGGAAGAAGATGATCGTCTAGAAGTGGAAGCGTTCCAACTCGAACAAGCTGCTGGAAGGGCTCAAGCACTGATGGATAAATGGTCAGACTTCATTGCCCGACTCATGCCAACGGAACAACAAGACGAAATGGACATTCTTCAAGCCTTCCCGCCGTCGAGAGGCGAAGTAAGAGAGGATGATGAACTCACCGCAGTGGCGCAAATTGAGCGGAGTTTGGAACTGGTGGTCCTGGTCAACGTATGCCTGCAGCAACGAAGAAACGGCGGTCGTGGTTCAGTCTCCTCTCAACGATCTGAGAAGTCCGCTAGAGTGATTGAGGACCAAACTGGTAATGCGCGACGACAGACGCAACACCCAATAGCGAATGGTCAACATGGTTACTCACCTGAACATCCTGATGGTTTTACACGACGTCCAACTCAAACGCGCATTAATGATCACCAAGCTAGAACTGGCAATGGAACAAGTGCCCATCACACCACCTCTGTTAGCCAGGCTGGATTTTCACCATACCAACAACAAGGAACATACCATGGTACACCACTCTACTCAACCTTCAGGCCATTTCGACTAGAACCGATGAAATTTGCTGGTGACCCTAAAGAATGGACTGCCTTTTGGATGGCTTTTGACCGTGCTGTCAACAGTCAACCTCTTCCACCGTTTGAGAAACACCTATGTTTATTGCAAAGTCTGGTACCTGGCTCTGCGGCGCACCGTGCAATTGATGGTTACCCACCGTCGGATGAGAACTACCCGATGGTGGTCAGCATACTCCGACACCAATTTGGAGATGTAAAAGCCCTACGCGAAGTCTTAATTGCTGAGTTGTTACACCTGCCGTTGGCCAACAATTCACTGTTCTCTATGCGCAATCTCCATGAACATGTTGAACGAATATGCCTGCAGCTCGAATCACCAGAGGGCTCAAACTCAATTCAGGATGAAATAGTGTGTGGCATCATCCGGTCAAAGCTACCACCTGAAGCTCTGGAGACTCTGATTGGCTGGGAAGAAGACGAAAATGCTGAATGGACTCTGGCTGAACTCCGCAAGGGACTTGGACGTCTGGTTCAACTCAAAGAGCGATTGGAGCTCACCATCACCACTCTTCGTCCAAACAAGTTGGAACAACCAACCATGCTTGAGGAGCAACCTCACTACAGCCAGCCGACTGAACGAAGTGATCACCATGAGCCAGCCGACGTCTCTCGTGCATTTATGGCTACGCAATCAACTGGCCCAATTGAAGCTCAGCATGCACTACATGCTCGTCCAACGCAATCACCAAACCAGCCTGTCGAACATCATGCACTACCTGGTCGTCCACCACAATCACCAGTTGAGGAATATGGTTGTTCACTGTGCCACACTGGGCCAACACACAAGCCAAGCCGTTGTCCAATGTTCAACACACGCCAGAGACGCAAAGCTCGTCTTCTTGACCAAGGCCGATGCCTCAACTGCCTATATGATGGCCACCTGCTCAACAAGTGTCGTGCTGCCAACAAGTGCCGTAGATGTGGAGGCCGACACCACTTCATGCTATGTGTACAACGTCAAAACAAAAAGCGTGTGTACTACCCAACTGGTCAACATGTTGGACCATTTAACTCAAACTGGAGGCAACCCCAATCTGAAAAGCGTGTGTACTATCGGACTGGCCTCCACAAAGGATCATCCGAATCAAATTGGAGAGTGCCTACATCAATGCAACCTGAATTGACCTACTCTGGAATGGTCTTCACTAGCCCACTCAACGACTCTAAAGCGGACTCCAAGTCGTTAACCAGCTCAACTGTGCACAACAGAAGAACCAACCGTCAACTTCGACGCAAAGTGTGGTTAAATTCTAAGCTAAAAGCCAACCTGCTCAAATCTAAAAATGGTCAAGAGACTCCTCCAACTGACAATGGGCCTAATAGTTTCAACCGTTCCAATCGTGTTTGTTCAATATGCTCGTGGCGCATCAACAAAATCAACGCTGGCTTTACTGCCCCCTTCAAATGCTCATCTATGCATTTTCTGTTGATGCTGGCCCTTCCAATGCTTGTTGGTATTGCTAGTTGGTGTACACAGCAAGTTGCTCAAAATGCTCAACTAAAGCTTTTGCGATCAATAATGACTTCCGAGGATGGAACCTCGTCATCTGCCACTGATCAAACGTCTACGAGCTTTTCTAACGCTGGTAAATTTTTGTGTGTTACCCAAGCTGCGACTACCGCGACTGTCACGTGTAGAATTACCGCGGCTGCTACTGAAGGAATTACCGAGGCTGCTACTGAACAAATAACTAGAAGTTGTTCTACCGCTGCAAAAATAAATGTGTGTGCTAACCGAGTGGGAATTATCCAGGCTGCCGCAACCAAAACAAACAAAAATCTATTATCTGAGTGCACATTACGACGTCGACCATGGAAAAGTTGTTCATCACGACAAGGACACCCACAAGAAAGCCAGGTCGTGGAGTGCCGCCCCTCACCAAAAGCTCTCAAAAGGGGAAATCACGAAAGGGCACTCCACCACCATCATCATTGCTCTGGACCACACCATGCACCCACGCAATGTGCTGTCAACCCGTCTTCGGCACTGAAGTAGAATCGCACTGTGGCTCTCGAATATGGCAGATGAAAGATAACTAAGAATTTTTTGTGATTTTTGTCGGGCGGGGGGAGTGTCGCCAAACATTGGCGACTTTTGGCCAATTTTTTACCCGATCATTTTTGGTTAATTTTTTCCTTGTTCACTGTTCATTTCTTGTCGTCCACTCTCCTTTTTTCAAACTTATTTGCCCGCCTAAATTCCTTTCATTTATTTTTGTGTCCGTTCGTACCAGCCACCCTCTGTTCTCTTACTTATTTTTTCCTATTGTTTTTGGACTTGGCTTCTCTGGCCGAGTCTTCTCTTCTGTTTATTTTTCTCTAGCTACTTCGCGCAATTTTTCAAACTTACATTTTTTCATTATTTTATTGCCAGACCCCGCCCTTATTTGCGCCTATTTAAGAGGTAGATCAGCCACCCAAAGATCCTCATTCTTCTTCAACTTCAACAACCTTCAACTTAAATCGCGTGTGGCTGATCTGCTTCGCTGGCCCCTTGCTGGCCCTCAACTTGTTCGCCCTGATTGTTTATTGCTATTTGGAGAAATAAAATTGCTTTTTGTTGGACTTGTGTGTGTTTTTTTGGGTGGTTAAAGTGAACGTGCACCGTTCACTTCTGCTTTCTTGGTGAACCGCACTACGGTTCACCACTGCTATTCTTGGCTAGAGTTCACTGCCCTTCTCTTCCTTCGACTGTTGGCACTACCAACAGTCTGGTGCTAGTGCCACTATACACTAGCTGGTGCCACGACTCTTCCTCCTCCTCTCCAAACCATTTGTCGGGAACTCCCGACTCCCGACATAACTCATCTCGATTTTTACTATTTTTAACAGAATTAATTAAACTCCAAAATATCGCGTTGAATGTTAGGATTATTAAAATACTAACAAGTTTCATCATATATTAATTTAAAAAATTTATTTAAAATAAAATTTTATGTACTATTAATTAACCAAAAATGAGAAATTTTAATTTATTGAATTTAAATAAGCAATATAGATGAAAACACATTGGGTATATTATTTTACATTTCATAATAAAAAATATAAAGTACATGTCTAAATTAAAGGAAAGTGCAATAAATTTTTTTAAGTATACAAATTTTTAAAGTATAAACCAGGGATGATCGAAATTTCGACATAGAAAAAAGGGTAAGAAATAGCCAAACGAAATTTCGATCATCCCTGGTTTATACTTTAAAATTTTTTATACTTAAAAAAAATTTTTTTGCACTTTCCTCCTTTAATTTAGACATGTACTTTATATTTTTTATTATGAAATTTAAAATAATATACCCAATGTGTTTTCATCTATATTGCTTATTAAATTCAATAAATTAAAATTTCTCATTTTTAATTATTAGACATAAAATTTTATTTTAAATTAATTTTTTAAATTAATAAATGATGAAACTTGTTAGTATTCTAATAATCCTAACATTCAACGCGATATTTTGGAGTTTAATTAATTCCGTTAAAAATAGTAAAAGTCAAAATGAGTTAACTAGAGTTGGGGAAACCTCACAGAATAACGACGGGGCTGAATCATCGGTTAATGCTCAAATTCAAAAGGATGAAACTTTAAACCCCAAATATACAATTTCGAGTAAAGGCAGAACAACTATAGATAATAGTGAAAAGAAGCGAGAATCTAACCGAAAGTATTACCAAAATAATAAAGAAAGATTGAAAGAATATAAACGAAAATACCGAGAAAATAATGGAGAAAAGAAGCGAGAATCTGAACGAAAGTATTACCAAAATAATAAAGAAAAGTTGAAAGAAAATAAGCGAAGATACCGAGAAAATAATAGAGAAAAGAAGAGAGAATCGGATCGAAAATATCGGCAAAATAATAAAGAAAAAAGAAATGAATGGGACCGAAAATACCGAGAAGAAAGGAAAAATAAAAAAGAAAACTTAAAAAATGTTGATCTAAATGTAGGAAATATTCACACTGATAATAATGAAGGAACTTCTTTTGTTAATCCACAGAATGAAGATTTTAAAAATAAAGGTAAATTGCCAATCGTTTATGAGGAGAGCATTCAATTTGAAGAAGGAAGTCTTTTTAATCAGGAGGAGGAAGAATGTAATAAAGGCGAAACAGAAACTTATATGGAAAAGCAAAATCCAACTATGGTGGAAGAGCCAAATAAAATTAATTCCATAAATCAGTTAGATTCAGATGAGGAAGATTATCTTCGCTATTTGAACGAGAAACCTTATGATGAAGATGAGGATGTTTGTTAAAAAAATATTAATTTGAAGAAGTTAAAATTTTCAGAATGAATAAATTTTCAAGGAGAGTTTCATTTATTTTCGTGATAAATTTTATGTATTGGAATAGTCTTAAAGTTAAATTTTTTGAAGAAAAACTATTATTCAAATAAATTCCGGTCATTAGGAGTGCATTTTTGTTTCTCTGGGATTCCAGAAATAACACCTAAAAATTTAGACTATGTATAAACAGTGATGTCAAAGTTCGAAAATTTCTCTGGAACTAGTTCCAGTTCCAGAACTAGGTTTTTAATTTTTGTAGTTCAAGTTCCGGAACTAGGTTTTTAATTTTTGTAGTTCTAGTTCCAGTTCCGGAACTCCATTTTTAAAATTCCTTGGTTCCAGTTCCAGTTCTGGAACTAGTTCCAAGCTAGTTCTAGTTCCAAACTTTTAAATTTTTTTTGAATATAGTTGCAGGCATTTACTAGTTCCGTAGTTCTAGTTCCAAACTAGTTCCGGATAATCGTTAGTTCCTTAGTTCTAGTTCTGGAACTGGAACTAGAACTACATAATTAGTTCCGGAACTAGAACTTTGACATCACTGTGTATAAAGTAATAATTAAAAATTTCATTTAATACATGCTAAGGCTTTATCTGAAAATTACATTATGGTGAATACCTACATATAAAGTACATTTTGTTCCTTGGGGTTGACCAACCCATCCTGTCTTATCAGATCATTTATTTTAAAAGGACTTTTACCAATACTTTTTAAAAAGAGGCCCGAAAAGTCTTGATGCCCGACTCGATAAAAACAACCCCGAAATAAATGCCTAGACTAACGCCCGACTCGAAAACGGCAAACCAAACCAATAATTAACCTAATTAAATTTAAAATATTCCCTCAACAAATAAAAAATAATCCTTTTTTGCTCGTTTTTCTCAACAGATGCATACACTAAAACAGTCTCTGGGCAAAAAATTCTTCGATATATAAATTAATTTTTTTATTCAGTTCCCTTTAATATTTATAGACATAAATTTAAACTGTAAATATCTATTCAATTTAAATTTTGTTTAAGAAAAATTAATTTTTTTATAAACTATTTTACAAAAATTCTATAAAACAAAGCCTTCAATTTTTGTTTTAGAATGCCATGTCTTTTTAAATTTATTTTTAAATTCACGAAAATGTTATCTCTTAAATTTAAGATTAGGTCTATTTTAATAAATTTTGATTTGTAAAGTAGTAAAATTATTTTTCTGAATTACTTTAAGCAAAAGTTTTAGTGTATTTCAAACTTATTTAGTAATTTTGTGATTTTCGCTAACATCTTGACGAGAAGTAATTTATATTCTTTCGGCTTCTTGCATTCTTTTGTGCAAGCCTAGGATTATAATTAGCATTTTAATATATTATTAATTTAATATTTTAAGTTTTTTTCTTTTAGAATAATTTAATTTAAATTGTTCTATAAAATGACTGAAAGTTCATCAAATTATTAGGGTTTCACCGGAAGTTCCGGTTCCGGTTCCGGTTCCGGAAAGTTCCGGTGTTTTTTTGGTTCCGGTTCCGGTTCCGGGAACCGGAACTCAAATTGGTTCCGGTTCCGGTTCCGGCTCCGGTTTTCAAATCGGTTCCGGGCAAACCGGAACTTTTTTACACCCCTAAAGATTGATTTTTTTAGAAAAATTAATAAACTACTCGTACTCTCATGCTTGTGTATTAAAAAAATATAAAGAAATATGTTTATTTTCTGTCAATTGACCTAATATAAGCGGGTGGCCGAGTGGTTAAGGTGTTAGACTTCACCCCTGGCGTGAATGATTTAAAGATGGGTTCGCTTCCGAGGCATACGACAATTAATTTGCATGTTTTTCTTTCCTTAAAAACTTATTTTATAAGTTTATAATTTTGTTTTTAAAATTATTTTATTTTTACATGGAGTAATTGTGGTTTTTGGCCCTCTAAATTTCTTTAAATTTTTAGTTTGACTTATAAATAGTGAATTTTTTTGCTTATGGCCTTCATAAATTTTCAAAAATTTCGCCTGCGGCGCTGAAAAGGGAAGAAATTTGGCTTCTTGTCCTCACAGACTCTCAAAATCTTTCGCCTGCGGCGCTTAAAAAGAAGCTTTTCTGCTTGATACATAACAGAGGTGGTCGGAACAGTCCGAGGTGTCAGAAATCAGAAAAGCCGGGAATCGGAACTGGCTCAAAAGTCGGAATTCGGAAATAAAATTTTTTTCGGAAATCGGAATTCCGACCCACCTCTGATACATAATTTATTATATATCATCACTCTTCGAGCTGTCCAGTGATACCAAGATCGGTTAGATTTAATGATTATGAACAAGATTATCAAGCTAAATCCTCATTGGAAAAGCTTTTTGTGCCGCTGCAGGGGATTAAAACAGCTTATCATAACCTTGTTCATTTAAGTCAGATTTCGTTAAACTTAGTACCAACCGACTCAGCTCGAAGAGCTCTTTCTCTTGACTTATAATTTACCATAAGATGCGAAAAAAATTTAAAAAAATGGAAGGAAAAAATGGTGATGCTCAGCCAAACTATTAGCAAATTTTTTTTTAATTAATAAAAAAATTTTTACTTCAACTTCAGAAGCATAATTTGTAGTGTTTCACCGGAACCGAAATTTTGACCGGAACCGGAACCGGATCCAATTTAAGTTCCGGTTCCCGGAACCGGAACCGGAACTTTTCTAAGTTCCGGCCCGGAACCGGAACTTTAAAAAAATTTTTTTTTGCTAGCAAATTTTAAAAAATTTGCATTTTGATTTGGGTTGTAGGTTTCACCAAATTTTTCGGTTAACCGAAACCGAACCGTCTAACCAAATAGAAACTTGGTTAACCAAAACCGAGCCGAAAATTTGTCGTCGTTTAGTGATATATGTGGATTAGAGAGTGATGTATAAACGGATTTGTCGGATATAACTGTTTGATATCGGGCGATAAAAAGGTTCTGAATTGCAAGAAAATCCCATATCTACCTACTCAATTTCTCGATATCACACCCAAATCCACGATATTACCTATGACCGTTTGAAATCATGATATAACTCAAAATCCAAATTAATCCATCCAAATCCTCCGATATAACATTCAACTTCTTTTTAAGCGCCGCAGGCGAAAGATTTTGAGAGTCTGTGAGGACAAGAAGCCAAATTTCTTCCCTTTTCAGCGCCGCAGGCGAAATTTTTGAAAATTTATGAAGGCCATAAGCAAAAAAATTCACTATTTATAAGTCAAACTAAAAATTTAAAGAAATTTAGAGGGCCAAAAACCACAATTACTCCATGTAAAAATAAAATAATTTTAAAAACAAAATTATAAACTTATAAAATAAGTTTTTAAGGAAAGAAAAACATGCAAATTAATTGTCGTATGCCTCGGAAGCGAACCCATCTTTAAATCATTCACGCCAGGGGTGAAGTCTAACACCTTAACCACTCGGCCACCCGCTTATATTAGGTCAATTGACAGAAAATAAACATATTTCTTTATATTTTTTTTAATACACAAGCATGAGAGTACGAGTAGTTTATTAATTTTTCTAAAAAAATCAATCTTTAGGGGTGTAAAAAAGTTCCGGTTTGCCCGGAACCGATTTGAAAACCGGAGCCGGAACCGGAACCGGAACCAATTTGAGTTCCGGTTCCCGGAACCGGAACCGGAACCAAAAAAACACCGGAACTTTCCGGAACCGGAACCGGAACCGGAACTTCCGGTGAAACCCTAATAATTTGATGAACTTTCAGTCATTTTATAGAACAATTTAAATTAAATTATTCTAAAAGAAAAAAACTTAAAATATTAAATTAATAATATATTAAAATGCTAATTATAATCCTAGGCTTGCACAAAAGAATGCAAGAAGCCGAAAGAATATAAATTACTTCTCGTCAAGATGTTAGCGAAAATCACAAAATTACTAAATAAGTTTGAAATACACTAAAACTTTTGCTTAAAGTAATTCAGAAAAATAATTTTACTACTTTACAAATCAAAATTTATTAAAATAGACCTAATCTTAAATTTAAGAGATAACATTTTCGTGAATTTAAAAATAAATTTAAAAAGACATGGCATTCTAAAACAAAAATTGAAGGCTTTGTTTTATAGAATTTTTGTAAAATAGTTTATAAAAAAATTAATTTTTCTTAAACAAAATTTAAATTGAATAGATATTTACAGTTTAAATTTATGTCTATAAATATTAAAGGGAACTGAATAAAAAAATTAATTTATATATCGAAGAATTTTTTGCCCAGAGACTGTTTTAGTGTATGCATCTGTTGAGAAAAACGAGCAAAAAAGGATTATTTTTTATTTGTTGAGGGAATATTTTAAATTTAATTAGGTTAATTATTGGTTTGGTTTGCCGTTTTCGAGTCGGGCGTTAGTCTAGGCATTTATTTCGGGGTTGTTTTTATCGAGTCGGGCATCAAGACTTTTCGGGCCTCTTTTTAAAAAGTATTGGTAAAAGTCCTTTTAAAATAAATGATCTGATAAGACAGGATGGGTTGGTCAACCCCAAGGAACAAAATGTACTTTATATGTAGGTATTCACCATAATGTAATTTTCAGATAAAGCCTTAGCATGTATTAAATGAAATTTTTAATTATTACTTTATACACAGTGATGTCAAAGTTCTAGTTCCGGAACTAATTATGTAGTTCTAGTTCCAGTTCCAGAACTAGAACTAAGGAACTAACGATTATCCGGAACTAGTTTGGAACTAGAACTACGGAACTAGTAAATGCCTGCAACTATATTCAAAAAAAATTTAAAAGTTTGGAACTAGAACTAGCTTGGAACTAGTTCCAGAACTGGAACTGGAACCAAGGAATTTTAAAAATGGAGTTCCGGAACTGGAACTAGAACTACAAAAATTAAAAACCTAGTTCCGGAACTTGAACTACAAAAATTAAAAACCTAGTTCTGGAACTGGAACTAGTTCCAGAGAAATTTTCGAACTTTGACATCACTGTTTATACATAGTCTAAATTTTTAGGTGTTATTTCTGGAATCCCAGAGAAACAAAAATGCACTCCTAATGACCGGAATTTATTTGAATAATAGTTTTTCTTCAAAAAATTTAACTTTAAGACTATTCCAATACATAAAATTTATCACGAAAATAAATGAAACTCTCCTTGAAAATTTATTCATTCTGAAAATTTTAACTTCTTCAAATTAATATTTTTTTAACAAACATCCTCATCTTCATCATAAGGTTTCTCGTTCAAATAGCGAAGATAATCTTCCTCATCTGAATCTAACTGATTTATGGAATTAATTTTATTTGGCTCTTCCACCATAGTTGGATTTTGCTTTTCCATATAAGTTTCTGTTTCGCCTTTATTACATTCTTCCTCCTCTTGATTAAAAAGACTTCCTTTTTCAAATTGAATGCTCTCTTCGTAAACGATTGGCAATTTACCTTTATTTTTAAAATCTTCATTCTGTGGATTAACAAAAGAAGTTCCTTCATTATTATCAGTGTGAATATTTCCTACATTTAGATCAACATTTTTTAGGGTTTCTTTTTTATTTTTCCTTTCTTCTCGGTATTTTCGGGAATATTCTTTCCTCTTTTCATTATTATTACGGTAATACTTTCGATCCGATTCTCTCTTCTTTTCTCTATTATTTTCTCGGTATCTTCGCATATTTTCTTTTAACTTTTCTTTATTATTTTGGTAATACTTTCGTTCATATTCTCGTTTATTTTCTTTGTTATTTTCTCGGTATTTTCGTCTAATTTCCCTCAATTTTTCTTTATTATTTTGGTAATACTTTCGGTCAGATTCTCGCTTCTTTTCTCTATTATCTATAGTTGTTCTGCCTTTTTTAAAAACTGTATATTCCGGGTTTAAAGTTTCTTGAATTTGAGCATTAATCGATGATTCAACCTCGTCGTTATTCTTCGAGGTTTCCCCAACTTTAGTTAACTCATTTTGATTTTTAATATTCTTAACAGAATTACGGAAAAGTACCGAAATTTCTACCGTTATCCTCCAAACGATTAATATATTTAATATTTTCATCATTAATTAAATTAGCATATCCATTTCCATTAATACAATTACCAATAGGTGTGTTTATATTTATACATTTATTGTCACAACAATTCCATCGACCATCAATTTCTCCCCATTTATTTTTAATTTTAACAAAATCCTTTAAAAGATATTAATTCTTTATTTTATTATGAACTAACCACATATTCAAAAATCGAATTGTTCAATTTAATTGTTAAATCAACAAACTTTCTCTCGGATAAATCATTTGCCTTTTTAAATAGATTAATTGAAAAAATATTTTTAATTATATGTAGCTAACAAAAATTCCTAAAATTATTTCCTAAAATTCTTCCTTAACCTAAAATTCTTTCTTAACCTAAAAAAATAACCTAAAATTCCTTTTTCAAAATTTCTCATGTATTTAATAAATTGTTTTTGGTAAAATCGGTAACCATTTTGAGCTTTTTTTCCTTATCTATAATTTATCATGTATCATTTAAAGAGCTTTTCGATAGTGTCGAATGGTACGATCGGAAAGAACAAAATTATAAAGCTTAATACTCGACGTAATTGTTTTATTGTTGAATTATGTTGATCTAAAAATTATGTTGATTCAACTAAGCTCGAAGAGCTTTTTAGAATGATCTATAATTTGCCATAAAAGGGAACAGATCCACAAAAGGATACAGGAAGTTAATTATTCGACTTCAACTATTTAAATGTAAAGTCGATATAAACTCTAAATTTATTTTTATTTCCATACATATTTCAACAAAAATAGTATTATTCACCTTTTTAATTTTTTCCTCCAAAGAATTAATTTTCTCGTCTTTTTGCCCATTTTCAGATTTTAATTGTTGAATATTTTGTTTTAATTCTTTAATTTCATTTTCATAATCTAACTTTATTTTATCAATTTTCTAAAATTAAATTAAATAATTTAATTTTAAAAATACAAAAACTTTATCCGTTTCTTTCAATTCATTTTCTAAAAAACTATTTTTCTTTTCAAGATTAACATTCTTGTCGCTCTCCTCCTTAAACTTTATTTGAAAATGTTTAAATTCACTATGTTGTTTTATTAAATCATCAATTTGTTTAGATAACTTAAAAAAAATTTTTTAATAAATAAAAAAAATTTACTTCAATTTCAGAAGCATAATTAGATGAATTTTCAGTCATTTTATAGAAAAATTTAAATTAT
Source organism: Meloidogyne enterolobii (assembly GCA_963681835.1). NCBI lineage: Eukaryota > Metazoa > Nematoda > Chromadorea > Rhabditida > Meloidogynidae > Meloidogyne > Meloidogyne enterolobii. Next base: position 104,398 of record CAVMJV010000071.1, read on the forward strand.
TCTAAAAAACTTAAAATAATAAATAAATTGAAAGCAGACAAAGTCTTTGAGTAATTTTGAATTTCGTACCCCCCCTCTTTTTTCTTTCTCAAGAAGTTAAAAATAGTCAGTCTTCAGACGAATGTAGAGCACAACGAGCTGTGTTGAATGACATCAAATTCAAAACCATTTTTAACACTTTAGAAAGAAAAAAGAGGGGGGGGGGGTTACCAGGCTTTGTTTTATACAATTTTTGTAAAATAATTTATAAAAAATTAATTTTTCTTAAACAAAATTTAAATTTAATAAATAGAGTTTAAATTTATGCTTAAAAATATTAAAGGGAACTGAATAAAAAAATTAATTTATATGTATGTATATCTAAGAATTTTTGCCCAGAGACTGTTTTTGTGTATGCATCTGTTGAGAAAAACGGGGTAAAAAAGGATTATTTTTTATTTGTTGAGGGAATATTTTAAATTTAATTACGTTAATTATTGGTTTGGTTTGCCGTTTTCGAGTCGAGCGTTAGTCGAGGCATTTATTTCGGGGTTGTTTTTATCGAGTCGGGTATCGAGACTTTGCGGGCTTCTTTTAAAAAAATTTGGTAAAAGTCCTTTTAAAGTACCGATATGATAAGACTGGATGGATTGGTCAACCCCAAGGAACAAAATGTCCTTTATATGTAAGTATTCACCATAATGTAATTTTCAAAAAAAGCCTTAGCATGCATTAAATGAAATTTTGGTAATTCCAAGGCTGGCCCCCCCTTTTTTTGTTCGCCTGACCATTTTGAGCTTTTTTGCTTGACATATAATTTACAATTAGCATTCGAAAGAGCTGTTCAAGCTGAGTAGAATGATACTATGATCGGTTCGATTTGGAGATTCTGAGCAGAATTATGAAGCTAAATCCTCGATGGACATGCTTTTTGTGATGTTGAAAGAGACTATGTTTATTTAAGTCGGATTTCGATGAATTTAGTAGCGTTCGACTAGCTTGAAGAGCTCTTTCGAACGATTTATAATTTGCCATAAAAAATTTAAAAAATCGAAAAAAATAGAAAGGAAAAAAAGGAGGGGGGACCAGCCTTGGAATTACCTAAAACCCCAAGGAACAAAATGTCCTTTATATGTAAGTATTCACCATAATGTAATTTTCAGATAAAGCCTTAGCATACATTAAATGAAATTTTTAATTATTACTTTATACATAGTCTAAATTCTTAGGTGTTATTTCTGGAATCCCAAAGAAACAAAAGATGCAATCTACCGGAATTTATTTGAATAATAGTTCTCCTTCAAACAAAAAATTTAACTTTAAAACTTTTCCAATACATAAAATTTATCACGAAAATAAATGAAACTCTCCTTTAAAATTTATTCTCTCTTAAAATTTTAACTTCTTCAAATTAATTTCTTTTTTAACAAACGTCCTCATCTTCATCCTCAGGTTTGTCGTTCAGATAGCGAAGATAATCTTCCTCTTCTGAATCTGACTGATTTATGGAATTAATTTTAGTTGGCTCTTCCACCACAGTTTGATTTTGCTCTTCCATATAAGTTTCTGTTTCGCCTTTATTACATTCTTCCTCCTCTTGATTAAAAAGACTTCCTTCTTCAAATTGAATGCTCTCTTCGTAAACGATTGGCAATTTACCTTTATTTCTAAAATCGTCATTCTGTGGATTAACAAAGGAAGTTCCCTCATTATTATCAGTATGAATATTTCCTACATTCGAGTTTTTATTTTTCCTTTCTTCTCGGTATTTTCGATTCCATTCATTCCTTTTTTCTTTATTATTTTGCCGATATTTTCGATCCGATTCTCTCTTCTTTTCTCTATTATTTTCTCGGTATCTTCGCTTATTTTCTTTTAACTTTTCTTTATTATTTTGGTAATACTTTCGTTCAGATTCTCGCTTCTTTTTTCCATTATTTTCTCGGTATTTTCGTTTATTTTCCCTCAATTTTTCTTTATTATTTTGGTAATACTTTCGGTTAGATTCTCGCTTCTTTTCACTATTATCTATAGTTGTTCTGCCTTTACTCGAAATTGTATATTTGGGGTTTAACGTTTCATCCTTTTGAATTTGAGCATTAACAGATGATTCAGCCCCGTCGTTATTCTTTGTGGCTTCTGCAACTCTAGTTAACTCCTTTTGATTTTTACTATTCTTAACAGAATTAATTAAACTCCAAAATATAACGTTGAATGTTAGGATTATTAAAATACTAACAAGTTTCATCATAAATTAATTTAAAAAATTAATTTAAAATAAAATTTTATGTACTAATTATTAAATAAAAATGAGAAATTTTAATTTATTTAATTTAAATAAGCATATAGATGAATACACACTGGGTATATTATTTTAAATTTCATAATAAAAAATATAAAGTGCATGTCTAAATTAAAGGAAAGTGCAAAAAATTTTTTTAAAGTACATATAAAAATTTTTAAAGTATAAACCAGGGATGATCGAAATTTCGTTTGGCTATTTCTTACCCTTTTTTCTATGTCGAAATTTCGATCATCCCTGGTTTATACTTTAAAAATTTTTATACTTAAAAAAATTTATTGCACTTTCCTTTAATTTAGACATGTACTTTATATTTTTTATTATGAAATGTAAAATAATATACCCAATGTGTTTTCATCTATATTGCTTATTAAATTCAATAAATTAAAATTTCTCATTTTTATTTAATTATTAGTCATAAAATTTTATTTAAAATAAATTTTTTAAATTAATTTATGATGAAACTTGATAGTATTCTAATAATCCTAACATTCAACGCGATATTTTGGAGTTTAATTAATTCTGTTAAGAATAGTAAAAATCAAAATGAGTTAACTAGAGTTGGGGAAACCTCACAGAATAACGACGGGGCTGAATCATCGGTTAATGCTCAAATTCAAAAAGATGAAACGTTAAACCCGAAATATACAATTTCGAAAAAAGGCAGAACAAATATAGATAATAGAGAAAAGAAGCGAGAATCTAACCGAAAGTATTATCAAAATAATAAAGAAAAATTGAAAGAAAATAAACGAAAATACCGAGAAAATAACAAGGAAAATAAGCGAGAATATGAACGAAAGTATTACCAAAATAATAAAGAAAAGTTGAAAGAAATTAAACGAAAATACCGAGAAAATAATAGAGAAAAGAAGAGAGAATCGGATCGAAAATATCGGCAAAATAATAAAGAAAAAAGGAATGAATGGAACCGAAAATACCGAGAAGAAAGGAAAAATAAAAAAGAAAACTTAAAAAATGTTGATCTAAATGTAGGAAATACTCATGATGATAATAATGAAGTAACTTCTTTTATTAATCCACAGAATGAAGATTTTAAAAATAAAGGTAAATTGTCAATCGTTTACGAAGGGAGCATTCAATTTGAAAAAGGAAGTCTTTTTAATCAGGAGGAGGGTAATAAAGGCGAAACGGAAACTTATATGGAAGTGCAAAATCAAACTGTGGTGGAAGAGCCAACTAAAATTAATTTCATAAATCAGTCAGATTCAGAAGAGGAAGATTATCTTCGTTATCTGAACGAGAAACCTGAGGATGAAGATGAGGACGTTTGTTAAAAAAGGAATTAATTTGAAGAAGTTAAAATTTTCAGACAATTATAAGACCACCCCCAGTTTCTACATTAGGGGTTGTTCAAAAAATTTACAAAAATTTCTGTAAACATCTATTGATACATATCAATAGAAAATTATCGGAATCAGATTTCAATGAAGGAAGTTTACTAAAACTTTGTTTCTTTTGTATTTTCTATTGATATCAATAGATGAGTTTAAAGGAATTTTTGTAGATTTTTTGAATAATCCTAATAACTGGGGGTTGATAATTATGTATACTATATTTCATAACAATTTCCAAGATTTTAGCCAATTTTAATATTAAATTTTAAATACAAATAAAATACATTATCATTTAAACAAAATATTACAAATAGTAACTTGGGGGCTTTTTGGTTTTCCAAATTTACACCAAGTAGCAAAATGTTCGCAATTCCATGTCCAAAGACGATATTCTCGTTTCCCTAACTATATTAATAAATTTTGAAATTAATTTTAAAAATTTTCTAGCCTCGTTTCTAGCCCTCTCAGCTACTTTCTCCCCTCTAAAATTAGATTTTCCAAATAATTCTTCCATATTATCAATCCACCATTTTTTATCATTTCCACTAATACGAAAATCCTCCATTGTCCAGACAACTATTCCTCCCCCAGTTTTTAAATTAAACATCATTTTTGGCCAATCTCTCAAGTTTGGCTTATGACTTTTTGTGTCATCCGAACAAAAATTGTGTACAACTGTGTGTTTTCCTATTCCAATTGTTTCTCCAACATAAACACCTCGATGCTTTAAATAATTTGATTAATGAAATTTTAAATTTGATTATTAGGCATTTTGGATGTGTTGGTCTTTTTTTCACTTAAAAGATGGTCGGTCACTAAAAGTATCAAAAGTTATGTTATTTTCGTGGGCTAGAAATTTTCTCGTACTCGTACTTCGTACAAATTTTGGTACGAGCTTCCAAACACTGGTAGAGTGAAGGAACAAAAACACTAATGTCTTTATAACATTAGTAAATTATTTAAATTTTTACCTATGTTTAATTGGAAACTAACTTTCCATTGTATTGAAATCCTTTGGCTTAACCATTATAACTTTAATCAACTTTTCTGTGCTTGATTAAATAAACTTACCGTAACATTTTTAATTCCAGCACTCATTTTGCAGGCTACAAGGTCTCCAATTTGTAAATGATCAAATTCTGATTTAATTAAAAAAATTAAAAATAGTATTGTGTCAATTTATTTGAAACTGTTAGGACTATGTCGGGAGAGCTCCCCAAAACTCGCTCGGGACCGGCGCTATGGGTAAACTACAACGAGGGTCAACTTTACTTACTAGAGAGCGAGATTTTCAAAAAACCTGAATCCTTGACCTTGAGTTCGGTTGGGTATCTTGATCTAGTCTTGACCTTGAGTTAAAGAAAAACAAGGAACGCTGAAAAACGCCTTGATTTGGATTCTGGATCAGTGAAAATCAAGGTCTGGATCCAGATTCAGCTCTACGACTTACCCATCGGAAATGTATTTTTTGTTCCAAAAATAAATAAAATAAAATATTTTTGCTTTTAATATTTTCCTTTTTAAAATTCGATTGGAAATGAAAATTAAAAAAATTTAAAGGAAATAAAATTGAAAGTTGTTCCACTTTAAATTACAACGTAATTTTGAGTAATTACTTATTGAATTTATTAAATATAATTAATTTTTAAATGACTGAGAAATACATACATACTTATTAATTTAAAAAATAAATTTTTTTTATTTTAATTTAGATCAGGGAATGAAAATTAAAAAGTTTTTTTTAATCATTTGTGTAATCCCATTGAATAATTACCATATTTCTTCAAATAGAGCCCTATGGGGCTCTATTTTTCGCCTATCCCCCAAGGTGGGGCTGTAATAGAGGGTGGTGCTCTAATTGAGGGTGGGGCTCTATTTGAAGAAATTCGGTAGCTGTTTGAACTTTTTAAAATAAAAAATTAAAAATTTTATACCAGAATTTATCGAAAAAAATTAAAAAATACATAGTATTTTGCTTTGGTTTTGTCAAAATTTCCATTTACAGGGTGACATAAATAAGCAACACACTTTTAATTAATCATAACTTTCTAGTTTACATTTTTTAATATTTTTTTCGCTCATTTCATAGCTGCATTCAACTCCCTTTCAGAAATTATAAGTTTGATTCCGTTATTGAACATTTTTCTTAAATTGACTGTAATTGTTCGCCATCTCTATTATTTAAGCCTTATCTAATCACATGATCTTCAATTTGATCAAAGTTATTTCAAAAAAAGTGTGTGCAGTTACTTTTATGTCACCCTGTATGTTCAAGAGTAATGCAAATGTTGCAAAATTAAATATGCCTTAAATATATCCCTTCAGTGATGGGTACGGCTTCGGGAGCTAGATCCGGAACCGGAGCGAGATTTTAAAAGAGGAACTCGGAGCCGGAGCCAACTAATGCCCAATACCCAGCACTAATGCCCGTTTACTTACATCCCGTTCAGGAGGGTGCAGGAGCAATTCGGCAGCAGGTGCAATTACTCTTGCATTGACCTGTTGGTTTTGCTAGAGTTCTTTGAAATTGTCTCCTACGCCCACCCCTGATCCAGTTGACTTAAATCCCATTAAATAAAAATTCTATTTTGAATCCTGGATTAAATCCAAAAATGTTAAATATATGTCGAAAATTCACCCATAAATGTTAAATAAAAATATAAAAATCCAAAATAAAAATTTGTTTCCTTTTCCATTTTTTTTTAAATTAATCACCAATAACTTCTGAAATTTTTTGTAAAAAAGTGTTTTTAGCTCTAACACCCTTGTTAATATATTCTTCCAAAATCTTCATTCTAAGTTGATGCATTGCGTTAAAATATTTACCACTAAAATATAAGAAAATATTTTTTGCGAATATTTAACTTTATTTTTGGATTTTAAGATAGTGTTCTTTCAAAACCGGAAATCAGGTCGGAATCTGAATTAAACTTTTGAATGGAACCAGTTCTAATTCTTCGTTTACTTTACATGTTAAATAAAAATATAAAAATCCAAAATAATAATTTTTTTTCTAGTCCTTTCCTTTTCCGTTTTCATAAAATTAATCACAAAAAAACAAGGAAAGAAAGGAAAAAAACAATGAAAATTCTGGCCAAACAGAGCCTGAACTTCCATTGGAACACTATAAGTTTACTAGCAAAATTATGAATTTCACTAACAAATTGTTCAACATTTCATTCAAAGCCCTCTGAAAATCAATTTGAAAATTTGCATTTTTTTGATAATTGCCTCTCTCGTCATGAAATATTAAAAGTACATATATTCCAATACCCAAATATTCAACGAGAGAAGAATTGTAAAATTGATCACCCGAATTTGGAATACAAATTAAAGGAACACCTGCATATATTGCCTTTAAATTTAAATTAATTTTAAATTGAATTTTAAAAAATGAAGTAAATGTCCAGTTCCTTCTAGGTTTCTGCAAAAGTTTTTTTTGCCATACTTTTTATTAGTCAAAAATTTTTACATGCAGGGTGACAAGACAGAAATGTGGCACACATTTTATGCTATAACTTTTTTCATATGAAAGATAATTGGATCAATTAAAGCTTATATGATACAGAATTAAACATGGAACAAGAATAAACAAGAATTTTTGAAAGGCCCACCCTTCCAATGCATACAAAGTCGAAGGCGCGTAGAAAACTTTTAGGTAAAAATTCGCACCACCTGCGGTAAACTTTCTTCTGTAATTTTGGCTGTACTTTAGCCGGTGGCCGGTTCGAAACCGATTCGAAATATATACCATTCGATTCGTCTCGGCGAGCTGAGTCGAATGGTACTACTCCCAGGGTGCGGAAACGCCTGTGGACCGAGATACGGGCTCTTGAAAATCGAAAAACCATAGGGGGGACCAAGCTGATTTTTGGGGTCAAAAATTCGATTATACAAATGATACCTCTTTCGAAAGAGCTCCTCAAGCTGAGTCGAATGACACCAAAATCAACGAAATCCGACTTGATTGGACAAAGTTATGATCTTTTATTTTAGCTCCTTACCTATGGCATCTGTGGAGATTTTTGCTGCTACGGAGGCCCCAAATACGTCCAGAGCAAGGGAGATAGGAATAGGTTTATGTTACGAGCCCAGACACAGCGCCCGTAGACTCCCCGCGAGGCGCGTGCCGCAAAACCCCGCGCGAAGCGCGGGGTTTTGCACAAGCGCCTCGCCGACGCTCCATAGGTTTAGGTTTTTTTGTCAGAACTTTGTCTAATCTTGTCCAATCACGGTGATTTTGATGTCATTCGACTCAGCTCGTCGAGCTCTTTCGAATGAGGTATTATATGTGTGAAAAATTTTTTATTCCAAAAATCGCCCCTTTGGATCTTCGATTTTTAGGGGTCTATATCTCGGTCCAATCAAGTCGGATTTCGTTGATTTTGGTGTCATTCGACTCAGCTCGCGGAGCTCTTTCGAATGAGCTATCATTCAAAAAATCGATTTTTTCACCCCAAAATTGAGCTTGACCCTACGGTTTTTCGATTTTCGGGGACCTATATTTCGGTCCACAGGCATTTCCGCGCCTGGAGAGTGGTACCATTCGACTCAGCTCGCCGAGACGAATCGAATGGTATATATTTCGAATCGGTTTCGAACCGGCCACCGGCTAAAGTATATCCGTAATTTTTAACCCCGTAATTTTTAAAAATTACCTCTGTTAAACTATTTTGTCCACAATGAGAAATGAACAATTTTGTATTTGGATCAACTAGAATATGAAAATAAATTCAATATTACTATTTTCGGTATTTTTCGGTATTCGAAAGTTTGTTTAGTCAGCGATAGGGAAGAAAATTGTAAGGAAAAACAATGCTTGAACCGGTGGTCAATGCTTGAACGTATCCTATAACATCCTTTTCCTGCAGTTTGGAAAGAAGGGGCCCGGGATCGAAGGACAACGGTTCAACCCAATTTTTCACATTGGTACGGCACAAAATTTGAACACTATTTCAAATATTTAATTAAAAAAATTTATTTACATAATATTTCTTGCTGTAGAAGAAAATCATTAGTTATTTCTAAGTTATCACGTATTCCTGGCGAAACTTCTTTGCCTGTGCTAACTTTGAAATAATGATTCTCATATTTATAAAATTCACGCATCATAAATTCAATATCCGCAAAATTTAATCCACTTTGTACGTTAAGAGTTCCAAATGAGACAAAAACAAGAGGTAAAATACTCTTAAATAAGGGAGGTTGTAAAATTTACCCCCGGTATTAACTTTGGGCTAAGATACAGACAAAAACCCTTCGCTTAACTAAAGGATTTGTAAAAGTGTCTCACCGACGACAATATGTAGGACTTTATAAGAAAAAACAATTTTTGAATTAAATCGTTAACTTCTTACATTCTAAGGTTTGGTAAAATTCAAGTCCCCCCCCTCCCCTCCCCCTCCTTTTTCCTTCCTCAAAGTATTAAAAAATGGTCCATCAGTCTTAGGTTATAGAACTCGTCGAGCTGTGTCGAATGACACCAAAATTTACCCACGATCTTAACTTTGGGCCGAGATACAGACAAAAACCCTTCGCTTAACTAAAGGTTTTGTAAAAGTGTCTCACCGACGACAATAGGAATACTTTACGTCATAACTTTGTCAAATCTTGTTCAATTACCTTGATTCTGGTGTCATTCGACACAGATCGACGTTTTCTATAACCTAAGACTAACTGACCATTTTTTAATTCTTTGAGGAAGGAAAAGGGAGGGGGGAGGGGCAAAATTGAATTTTACCAATTTTTAAAAATATATTTTTATAAAACATACAAAATTTTTATCAGTTGTTATATTTATATTTTTATTTTTTTCAACAAGAATACCTCCAATATAAATAATTTTTGGATCCTCTGTAAAAGCTTCAAAATTTGCAAATTCATTTTGATTAACGAAATGATAGCTAATTTTTCCAAATAAATATTTTAAAAAATTTTTATTTTGGCTTATTTCCATTGCGTTGGTTAACTCGTTACTTACTTCTTCGAAATATTTTTATGAGCTTTTATGTTTTTTCCCCTCCTTTTAGGGTTGAAGACGTTAAGACCTCCTTCCCCTACTATCCAGTCTCCAGGTTTGACAAACGTTAATTCTGAAATTAATAGAGAGAGATGATCATTATATTACCGATGGTGTTTAAAAAGGGGTTATAGATGGTCGAACCTCATTTTTAAATATGTTCAATATTGTCTTGAATTGTGGGCAGTGAAGGCTCCCGAACTTGGGAGACGCCCAAGGCGTCAAAATTTCATGCGAAAATTTTTGAGATTTATATAGTCAATGGAGATAAAAAAGTGCGAATCCCTGATCCCGGTATCATCAGATACATCCAAAATAAGCAAATTATGAATATCTCACTCCCCTAATAGTTTCTACATATATATCTTTCAATGCAAATCTTTAATTTTATCTTTAATTTTTCTCAAACAATATAGGTATCGTAAATACATTACCTTAAACCTCAAATGTACCTTAACCTTAAAATTTCCAAAAATTCTGGAATAATATTCTAACCTGGAATAATATTTCCCCCTTCCATATGTTTTATAATATCAAAATCAAGAAGTTGGAAATATACTGGGAAGAAAATAGAAGCATTAACACTAAAAGTATTTTCAATTCCCAAAGCTTCGAACAATGCAAAAGCTCCAGCCATTTCAGTAAACTCAGCAATTCCAAAAGCATATTTTTGTTGGAGAATATAATTATTTCTAACTTTTTGTTTTTCGTTTTTGAATATTTCTTTAAGAATGGAATTAGTTAGTTTTTAGAATTAATATTGGGGATTGGATTTGACAAATCTCAGAAAAATTTGTTCTTATATTATTTTATCCTTTATGTTTTGCTGCAAAAAAGGAGATACTTTGACTTTACTTTAGGACATCCATAAGCTTTTCTGCGCCTCATGGACTTTTATGCGTTCCATCAATGTACATATAATCATCCCAATAATAATATATAGTAAGGTTGGGCCCCGAAGGCTCGGGGGCGGTTGTGTCGGGGAACGTCGGGGAACTACAAGCAGTCGGGGAACTACAAGCAAAAATTTGAGAATTTTAGAAGGCCAACGAGCCAGATTTGTGATTTTTCACGTCGCAGGTGCAACTGATGAAACGCATTTCTCATATCCCCAATTCACTTTAAAACCACTTATTTTATTAAAAAGTTAATGGAAATATTCATAAAATACTTAAAAAAGTAAATTTATCAAAAATTTTTATCAAAATTCCACATATTTCCCAATAGCGACATAGCGTTCGTGCTGTGTCGCAAAAATCGCGACATTTCGATTGCTATTGTCGATTGACACTAGAATTTAAAATCTTTGTGGAACTCAATCGCGACATTTCGCTGTCAATGTCGCTAAAAGTAAATGTCAATGTCGATGTCACAAAATAATTTTGATGTCGCTATGTGGAACACAATCGCAATCGGAATGTCAAGCGATTGCCAAATGTCGCGACATTTGATGTCAATGTCGCTTTGTGGAATAGGCCCCTGGCAGTTATGCTAGACGCTTCGCTCACCACGTACAGGTGTCCTACCGACTGAGCTTTCACCTTCTCTTTTAATAGATCTTAAACCCCCGCCTAGTGAGCGTTTTAAATGTTAGCCAGCTGGATCTTTCTCTTTCTTATAATGGCAATTAAATGAATTATCGTTTGTGAAATTCATTATTATTTTCGTTTTTTAACAAAATATCACCCGACACTCGGATACTAGGCATTATCTTTCAATAATAATTTTAGTCTTTTTTCCCTCAAATCTTTTAATATTTTACTCAGAAAATTTCAAAATAAAACTAACCAGTATAAATTTTAACAAAATAATCTATACTCAAATCTACAAAATTCTCTCCTATTGGAACCTCAAAAATGTTAAGATCTGGATTTGAATCGAAATTGAAATGTTCCCCACTTTCTTTAGTGTAAATAAGCAGGTCCTGTAATTTATATTTATTTATCAATAGCTGGTGATCGAATCATTTTATAATTGTTTCTGTTCAGACAGGCTTTAAAATCATGCCTAAACTCGAAAAATCGGGGTTGAGTTATCGTTATGAAGCAGAGCCTAGTTAAATAGCAAAAATAGTATTCGGCTCGAATTGAAACACCGACAACCCTATAAGAGAGCATTAATTAACATACCACGCTATATTTTTCTGTCAAAGTCTCGGCCAAAAATTTCTTAAATCTTAATTAAGTTTCAGGTAAAGAAATTATAGAGTTACGTTCAATTTTAGATGAGAGTAGAAAGAGTTATTAGTAACATACAAAGCCCTCTTCTTTGAGTTTCCTACTTTAATTTTACTTTTTTCCTCTACATGTGCCTTTCCTTCACGTTGTTTAAAAGGTTGATTAGACCTTCTGCTACTTCCACCTCCAAAACAACGACCAAAATTATTACCCCTTTTACAGCGACGGTGGGATAATAAATTCTTTTTTCCTTTATTTCTTCCAACAGAAATGTTGAAGAAAATTAACAAAAAGAAAATGTAAATAATTAATTTTAAATAATACATTTTCTGAAAATAAACAATATATGTAGGTATTTTTAGTCTCTCGGTCTCTGTTTGACCGGCCTTGGTCTCGGAACATTATCTCGGTCTTCGCCAAGAACCTCGCCAAGGTCAGAGACTAAATATTAGGGAGCGGACTGGATCTGGATCCAGACCTTGATTTTTACTGATCCAGAATCCAGATCAAGGAATTTCTTAGCGTTCCTTGATTTTTCCTTGACTCAAGGTCAAGAATCTGGTCAAGGTCCTTACTTAAAATCGAGGTCAAGGATCAAGGTCAAGGTTTTTTGAAAATCTCGCTCTCTACTAAATATATGGCCCTAAGGATGGACTTTTTCGGCAGTAATAGGTAAAATTTGGCTATTATCCATAAAAATCTCAGAAACTCGCCTGTAGGGCTAGAAAAGGAAGAAATCTATGTACTTCTTGGTCTTCTAAATTACAAAAAAATCTCGTTTGTTACATTATCGAAAATTAAGAAAATTATGATTTTTCTGAACTCCGGCTCAAACCCGGATTATTTTCTAATCAAGTTAATCCAAAAAATCCTGTTTAAATCGACTTTACCTGCCAGAATCGGAAATTCTAGCTTTTTCGCCTGCGGCGTTAATTTAAAAAATTTTGGTTTCTTTGAAAATTTTTCCCAAGACCTTCTCTGCACCAGCATCTTAACTTATGTATGAATCTCGGTTTTAGCAGATTTTAGCAGACTCGATGATCCTCTCAGTTTTTCTAAAAAACAAGTCGCGCAACTTTAGCAGTAATTTAATTATTTATTTTTATTTAATTATTTAATTAGCCACATTTTAAATTCGAAAGAAGTATCTAATAAAATGAGGAGGTATTGCCAAGCTCTTAATACATTCTCCTTTAATTTCTCTATACTTAACACGTAGAATATTTTTGGCTCGACTTTAAGATATGCATCCCAGAGGTAGTGTCTGCGTCCCACGAAAATTATACGTCCCATGAAAAGTACAAGCGTCCCATGAATGTATATACATCCAGAAATAGTATCCCAAATATAAACGCCCCAAGAATATTATTAATCAGCAAATAATCTAAAAACTTTATCTGGTCAACTTAAATTAAAAAATAATGTTGTTGGAACAACTTTGTCAGTAATTGGACGTACATACATTGGGCGTGCAGTTCATTGGCGGCAGTTATTGGCATGTACCCTTGATAAGTGTGTTTAAATCGCCAAATGCTGCTCATCCATAACTAATTTTCAGAATAGGCAATAAAGTATCTGCGGTTCTATCTGTCACGCGACACATGCGAAAAATTTCTTTAAAAGTTTTAAAGCCAAGAAGCCAGATTTTTTTACTTTTTGACCCAAAAAAATTTTCAAACTTTCGAAACCACAAACTTTGCAAATTGAAATTTCTCTGCCCGTGCCAAACAAAAATGCTAAAGTTTTCGAGTAAAACTAAAATATTTAATTTAATCCTTTTATTAAATTCTTAATATAATTTGAGATTAAATGAAACAATAATATGTTGTTTTAAGCATATGTATGTACATATAGGGATGAGGTATTTGAATAATAAAAGTTGACATAAAAATTTAATAATTTTTTTAAATATTGGCGTTTGTAAAAATTTTTTTTACTAAAAAACGGGTTAGGTAAGGGATAGTTAGGATTATCCGAAATTGAGAAGGTTTTCTACCAGGAATCCAAAACCCGATCTGAATTTTGGTTTGGCAATTTTTTGCCAATCATTGGTTTGTACAAAGAGAGAGAATGTAAAAAAAGTTTCAAGAGACCCTAACACTTTCTGATCCAAAACCCGTTCTAAAGAAAATTTTGAAAACTTTCAATCTAAATTAGGGTTGCCGGCCCAGTCGAGTCGGCAACCTAATTTAGGGTTGCCGTTTGGTACCCAGTCGATTAGGGTTGCCGGCCCAGTCGCCCGAAAAAGACTCGGTTGGGCCGGCCCGATAAAAATGGGGTCCGAAAAAAATGACTCGATCGGACCGAAAACGGCATCCCTAAATCTAATTCGAATTTACCAAGGACCCACGATTTTTATGTCAAAATTTCCCTTTAAGCCAACTTAATTACATATAAGATGAATTTTAATTTAAATAATGGTGGCCACAACAAAAAATAAAGCAATCAAAAAAGATTGAATATAGTATTGACTATTGCTGTTCTTGTTACTGCCATTCACAGTATTATTTCCAGCATTTGATTTCAGCATTTCTGCTGTCGCATTTTGATTCGTAATACTTTCTATTGGACTGCTAGAATTTGTTGCTGTACTGTTTGTGCTACTCTCTATTGGAACATCTTTTGCAATAAAAGGTGTACTACTTTCTTCTGTTATGTTTGTGTCATTAGCCCCGCTTAGCACACTTGTTGCTTCAAATTTTTTATTCGAAGTGTTTGTGGAGTTGTCATTGCAAAGATCCCCTTCACAAAGAAAGCATTGAGGAGATGATTCTTTACAACTTGTGAATAAATTTATGAGGTCGCCGCAAACTCCGTTTGGTGATAAACAGCCACGAAATACTTTAAAAAAAATTAATTTTGGATTATTCTAAAGTTTTTTAATGGAAGGTATATCAATTGAAGGGCCGAAAGGATTTTTTGGACTAAAATTTTGAGGGGAAGCCTAAGCCAGTTAAAATTGTAACAAACGATAACTAAGTCATATCCAGTTGTCCAATATTATAGATTATGTAAATTCAATCGGAATAATTCCAATCTCTCAAAAAAATTCCCAGACTATGTTTCACAATACATAGATTCTCTTAGTTATAGTAATATACTACACCCTTCATATACTCTATATTATTTTGGAGTAGGACACCGATTCCCCGGCAAACCCCTATTCCCGTCGATCACGCCACGAAGGCTCGGGGTGTTATTCTGATTTGGAGTATTATTGGCGAAGTTTAAAAATTACCCGTCCCCGGGCAAATCAAAGTAGCACATTTCCAGCTACTTTCTTTACATTCCTTAACTTTTCCGTCCACAAAATCACCAAAATAACACTTCTGTGCACCTTAAAACTAATTTATTTTTAATTTATTTTCCAACAACAAACCTTCTGCTATTTTTAGCAATAAAATGCTTTGAACAATTAACAGAATAAATGACATTTTAATAGGAAAAAAATTTATTTTTTGATTTATTGCCTATATTAGAAAATTTTTTATTTAGAATTTTTTACAAAAGTTCACTTGAAAATTGGAAAATAAATGAAAATACTTTGTAGACGATTTTCAAGACACTCTCGAAATCTATTCAGGGTATAGTAAATAAATGGTGAGCTAAGAAAAATGGACGATACCCAACCAGTGCTGGGTATGGCTCCGGGAGCTAGCTCCGGCAGAGCCGTAGCCAAAATTTTAAAAGCTCGGAGCCGGAGCACACAAATGCACAATACCCAGCAATGTACCCAACTAAAAGTCATGGATAACAACGAGATTCATTAGAAAAAGATTCGAAATAATGAGATTTGATAACGACAAGTACTGAATAATTTTTAGAGTGAAATAATTGCCCTCTCTCAAATAATTACCGCCTCCTTTTAATTAACTCAAGTGAAAGGTCGAAACAATAATTAGGGTTTCACCGTATGTTCCGTTTCCGGGAACCGGAACTCAAATTGGATCCGGTTCCGGTTTCGGTCAAAATTTCGGTTCCGGTGAAACTCTAACAATAATTACCCTGGGTAATTATTTTAGCAAATACGGTACATATAGGCAATTATAAATGAAAAAAATTAAATACAAAATCCCTCTCTATTTTCTAAATTTAAAAGACTACAGAATTTCCTTATAAAAATTAATTATTTAAACTTGAAAATTAAAATAAATTAAAATCAAAAAAATTTTAATTAACGAGACTTTCTAGAAAAAATTAGAACTACATATAAAATAAATTTATTTTAGGGACATTTAAAAGAGTATAATAAATTAGTTCAAAAAATTTTAAAATTAATTTTAAAATTAAATTTAGAGAGATTTCTAAATTTTCTTTTAAAATTTAAACTAGGCAAATCTTTCTCAATTTTTTAACAAAATTAATTAAATCAAGTTTTAAAATTTTATAAAATTAATTTGTTTAAATCAACTTGGCCCTATTTCTTCCTTTTTTATTAAAAAGGGCTGTTTTTGTTGCCTCTCTTTGTTTAAAAATAAAAGAAAGGTTTGTGTGTGTTTAGTCACAATGGGAGGGAAAGGAGAGAGAGAATGCGCGAAACCGCTGATTTAAATTAAAAGGAAATTAATTGATCAAAAAAGAGGTTTTTTAGACAATAAAAATTAGTGATTGAATACCCTAATAAATATAAAAGTTTATATTTTAGATGGATTATGTATGAGAAAAAATTAAAAAAAAATATAAATTCTAGAAAATGGGGGTGAGTTAAAAAAGATTTTAAGGTCAAAATTTTAGGCTAGACTAAAAAATTGGGTAATATGTAGTGTCGTTTCCAGTCCCCCTTTTTTACTTCCCAATTTTTTACCCTATGCTTGTATGGAATGGTCAAATCTTCCCCTTTCTTCCATCAAATTTGCTTTTATATTTTGCCTAAAAACAAGCAAAAAGATTAATTTGTGATATTTAAAAGTATGATATCATCATGTCTCACTACTTTATCCCTGTGAAAGAACTGAATAAAAAATTAATCTTTTTGATTGCTTTTAGGCAAAATATAGAAAGGCAAATTTGATGGAAGAAAAGGGAAAATTTGGCCATTCCGTACAAGTATAGGGTAAAAAATCGGGGACGAAAAAAGGGGGACTGGAAACGACACTATTACCAAAAATTGAAAAAAAAAAAATTTTTTAACTAATTTAAGGCGGAAATAGGATTGTGAAATATTAAACTAACTTTCACCTTTAGACCAAGATCGAAAAAACCTAAGAAAGGTCTTGAAATCAAGACTCAAGAGTCTTGGAATCAAGTCTCGGACGTCTCTAAGAAATAAGCAAATATATGTTGGCTGAGATATTTGGAGTTTTGACAAAAATCTCTCTAAAATTTTTCAAACTTTTATTGAGAGACGGGAGAAATTCTACAAAAATTCACAGGAATTTTTGTAGAATTTTTGGAGCTTTGTAAATCGAAAAATGTTAAGGTGCCTTATAATTTTGTTACACCTATTTTAGTGAAAAAGCATCATAAAAAATTTAAACTCAACATAAAATGATAAAACTTCGAAAATAACCCTGTTAGACCCCTTGTTAGAAAGATTAATCTTAAGCAATTAAAACGATTTTTAGAAATTTAAAATAAAATCAGTTAAAAATAAATTTTGATTTATGTATATCTCTAACATTGAATTTTATTTTTCTTAGAATTTATTTTCACTTTTTTCTTAAAGTGAGTAGAAATTGATATCAAATAATTGATATTAAAAGTTGAAGAATCACATCTTTGTAGGATAGAAAGGATAAACTTCTTCTTAAGGATATGACTTGAATATTTAGTAGAGTTCAACTCCGGGCCGGGACCGGGTTTTCCGGGCCGGTAGCCCGGAAAACCCGGCTATTTGATAAAATCCGGGTTTTTGGGGTTTTAGCCCGGGATTCCCTCTTCGATGTCTATAAATGTTATAGCCTTATATTCGGGCCCTATCTATAAAACATAGATTTTTGATAATTTTAATCAATTTTTTGAATAAAAATCTTTACGCCGATGCTTGCCACATGTTTAAATATCCATGCATGTAGAGATGCATTTTAAAATAGTAGCTGATCATTCATTATAGATTTTAAATTGGCTATTCATTTTAAATAATTTAACGAATATTTTTATTTAAATTTGATTTTTTAATTATAATAATTTAAAAATGAATTTTAATTTAATTTTATTAAAATAAGAAATTTGTAGAGGAAAATGTATTTAAAATTAATTTTTTGGATTTTATTTTTATTAATTTTTGTCAACATTTCCATTGAGAGAAATTGTAAATGTCCAAAAACTAAAGGAAAAAGTTTGTACAAACGTCGATTTAAAAGAGGTAACTGTTGTAAGAGAGGAGGTACTGGCGGTCATGGAGGAACTTTGAGTTCTGAAAGTGGAAGTGAGGGTTCTGAATCAGAGGAAACTGAAAGACAAAGTCATGGAGAAGGCAATCAGGGAGGATTTGGTGAAATATTTCAAGGAGGAGGCGGAGGATATGGAGAACAATATTATGGAGAATCGAGTCAAGGTGTAACATCCAATGTGTCAGAATTTGGAGGAGGTTATACTGGAAGCTATTTTGGAGAAAGTTCAGGAGGTGCTCATGAAGAAGGAAAAAAGAAAATTTTATATATTTGCGACAACTATTTCTACTCTCACTTGGAATTAAATGTAAATTATATTTGTACATAAATAACTGCCCCATTACAGTTTAAAAAAATGAATGGAAAACTTTTATTTATTTAAATATTTTCAGACATTGTTGGCTAACATTTTATCCGACAAACACATTGTGGTAAGTGATTACGAGATCGGACGGGGAATCGGGAAGGGGCCTAGAAGTTCTGGAATTATTTAGAGCCTATAATCCGTAAGTCGATTGGTTTTTGGACACTGGAATTTTGGTCACTAAGATTTTTCGCAACTTTTGTCACCAATCTTTTTGGAATTTTGGTCACCAAACGTAAAAAAAGGAATCTTATCTAGAACATATGCAATATTAAGGTATATACCAGGGATGTCACGGGTTGAGAAAAATGTCGGGTCGGGTTTCGGGTCGGGTTTCCAAAATTTTTCTCGGATCGGGTTTCGGGTTTCGGGTTGAGCAAAAAGTCGGGTCGGGTTTCGGATCGGGTTTTCAAAATTTTCTTCGGATCGGGTTTCGGGTCGAAAAAAAGTCCCTTTTTCAGCGCCGCAGGCGAAAATTTTCAAAATTTTGGAGGTCATTAAGCTAAAAAATCTTCCCTTTTTCAGCGCCGCAGGCGAAAATTTTCAGAATTTTGGAGGATCATTAAGCTAAAAATCTTCCCTTTTTCTGCGACGCGGGCGAAAATTTTGAAAAAACTCGGGTCGGGTTTCGGGTCGGGTTTTGAAAAATAAAAATTCTCGGGTCGGGTTTCGGGTCGGGTTTTAGAAAATTTCTCGGATCGGGTTTCGGGTATCGGGTCGAAAAAAAGGCCGGGTTTCGGGTATCGGGTTTCGGGTAACCCGTGACATCCCTGGTATATACCTAATTTATTATTTCAGCATATGCTTCTTTATAAAAAAGAAAATGGAAAGGAAGTACCACCGCATCGTTTTGAAGTTATAGAAGTAACAATAGATGAAAAAAATTTGATTCAAAGTATTATTAGAAATAGTGGACGAGAAATTGCATATCAGGATTATAAAAGAGGATTTAAATATTGGAATGTGGGAATTTATTATGGTAATACTAATTTAATATTGTAATATTTAAAAGTAAAGCTGGCCTCCAAATACTTGTACTGATTAATGATCGGTAGACGTATTAGTTTTGAATGAATATATGTAGCTTTGCCGTATGTTTCGGTTTTGATTGATTGGAATTTCTAAAAATTTTAAGGTTTCTGCTTCAGTTTCTGTCTTATAGATAAAAGATTTTCCTTGATAATAAAATATTTAAATAAAATTATTTTATTATTAAAGAAATAATCACGAATGGGCAACTTTTAAACTGGCTTAAACAGCAAAACTATTCTGCTGGAATTGCTGAGTTTAGTGTGATGGCCGGATCTTTTGCTGTCTTTGATGTTTTAGGGATTCAAAATACTTTTGATGTTTCTGCTTCAGTGTTCTATCCAGGAAATCTCCAATTTCTTGAATTTTATGAAAATCCGATTGATTTTACTCGACTTGCAATTCCCGGTTATATTAAAATTATTTTTTAAATTTTTTATTGGGTTTCTTTAACTATTCACATAAAGTCAAAGCTAAAATTAGCTCAAGTTTCTTTGTTGTATTAACTAGGACCGGACAAGATTGGTTAAAAAATGATTCTAAATAGTGTTTAATTCATTTTCTACACCCCTAAATATCAAATCATGCTTGATTAGACAAAGTTGTGTCATTATGCTTTTAATCCTTCACATAAGGCCTTCGATTCAGACATACTGGCAGATAAGAATAAATTTTTTTCTCCTATATAAGTACCTCATTTATACGACACTCCCACAGTACATTAAATTTTTGGTAATATTGAATCTGGCAGCCCCCCATTCTTCAGATTTATATCAAAAAACTTGGTGAGGAAAAAATCGGTATTCAATATTACCAAAATTTTCGACATGTGATTTAATAAATTTGTTATAATTTACTACATATGTATAATAAAAATATTTAAAGAATATCAATATACTGTGCCAGAAGCGTGGACCCATGGTGGTCATTTTACAAATTATGAAGCTATAAATCAACGAGTTTTAACAGAATTAACACAAATTTCTAATTCAAATTATAGAGATTTGATATATGAAGAGATTATTGAAGAAGACCAAATACCAAACTTGGTTGAATTATTTCAAAAAATTAACTATCATTTTATGAATCAACACAAATTTTTAAATTTTGAACAATTTCCTGAACATGAAAAAATTATTTATATTGGTGGTATTGTTGTCGAGGAGAATAAACGAATTTTAACTAAAAGAGGAAAAACAGAGTCTTCACCGGGAGAAGTAAAATTTATTTTAAATAGGATAGTAGCCCTCATTGTAGCTTCAGAACAGAAATTGTTGTCTCTTAAGGCAAGGAAGAAAGGTCCCCTTCATTTTTATTTCTCAAAGGTCTTGGCTAAGAAAAGGATGTATAATTAAATGATACTTTTTTATACTATGTAGTCTCTCTTATTTGAGAGAGGGTAATTATTCGAGCATTTACGGTATAAATAATATTTGTATAATTATTTAAAGCGTGATTGTGTTGTCTATGTCTCCTTTGGTACAATAAACATTGAAGGGATGGATGTTGATAATCTTAAAATAATGCTTGACATTCTTACAAATTATAAGCATTGCTTATTTAAAGTCACATTGGGAAAAGATCATCATTTAAAAAGACATTATCGCAAGACAAATATCTCTTTTAAAGGATTTGTTAATCAACAAAAAATATTGGGTAATTAAATGATTTTTTAATTAATCTCAATTTATTTTATGTTTCAGCTAAAGAAAATACAAAATTATTTATTTCCCATTGTGGAATGAATAGTTTGACTGAGGTAACTTAATTTAATACTATCAAAACTCAATTTAATAAATATCTCATTTCAAACAAACGATTATTATATATGGATGCTTTTTATGCGACTTTTCCCCACCTTTTATGTAGTTTCAAAACAAATAAAAACTAGAGCCTGGTCGAAAACTAGAGCTTAGATACTTTTATTAATATTTGAATATCGATGTTGAAATTGTGTATAAATTTGTGGAGTTTAAATGTATACTGTAAAAATCTCAATATCCCTAACCGAATAACTGAGGATTTTTCGGTTGATTCAGTTTCGGATATCCAACGAATTTCCTGGAACCGACAACCGTATTTACAAACATTAAACCATTATTTAATTCTTAAATTAATATTTTAGTCAATCTATGCCGGTGTTCCATTGATCTGTATTCCAGATGGGGGTGATCAGTTTTACCTTTCCTCCCTTGTTGAACACCTAGGTATTGGATTCTTTGTATTACCGAACCAGAATTTTAGTGAACAAATTGAAAATGCTCTTGAAGATATAATTAGGAAAAGGTAATACTGAATGATTATTTAAATTATTTAAATAAATCATTTATTTTAGAAATATTAATCAAAATATTTATCAAGAAGCTGTAAACAAACTGAGAACTAAAATACTTGATGATTTCTACGACAACAACAATCCATGGATAAAAAGCATTTTTATTGGAAAGATTGAAGAATATATTGGGGAATGATTGTGTGATGAAGAAGAGATTGTTGGGATTTTTGGGGATTTTTTTGTGGATTTTTAGAGAGTTTTGGGGGGATTTTTAGGGGTTTTTTTTAAAATTGTATGGGGATTTATTTATTTTTAATTTTGGATTTTTTGGGGGGTTTTTTTTAAATGGATGGGGATTTTTTAAAAAATGGATGGCTCTGATGATGAAGTGATTGTTGGGATTAAAGGGTTTTTTGGTGATTTTTTAAATCGGATTGGGTATTATTTAAATTGGGATTTTTAAAATGTTTTACTGAGCCGGGGTAAACCAAGGTTTAGGGTTCCCCTTTTTTCTTCACCAATTCTTTCCTTTATATGTACAGAATGGTCAGACTTTCTCTTTTTCTCAATTTTACTCCAATTTTACTCTGTGTTATGTTCAATGAGAGACATTAATAAAGAAAAGTTTATTTTTAACTAGTCTGTGCCTTCTCCAGCAAGTGAGGAAGGGAGAGAGTCTAAACATTCTGTACATATAAAGGAAGAATTTGGGGAATTAAGAAACTGTTGGGATTTTTTAGATTTATTTAAATTTGTTGGGGATTTATTTTGGGGGTTTTATTTAAATTTGGGTATTTTTTTAAGTTTATTTAAAAACATTTATTTAAATGACAGAGTTGCCGACTTTCATTAAAAACAATTTTGAGGATAAATAGATTGGAAAAATTATAATTGTCCTATTAAGAATTTAATTTTCGTGAAAAATTGGGTTTTGACTAAGTTATTCATTTTGTGGGATTTATTTAAATTGGAGATTTTTATACTATTATGATTTTTTAAAATTTGATTTAAAAACATTTATTTTGATAACAAAGTTGCCGTCTTATATCTAAAATAATATCTTGGGGATTAATTGATAGTAAATGTTATAATTATTATTTATTATTAATATAATAGTAAAAATAAATTTTCCAATTAGGACCTTAATTTTCGCGAAAAAAAATTTAAAAAAATTCAAATATGACGGCAACTCTGTGTATTTTTAATACATATATTCAATTAGATTTAAAAAAACGTCCAATTTTTGATGGATATTTGGGATTTATTTTAACTTTGGATAAAAAAGTTTTTTTTGTAAACGGTTATTAATTAAATTCATTTTTTCGACCTTGTGAAACTATTTGCCTAATATCAAAAAGTTTAATTAAATGTTCCTGGCAATGTCTTTTATTGCTTAGACCATTGAAGTTTCTTTAACAGCTCAGCATATTTTTTTCAAAGAAAAAATTTTCGCTCTCTTTTTTCTTTGATAAATACATTAGAGTCGACGGAGGCTCTAAAAAGCTCTCCTCCCGGCGGAGGCTCTCATTAAAGCCAGGACGGAGGGGTTGGTCGGTATTATTTCGATAAATATCGAAACCGAATATTGAAAAAATATCGTATCGAGCCGGGCTCTAATAAATAATTTAACACAATTTTTAAGTGATCTAGATTCTGATTCTGTATTTAAAATTTTAGATTTGATTTTAAAATTTTGAGAAAATTTTCAAAGTTAAATAAAATCCGCCAAACTTAAGCATAAAACGGACACAAATAACAAAGTTGTGTGGACGGAATATCCCAAGACTCTCTCTAAAATAATCACTCGCCCTATTAATTACCCCCTCCTGACAGAGAGTGAAGCAATAATTACCCTGATAATTATTATAACATATACGGTATTTTAGGTATCTCTGTTCTATGACTATAAATAGTTGTAGCCTTTTATAAATAGTTGTAGCCTTATATGTAGCCTTGTATTCGGCTACATATAAGGCAATAGCATTATATTCGGGCCCTATCTATAAAACATAGATTTTTGATAATTTTAATCAATTTTTTGAATAAAAATTTTAATGCCGATGCTTGCCACATTTTTAAATATGCGTGCATGTAGAGATGCATTTAAAATAGTAGCTGATCATTCATTATAGATTTTAAATTGGCTATTCATTTTAAATAATTTAACGAATATTTTTATTTAATTTTGATTTTTTTAATTATAATCATTTAAAAATAAATTTTAATTTAATTTAAAATAGAAATTTGTAGAGGAAATGTATTTAAAATTAATTTTTTGGATTTTATTTTTATTAATTTTTGTCAATATTTCCATTGAGAGAAATTGTAAATGTCCAAAAACTAGGGGAAAAAGTTTGTACAAACGTCGATTTAAAAGAGGTAATTGTTGTAAGAGAGGAGGTACTGGCGGTCATGGAGGAACTTTGAGTTCTGGAAGTGGAAGTGAGGGTTCTGAATCAGAGGAAACTGAAAGACAAAGTCATGGACAATATTATGGAGAACCAAGTCAAGGTGTAACATCCAATGTGTCAGAATTTGGAGGAGGTTATACTGGAAGCTATTTTGGACAAAGTTCAGGAGGTGCTCATGAAGAAGGAAAAAAGAAAATTTTATATATTTGCGACAACTATTTCTACTCTCACTTGGAACTAAATGTAAATTATATTTGTACATAAATAACTGCCTCCCTACAATTTAAAAAATGAACCAAAACTTTTATTTATTTAAATATTTTCAGACATTGTTGGCTAACATTTTATCCGACAAACACACTGTGGTAAGTGATTACGTGATAGGACGGGGAATCGGGGACGGGGCCACTTCGAGAATTGGTCTAGAAGTTATGGAATTATTTAGAGCCTATAATCCGCAAGTCGATTGGTTTTTGGTCACTGGAATTTTGGTCACCAATCTTTTTGGAATTTTGGTCACCAAACGTAAAAAAGGAATCTTATCTAGAACATATGAAATATTAAGGTATATAATTTATTATTTCAGCATATGCTTCTTTATAAAAAAGAAAATGGAAAGGAAGTACCACCGCATCGTTTTGAAGTTATAGAAGTACCAATAGATGAAAAAAATTTGATTCAAAGTATTATTAGGAATCATGGACTAGAATATGCATATCAAGATTATAAAAGAGGATTTAAATATTGGAATGTGGGAATTTATTATGGTAATACTAATTTAAATTTGTAATATTTAAAAGTAAAGCTTTCCTCCAGATACGTGTACTGATTAAAAGGGTTGGTCCCCGACGGAAGGGGGGGGTGAGAGCCATGGGGAAAGGTTTTCGGAGAGGCAGCGCCACGGAAGGGGGGGGGGGGGTGGGAGGGAGACGGGGACGGGGAATTTTCAAAAAATCTCTCAACTTCCCCGACTTTCGAGGACAGGGACGGGGACCAACCCTTCTGATTAATGATCGGTAGACGTTTAGTTTTGAAATTATTAATAAATATTTTTGAATTCTAATTGATTGGAAATTTTAGAAATTTTTGATGTTTCTGTATCATTTTGCTTCTAAATAGTAAAAAAATTTTACTTGTTAATAAAATATTTAAATAATAAAATATAATAATTTTTTATTAAAGAAATAATTACAAATGGGCAACTTTTAAACTGGCTTAAACAGCAAAACTATTCAGCTGGAATTGCTGAGTTTAGTGTGATAGCCGGATCTTTTGCTGTCTTTGATGTTTTAGGGATTCAAAATACTTTTAATGTTTCTGCTTCAGTGTTCTTTCCAGGATATCTCCAATTTCTTGAATTTTATAGAAATCCGATTGATTTTACTAGACTTGGAATTCCCGGTTATATTAAAATTATTTTTTAAATTCTTTATCGGGTTTCTTTAACTATTCACATCAGACCTGGGCGAAACTCAAAATTTTTTTCTGACGAAACGAAACGAAACAAAATTTTTTAAAAATCGTTTCGTTAACGAAACGAAACGAAACAACCAAAATCTTACGAAACGAAACGAAACAAAACGAAACATTTTAATATTCAAAAAATTTTCAAAACTGCATTTATTTCGCAATTATTCGACCTCATATACTTTATTAGTCGCCTATGACTCATAAATGATTTAGTTATTGGTTTATTTACAACAATTGTGTCCCATAAGCCAGGTCCGTAGCAAGGAAAATTTTCGGGGAAGGGGGGGGGATCAATCGTTTTCGGAGCCGAATTTTTGGCGACGCTTTTTTTAAATTTAAAATTGAATATTTTTCAACTAAAATTTTATTTTAAGCGCCGCAGACGAAAAATTTTAAAATTTTGAAAAAAATTTTAAAATTTTCAATTATAAATGGATTTGGGGAAATAACAGAGGTATTGAGGGAATTTAGGATTAACAGAGTTATCGATGTGAGTAATGAGTTATTTGGGGAATTAATAGAGACATAGGGTATTATTTTACATTTAAAATTGGTGGATTAAGGGCTACGGGTTGGGAATTACAAGAGATATTGAGGGATTTATTGATTAATCCCCTATATCCCCTCTAATCCCAAAATCCTTCAAGGGCGTATCCAGGGGGTTAGCTTCAGGGGGGCATGTGAGTTTTTACAATTGTTTACAACTCTTTCTCTCTTAGCGCCGCAGGCGAAAATTTTGTAAATTTTGAAGGTCCTTAAGCTAGATTTCTTCCATTTCCTGCGCCGCAGGCGAAACTTTTGAGAATTTTAGAAGGCCGTAGGCCAAAAAATTAACTTTTTCAGCGCCGCAGGCGAGAATTTTGACAATTTGGGAAGGCCAAGCAGCCGAAATTCTTCTTTTTTTCAGCGCCGCAGGCGAAAATTTTTTTAATTTTCAATAAAAAATGGTAAATTTTATAGATTTTGGCCTTAGTTTGGGCTTAAAAAATTGTTTCGTTTCGTTGAAAAATCACAGGTGTTTCGTAACGAAACGAAACGAAACAAATTAAAAAGTGTTTCGTGACGAAACGAAACGATACTCAAAAAAACCCACGAAACATACGAAACAACGAAACGAAACGAAACGTTTCGCCCACGTCTGATTCACATAAAGTCAAAGCTAAAATTAGCTAAAGTTTCTTTGTTGTATTAACTATCGCCGAACGAGCTTGGTTCAAAAATGATTCTAAATAGTGTATAATTCTTTACTATACCCCTAAATACCAATCATGCTCGATTAGACAAAGTTGTGTCATTATGCTTTTAATCCTTCACATAAGGCCTTCGATTCAGACATACGGACATATAAGAATAAATTTTTTTATCTACATATGTCATTACCTTATTCTCAGTACCACTCCCACAGTACATTAGATTTCTCCACATGTGACTGTCGCACAACTTTGTTAGTATTTGTTTTAATTTCCTAAATAGGTACATACATACGTATAATAAAAATATTTAAAGAATATCAATATACTCTGCCAGGAGCGTGGACCCATGGTGGTCATTCTACAAATTATGAAGCTATAAATCAACGAGTTTTAACAGAATTAACACAAATTTCTAATTCAAATTATAGAGATTTGATATATGAAGAGATTATTGAAGAAGACCAAATACCAAACTTGGTCGAATTATTTAAAAAAATTAATTATCATTTTGTGAATCAACACAAATTTGTAAATTTTGAACATTTTCCTGAACATCAAAAAATTATTTATATTGGGGGTATTGTTGTCGAAGAGAATAAACGAATTTTAACTAAAAGAGGAAAAACAAATCCTTCACCGGAAGAAGTAAAATTTATTTTAAATAGAATAGTAACCCTCATGTAGCTTCTGGGCCCGTAGAATAAATTCGGGGTAAAATAACCGGTTGAATAACCGGGTTAAATAACCCTGAATTCCGAGTAAAATTGGTAGAATAAATTCGGTAGAATAAATTCGCATTTTTACTCCAAACTTGAGTTTACTGTAACTCGCGAGTAACTCTCTTTAATTTTATTCCTATATTGAGCTTTCTTTAAAAAGCTTTAATTTTTTAGTAAAATCATTAGAGTTAGAAGTTTTGAAAATGCCGGATCCGGTTTCCGAATTTTTATATTTTTTCTCATCCGGACCGGACTTTCCGGATCAAAATCCGGATTTTTTAGACCCGTATCCTGACCCGGAAAAATTTCAAAAAAATTTTTTCATGAATATTTTTCATTTTTGATTGTAAAATTTTTTTTTAAAAATTTGAAAACTTAATATATTTCGGAAAGGAGCATTCGAGAAGCTTTTTACCCTGTTACACTGCCCCCGACAAGTGTAGTAATTTTACCCTTAGCTGAGGGTTATTTGACCCATGTAAATAATTTATTCTACCAATGTGAAAAGTTACTCGGGGTTTTGGGTTAATTTAGCGGTTTGTTTAACCCTGAACTCAGAGTAGGAATTTATGCTGCGGGTTGAGAGTTATTTGACCCTCGGGTAGGGGTTAAATAACCCTTACACCGAATTTATTTTACGGGCTCTGAATAGAAATTGTTCCCCTTAAGGATAGGAAGAAAGGTTTCCTCCGTTTTTATTTATCCAAGGTCTTGGCTCAGAAAAGGATGTATAATTAAATAATACTTTTTTATACTATGTAGTCTCTCTTATTTGAGAGAGGGTAATTATTCGAGCATTTACGGTATAAATAATATATAATTATTTAAAGCGTGATTGTGTTGTCTATGTCTCCTTTGGTACAATAAACATTGAAGGGATGGATGTTGATAATCTTAAAATAATGCTTGACATTTTTACAAAATATAAGCATTGCTTATTTAAAGTCACATTGGGAAAAGATCATCATTTAAAAAGATATTATCGCAAGACAAATATCTCTTTTAAAGGATTTGTTAATCAACAAGAAATATTGGGTAGTTAAATGATTTTTTAATTAATCTCAATTTATTTTATTTTTCAGCTAAAGAAAATACAAAATTATTTATTTCCCATTGTGGAATAAATAGTTTGACTGAGGTAACTTAATTTAATACTATCAAAGCTCAATTTAATAAATATCTCATTTTAAACAAACGATTATTATATATGGATGCTTTTATTGCGACTTAACCCCACCTTTTATGTAGTTTCAAAACAAATAAAAACTAGGTCCTGGTCGAAAACTAGAGATCGGAATTTTGTTCCGTACCGTATTCCGTACCGTAATACCGACTGTAATACCGAGAAATACCGACAAATACCGATATTTTTCATCGGTACCGTATTCCGTACCGTATTTTTTTAATTTTTCCGTACCGTATTCCGTACCGTACTACCGATACGGAATACCGATAAATACCAAAAAATACGGCCGTAGTACGGTACGGTCCGATCTCTATCGAAAACTAAAGCTTCGATACTTTTATTAATATTTGAATATCGATGTTGAAATTGTTGATTTTGTACTATAAATTTGTGGAGTTTAAATGTATACTGTAAAAATCTCAATATCCCTAACCGAATAACTGAAGGATTTTTCGGTTGATTCAGTTTCGGATATCCAACGAATTTCCTGGAACCGACAACCGTATTTACAAACATTAAACCATTATTTAATTCTTAAATTAATATTTTAGTCAATCTATGCCGGTGTTCCATTGATCTGTATTCCAGATGGGGGTGATCAGTTTTACCTTTCCTCCCTTGTTGAACACCTAGGTATTGGATTCTTTGTATTACCGAACCAGAATTTTAATGAACAAATTGAAAATGCTCTTGAAAATATAATGGGGGAAAGGTAATACTGAATGATTATTTGAATTATTTAAATATTTATTTTAGAAATATTTATCAAAATATTTATCAAGAAGCTGTAAACAAACTGAGAACTAAAATACTTGATGATTTCTACGACAACAACAATCCATGGATAAAAAGCATTTTTATTGGAAAGATTGAAGAATATATTGGGGAATGATTGGGTGATGAAGAAGAGATTGTTGGGATTTTTGGGGATTTTTTTGTGGATTTTTAGGGGTTTTTTTTAAAATTGTATGGGGATTTATTTATTTTTAATTTTGGATTTTTTGGGGGGTTTTTTTTAAATGGATGGGGATTTTTTAAAAAATGGATGGCTCTGATGATGAAGTGATTGTTGGGATTAAAGGGTTTTTTGGTGATTTTTTAAATCGGATTGGGTATTATTTAAATTGGGATTTTTAAAATGTTTTACTGAGCCGGGGTAAACCAAGGTTTAGGGTTCCCCTTTTTTCTTCACCAATTCTTTCCTTTATATGTACAGAATGGTCAGACTTTTTCCCTTCTCAATTTTACTCTAAATATCTCTGTCATGTTCAATGAGAGACATTAATAAAGAAAAGTTTATTTTTAACTAGTCTGTGCCTTCTCCAGCAAGTGAGGAAGGGAGAGTTTGAACATTCTGTACATATAAAGGAAGAATTTGGGGAATTAAGAAACTGTTGGGATTTTTTAGATTTATTTAAATTTGTTGGGGATTTATTTTGGGGGTTTTATTTAAATTTGGGTATTTTTTTAAGTTTATTTAAAAACATTTATTTAAATGACAGAGTTGCCGACTTTCATTAAAAACAATTTTGAGGATAAATAGATTGGAAAAATTATAATTGTCCTATTAAGAATTTAATTTTCGTGAAAAATTGGGTTTTGACTAAGTTATTCATTTTGTGGGATTTATTTAAATTGGAGATTTTTATACTATTATGATTTTTTAAAATTTGATTTAAAAACATTTATTTTGATAACAAAGTTGCCGTCTTATATCTAAAATAATATCTTGGGGATTAATTGATAGTAAATGTTATAATTATTATTTATTATTAATATAATAGTAAAAATAAATTTTCCAATTAGGACCTTAATTTTCGCGAAAAAAAATTTAAAAAAATTCAAATATGACGGCAACTCTGTGTATTTTTAATACATATATTCAATTAGATTTAAAAAAACGTCCAATTTTTGATGGATATTTGGGATTTATTTTAACTTTGGATAAAAAAGTTTTTTTTGTAAACGGTTATTAATTAAATTCATTTTTTCGACCTTGTGAAACTATTTGCCTAATATCAAAAAGTTTAATTAAATGTTCCTGGCAATGTCTTTTATTGCTTAGACCATTGAAGTTTCTTTAACAGCTCAGCATATTTTTTTCAAAGAAAAAATTTTCGCTCTCTTTTTTCTTTGATAAATACATTAGAGTCGACGGAGGCTCTAAAAAGCTCTCCTCCCGGCGGAGGCTCTCATTAAAGCCAGGACGGAGGGGTTGGTCGGTATTATTTCGATAAATATCGAAACCGAATATTGAAAAAATATCGTATCGAGCCGGGCTCTAATAAATAATTTAACACAATTTTTAAGTGATCTAGATTCTGATTCTGTATTTAAAATTTTAGATTTGATTTTAAAATTTTGAGAAAATTTTCAAAGTTAAATAAAATCCGCCAAACTTAAGCATAAAACGGACACAAATAACAAAGTTGTGTGGACGGAATATCCCAAGACTCTCTCTAAAATAATCACTCGCCCTATTAATTACCCCCTCCTGACAGAGAGTGAAGCAATAATTACCCTGATAATTATTATAACATATACGGTATTTTAGGTATCTCTGTTCTATGACTATAAATAGTTGTAGCCTTTTATAAATAGTTGTAGCCTTATATGTAGCCTTGTATTCGGCTACATATAAGGCAATAGCATTATATTCGGGCCCTATCTATAAAACATAGATTTTTGATAATTTTAATCAATTTTTTGAATAAAAATTTTAATGCCGATGCTTGCCACATTTTTAAATATGCGTGCATGTAGAGATGCATTTAAAATAGTAGCTGATCATTCATTATAGATTTTAAATTGGCTATTCATTTTAAATAATTTAACGAATATTTTTATTTAATTTTGATTTTTTTAATTATAATCATTTAAAAATAAATTTTAATTTAATTTAAAATAGAAATTTGTAGAGGAAATGTATTTAAAATTAATTTTTTGGATTTTATTTTTATTAATTTTTGTCAATATTTCCATTGAGAGAAATTGTAAATGTCCAAAAACTAGGGGAAAAAGTTTGTACAAACGTCGATTTAAAAGAGGTAATTGTTGTAAGAGAGGAGGTACTGGCGGTCATGGAGGAACTTTGAGTTCTGGAAGTGGAAGTGAGGGTTCTGAATCAGAGGAAACTGAAAGACAAAGTCATGGACAATATTATGGAGAACCAAGTCAAGGTGTAACATCCAATGTGTCAGAATTTGGAGGAGGTTATACTGGAAGCTATTTTGGACAAAGTTCAGGAGGTGCTCATGAAGAAGGAAAAAAGAAAATTTTATATATTTGCGACAACTATTTCTACTCTCACTTGGAACTAAATGTAAATTATATTTGTACATAAATAACTGCCTCCCTACAATTTAAAAAATGAACCAAAACTTTTATTTATTTAAATATTTTCAGACATTGTTGGCTAACATTTTATCCGACAAACACACTGTGGTAAGTGATTACGTGATAGGACGGGGAATCGGGGACGGGGCCACTTCGAGAATTGGTCTAGAAGTTATGGAATTATTTAGAGCCTATAATCCGCAAGTCGATTGGTTTTTGGTCACTGGAATTTTGGTCACCAATCTTTTTGGAATTTTGGTCACCAAACGTAAAAAAGGAATCTTATCTAGAACATATGAAATATTAAGGTATATAATTTATTATTTCAGCATATGCTTCTTTATAAAAAAGAAAATGGAAAGGAAGTACCACCGCATCGTTTTGAAGTTATAGAAGTACCAATAGATGAAAAAAATTTGATTCAAAGTATTATTAGGAATCATGGACTAGAATATGCATATCAAGATTATAAAAGAGGATTTAAATATTGGAATGTGGGAATTTATTATGGTAATACTAATTTAAATTTGTAATATTTAAAAGTAAAGCTTTCCTCCAGATACGTGTACTGATTAAAAGGGTTGGTCCCCGACGGAAGGGGGGGTGAGAGCCATGGGGAAAGGTTTTCGGAGAGGCAGCGCCACGGAAGGGGGGGGGTGGGAGGGAGACGGGGACGGGGAATTTTCAAAAAATCTCTCAACTTCCCCGACTTTCGAGGACAGGGACGGGGACCAACCCTTCTGATTAATGATCGGTAGACGTTTAGTTTTGAAATTATTAATAAATATTTTTGAATTCTAATTGATTGGAAATTTTAGAAATTTTTGATGTTTCTGTATCATTTTGCTTCTAAATAGTAAAAAAATTTTACTTGTTAATAAAATATTTAAATAATAAAATATAATAATTTTTTATTAAAGAAATAATTACAAATGGGCAACTTTTAAACTGGCTTAAACAGCAAAACTATTCAGCTGGAATTGCTGAGTTTAGTGTGATAGCCGGATCTTTTGCTGTCTTTGATGTTTTAGGGATTCAAAATACTTTTAATGTTTCTGCTTCAGTGTTCTTTCCAGGATATCTCCAATTTCTTGAATTTTATAGAAATCCGATTGATTTTACTAGACTTGGAATTCCCGGTTATATTAAAATTATTTTTTAAATTCTTTATCGGGTTTCTTTAACTATTCACATAAAGTCAAAGCTAAAATTAGCTAAAGTTTCTTTGTTGTATTAACTATCGCCGAACGAGCTTGGTTCAAAAATGATTCTAAATAGTGTATAATTCTTTACTATACCCCTAAATACCAATCATGCTCGATTAGACAAAGTTGTGTCATTATGCTTTTAATCCTTCACATAAGGCCTTCGATTCAGACATACGGACATATAAGAATAAATTTTTTTATCTACATATGTCATTACCTTATTCTCAGTACCACTCCCACAGTACATTAGATTTCTCCACATGTGACTGTCGCACAACTTTGTTAGTATTTGTTTTAATTTCCTAAATAGGTACATACATACGTATAATAAAAATATTTAAAGAATATCAATATACTCTGCCAGGAGCGTGGACCCATGGTGGTCATTCTACAAATTATGAAGCTATAAATCAACGAGTTTTAACAGAATTAACACAAATTTCTAATTCAAATTATAGAGATTTGATATATGAAGAGATTATTGAAGAAGACCAAATACCAAACTTGGTCGAATTATTTAAAAAAATTAATTATCATTTTGTGAATCAACACAAATTTGTAAATTTTGAACATTTTCCTGAACATCAAAAAATTATTTATATTGGGGGTATTGTTGTCGAAGAGAATAAACGAATTTTAACTAAAAGAGGAAAAACAAATCCTTCACCGGAAGAAGTAAAATTTATTTTAAATAGAATAGTAACCCTCATGTAGCTTCTGGGCCCGTAGAATAAATTCGGGGTAAAATAACCGGTTGAATAACCGGGTTAAATAACCCTGAATTCCGAGTAAAATTGGTAGAATAAATTCGGTAGAATAAATTCGCATTTTTACTCCAAACTTGAGTTTACTGTAACTCGCGAGTAACTCTCTTTAATTTTATTCCTATATTGAGCTTTCTTTAAAAAGCTTTAATTTTTTAGTAAAATCATTAGAGTTAGAAGTTTTGAAAATGCCGGATCCGGTTTCCGAATTTTTATATTTTTTCTCATCCGGACCGGACTTTCCGGATCAAAATCCGGATTTTTTAGACCCGTATCCTGACCCGGAAAAATTTCAAAAAAATTTTTTCATGAATATTTTTCATTTTTGATTGTAAAATTTTTTTTTAAAAATTTGAAAACTTAATATATTTCGGAAAGGAGCATTCGAGAAGCTTTTTACCCTGTTACACTGCCCCCGACAAGTGTAGTAATTTTACCCTTAGCTGAGGGTTATTTGACCCATGTAAATAATTTATTCTACCAATGTGAAAAGTTACTCGGGGTTTTGGGTTAATTTAGCGGTTTGTTTAACCCTGAACTCAGAGTAGGAATTTATGCTGCGGGTTGAGAGTTATTTGACCCTCGGGTAGGGGTTAAATAACCCTTACACCGAATTTATTTTACGGGCTCTGAATAGAAATTGTTCCCCTTAAGGATAGGAAGAAAGGTTTCCTCCGTTTTTATTTATCCAAGGTCTTGGCTCAGAAAAGGATGTATAATTAAATAATACTTTTTTATACTATGTAGTCTCTCTTATTTGAGAGAGGGTAATTATTCGAGCATTTACGGTATAAATAATATATAATTATTTAAAGCGTGATTGTGTTGTCTATGTCTCCTTTGGTACAATAAACATTGAAGGGATGGATGTTGATAATCTTAAAATAATGCTTGACATTTTTACAAATTATAAGCATTGCTTATTTAAAGTCACATTGGGAAAAGATCATCATTTAAAAAAAACATTATCGCAAGAAAAATATCTCTTTTAAAGGATTTGTTAATCAACAAAAAATATTGGGTAATTAAATGATTTTTTAATTAATCTCAATTTATTTTTCAGCTAAAGAAAATACAAAATTATTTATTTCCCATTGTGGAATAAATAGTTTGACCGAGGTAACTTAATTTAATACTATCAAAACTCAATTTAATAAATATCTCATTTCAAACAAACGATTATTATATATGGATGCTTTTTATGCGACTTTTCCCCACCTTTTATGTAGTTTCAAAACAAATAAAAACTAGAGCCTGGTCGAAAACTAGAGCTTAGATACTTTTATTAATATTTGAATATCGATGTTGAAATTGTGTATAAATTTGTGGAGTTTAAATGTATACTGTAAAAATCTCAATATCCCTAACCGAATAACTGAGGATTTTTCGGTTGATTCAGTTTCGGATATCCAACGAATTTCCTGGAACCGACAACCGTATTTACAAACATTAAACCATTATTTAATTCTTAAATTAATATTTTAGTCAATCTATGCCGGTGTTCCATTGATCTGTATTCCAGATGGGGGTGATCAGTTTTACCTTTCCTCCCTTGTTGAACACCTAGGTATTGGATTCTTTGTATTACCGAACCAGAATTTTAGTGAACAAATTGGAAAAGCTCTTGAAGATATAATTAGGAAAAGGTAATACTGAATGATTATTTAAATTATTTAAATAAATCATTTATTTTAGAAATATTAATCAAAATATTTATCAAGAAGCTGTAAACAAACTGAGAACTAAAATACTTGATGATTTCTACGACAACAACAATCCATGGATAAAAAGCATTTTTATTGGAAAGATTGAAGAATATATTGGGGAATGATTGTGTGATGAAGAAGAGATTGTTGGGATTTTTGGGGATTTTTTTGTGGATTTTTATGGAGTTTTGGGGGGATTTTTAGGGGTTTTTTTTAAAATTGTATGGGGATTTATTTATTTTTAATTTTGGATTTTTTGGGGGGTTTTTTTTTAAATGGATGGGGATTTTTTAAAAAATGGATGGCTCTGATGATGAAGTGATTGTTGGGATTGTAGGGTTTTTTGGTGATTTTTTAAATCGGATTGGGTATTATTTAAATGGGGATTTTTAAAATGTTTTACTGAGCCGGGGTAAACCCAAGTTTAGGGTCCCCTTTTTTCTTCACCAATTCTTTCCTTTATATGTACAGAATGGTCAGACTTTCTCTTTTTCTCAATTTTACTCCAATTTTACTCTGTGTTATGTTCAATGAGAGACATTAATAAAGAAAAGTTTATTTTTAACTAGTCTGTGCCTTCTCCAGCAAGTGAGGAAGGGAGAGAGTCTAAACATTCTGTACATATAAAGGAAGAATTTGGGGAATTAAGAAACTGTTGGGATTTTTTAGATTTATTTAAATATGTTGGGGATTTATTTTGGGGGTTTTATTTAAATTTGGGTATTTTTTTAAGTTTATTTAAAAACATTTATTTAAATGACAGAGTTGCCGACTTTCATTAAAAACAATTTTGAGGATAAATAGATTGGAAAAATTATAATTGTCCTATTAAGAATTTAATTTTCGTGAAAAATTGGGTTTTGACTAAGTTATTCATTTTGTGGGATTTATTTAAATTGGAGATTTTTATACTATTATGATTTTTTAAAATTTGATTTAAAAACATTTATTTTGATAACAAAGTTGCCGTCTTATATCTAAAATAATATCTTGGGGATTAATTGATAGTAAATGTTATAATTATTATTTATTATTAATATAATAGTAAAAATAAATTTTCCAATTAGGACCTTAATTTTCGCGAAAAAAAATTTAAAAAAATTCAAATATGACGGCAACTCTGTGTATTTTTAATACATATATTCAATTAGATTTAAAAAAACGTCCAATTTTTGATGGATATTTGGGATTTATTTTAACTTTGGATAAAAAAGTTTTTTTTGTAAACGGTTATTAATTAAATTCATTTTTTCGACCTTGTGAAACTATTTGCCTAATATCAAAAAGTTTAATTAAATGTTCCTGGCAATGTCTTTTATTGCTTAGACCATTGAAGTTTCTTTAACAGCTCAGCATATTTTTTTCAAAGAAAAAATTTTCGCTCTCTTTTTTTTTTGATAAATACATTAGAGTCGACGGAGGCTCTAAAAAGCTCTCCTCCCGGCGGAGGCTCTCATTAAAGCCAGGACGGAGGGGTTGGTCGGTATTATTTCGATAAATATCGAAACCGAATATTGAAAAAATATCGTATCGAGCCGGGCTCTAATAAATAATTTAACACAATTTTTAAGTGATCTAGATTCTGATTCTGTATTTAAAATTTTAGATTTGATTTTAAAATTTTGAGAAAATTTTCAAAGTTAAATAAAATCCGCCAAACTTAAGCATAAAACGGACACAAATAACAAAGTTGTGTGGACGGAATATCCCAAGACTCTCTCTAAAATAATCACTCGCCCTATTAATTACCCCCTCCTGACAGAGAGTGAAGCAATAATTACCCTGATAATTATTATAACATATACGGTATTTTAGGTATCTCTGTTCTATGACTATAAATAGTTGTAGCCTTATATGTAGCCTTGTATTCGGCTACATATAAGGCAATAGCATTATATTCGGGCCCTATCTATAAAACATAGATTTTTGATAATTTTAATCAATTTTTTGAATAAAAATTTTAATGCCGATGCTTGCCACATTTTTAAATATGCGTGCATGTAGAGATGCATTTAAAATAGTAGCTGATCATTCATTATAGATTTTAAATTGGCTATTCATTTTAAATAATTTAACGAATATTTTTATTTAATTTTGATTTTTTTAATTATAATCATTTAAAAATAAATTTTAATTTAATTTAAAATAGAAATTTGTAGAGGAAATGTATTTAAAATTAATTTTTTGGATTTTATTTTTATTAATTTTTGTCAATATTTCCATTGAGAGAAATTGTAAATGTCCAAAAACTAGGGGAAAAAGTTTGTACAAACGTCGATTTAAAAGAGGTAATTGTTGTAAGAGAGGAGGTACTGGCGGTCATGGAGGAACTTTGAGTTCTGGAAGTGGAAGTGAGGGTTCTGAATCAGAGGAAACTGAAAGACAAAGTCATGGACAATATTATGGAGAACCAAGTCAAGGTGTAACATCCAATGTGTCAGAATTTGGAGGAGGTTATACTGGAAGCTATTTTGGACAAAGTTCAGGAGGTGCTCATGAAGAAGGAAAAAAGAAAATTTTATATATTTGCGACAACTATTTCTACTCTCACTTGGAACTAAATGTAAATTATATTTGTACATAAATAACTGCCTCCCTACAATTTAAAAAATGAACCAAAACTTTTATTTATTTAAATATTTTCAGACATTGTTGGCTAACATTTTATCCGACAAACACACTGTGGTAAGTGATTACGTGATAGGACGGGGAATCGGGGACGGGGCCACTTCGAGAATTGGTCTAGAAGTTATGGAATTATTTAGAGCCTATAATCCGCAAGTCGATTGGTTTTTGGTCACTGGAATTTTGGTCACCAATCTTTTTGGAATTTTGGTCACCAAACGTAAAAAAGGAATCTTATCTAGAACATATGAAATATTAAGGTATATAATTTATTATTTCAGCATATGCTTCTTTATAAAAAAGAAAATGGAAAGGAAGTACCACCGCATCGTTTTGAAGTTATAGAAGTACCAATAGATGAAAAAAATTTGATTCAAAGTATTATTAGGAATCATGGACTAGAATATGCATATCAAGATTATAAAAGAGGATTTAAATATTGGAATGTGGGAATTTATTATGGTAATACTAATTTAAATTTGTAATATTTAAAAGTAAAGCTTTCCTCCAGATACGTGTACTGATTAAAAGGGTTGGTCCCCGACGGAAGGGGGGGTGAGAGCCATGGGGAAAGGTTTTCGGAGAGGCAGCGCCACGGAAGGGGGGGGGTGGGAGGGAGACGGGGACGGGGAATTTTCAAAAAATCTCTCAACTTCCCCGACTTTCGAGGACAGGGACGGGGACCAACCCTTCTGATTAATGATCGGTAGACGTTTAGTTTTGAAATTATTAATAAATATTTTTGAATTCTAATTGATTGGAAATTTTAGAAATTTTTGATGTTTCTGTATCATTTTGCTTCTAAATAGTAAAAAAATTTTACTTGTTAATAAAATATTTAAATAATAAAATATAATAATTTTTTATTAAAGAAATAATTACAAATGGGCAACTTTTAAACTGGCTTAAACAGCAAAACTATTCAGCTGGAATTGCTGAGTTTAGTGTGATAGCCGGATCTTTTGCTGTCTTTGATGTTTTAGGGATTCAAAATACTTTTAATGTTTCTGCTTCAGTGTTCTTTCCAGGATATCTCCAATTTCTTGAATTTTATAGAAATCCGATTGATTTTACTAGACTTGGAATTCCCGGTTATATTAAAATTATTTTTTAAATTCTTTATCGGGTTTCTTTAACTATTCACATAAAGTCAAAGCTAAAATTAGCCCAAGTTTCTTTGTTGTATTAACTATCGCCGAACGAGCTTGGTTCAAAAATGATTCTAAATAGTGTATAATTCTTTACTATACCCCTAAATACCAATCATGCTCGATTAGACAAAGTTGTGTCATTATGCTTTTAATCCTTCACATAAGGCCTTCGATTCAGACATACGGACATATAAGAATAAATTTTTTTATCTACATATGTCATTACCTTATTCTCAGTACCACTCCCACAGTACATTAGATTTCTCCACATGTGACTGTCGCACAACTTTGTTAGTATTTGTTTTAATTTCCTAAATAGGTACATACATACGTATAATAAAAATATTTAAAGAATATCAATATACTCTGCCAGGAGCGTGGACCCATGGTGGTCATTCTACAAATTATGAAGCTATAAATCAACGAGTTTTAACAGAATTAACACAAATTTCTAATTCAAATTATAGAGATTTGATATATGAAGAGATTATTGAAGAAGACCAAATACCAAACTTGGTCGAATTATTTAAAAAAATTAATTATCATTTTGTGAATCAACACAAATTTGTAAATTTTGAACATTTTCCTGAACATCAAAAAATTATTTATATTGGGGGTATTGTTGTCGAAGAGAATAAACGAATTTTAACTAAAAGAGGAAAAACAAATCCTTCACCGGAAGAAGTAAAATTTATTTTAAATAGAATAGTAACCCTCATGTAGCTTCTGGGCCC
Source organism: Meloidogyne enterolobii (assembly GCA_963681835.1). NCBI lineage: Eukaryota > Metazoa > Nematoda > Chromadorea > Rhabditida > Meloidogynidae > Meloidogyne > Meloidogyne enterolobii. Next base: position 144,736 of record CAVMJV010000071.1, read on the forward strand.
GTAGAATAAATTCGGGGTAAAATAACCGGTTGAATAACCGGGTTAAATAACCCTGAATTCCGAGTAAAATTGGTAGAATAAATTCGGTAGAATAAATTCGCATTTTTACTCCAAACTTGAGTTTACTGTAACTCGCGAGTAACTCTCTTTAATTTTATTCCTATATTGAGCTTTCTTTAAAAAGCTTTAATTTTTTAGTAAAATCATTAGAGTTAGAAGTTTTGAAAATGCCGGATCCGGTTTCCGAATTTTTATATTTTTTCTCATCCGGACCGGACTTTCCGGATCAAAATCCGGATTTTTTAGACCCGTATCCTGACCCGGAAAAATTTCAAAAAAATTTTTTCATGAATATTTTTCATTTTTGATTGTAAAATTTTTTTTTAAAAATTTGAAAACTTAATATATTTCGGAAAGGAGCATTCGAGAAGCTTTTTACCCTGTTACACTGCCCCCGACAAGTGTAGTAATTTTACCCTTAGCTGAGGGTTATTTGACCCATGTAAATAATTTATTCTACCAATGTGAAAAGTTACTCGGGGTTTTGGGTTAATTTAGCGGTTTGTTTAACCCTGAACTCAGAGTAGGAATTTATGCTGCGGGTTGAGAGTTATTTGACCCTCGGGTAGGGGTTAAATAACCCTTACACCGAATTTATTTTACGGGCTCTGAATAGAAATTGTTCCCCTTAAGGATAGGAAGAAAGGTTTCCTCCGTTTTTATTTATCCAAGGTCTTGGCTCAGAAAAGGATGTATAATTAAATAATACTTTTTTATACTATGTAGTCTCTCTTATTTGAGAGAGGGTAATTATTCGAGCATTTACGGTATAAATAATATATAATTATTTAAAGCGTGATTGTGTTGTCTATGTCTCCTTTGGTACAATAAACATTGAAGGGATGGATGTTGATAATCTTAAAATAATGCTTGACATTTTTACAAAATATAAGCATTGCTTATTTAAAGTCACATTGGGAAAAGATCATCATTTAAAAAGATATTATCGCAAGACAAATATCTCTTTTAAAGGATTTGTTAATCAACAAGAAATATTGGGTAGTTAAATGATTTTTTAATTAATCTCAATTTATTTTATTTTTCAGCTAAAGAAAATACAAAATTATTTATTTCCCATTGTGGAATAAATAGTTTGACTGAGGTAACTTAATTTAATACTATCAAAGCTCAATTTAATAAATATCTCATTTTAAACAAACGATTATTATATATGGATGCTTTTATTGCGACTTAACCCCACCTTTTATGTAGTTTCAAAACAAATAAAAACTAGGTCCTGGTCGAAAACTAGAGATCGGAATTTTGTTCCGTACCGTATTCCGTACCGTAATACCGACTGTAATACCGAGAAATACCGACAAATACCGATATTTTTCATCGGTACCGTATTCCGTACCGTATTTTTTTTAATTTTTCCGTACCGTATTCCGTACCGTACTACCGATACGGAATACCGATAAATACCAAAAAATACGGCCGTAGTACGGTACGGTCCGATCTCTATCGAAAACTAAAGCTTCGATACTTTTATTAATATTTGAATATCGATGTTGAAATTGTTGATTTTGTACTATAAATTTGTGGAGTTTAAATGTATACTGTAAAAATCTCAATATCCCTAACCGAATAACTGAAGGATTTTTCGGTTGATTCAGTTTCGGATATCCAACGAATTTCCTGGAACCGACAACCGTATTTACAAACATTAAACCATTATTTAATTCTTAAATTAATATTTTAGTCAATCTATGCCGGTGTTCCATTGATCTGTATTCCAGATGGGGGTGATCAGTTTTACCTTTCCTCCCTTGTTGAACACCTAGGTATTGGATTCTTTGTATTACCGAACCAGAATTTTAATGAACAAATTGAAAATGCTCTTGAAAATATAATGGGGGAAAGGTAATACTGAATGATTATTTGAATTATTTAAATATTTATTTTAGAAATATTTATCAAAATATTTATCAAGAAGCTGTAAACAAACTGAGAACTAAAATACTTGATGATTTCTACGACAACAACAATCCATGGATAAAAAGCATTTTTATTGGAAAGATTGAAGAATATATTGGGGAATGATTGGGTGATGAAGAAGAGATTGTTGGGATTTTTGGGGATTTTTTTGTGGATTTTTAGGGGTTTTTTTTAAAATTGTATGGGGATTTATTTATTTTTAATTTTGGATTTTTTGGGGGGTTTTTTTTAAATGGATGGGGATTTTTTAAAAAATGGATGGCTCTGATGATGAAGTGATTGTTGGGATTAAAGGGTTTTTTGGTGATTTTTTAAATCGGATTGGGTATTATTTAAATTGGGATTTTTAAAATGTTTTACTGAGCCGGGGTAAACCAAGGTTTAGGGTTCCCCTTTTTTCTTCACCAATTCTTTCCTTTATATGTACAGAATGGTCAGACTTTTTCCCTTCTCAATTTTACTCTAAATATCTCTGTCATGTTCAATGAGAGACATTAATAAAGAAAAGTTTATTTTTAACTAGTCTGTGCCTTCTCCAGCAAGTGAGGAAGGGAGAGTTTGAACATTCTGTACATATAAAGGAAGAATTTGGGGAATTAAGAAACTGTTGGGATTTTTTAGATTTATTTAAATTTGTTGGGGATTTATTTTGGGGGTTTTATTTAAATTTGGGTATTTTTTTAAGTTTATTTAAAAACATTTATTTAAATGACAGAGTTGCCGACTTTCATTAAAAACAATTTTGAGGATAAATAGATTGGAAAAATTATAATTGTCCTATTAAGAATTTAATTTTCGTGAAAAATTGGGTTTTGACTAAGTTATTCATTTTGTGGGATTTATTTAAATTGGAGATTTTTATACTATTATGATTTTTTAAAATTTGATTTAAAAACATTTATTTTGATAACAAAGTTGCCGTCTTATATCTAAAATAATATCTTGGGGATTAATTGATAGTAAATGTTATAATTATTATTTATTATTAATATAATAGTAAAAATAAATTTTCCAATTAGGACCTTAATTTTCGCGAAAAAAAATTTAAAAAAATTCAAATATGACGGCAACTCTGTGTATTTTTAATACATATATTCAATTAGATTTAAAAAAACGTCCAATTTTTGATGGATATTTGGGATTTATTTTAACTTTGGATAAAAAAGTTTTTTTTGTAAACGGTTATTAATTAAATTCATTTTTTCGACCTTGTGAAACTATTTGCCTAATATCAAAAAGTTTAATTAAATGTTCCTGGCAATGTCTTTTATTGCTTAGACCATTGAAGTTTCTTTAACAGCTCAGCATATTTTTTTCAAAGAAAAAATTTTCGCTCTCTTTTTTCTTTGATAAATACATTAGAGTCGACGGAGGCTCTAAAAAGCTCTCCTACCGGCGGAGGCTCTCATTAAAGCCAGGACGGAGGGGTTGGTCGGTATTATTTCGATAAATATCGAAACCGAATATTGAAAAAATATCGTATCGAGCCGGGCTCTAATAAATAATTTAACACAATTTTTAAGTGATCTAGATTCTGATTCTGTATTTAAAATTTTAGATTTGATTTTAAAATTTTGAGAAAATTTTCAAAGTTAAATAAAATCCGCCAAACTTAAGCATAAAACGGACACAAATAACAAAGTTGTGTGGACGGAATATCCCAAGACTCTCTCTAAAATAATCACTCGCCCTATTAATTACCCCCTCCTGACAGAGAGTGAAGCAATAATTACCCTGATAATTATTATAACATATACGGTATTTTAGGTATCTCTGTTCTATGACTATAAATAGTTGTAGCCTTTTATAAATAGTTGTAGCCTTATATGTAGCCTTGTATTCGGCTACATATAAGGCAATAGCATTATATTCGGGCCCTATCTATAAAACATAGATTTTTGATAATTTTAATCAATTTTTTGAATAAAAATTTTAATGCCGATGCTTGCCACATTTTTAAATATGCGTGCATGTAGAGATGCATTTAAAATAGTAGCTGATCATTCATTATAGATTTTAAATTGGCTATTCATTTTAAATAATTTAACGAATATTTTTATTTAATTTTGATTTTTTTAATTATAATCATTTAAAAATAAATTTTAATTTAATTTAAAATAGAAATTTGTAGAGGAAATGTATTTAAAATTAATTTTTTGGATTTTATTTTTATTAATTTTTGTCAATATTTCCATTGAGAGAAATTGTAAATGTCCAAAAACTAGGGGAAAAAGTTTGTACAAACGTCGATTTAAAAGAGGTAATTGTTGTAAGAGAGGAGGTACTGGCGGTCATGGAGGAACTTTGAGTTCTGGAAGTGGAAGTAAAATAAATAAATAATAAAATCGAGCACTAATTAAACAAAGGTAGAAGCCGCGGATCAGCCAACCAAAAGATGAGAGTTGAAATTGAAAACTGGAAGCGGTTGAAAGTAAAAACTGGAGGTGAATGGTAATTTTTGGGGGGCTGATCCTCGGCTTAAATAGAGATTAAAAGAGGGCGGGTCTTGGCAAAAAACTCAAAAAATGCGAACTTGAAAAATAATGCTTAATAGATTATAGAAAACCAAATGTGTAGAGAGAACGGGGCAGAGAAGACAATCGGAAAAAACAATAGGAAAAATTTAAGTTGTGACAGGCGCAAACTGTCACTAAAAAATAGAGAGAAAAAATTTTGGCGGGAAAAAGGTTTAAAAAGATTGAGTGGACAATGAAAAAAATAAAGGGTGAACGGCTAAAAAATTAACGAGGAGTGAACGGGGGACAATTTAAAAAAGAGACAATTCAATGAAAAGTCGCCAAAATTGGCGACACTCCCCCCGGCCTAGAAAAATCCCCAAAATCATAACAAAAAAATAAATATTCAACCATCCCGTTTTTCTTCATTCTTGGGCCATATTGAAGAACCAGACGGAAGATTTTGAGCCATGTAGAGAGCTGTGGATGTGAGAAGGTGCATGGCAGTTTGACGTGTTGTTTCATTAGCATTTAATAATAATGTGGCTGGGTTGGGCAGGCTAGAGACGATATTGATGGAATGACCCCGCACTATAGACAGTTTGATCGGGGGTGGTGGTGGATTCTTCTTTTCTTTAACTACGATTAGGTCGTCGGTGCTGGTCGCTACATTACGTTGTTTTGCATGATGGCGGTGGTGGTGACGCGTCCTTTCGCTACTACCCCTTTTTTGAGACTTTGGTGAGGGGCGACGCTCTACCAGCGGACTATCTCGTCGTCGACGTTGTCTCTCTGATGAACGACTTTTACGATGACGGCTTGGTGATTTACTTTCCTTTCGTTGTTTTTTCTCCGGTAGAAGTGCTGCCAAACCCACTCTATCTTCTTCAGCTCTCTTCAAATAAAAATCTGCGGTTCGTAGTGCTGCTGCCTTTTCTTTACGCAATAGCTGTGTTGTTTTCGGATCACGTTCTGTAAGTCCTCCTTTGTCAGGCAGTTTTGAGAATGTGCGATAACGCCAACCAGGACCTTCTTCGATAGCTTTCAATCTTTTTTCTTTAGAGTCCGTTGTTTCACCTCTCCTCTTCAACACTTTGACGGCTGCACGATGCGCGGTTTTAGCTGCTTCTAGTCGTTTGGGGTCACGAGCCAATGCTGCGTTTTCTTCATTTAATTTTCGATTGCCCTCAATTGCTGCCATTGCAAGTTGAGAAGGTTTAGTCTTAGCATCCCGAAATCCACGTTTTCGATCTCGATAAGATTTGAGTCGTTTTTTGTCGTTGATTTGTCGTTCACGCTCTATAGAAAGTTGTTGACTGCTGCTTTGTTTCTCGCTTGGTGGGGTCGCTTGTCCGTTGTCTGATTCACTAAAAATTAAGCCTTCATCCTCTTCCGGTGCCTCTTGTCGTTCGTGTTGTTGGTCGCTACTAACATTTTCTTCTTCCAGCTCTTCCACCACTTCATTAGTTGTTAATGCCAATCTTTCACGAAGTCGATTTATAGCCCATTTTGCTAAGTCCTTTTGGTCAACACTTCCACTAGAACTTAAATCAGCGTCTACACAAGCCAGTTCTTCCAACGGGTCACATCCTGGGGCACTGGTTATGAGTTTTGCAGCTTCCCGCATCACACCTTTCTTTAATTCTTGATCCATTTCACGTGTTGTTTCCACTGGGGCCCGTTCATTTTCCAAACTATGTTGTTGTTGTTTCTCTTGTTCCGGTTGTTGTGTTTTTATAAGGTTGGCGATGGCTTCTTCTTCCTCTAAAGCGGCTTGTTGATTTTGTTGTTGCACACTACCAGATTTAATCTTCTGCTGTTGTCTCCATTCCGAAAAATAAGGACACGCTTTATCACACGCTCGATGCCCATGAGGCTGCGGCACTCCCTTGCTGACACATGATGAACACCGTGTTGTTTTAGAAGGTGGGGTACTAGTCACTGTTGTCGAGGCTTTTTCTTTAATTGGTGCTGGTTCCATCGTTACTGATTGTAGAAATTTTAAAGTATTATGGCTAATTTTCAGATTATATAGAGCGACTTTTTCCATCACTTCACAATAAGGAGGCGGGGATGAAGATAGGTTACGTAACCTTTCTTTTAATCGGCGCAAGTTCAATTCAAAAGAAAATTTTATTGCCAAGCAGGTGGCTGGTGCAAAACTATCCAAATCAATGGCCAAGTTGAGCAGAGAAGACTTCTCCTTTTCTTTGTTTAAGCATAAATTAAAAGGGAACGTTTCTTTTGTATTTAGGGCCAAAAAATGAAAATTTTTCAAGTTTGGTGTGTCGATGACAAGCACATTTTCTTTTTCTCTTTTAGCTAGGCCAAAGAATTGCAATAATCGAGTGGCAAAGTCACCAGAAATAATTGACGAAAAAATGATGGGGGATCGGTTAAAGTTTAACTGTCGGTTGTAATCCTCCCAATTTAGACCCACAAACTGATATATAGATCCATAAACTGATATATATTGATTGGAGGAGTTGTAAAAAATAATCAAGAAATTGAGTCTTTTATCCATAGAGTAGCTTTTATTGTGTTCTATGCAGGAATCTATTGCATAATTGTGAGTTATCAGAGCTTTTATTGTGACTGGCTGTTTAATTACTTTCGATTTTAGTTTGTTCCTTTTGCACCCCGCAGTATCACTAATTTTTCCTCTAGCAGTCGCGGTAATTCCAGCTTGGTAAACACACCGGAACCTTCCAGCGGCCAAAAAGCTCATAATTTGGACCTCTGTTGCAGCCGCGGTAATTCCAGCTTGGCTAATAGATAGGATTTTTTCAGCGGCCAAAAAGCTCGTTTTCGAATGATTTGTAGCAGCGGGTGTGGGTGACCAGATAGTTGATACCAAGGCTACTATTACAGTCGAAGCAAGTAAGTCACGTTGCTGTTGGGCTCTGCGTTCTCGTTGCCTGGCGCATTCCCTCAATATTGTCAGACCGAAATTCAGCACGAACAGAGCCACCAAGACAAAATATGCTAACAATACAATTCCATCGGATAGTGTATTTTCAGGTTTATTTTCAAGGTTTGAAATTTTCAGTACTTTATGATGTGCGTGACTTTCCTGAGCATGTCCGCCGCTAGTAACCATAAGTAATAACATCGCCTTCGTAAATTTCGTTACATTATCAGGTCTATGACCTTGTTGCAGAAAAAGCCAAGCTGCCAGCTTATAGGCTCGGTAAATTGGTGAGAATTTGATAGCCACGTACAGCGCGAATAGTCCAACTACCAACGCAAACACACACATAAGTAAGAGTGGTACACTAGCCCATAGTCGAATAATGGCGAACGGGTCGAAACTAAAGTCCATTGGCCAATTCCAGCCTTCATCCGGTTCAGTTTCCAATCGCTCGGACAGCCTCTGTTTATGTCCAAATTGTCGTTTAAGCGGGATATAGTGTAGTTCAGCAGAAATGTTAAAGGACGTCTCGCCGGCTGGACAGTCAACCATACAATTACTAGCGATTAAGGACCGGTCAAATGGTAAAACTATCATTTTCTCTGTGTTATTGGTGTTGCATTGAGTGGCAAATACTACACCATCGTCACATTCGACTTTAGCAAGGGCAGTTCCCCAATCCGTACGACATTTATAACGCAGTTGCGCACCCGTAGGGCACTTGTAACAGCCAACCAATGAGATAGGTTCGATCCAACATTTTGAGTCCCGGAATTCCAAAATAAGTTGTAGGTCTTTCATTTGCACATGAAGTTGAACTGGGCTGTAGGAATGTTCGGCATAGATAGCTGGGCCTTCATTGTACACATAAACTTTAGCAACGGTGATGGGCAAGCGAGCCATAGGGTTCTCAAGTATTCCCTCAACATCCACATCCTGACAGTGACACGAAACAGATCCTTCCTCATGGTTTGGTTTACAGTCTTTACAAGTGTCGATATCCAACGTGCAATTGAATTGTCTAGCTGCATCCTCGTCAGCACAATGTAAGTGAGTCGGAATGTGTTGAATTAAAGCCGTTGCTCTACCATTAGTGATAAACCGATTGCTTAAAGTAGGCATAGGTGGTAATGAAACAGAAAGTGGTGTAATTGAAATATTTCCCCAATTCGATGTCATTCCAGGTCGTAGGACTAGCTCAGTATTCCATGACTTTCCACCAGTAAGTTCAAGTCGTAGGTCGACGGGGAACGTTACATCCCATGCTGGACAGCTCACAACTTCAAACGGTGGTCGAGAGGTTGTTCGTGCATACCAGCGGTAGTAAAGACAAGCGGAGGCAGGTAGTCCACATTGATTTTGCCAAAAACTTGAACTGTCCACACAAAAGCTCTTTCCGGGGAAGTTGTTGACTTCTTTCAGTTCAGGAATTAACGAGTCGGTTGTTACCTCGGAGCAATAATTTCCACGACACGATCCGGCAGTAGGGCAACGTTTTATTGAGGAGACTTTCATTTCATAGGAACGCAACCAAGCCTCTGACTTTTGCAAACATTCCATCCTTGTTGCGTGGAAGGTAGTGCTAAGTACGCCTAAGGCCAGTCCATGTTCGTCTTTCAGCAACAGATTAGACGTTTGTCCGGCCGGTAAGAGAGTGAGTGTCGTAGCAGAGCGAATGGTACAAACTAGGCCATGAGCCGATCTTAGACAGCTTTCTGATTTGGTGACAATAGAAACAGTCTCTGATCCCGTACAAGTGTCAGTTAGAATCAAAGCAAGAGCAATAATAGCTAACAACCAATCAAATCTTCGCATCCTTTGATCCCGGAAGCGTCGAAAGCCAGTTTGAACCGAAGTCACTTTCCTTTTGACTGTTCTAATTCCTGTTCTTAAATTAGCTGTTGATTGACTTCTACCCGCGCCTGGTTGTCCTCGATTATTGAACCAATTAAAAGCAAGTGCAGGGCCTGCGGTAATCCACGCCAATAATTGACAAACAAGTTTGGCTCCTTTGGTCATTCGTCGGAATAGTGTCCATATAAATCCAAGTAGGCTCAGCACAAGTGCAATTGAGAGTCCAATGATTATCATAGCTGTTTGCGGACGACACGTTGGGTTTGTAATTAAGTCCCAACAGAAAGTACATTCGATCAGCAAGCATTCATCCACTGCAGGGCAACGTTGTTCGATCTCCGTTGAGTTCTCTGAGTTGTACCAGAAGTGTCCCGTGCAGACGTAATCATTAACCAGTGTTTCTATCGGTAGCTCGAAAACAAATCTATTTGTTGCTGCTCGCACCCAGCAGGATCCCATACAACAAATTTCAGTCTTTTGAATGTTAGACGGGCTGGTGACGATAACTCCCTTAGTGGTACACAGGACGTGGCTGGTGATATTTGCCTCTACCAGAGGGTAGGCGAATGCAATAAAACAAGTTAAAGCCAAAGTTCCCATTCTTGCTTGTGCTCTTGTAATCATTTTGTGACAAGGTGGCTTTGGTAAGTTAGAATGTTTTTCTTTGAGCTTTTTAGTTCGCTGAGTTGATGGTTCCTTCACAGTGTCAGGCGTGGGTGTCATTGCAATTTCAACATTGTTACTCGCCTCTAGTGGACATAAACGGTTGATCGGTCGGGTTAGTGTTTTGCCATTCGCCATCAACACCTTGGCGCTTCTAATATTGGGTTCTCGACCATTTAATTCGGTAATTCTTCCCAAGCACCACAAATTGCGAGGACGCAGGTCTTCTTCTATCAGCACCACATCACCAACCATGGGTATAGATTTATCTTGACATCGAGGTCCACGGTGTGTCCATCCTGCTCTCTCACGCAACACAAGCAAGTATTCCTTGGTCCAACGAGTCCAGTAATATTCAACAGCTTCCTGAGTGACACGCCAAAGGTTTGCCAACTTTTCATGGGAAGGTAAACGTTTATCCTCGTCGTCCTCCATTTGGGTAGTGGCCAAGTGCATGTCCGCTCCAGGTAACAAAAAATCCATAGGCCGCAGCGGTATTGGAGCTCCTTCAGCATCAGAGACAGTTGTGATTGGTCTGGAGTTTATACTAGCTTCAGCTTCGGTCAGAAAGGCGCTCAAGTCGTCACACGGTAAAATTCTTCGTCCAAGTGTCCGTTGAATTGAATGTTTGACCAAAGCCACTAAGCGCTCGTATATTCCACCTGCCCAAGGGCTAAGTTGCGGTATAAAGTGCCAATCAATTCCAGAACGTGCCGAGAATTCTGCTGGGTCTTCTGTCATCGCTAGTGTCTTGAGGGCTTTTCCTGTTTGCACAAATGTCGGCGCATTATCGGAAAGAATTCTTCTAGGCTTTCCTCGTCTGCTGATGAAGCGCCTCAGCACATTGATAAACGATGGTGCACTCAAGTCGTAAGTCGGTTCCAAATATACTGCTCTAACGGACAAACATGTGATAATGACAATCCAAACTTTGACAACCACTCCGGCTTGTCGGGCGAGTGTAGGGCCAAGATAGTCGAGACCAACAGAATCGAATGGTCGTCTTCGTTGGACTCTATCAGCAGGAAGTTGTGGCATAGTAGGTAGGGCATATTTTGGTTTATTCATTAGTCGACATCGAGTACACTGAGAAAGTACGTGTTTGGTGGTCCTTCGCGCCTGAGGCAAGAAAAATTCTCGTAATAGTTCGGTGAGGGTCCAGTCAACTCCAGCATGTTTGAGTCGTTGATGCACGTCCCGAATAATCAGAGAAGTAATCCCAGCATGGCGTGGTAACCAAATGGGATTAGAAGGCGCACAAGCTTCAGCGTTCTTGTCAATCCTCGTTTTTATTCGTATTATTCCTTCCGAGTCAATCATAGTATGTATGCTTTTCATTTCCAGTTTATGTTCACGTTGTGCTAATCGGATGAGCAAGGAACGAGCAATTCGGTAATCTTTGGCAGTAAAAATACCATTTGTAGAAATACAGGTTGGAAACTGTACACAACGTAGCTTGATGAAACGTAGCACCCAAATGACTGTTCCAAGCAAGGTAAGCCACGAACTAAATCGTTTCGCCTCAAAGATAGATTCAGCCTGTAATTCGTTAACGACACCAACAAATTGTTCGTCCAAATTCTCATTTTGTGCCATTTCACTCTCTACAGGTAAGTTGAATTCCATTTCGCTAGGCCATTGGTCGGAGGGGGCGTTAATCCAGGTCGGTCCGTTCCACCAGAGTTTGCTTTCCGCAAGTTGAGCTGCGGTGGTTCCGCGTGTCGCTACATCAGCAGGGTTGAAGCTGGTATTCACATAGTGGAAAGTCATATTCTCTTGCTTTCTAATTTCCCGCAGGCGGTTTTCAACGAAGACAGGTTGAGTTTCTTTACTTTTTATCCATGCTAAGACTATTTGCGAGTCGCACCACAAGTGAGTTGCGGTAATTGGTCGGTGGATCTGCGCATTAACAAAGGCCGTTGCTCGCACACCCAAAAGCACCCCCATGAGTTCCATACGTGGTATAGTCATCGTTTCACGAGCTTTCCTTGGTTTAAGTCTCACTTTTGCAAACACAAGCTTGGCCTTTGACGCGGTTTTTAAATAGACTGCAGCAGCATAAGAAGTCTCGGAAGCATCAGTAAACACGTGTATTTGTATGTCGTTATTCTTCCCAAGCACGAAACGTTCCTGTCTGATGATGGCCCCATTCCAATCTGCGCAAATTCTTTTCCAATGTTCAGATTCTCCAATGGACAGTTCGGTATCCCATCCATGAGATTCATCCCATAACTTTTGAAAGAACTTCTTTGCCTCCAGAGTGCATGGTCCAATAAGTCCCAACGGATCAAAAATTCCAGCAAGCACACTCAGAACAGTGCGACGAGTGACAGGTGAATCGTTCTTGATCGTCGGGAGCTCGAAGGATATTTCGTCAGATTGAACGTCCCAGCTAATTCCAAGAACTTTAGCTTGTGTTTGCTCAAGTCGGTCCTCCTCCGGCAGTGCACTCATGACATCAGCTGAGCTGGAAATATATTCACGTAAGTTCATCTTTGCTTGTTTAAACAATTCTTTAGCAGCTATGGCTTTAGTTCTTGCTTCTTCCTCGCTTTCACACTCAATAAGCAGATTGTCCACATAAACATTTCTGAATAACACGGCATCTTGTTCGAGTCCAAATTTAGCCAAGTGAGCACGGATAACGGCCGCCAACATAAACGGGGATGAGACCACTCCAAAAGCCACACGACAAAATCGATAAACAGACAAGTTCTCGCCAGTTGGTGATTGCATAGGGTCCTTCGCCCACAGAAATTTGCACACCTCACGGTCCTCTGGTTCAAGTTCAATCATCAGAAAAGCCTTTTCGACGTCAGCCAGCACTGGTATTGAGCAGTTACGGAAACGGAGAAGCACACCAGCCAGATCAGGTAACAAAACCGGTCCACGATAGAGACAGTCGTTCAAACAAGCTTGGCCTTTAGGATGGGCACTAGCGTCATAAACCACTCTCAATTTTTTCGGAGTGATGACGGCATGGTGAGGCAGGTAGTGCTCGCGGCTACCCGGACTGCAACTTGTTTGTTCTATGATTCCTTGTTGTCGTTGCTCGTCGATAACTTCGTTGTACTTCTTAAGCTGACTTGGCTCGTTTCGTAGTCGATTGAGTGTAGCCACCAGTCGTCGATAGGCCATAGCAAAATTGGATGGTAACTCCGGACAAGGATCCCGCCACGGCCATTTCACACAGTAACGCCCATCCTCCAACTGCCGAATTGACTTGTCAACCATTTTCTCCGCCAGTTGGTCGTCGTCTTGTGCTGGGTCGTCCTTTATTCCAATAGTCTCCAGAGACCAAAATTCTTCGATTGTCGTTGCTGAAGGCATTTGTTCTTGATTATAAGGATTGACCGCCATTAACGATGAGGAAGTCCCAGTCAGAGCAGGTAAGTTCACTTCTCCCCCAAGTACAGGTCCAAGGACAGTTCGGATGACTGTAAATCCATGGTTGGTCATCTTACAGCCAATGAAGTACTTCCAAAATTCCCGCGTTCCAATTAGTATGTCCGGTTTTCCAATGTCCATTCTCAACACGTAACTATCCGAGCAGATGTCGCCTATGTATTTCGGAGTTTCCATTTGGGCGGCAATTTCTTCAATATAGTTGAGTTCAATTTTCTCCCATTGACCATCCAATCTCTTAAGTTGTAGTTTGTATCGCGCAGAATCAAAACATAACGGTTCTTTCTTTTCACCACCAAGTACATGGACACGCATCTTCTCAGACTGCTCTTTCTTCAAATCAAGTTGGCGAACAAGAGATCCCGAGATAAAACTAGTTTGACTGCCAGGGTCGAGGAAGACGACTGCCGTGGCTTGACGATTGCGTGCTCCCATAGGCCGGACAACCACTTCAGTAACCATGAGTAGCGCTCTTGGTCTGCTTGTCGGTTGTGCCTTGAGTTCAGTTGCTTTAGCAATAGCAGGTGGGTCTGTGGCCATTCCAGTGTGAGTAGTCGGTGCTTGTTTGAGTGTTGATACTTCGCGTGTTGATTGGCCAAGCGGTTGTGAGTTAGCTCCTGTTGGTCGTCCTGCGTTCGAGGTAGTGGTAGGCTGACTCCCATTTTGTGGTGCCTCAAGTCCCATATGTCCTTGTTTCATACACACGATAAAATGATGGCGGTTTTTGCATATACGGCACCTCTTCATGCTTTGGCATTGATTGAGAGTATGGTCGTTCCTGAGGCAATTGAGACATCTATGTTGTTCCAGTAAACGCGATTGACGTTTCTGCGGTGTATTCCATGTTGTACATTGACTTGGTAAGTGTTCGGACCCTGTACTGCATAGAGAACATCCTTTATCAATAGCCATGGATGGTGGTCGTGGAAGTCGTTCATAACGGTTGCTAGCTGGTTGGACCGCGATAAAAGAACGTGAAACTTGTGCTGGACGGTGTTGAGGTTGTCTGTCTTGAGGTTGACTTCGTTGGCGTTGGTCGTCTTCCCGAGGCCTTCGTTCAGGCACAGCCGGTCGCAAGGTCGTGATGGTTCTCTCCAAACGCTCTTTTCGTTGAACAATGCGTCCCAGTCCGGCGCGAAGGTGAGCCAAAGTCCATTCCTCATCGTCCTGCTCCCAACCAATCAAAATCTCCAAGGCTTCGCGTGGCAGCTTAGATCTGATTATTCCACACACGATTTCGTCCTGGGTTGCATTAGATCCCTCTGGTGATTCCAGCTGGAGACAAATTCTTTCCACATGTTCCCGGAGGTTACGCATTGAAAAAAGTGAGTTGTTAGCCACTTGGAGTTGTAAAAGCTCGGCAATCAGTCCTTCTCGCAAGGCTTTTCCATCGCCAAATTGACGCCGAAGTATGCTGACCACCATCGGGTAGTTCTCATCCGACGGCGGATAACCATCAATTGCACGTCGCGCAGCAGAACCAGGTACCAGACTTTGCAATAAACATAGGTGCTTCTCAAAAGGTGGAAGAGGTTGACTGTTGACAGCACGGTCGAATGCCAGCCAAAATGCAGTCCATTCCTTGGGATCGCCAGCAAACTTCATCGGTTCAAGACGAAAAGGCCTAAAGGTTGAGTAAATCGGTGCACCGTTGTACGTTCCCTGCTGTTGGTACGGTGAAAATCCGGCTTGACTTGCGGAGTTGGTGTGATGGGCACTCGTTCCATTACCAGTTGCTTGCTGTTCGTTAATCCGTGCTTGAGTTTGGCGTCGTAAAAATCCATCAGGGTGTTCAGGCGAGTAGTTTTGTTGACCATTATCTTGTGTGTGATGAGCCTGGCGACGTGCGTTATCATTTTGCTCTTTACCAACGGTGACGGACTTCTCAGTTCTTCGTGAGGAGACTGAACCACGATTGCCGACTCTGCGTTGCTGGAGGCAAACATTAACCAAGTCCACTAATTCATAGGAACGCTCAATCTGCGCCAACGCAGTAGGTTCATCATCCTCCCTGACTTCGCCTCTAGGCGGCGGAAAGGCTTGAAGGATGTCCATCTCGTCCTGTTGTTCCGTTGGCATGAGTCGCGCAATGAAGTCTGACCATTTGTCCACCAGTGCCTGTGCACGACCAGCAGCTTCTCTAAGTTGAACAGCATCTGCCTCCAAACGGTCATCTTCATCCACAGTGGTGTCAGTGGCATTCAACGCGGTTAACACGGCACGCCCTTTTACTTTGAGTGTTGATAAGACGGTTGCTAACTGGAGACGAATCACCGCTGACATGGTTAATTGGTGTAGCTCACTCAAAACAGGTAATTGTAGTCGTAGTTGTCCGACTTAACAAAAGGGGAACGGGTAGTTGATTGTTAAAGCCTATCGCACTAGCTGAAGGAGAGAAATAGCTATAACCCAGTTGCTTTACTGTTGTTGTGGTAGTTGGTGTTGTAGTTGACCACGACGGCGTCCCGGGTCGTGGCACCAGTTTGTCGGGAGACGGGCTTCCCGACAAATTGGATTTTTAGGATCGTGGCACCAGACTGTGTTGGTTGTGCCAACACAGTCAAATAACAGAAGGAGAACAGTAAGTGAACCTCGAGGCGGTTCACTTTTCCACTCAAACAAAATACAACGACAAGTCAACAATAAATTTACTTCTTCCACAAAAAATAATAGCCAAAAAAACAGAGCAGTAAAATAAATCGAGCACTAATTAAACAAAGGTAGAAGCCGCGGATCAGCCAACCAAAAGATGAGAGTTGAAATTGAAAACTGGAAGCGGTTGAAAGTAAAAACTGGAGGTGAATGGTAATTTTTGGGGGGCTGATCCTCGGCTTAAATAGAGATTAAAAGAGGGCGGGTCTTGGCAAAAAACTCAAAAAATGCGAACTTGAAAAATAATGCTTAATAGATTATAGAAAACCAAATGTGTAGAGAGAACGGGGCAGAGAAGACAATCGGAAAAAACAATAGGAAAAATTTAAGTTGTGACAGGCGCAAACTGTCACTAAAAAATAGAGAGAAAAAATTTTGGCGGGAAAAAGGTTTAAAAAGATTGAGTGGACAATGAAAAAAATAAAGGGTGAACGGCTAAAAAATTAACGAGGAGTGAACGGGGGACAATTTAAAAAAGAGACAATTCAATGAAAAGTCGCCAAAATTGGCGACAGGGGAATCGGGGACGGGGCCACTTCGAGAATTGGTCTAGAAGTTATGGAATTATTTAGAGCCTATAATCCGCAAGTCGATTGGTTTTTGGTCACTGGAATTTTGGTCACCAATCTTTTTGGAATTTTGGTCACCAAACGTAAAAAAGGAATCTTATCTAGAACATATGAAATATTAAGGTATATAATTTATTATTTCAGCATATGCTTCTTTATAAAAAAGAAAATGGAAAGGAAGTACCACCGCATCGTTTTGAAGTTATAGAAGTACCAATAGATGAAAAAAATTTGATTCAAAGTATTATTAGGAATCATGGACTAGAATATGCATATCAAGATTATAAAAGAGGATTTAAATATTGGAATGTGGGAATTTATTATGGTAATACTAATTTAAATTTGTAATATTTAAAAGTAAAGCTTTCCTCCAGATACGTGTACTGATTAAAAGGGTTGGTCCCCGACGGAAGGGGGGGTGAGAGCCATGGGGAAAGGTTTTCGGAGAGGCAGCGCCACGGAAGGGGGGGGGGGGTGGGAGGGAGACGGGGACGGGGAATTTTCAAAAAATCTCTCAACTTCCCCGACTTTCGAGGACAGGGACGGGGACCAACCCTTCTGATTAATGATCGGTAGACGTTTAGTTTTGAAATTATTAATAAATATTTTTGAATTCTAATTGATTGGAAATTTTAGAAATTTTTGATGTTTCTGTATCATTTTGCTTCTAAATAGTAAAAAAATTTTACTTGTTAATAAAATATTTAAATAATAAAATATAATAATTTTTTATTAAAGAAATAATTACAAATGGGCAACTTTTAAACTGGCTTAAACAGCAAAACTATTCAGCTGGAATTGCTGAGTTTAGTGTGATAGCCGGATCTTTTGCTGTCTTTGATGTTTTAGGGATTCAAAATACTTTTAATGTTTCTGCTTCAGTGTTCTTTCCAGGATATCTCCAATTTCTTGAATTTTATAGAAATCCGATTGATTTTACTAGACTTGGAATTCCCGGTTATATTAAAATTATTTTTTAAATTCTTTATCGGGTTTCTTTAACTATTCACATAAAGTCAAAGCTAAAATTAGCCCAAGTTTCTTTGTTGTATTAACTATCGCCGAACGAGCTTGGTTCAAAAATGATTCTAAATAGTGTATAATTCTTTACTATACCCCTAAATACCAATCATGCTCGATTAGACAAAGTTGTGTCATTATGCTTTTAATCCTTCACATAAGGCCTTCGATTCAGACATACGGACATATAAGAATAAATTTTTTTATCTACATATGTCATTACCTTATTCTCAGTACCACTCCCACAGTACATTAGATTTCTCCACATGTGACTGTCGCACAACTTTGTTAGTATTTGTTTTAATTTCCTAAATAGGTACATACATACGTATAATAAAAATATTTAAAGAATATCAATATACTCTGCCAGGAGCGTGGACCCATGGTGGTCATTCTACAAATTATGAAGCTATAAATCAACGAGTTTTAACAGAATTAACACAAATTTCTAATTCAAATTATAGAGATTTGATATATGAAGAGATTATTGAAGAAGACCAAATACCAAACTTGGTCGAATTATTTAAAAAAATTAATTATCATTTTGTGAATCAACACAAATTTGTAAATTTTGAACATTTTCCTGAACATCAAAAAATTATTTATATTGGGGGTATTGTTGTCGAAGAGAATAAACGAATTTTAACTAAAAGAGGAAAAACAAATCCTTCACCGGAAGAAGTAAAATTTATTTTAAATAGAATAGTAACCCTCATGTAGCTTCTGGGCCCGTAGAATAAATTCGGGGTAAAATAACCGGTTGAATAACCGGGTTAAATAACCCTGAATTCCGAGTAAAATTGGTAGAATAAATTCGGTAGAATAAATTCGCATTTTTACTCCAAACTTGAGTTTACTGTAACTCGCGAGTAACTCTCTTTAATTTTATTCCTATATTGAGCTTTCTTTAAAAAGCTTTAATTTTTTAGTAAAATCATTAGAGTTAGAAGTTTTGAAAATGCCGGATCCGGTTTCCGAATTTTTATATTTTTTCTCATCCGGACCGGACTTTCCGGATCAAAATCCGGATTTTTTAGACCCGTATCCTGACCCGGAAAAATTTCAAAAAAATTTTTTCATGAATATTTTTCATTTTTGATTGTAAAATTTTTTTTTAAAAATTTGAAAACTTAATATATTTCGGAAAGGAGCATTCGAGAAGCTTTTTACCCTGTTACACTGCCCCCGACAAGTGTAGTAATTTTACCCTTAGCTGAGGGTTATTTGACCCATGTAAATAATTTATTCTACCAATGTGAAAAGTTACTCGGGGTTTTGGGTTAATTTAGCGGTTTGTTTAACCCTGAACTCAGAGTAGGAATTTATGCTGCGGGTTGAGAGTTATTTGACCCTCGGGTAGGGGTTAAATAACCCTTACACCGAATTTATTTTACGGGCTCTGAATAGAAATTGTTCCCCTTAAGGATAGGAAGAAAGGTTTCCTCCGTTTTTATTTATCCAAGGTCTTGGCTCAGAAAAGGATGTATAATTAAATAATACTTTTTTATACTATGTAGTCTCTCTTATTTGAGAGAGGGTAATTATTCGAGCATTTACGGTATAAATAATATATAATTATTTAAAGCGTGATTGTGTTGTCTATGTCTCCTTTGGTACAATAAACATTGAAGGGATGGATGTTGATAATCTTAAAATAATGCTTGACATTTTTACAAAATATAAGCATTGCTTATTTAAAGTCACATTGGGAAAAGATCATCATTTAAAAAGATATTATCGCAAGACAAATATCTCTTTTAAAGGATTTGTTAATCAACAAGAAATATTGGGTAGTTAAATGATTTTTTAATTAATCTCAATTTATTTTATTTTTCAGCTAAAGAAAATACAAAATTATTTATTTCCCATTGTGGAATAAATAGTTTGACTGAGGTAACTTAATTTAATACTATCAAAGCTCAATTTAATAAATATCTCATTTTAAACAAACGATTATTATATATGGATGCTTTTATTGCGACTTAACCCCACCTTTTATGTAGTTTCAAAACAAATAAAAACTAGGTCCTGGTCGAAAACTAGAGATCGGAATTTTGTTCCGTACCGTATTCCGTACCGTAATACCGACTGTAATACCGAGAAATACCGACAAATACCGATATTTTTCATCGGTACCGTATTCCGTACCGTATTTTTTTTAATTTTTCCGTACCGTATTCCGTACCGTACTACCGATACGGAATACCGATAAATACCAAAAAATACGGCCGTAGTACGGTACGGTCCGATCTCTATCGAAAACTAAAGCTTCGATACTTTTATTAATATTTGAATATCGATGTTGAAATTGTTGATTTTGTACTATAAATTTGTGGAGTTTAAATGTATACTGTAAAAATCTCAATATCCCTAACCGAATAACTGAAGGATTTTTCGGTTGATTCAGTTTCGGATATCCAACGAATTTCCTGGAACCGACAACCGTATTTACAAACATTAAACCATTATTTAATTCTTAAATTAATATTTTAGTCAATCTATGCCGGTGTTCCATTGATCTGTATTCCAGATGGGGGTGATCAGTTTTACCTTTCCTCCCTTGTTGAACACCTAGGTATTGGATTCTTTGTATTACCGAACCAGAATTTTAATGAACAAATTGAAAATGCTCTTGAAAATATAATGGGGGAAAGGTAATACTGAATGATTATTTGAATTATTTAAATATTTATTTTAGAAATATTTATCAAAATATTTATCAAGAAGCTGTAAACAAACTGAGAACTAAAATACTTGATGATTTCTACGACAACAACAATCCATGGATAAAAAGCATTTTTATTGGAAAGATTGAAGAATATATTGGGGAATGATTGGGTGATGAAGAAGAGATTGTTGGGATTTTTGGGGATTTTTTTGTGGATTTTTAGGGGTTTTTTTTAAAATTGTATGGGGATTTATTTATTTTTAATTTTGGATTTTTTGGGGGGTTTTTTTTAAATGGATGGGGATTTTTTAAAAAATGGATGGCTCTGATGATGAAGTGATTGTTGGGATTAAAGGGTTTTTTGGTGATTTTTTAAATCGGATTGGGTATTATTTAAATTGGGATTTTTAAAATGTTTTACTGAGCCGGGGTAAACCAAGGTTTAGGGTTCCCCTTTTTTCTTCACCAATTCTTTCCTTTATATGTACAGAATGGTCAGACTTTTTCCCTTCTCAATTTTACTCTAAATATCTCTGTCATGTTCAATGAGAGACATTAATAAAGAAAAGTTTATTTTTAACTAGTCTGTGCCTTCTCCAGCAAGTGAGGAAGGGAGAGTTTGAACATTCTGTACATATAAAGGAAGAATTTGGGGAATTAAGAAACTGTTGGGATTTTTTAGATTTATTTAAATTTGTTGGGGATTTATTTTGGGGGTTTTATTTAAATTTGGGTATTTTTTTAAGTTTATTTAAAAACATTTATTTAAATGACAGAGTTGCCGACTTACGTGTACTGATTAAAAGGGTTGGTCCCCGACGGAAGGGGGGGTGAGAGCCATGGGGAAAGGTTTTCGGAGAGGCAGCGCCACGGAAGGGGGGGGGGGTGGGAGGGAGACGGGGACGGGGAATTTTCAAAAAATCTCTCAACTTCCCCGACTTTCGAGGACAGGGACGGGGACCAACCCTTCTGATTAATGATCGGTAGACGTTTAGTTTTGAAATTATTAATAAATATTTTTGAATTCTAATTGATTGGAAATTTTAGAAATTTTTGATGTTTCTGTATCATTTTGCTTCTAAATAGTAAAAAAATTTTACTTGTTAATAAAATATTTAAATAATAAAATATAATAATTTTTTATTAAAGAAATAATTACAAATGGGCAACTTTTAAACTGGCTTAAACAGCAAAACTATTCAGCTGGAATTGCTGAGTTTAGTGTGATAGCCGGATCTTTTGCTGTCTTTGATGTTTTAGGGATTCAAAATACTTTTAATGTTTCTGCTTCAGTGTTCTTTCCAGGATATCTCCAATTTCTTGAATTTTATAGAAATCCGATTGATTTTACTAGACTTGGAATTCCCGGTTATATTAAAATTATTTTTTAAATTCTTTATCGGGTTTCTTTAACTATTCACATAAAGTCAAAGCTAAAATTAGCCCAAGTTTCTTTGTTGTATTAACTATCGCCGAACGAGCTTGGTTCAAAAATGATTCTAAATAGTGTATAATTCTTTACTATACCCCTAAATACCAATCATGCTCGATTAGACAAAGTTGTGTCATTATGCTTTTAATCCTTCACATAAGGCCTTCGATTCAGACATACGGACATATAAGAATAAATTTTTTTATCTACATATGTCATTACCTTATTCTCAGTACCACTCCCACAGTACATTAGATTTCTCCACATGTGACTGTCGCACAACTTTGTTAGTATTTGTTTTAATTTCCTAAATAGGTACATACATACGTATAATAAAAATATTTAAAGAATATCAATATACTCTGCCAGGAGCGTGGACCCATGGTGGTCATTCTACAAATTATGAAGCTATAAATCAACGAGTTTTAACAGAATTAACACAAATTTCTAATTCAAATTATAGAGATTTGATATATGAAGAGATTATTGAAGAAGACCAAATACCAAACTTGGTCGAATTATTTAAAAAAATTAATTATCATTTTGTGAATCAACACAAATTTGTAAATTTTGAACATTTTCCTGAACATCAAAAAATTATTTATATTGGGGGTATTGTTGTCGAAGAGAATAAACGAATTTTAACTAAAAGAGGAAAAACAAATCCTTCACCGGAAGAAGTAAAATTTATTTTAAATAGAATAGTAACCCTCATGTAGCTTCTGGGCCCGTAGAATAAATTCGGGGTAAAATAACCGGTTGAATAACCGGGTTAAATAACCCTGAATTCCGAGTAAAATTGGTAGAATAAATTCGGTAGAATAAATTCGCATTTTTACTCCAAACTTGAGTTTACTGTAACTCGCGAGTAACTCTCTTTAATTTTATTCCTATATTGAGCTTTCTTTAAAAAGCTTTAATTTTTTAGTAAAATCATTAGAGTTAGAAGTTTTGAAAATGCCGGATCCGGTTTCCGAATTTTTATATTTTTTCTCATCCGGACCGGACTTTCCGGATCAAAATCCGGATTTTTTAGACCCGTATCCTGACCCGGAAAAATTTCAAAAAAATTTTTTCATGAATATTTTTCATTTTTGATTGTAAAATTTTTTTTTAAAAATTTGAAAACTTAATATATTTCGGAAAGGAGCATTCGAGAAGCTTTTTACCCTGTTACACTGCCCCCGACAAGTGTAGTAATTTTACCCTTAGCTGAGGGTTATTTGACCCATGTAAATAATTTATTCTACCAATGTGAAAAGTTACTCGGGGTTTTGGGTTAATTTAGCGGTTTGTTTAACCCTGAACTCAGAGTAGGAATTTATGCTGCGGGTTGAGAGTTATTTGACCCTCGGGTAGGGGTTAAATAACCCTTACACCGAATTTATTTTACGGGCTCTGAATAGAAATTGTTCCCCTTAAGGATAGGAAGAAAGGTTTCCTCCGTTTTTATTTATCCAAGGTCTTGGCTCAGAAAAGGATGTATAATTAAATAATACTTTTTTATACTATGTAGTCTCTCTTATTTGAGAGAGGGTAATTATTCGAGCATTTACGGTATAAATAATATATAATTATTTAAAGCGTGATTGTGTTGTCTATGTCTCCTTTGGTACAATAAACATTGAAGGGATGGATGTTGATAATCTTAAAATAATGCTTGACATTTTTACAAAATATAAGCATTGCTTATTTAAAGTCACATTGGGAAAAGATCATCATTTAAAAAGATATTATCGCAAGACAAATATCTCTTTTAAAGGATTTGTTAATCAACAAGAAATATTGGGTAGTTAAATGATTTTTTAATTAATCTCAATTTATTTTATTTTTCAGCTAAAGAAAATACAAAATTATTTATTTCCCATTGTGGAATAAATAGTTTGACTGAGGTAACTTAATTTAATACTATCAAAGCTCAATTTAATAAATATCTCATTTTAAACAAACGATTATTATATATGGATGCTTTTATTGCGACTTAACCCCACCTTTTATGTAGTTTCAAAACAAATAAAAACTAGGTCCTGGTCGAAAACTAGAGATCGGAATTTTGTTCCGTACCGTATTCCGTACCGTAATACCGACTGTAATACCGAGAAATACCGACAAATACCGATATTTTTCATCGGTACCGTATTCCGTACCGTATTTTTTTTAATTTTTCCGTACCGTATTCCGTACCGTACTACCGATACGGAATACCGATAAATACCAAAAAATACGGCCGTAGTACGGTACGGTCCGATCTCTATCGAAAACTAAAGCTTCGATACTTTTATTAATATTTGAATATCGATGTTGAAATTGTTGATTTTGTACTATAAATTTGTGGAGTTTAAATGTATACTGTAAAAATCTCAATATCCCTAACCGAATAACTGAAGGATTTTTCGGTTGATTCAGTTTCGGATATCCAACGAATTTCCTGGAACCGACAACCGTATTTACAAACATTAAACCATTATTTAATTCTTAAATTAATATTTTAGTCAATCTATGCCGGTGTTCCATTGATCTGTATTCCAGATGGGGGTGATCAGTTTTACCTTTCCTCCCTTGTTGAACACCTAGGTATTGGATTCTTTGTATTACCGAACCAGAATTTTAATGAACAAATTGAAAATGCTCTTGAAAATATAATGGGGGAAAGGTAATACTGAATGATTATTTGAATTATTTAAATATTTATTTTAGAAATATTTATCAAAATATTTATCAAGAAGCTGTAAACAAACTGAGAACTAAAATACTTGATGATTTCTACGACAACAACAATCCATGGATAAAAAGCATTTTTATTGGAAAGATTGAAGAATATATTGGGGAATGATTGGGTGATGAAGAAGAGATTGTTGGGATTTTTGGGGATTTTTTTGTGGATTTTTAGGGGTTTTTTTTAAAATTGTATGGGGATTTATTTATTTTTAATTTTGGATTTTTTGGGGGGTTTTTTTTAAATGGATGGGGATTTTTTAAAAAATGGATGGCTCTGATGATGAAGTGATTGTTGGGATTAAAGGGTTTTTTGGTGATTTTTTAAATCGGATTGGGTATTATTTAAATTGGGATTTTTAAAATGTTTTACTGAGCCGGGGTAAACCAAGGTTTAGGGTTCCCCTTTTTTCTTCACCAATTCTTTCCTTTATATGTACAGAATGGTCAGACTTTTTCCCTTCTCAATTTTACTCTAAATATCTCTGTCATGTTCAATGAGAGACATTAATAAAGAAAAGTTTATTTTTAACTAGTCTGTGCCTTCTCCAGCAAGTGAGGAAGGGAGAGTTTGAACATTCTGTACATATAAAGGAAGAATTTGGGGAATTAAGAAACTGTTGGGATTTTTTAGATTTATTTAAATTTGTTGGGGATTTATTTTGGGGGTTTTATTTAAATTTGGGTATTTTTTTAAGTTTATTTAAAAACATTTATTTAAATGACAGAGTTGCCGACTTTCATTAAAAACAATTTTGAGGATAAATAGATTGGAAAAATTATAATTGTCCTATTAAGAATTTAATTTTCGTGAAAAATTGGGTTTTGACTAAGTTATTCATTTTGTGGGATTTATTTAAATTGGAGATTTTTATACTATTATGATTTTTTAAAATTTGATTTAAAAACATTTATTTTGATAACAAAGTTGCCGTCTTATATCTAAAATAATATCTTGGGGATTAATTGATAGTAAATGTTATAATTATTATTTATTATTAATATAATAGTAAAAATAAATTTTCCAATTAGGACCTTAATTTTCGCGAAAAAAAATTTAAAAAAATTCAAATATGACGGCAACTCTGTGTATTTTTAATACATATATTCAATTAGATTTAAAAAAACGTCCAATTTTTGATGGATATTTGGGATTTATTTTAACTTTGGATAAAAAAGTTTTTTTTGTAAACGGTTATTAATTAAATTCATTTTTTCGACCTTGTGAAACTATTTGCCTAATATCAAAAAGTTTAATTAAATGTTCCTGGCAATGTCTTTTATTGCTTAGACCATTGAAGTTTCTTTAACAGCTCAGCATATTTTTTTCAAAGAAAAAATTTTCGCTCTCTTTTTTTTTTGATAAATACATTAGAGTCGACGGAGGCTCTAAAAAGCTCTCCTCCCGGCGGAGGCTCTCATTAAAGCCAGGACGGAGGGGTTGGTCGGTATTATTTCGATAAATATCGAAACCGAATATTGAAAAAATATCGTATCGAGCCGGGCTCTAATAAATAATTTAACACAATTTTTAAGTGATCTAGATTCTGATTCTGTATTTAAAATTTTAGATTTGATTTTAAAATTTTGAGAAAATTTTCAAAGTTAAATAAAATCCGCCAAACTTAAGCATAAAACGGACACAAATAACAAAGTTGTGTGGACGGAATATCCCAAGACTCTCTCTAAAATAATCACTCGCCCTATTAATTACCCCCTCCTGACAGAGAGTGAAGCAATAATTACCCTGATAATTATTATAACATATACGGTATTTTAGGTATCTCTGTTCTATGACTATAAATAGTTGTAGCCTTATATGTAGCCTTGTATTCGGCTACATATAAGGCAATAGCATTATATTCGGGCCCTATCTATAAAACATAGATTTTTGATAATTTTAATCAATTTTTTGAATAAAAATTTTAATGCCGATGCTTGCCACATTTTTAAATATGCGTGCATGTAGAGATGCATTTAAAATAGTAGCTGATCATTCATTATAGATTTTAAATTGGCTATTCATTTTAAATAATTTAACGAATATTTTTATTTAATTTTGATTTTTTTAATTATAATCATTTAAAAATAAATTTTAATTTAATTTAAAATAGAAATTTGTAGAGGAAATGTATTTAAAATTAATTTTTTGGATTTTATTTTTATTAATTTTTGTCAATATTTCCATTGAGAGAAATTGTAAATGTCCAAAAACTAGGGGAAAAAGTTTGTACAAACGTCGATTTAAAAGAGGTAATTGTTGTAAGAGAGGAGGTACTGGCGGTCATGGAGGAACTTTGAGTTCTGGAAGTGGAAGTGAGGGTTCTGAATCAGAGGAAACTGAAAGACAAAGTCATGGACAATATTATGGAGAACCAAGTCAAGGTGTAACATCCAATGTGTCAGAATTTGGAGGAGGTTATACTGGAAGCTATTTTGGACAAAGTTCAGGAGGTGCTCATGAAGAAGGAAAAAAGAAAATTTTATATATTTGCGACAACTATTTCTACTCTCACTTGGAACTAAATGTAAATTATATTTGTACATAAATAACTGCCTCCCTACAATTTAAAAAATGAACCAAAACTTTTATTTATTTAAATATTTTCAGACATTGTTGGCTAACATTTTATCCGACAAACACACTGTGGTAAGTGATTACGTGATAGGACGGGGAATCGGGGACGGGGCCACTTCGAGAATTGGTCTAGAAGTTATGGAATTATTTAGAGCCTATAATCCGCAAGTCGATTGGTTTTTGGTCACTGGAATTTTGGTCACCAATCTTTTTGGAATTTTGGTCACCAAACGTAAAAAAGGAATCTTATCTAGAACATATGAAATATTAAGGTATATAATTTATTATTTCAGCATATGCTTCTTTATAAAAAAGAAAATGGAAAGGAAGTACCACCGCATCGTTTTGAAGTTATAGAAGTACCAATAGATGAAAAAAATTTGATTCAAAGTATTATTAGGAATCATGGACTAGAATATGCATATCAAGATTATAAAAGAGGATTTAAATATTGGAATGTGGGAATTTATTATGGTAATACTAATTTAAATTTGTAATATTTAAAAGTAAAGCTTTCCTCCAGATACGTGTACTGATTAAAAGGGTTGGTCCCCGACGGAAGGGGGGGTGAGAGCCATGGGGAAAGGTTTTCGGAGAGGCAGCGCCACGGAAGGGGGGGGGGGGGGTGGGAGGGAGACGGGGACGGGGAATTTTCAAAAAATCTCTCAACTTCCCCGACTTTCGAGGACAGGGACGGGGACCAACCCTTCTGATTAATGATCGGTAGACGTTTAGTTTTGAAATTATTAATAAATATTTTTGAATTCTAATTGATTGGAAATTTTAGAAATTTTTGATGTTTCTGTATCATTTTGCTTCTAAATAGTAAAAAAATTTTACTTGTTAATAAAATATTTAAATAATAAAATATAATAATTTTTTATTAAAGAAATAATTACAAATGGGCAACTTTTAAACTGGCTTAAACAGCAAAACTATTCAGCTGGAATTGCTGAGTTTAGTGTGATAGCCGGATCTTTTGCTGTCTTTGATGTTTTAGGGATTCAAAATACTTTTAATGTTTCTGCTTCAGTGTTCTTTCCAGGATATCTCCAATTTCTTGAATTTTATAGAAATCCGATTGATTTTACTAGACTTGGAATTCCCGGTTATATTAAAATTATTTTTTAAATTCTTTATCGGGTTTCTTTAACTATTCACATAAAGTCAAAGCTAAAATTAGCCCAAGTTTCTTTGTTGTATTAACTATCGCCGAACGAGCTTGGTTCAAAAATGATTCTAAATAGTGTATAATTCTTTACTATACCCCTAAATACCAATCATGCTCGATTAGACAAAGTTGTGTCATTATGCTTTTAATCCTTCACATAAGGCCTTCGATTCAGACATACGGACATATAAGAATAAATTTTTTTATCTACATATGTCATTACCTTATTCTCAGTACCACTCCCACAGTACATTAGATTTCTCCACATGTGACTGTCGCACAACTTTGTTAGTATTTGTTTTAATTTCCTAAATAGGTACATACATACGTATAATAAAAATATTTAAAGAATATCAATATACTCTGCCAGGAGCGTGGACCCATGGTGGTCATTCTACAAATTATGAAGCTATAAATCAACGAGTTTTAACAGAATTAACACAAATTTCTAATTCAAATTATAGAGATTTGATATATGAAGAGATTATTGAAGAAGACCAAATACCAAACTTGGTCGAATTATTTAAAAAAATTAATTATCATTTTGTGAATCAACACAAATTTGTAAATTTTGAACATTTTCCTGAACATCAAAAAATTATTTATATTGGGGGTATTGTTGTCGAAGAGAATAAACGAATTTTAACTAAAAGAGGAAAAACAAATCCTTCACCGGAAGAAGTAAAATTTATTTTAAATAGAATAGTAACCCTCATGTAGCTTCTGGGCCCGTAGAATAAATTCGGGGTAAAATAACCGGTTGAATAACCGGGTTAAATAACCCTGAATTCCGAGTAAAATTGGTAGAATAAATTCGGTAGAATAAATTCGCATTTTTACTCCAAACTTGAGTTTACTGTAACTCGCGAGTAACTCTCTTTAATTTTATTCCTATATTGAGCTTTCTTTAAAAAGCTTTAATTTTTTAGTAAAATCATTAGAGTTAGAAGTTTTGAAAATGCCGGATCCGGTTTCCGAATTTTTATATTTTTTCTCATCCGGACCGGACTTTCCGGATCAAAATCCGGATTTTTTAGACCCGTATCCTGACCCGGAAAAATTTCAAAAAAATTTTTTCATGAATATTTTTCATTTTTGATTGTAAAATTTTTTTTTAAAAATTTGAAAACTTAATATATTTCGGAAAGGAGCATTCGAGAAGCTTTTTACCCTGTTACACTGCCCCCGACAAGTGTAGTAATTTTACCCTTAGCTGAGGGTTATTTGACCCATGTAAATAATTTATTCTACCAATGTGAAAAGTTACTCGGGGTTTTGGGTTAATTTAGCGGTTTGTTTAACCCTGAACTCAGAGTAGGAATTTATGCTGCGGGTTGAGAGTTATTTGACCCTCGGGTAGGGGTTAAATAACCCTTACACCGAATTTATTTTACGGGCTCTGAATAGAAATTGTTCCCCTTAAGGATAGGAAGAAAGGTTTCCTCCGTTTTTATTTATCCAAGGTCTTGGCTCAGAAAAGGATGTATAATTAAATAATACTTTTTTATACTATGTAGTCTCTCTTATTTGAGAGAGGGTAATTATTCGAGCATTTACGGTAAAAATAATATATAATTATTTAAAGCGTGATTGTGTTGTCTATGTCTCCTTTGGTACAATAAACATTGAAGGGATGGATGTTGATAATCTTAAAATAATGCTTGACATTTTTACAAAATATAAGCATTGCTTATTTAAAGTCACATTGGGAAAAGATCATCATTTAAAAAGATATTATCGCAAGACAAATATCTCTTTTAAAGGATTTGTTAATCAACAAGAAATATTGGGTAGTTAAATGATTTTTTAATTAATCTCAATTTATTTTATTTTTCAGCTAAAGAAAATACAAAATTATTTATTTCCCATTGTGGAATAAATAGTTTGACTGAGGTAACTTAATTTAATACTATCAAAGCTCAATTTAATAAATATCTCATTTTAAACAAACGATTATTATATATGGATGCTTTTATTGCGACTTAACCCCACCTTTTATGTAGTTTCAAAACAAATAAAAACTAGGTCCTGGTCGAAAACTAGAGATCGGAATTTTGTTCCGTACCGTATTCCGTACCGTAATACCGACTGTAATACCGAGAAATACCGACAAATACCGATATTTTTCATCGGTACCGTATTCCGTACCGTATTTTTTTTAATTTTTCCGTACCGTATTCCGTACCGTACTACCGATACGGAATACCGATAAATACCAAAAAATACGGCCGTAGTACGGTACGGTCCGATCTCTATCGAAAACTAAAGCTTCGATACTTTTATTAATATTTGAATATCGATGTTGAAATTGTTGATTTTGTACTATAAATTTGTGGAGTTTAAATGTATACTGTAAAAATCTCAATATCCCTAACCGAATAACTGAAGGATTTTTCGGTTGATTCAGTTTCGGATATCCAACGAATTTCCTGGAACCGACAACCGTATTTACAAACATTAAACCATTATTTAATTCTTAAATTAATATTTTAGTCAATCTATGCCGGTGTTCCATTGATCTGTATTCCAGATGGGGGTGATCAGTTTTACCTTTCCTCCCTTGTTGAACACCTAGGTATTGGATTCTTTGTATTACCGAACCAGAATTTTAATGAACAAATTGAAAATGCTCTTGAAAATATAATGGGGGAAAGGTAATACTGAATGATTATTTGAATTATTTAAATATTTATTTTAGAAATATTTATCAAAATATTTATCAAGAAGCTGTAAACAAACTGAGAACTAAAATACTTGATGATTTCTACGACAACAACAATCCATGGATAAAAAGCATTTTTATTGGAAAGATTGAAGAATATATTGGGGAATGATTGGGTGATGAAGAAGAGATTGTTGGGATTTTTGGGGATTTTTTTGTGGATTTTTAGGGGTTTTTTTTAAAATTGTATGGGGATTTATTTATTTTTAATTTTGGATTTTTTGGGGGGTTTTTTTTAAATGGATGGGGATTTTTTAAAAAATGGATGGCTCTGATGATGAAGTGATTGTTGGGATTAAAGGGTTTTTTGGTGATTTTTTAAATCGGATTGGGTATTATTTAAATTGGGATTTTTAAAATGTTTTACTGAGCCGGGGTAAACCAAGGTTTAGGGTTCCCCTTTTTTCTTCACCAATTCTTTCCTTTATATGTACAGAATGGTCAGACTTTTTCCCTTCTCAATTTTACTCTAAATATCTCTGTCATGTTCAATGAGAGACATTAATAAAGAAAAGTTTATTTTTAACTAGTCTGTGCCTTCTCCAGCAAGTGAGGAAGGGAGAGTTTGAACATTCTGTACATATAAAGGAAGAATTTGGGGAATTAAGAAACTGTTGGGATTTTTTAGATTTATTTAAATTTGTTGGGGATTTATTTTGGGGGTTTTATTTAAATTTGGGTATTTTTTTAAGTTTATTTAAAAACATTTATTTAAATGACAGAGTTGCCGACTTTCATTAAAAACAATTTTGAGGATAAATAGATTGGAAAAATTATAATTGTCCTATTAAGAATTTAATTTTCGTGAAAAATTGGGTTTTGACTAAGTTATTCATTTTGTGGGATTTATTTAAATTGGAGATTTTTATACTATTATGATTTTTTAAAATTTGATTTAAAAACATTTATTTTGATAACAAAGTTGCCGTCTTATATCTAAAATAATATCTTGGGGATTAATTGATAGTAAATGTTATAATTATTATTTATTATTAATATAATAGTAAAAATAAATTTTCCAATTAGGACCTTAATTTTCGCGAAAAAAAATTTAAAAAAATTCAAATATGACGGCAACTCTGTGTATTTTTAATACATATATTCAATTAGATTTAAAAAAACGTCCAATTTTTGATGGATATTTGGGATTTATTTTAACTTTGGATAAAAAAGTTTTTTTTGTAAACGGTTATTAATTAAATTCATTTTTTCGACCTTGTGAAACTATTTGCCTAATATCAAAAAGTTTAATTAAATGTTCCTGGCAATGTCTTTTATTGCTTAGACCATTGAAGTTTCTTTAACAGCTCAGCATATTTTTTTCAAAGAAAAAATTTTCGCTCTCTTTTTTCTTTGATAAATACATTAGAGTCGACGGAGGCTCTAAAAAGCTCTCCTCCCGGCGGAGGCTCTCATTAAAGCCAGGACGGAGGGGTTGGTCGGTATTATTTCGATAAATATCGAAACCGAATATTGAAAAAATATCGTATCGAGCCGGGCTCTAATAAATAATTTAACACAATTTTTAAGTGATCTAGATTCTGATTCTGTATTTAAAATTTTAGATTTGATTTTAAAATTTTGAGAAAATTTTCAAAGTTAAATAAAATCCGCCAAACTTAAGCATAAAACGGACACAAATAACAAAGTTGTGTGGACGGAATATCCCAAGACTCTCTCTAAAATAATCACTCGCCCTATTAATTACCCCCTCCTGACAGAGAGTGAAGCAATAATTACCCTGATAATTATTATAACATATACGGTATTTTAGGTATCTCTGTTCTATGACTATAAATAGTTGTAGCCTTTTATAAATAGTTGTAGCCTTATATGTAGCCTTGTATTCGGCTACATATAAGGCAATAGCATTATATTCGGGCCCTATCTATAAAACATAGATTTTTGATAATTTTAATCAATTTTTTGAATAAAAATTTTAATGCCGATGCTTGCCACATTTTTAAATATGCGTGCATGTAGAGATGCATTTAAAATAGTAGCTGATCATTCATTATAGATTTTAAATTGGCTATTCATTTTAAATAATTTAACGAATATTTTTATTTAATTTTGATTTTTTTAATTATAATCATTTAAAAATAAATTTTAATTTAATTTAAAATAGAAATTTGTAGAGGAAATGTATTTAAAATTAATTTTTTGGATTTTATTTTTATTAATTTTTGTCAATATTTCCATTGAGAGAAATTGTAAATGTCCAAAAACTAGGGGAAAAAGTTTGTACAAACGTCGATTTAAAAGAGGTAATTGTTGTAAGAGAGGAGGTACTGGCGGTCATGGAGGAACTTTGAGTTCTGGAAGTGGAAGTGAGGGTTCTGAATCAGAGGAAACTGAAAGACAAAGTCATGGACAATATTATGGAGAACCAAGTCAAGGTGTAACATCCAATGTGTCAGAATTTGGAGGAGGTTATACTGGAAGCTATTTTGGACAAAGTTCAGGAGGTGCTCATGAAGAAGGAAAAAAGAAAATTTTATATATTTGCGACAACTATTTCTACTCTCACTTGGAACTAAATGTAAATTATATTTGTACATAAATAACTGCCTCCCTACAATTTAAAAAATGAACCAAAACTTTTATTTATTTAAATATTTTCAGACATTGTTGGCTAACATTTTATCCGACAAACACACTGTGGTAAGTGATTACGTGATAGGACGGGGAATCGGGGACGGGGCCACTTCGAGAATTGGTCTAGAAGTTATGGAATTATTTAGAGCCTATAATCCGCAAGTCGATTGGTTTTTGGTCACTGGAATTTTGGTCACCAATCTTTTTGGAATTTTGGTCACCAAACGTAAAAAAGGAATCTTATCTAGAACATATGAAATATTAAGGTATATAATTTATTATTTCAGCATATGCTTCTTTATAAAAAAGAAAATGGAAAGGAAGTACCACCGCATCGTTTTGAAGTTATAGAAGTACCAATAGATGAAAAAAATTTGATTCAAAGTATTATTAGGAATCATGGACTAGAATATGCATATCAAGATTATAAAAGAGGATTTAAATATTGGAATGTGGGAATTTATTATGGTAATACTAATTTAAATTTGTAATATTTAAAAGTAAAGCTTTCCTCCAGATACGTGTACTGATTAAAAGGGTTGGTCCCCGACGGAAGGGGGGGTGAGAGCCATGGGGAAAGGTTTTCGGAGAGGCAGCGCCACGGAAGGGGGGGGGGTGGGAGGGAGACGGGGACGGGGAATTTTCAAAAAATCTCTCAACTTCCCCGACTTTCGAGGACAGGGACGGGGACCAACCCTTCTGATTAATGATCGGTAGACGTTTAGTTTTGAAATTATTAATAAATATTTTTGAATTCTAATTGATTGGAAATTTTAGAAATTTTTGATGTTTCTGTATCATTTTGCTTCTAAATAGTAAAAAAATTTTACTTGTTAATAAAATATTTAAATAATAAAATATAATAATTTTTTATTAAAGAAATAATTACAAATGGGCAACTTTTAAACTGGCTTAAACAGCAAAACTATTCAGCTGGAATTGCTGAGTTTAGTGTGATAGCCGGATCTTTTGCTGTCTTTGATGTTTTAGGGATTCAAAATACTTTTAATGTTTCTGCTTCAGTGTTCTTTCCAGGATATCTCCAATTTCTTGAATTTTATAGAAATCCGATTGATTTTACTAGACTTGGAATTCCCGGTTATATTAAAATTATTTTTTAAATTCTTTATCGGGTTTCTTTAACTATTCACATAAAGTCAAAGCTAAAATTAGCCCAAGTTTCTTTGTTGTATTAACTATCGCCGAACGAGCTTGGTTCAAAAATGATTCTAAATAGTGTATAATTCTTTACTATACCCCTAAATACCAATCATGCTCGATTAGACAAAGTTGTGTCATTATGCTTTTAATCCTTCACATAAGGCCTTCGATTCAGACATACGGACATATAAGAATAAATTTTTTTATCTACATATGTCATTACCTTATTCTCAGTACCACTCCCACAGTACATTAGATTTCTCCACATGTGACTGTCGCACAACTTTGTTAGTATTTGTTTTAATTTCCTAAATAGGTACATACATACGTATAATAAAAATATTTAAAGAATATCAATATACTCTGCCAGGAGCGTGGACCCATGGTGGTCATTCTACAAATTATGAAGCTATAAATCAACGAGTTTTAACAGAATTAACACAAATTTCTAATTCAAATTATAGAGATTTGATATATGAAGAGATTATTGAAGAAGACCAAATACCAAACTTGGTCGAATTATTTAAAAAAATTAATTATCATTTTGTGAATCAACACAAATTTGTAAATTTTGAACATTTTCCTGAACATCAAAAAATTATTTATATTGGGGGTATTGTTGTCGAAGAGAATAAACGAATTTTAACTAAAAGAGGAAAAACAAATCCTTCACCGGAAGAAGTAAAATTTATTTTAAATAGAATAGTAACCCTCATGTAGCTTCTGGGCCCGTAGAATAAATTCGGGGTAAAATAACCGGTTGAATAACCGGGTTAAATAACCCTGAATTCCGAGTAAAATTGGTAGAATAAATTCGGTAGAATAAATTCGCATTTTTACTCCAAACTTGAGTTTACTGTAACTCGCGAGTAACTCTCTTTAATTTTATTCCTATATTGAGCTTTCTTTAAAAAGCTTTAATTTTTTAGTAAAATCATTAGAGTTAGAAGTTTTGAAAATGCCGGATCCGGTTTCCGAATTTTTATATTTTTTCTCATCCGGACCGGACTTTCCGGATCAAAATCCGGATTTTTTAGACCCGTATCCTGACCCGGAAAAATTTCAAAAAAATTTTTTCATGAATATTTTTCATTTTTGATTGTAAAATTTTTTTTTAAAAATTTGAAAACTTAATATATTTCGGAAAGGAGCATTCGAGAAGCTTTTTACCCTGTTACACTGCCCCCGACAAGTGTAGTAATTTTACCCTTAGCTGAGGGTTATTTGACCCATGTAAATAATTTATTCTACCAATGTGAAAAGTTACTCGGGGTTTTGGGTTAATTTAGCGGTTTGTTTAACCCTGAACTCAGAGTAGGAATTTATGCTGCGGGTTGAGAGTTATTTGACCCTCGGGTAGGGGTTAAATAACCCTTACACCGAATTTATTTTACGGGCTCTGAATAGAAATTGTTCCCCTTAAGGATAGGAAGAAAGGTTTCCTCCGTTTTTATTTATCCAAGGTCTTGGCTCAGAAAAGGATGTATAATTAAATAATACTTTTTTATACTATGTAGTCTCTCTTATTTGAGAGAGGGTAATTATTCGAGCATTTACGGTATAAATAATATATAATTATTTAAAGCGTGATTGTGTTGTCTATGTCTCCTTTGGTACAATAAACATTGAAGGGATGGATGTTGATAATCTTAAAATAATGCTTGACATTTTTACAAAATATAAGCATTGCTTATTTAAAGTCACATTGGGAAAAGATCATCATTTAAAAAGATATTATCGCAAGACAAATATCTCTTTTAAAGGATTTGTTAATCAACAAGAAATATTGGGTAGTTAAATGATTTTTTAATTAATCTCAATTTATTTTATTTTTCAGCTAAAGAAAATACAAAATTATTTATTTCCCATTGTGGAATAAATAGTTTGACTGAGGTAACTTAATTTAATACTATCAAAGCTCAATTTAATAAATATCTCATTTTAAACAAACGATTATTATATATGGATGCTTTTATTGCGACTTAACCCCACCTTTTATGTAGTTTCAAAACAAATAAAAACTAGGTCCTGGTCGAAAACTAGAGATCGGAATTTTGTTCCGTACCGTATTCCGTACCGTAATACCGACTGTAATACCGAGAAATACCGACAAATACCGATATTTTTCATCGGTACCGTATTCCGTACCGTATTTTTTTTAATTTTTCCGTACCGTATTCCGTACCGTACTACCGATACGGAATACCGATAAATACCAAAAAATACGGCCGTAGTACGGTACGGTCCGATCTCTATCGAAAACTAAAGCTTCGATACTTTTATTAATATTTGAATATCGATGTTGAAATTGTTGATTTTGTACTATAAATTTGTGGAGTTTAAATGTATACTGTAAAAATCTCAATATCCCTAACCGAATAACTGAAGGATTTTTCGGTTGATTCAGTTTCGGATATCCAACGAATTTCCTGGAACCGACAACCGTATTTACAAACATTAAACCATTATTTAATTCTTAAATTAATATTTTAGTCAATCTATGCCGGTGTTCCATTGATCTGTATTCCAGATGGGGGTGATCAGTTTTACCTTTCCTCCCTTGTTGAACACCTAGGTATTGGATTCTTTGTATTACCGAACCAGAATTTTAATGAACAAATTGAAAATGCTCTTGAAAATATAATGGGGGAAAGGTAATACTGAATGATTATTTGAATTATTTAAATATTTATTTTAGAAATATTTATCAAAATATTTATCAAGAAGCTGTAAACAAACTGAGAACTAAAATACTTGATGATTTCTACGACAACAACAATCCATGGATAAAAAGCATTTTTATTGGAAAGATTGAAGAATATATTGGGGAATGATTGGGTGATGAAGAAGAGATTGTTGGGATTTTTGGGGATTTTTTTGTGGATTTTTAGGGGTTTTTTTTAAAATTGTATGGGGATTTATTTATTTTTAATTTTGGATTTTTTGGGGGGTTTTTTTTAAATGGATGGGGATTTTTTAAAAAATGGATGGCTCTGATGATGAAGTGATTGTTGGGATTAAAGGGTTTTTTGGTGATTTTTTAAATCGGATTGGGTATTATTTAAATTGGGATTTTTAAAATGTTTTACTGAGCCGGGGTAAACCAAGGTTTAGGGTTCCCCTTTTTTCTTCACCAATTCTTTCCTTTATATGTACAGAATGGTCAGACTTTTTCCCTTCTCAATTTTACTCTAAATATCTCTGTCATGTTCAATGAGAGACATTAATAAAGAAAAGTTTATTTTTAACTAGTCTGTGCCTTCTCCAGCAAGTGAGGAAGGGAGAGTTTGAACATTCTGTACATATAAAGGAAGAATTTGGGGAATTAAGAAACTGTTGGGATTTTTTAGATTTATTTAAATTTGTTGGGGATTTATTTTGGGGGTTTTATTTAAATTTGGGTATTTTTTTAAGTTTATTTAAAAACATTTATTTAAATGACAGAGTTGCCGACTTTCATTAAAAACAATTTTGAGGATAAATAGATTGGAAAAATTATAATTGTCCTATTAAGAATTTAATTTTCGTGAAAAATTGGGTTTTGACTAAGTTATTCATTTTGTGGGATTTATTTAAATTGGAGATTTTTATACTATTATGATTTTTTAAAATTTGATTTAAAAACATTTATTTTGATAACAAAGTTGCCGTCTTATATCTAAAATAATATCTTGGGGATTAATTGATAGTAAATGTTATAATTATTATTTATTATTAATATAATAGTAAAAATAAATTTTCCAATTAGGACCTTAATTTTCGCGAAAAAAAATTTAAAAAAATTCAAATATGACGGCAACTCTGTGTATTTTTAATACATATATTCAATTAGATTTAAAAAAACGTCCAATTTTTGATGGATATTTGGGATTTATTTTAACTTTGGATAAAAAAGTTTTTTTTGTAAACGGTTATTAATTAAATTCATTTTTTCGACCTTGTGAAACTATTTGCCTAATATCAAAAAGTTTAATTAAATGTTCCTGGCAATGTCTTTTATTGCTTAGACCATTGAAGTTTCTTTAACAGCTCAGCATATTTTTTTCAAAGAAAAAATTTTCGCTCTCTTTTTTTTTTGATAAATACATTAGAGTCGACGGAGGCTCTAAAAAGCTCTCCTCCCGGCGGAGGCTCTCATTAAAGCCAGGACGGAGGGGTTGGTCGGTATTATTTCGATAAATATCGAAACCGAATATTGAAAAAATATCGTATCGAGCCGGGCTCTAATAAATAATTTAACACAATTTTTAAGTGATCTAGATTCTGATTCTGTATTTAAAATTTTAGATTTGATTTTAAAATTTTGAGAAAATTTTCAAAGTTAAATAAAATCCGCCAAACTTAAGCATAAAACGGACACAAATAACAAAGTTGTGTGGACGGAATATCCCAAGACTCTCTCTAAAATAATCACTCGCCCTATTAATTACCCCCTCCTGACAGAGAGTGAAGCAATAATTACCCTGATAATTATTATAACATATACGGTATTTTAGGTATCTCTGTTCTATGACTATAAATAGTTGTAGCCTTTTATAAATAGTTGTAGCCTTATATGTAGCCTTGTATTCGGCTACATATAAGGCAATAGCATTATATTCGGGCCCTATCTATAAAACATAGATTTTTGATAATTTTAATCAATTTTTTGAATAAAAATTTTAATGCCGATGCTTGCCACATTTTTAAATATGCGTGCATGTAGAGATGCATTTAAAATAGTAGCTGATCATTCATTATAGATTTTAAATTGGCTATTCATTTTAAATAATTTAACGAATATTTTTATTTAATTTTGATTTTTTTAATTATAATCATTTAAAAATAAATTTTAATTTAATTTAAAATAGAAATTTGTAGAGGAAATGTATTTAAAATTAATTTTTTGGATTTTATTTTTATTAATTTTTGTCAATATTTCCATTGAGAGAAATTGTAAATGTCCAAAAACTAGGGGAAAAAGTTTGTACAAACGTCGATTTAAAAGAGGTAATTGTTGTAAGAGAGGAGGTACTGGCGGTCATGGAGGAACTTTGAGTTCTGGAAGTGGAAGTGAGGGTTCTGAATCAGAGGAAACTGAAAGACAAAGTCATGGACAATATTATGGAGAACCAAGTCAAGGTGTAACATCCAATGTGTCAGAATTTGGAGGAGGTTATACTGGAAGCTATTTTGGACAAAGTTCAGGAGGTGCTCATGAAGAAGGAAAAAAGAAAATTTTATATATTTGCGACAACTATTTCTACTCTCACTTGGAACTAAATGTAAATTATATTTGTACATAAATAACTGCCTCCCTACAATTTAAAAAATGAACCAAAACTTTTATTTATTTAAATATTTTCAGACATTGTTGGCTAACATTTTATCCGACAAACACACTGTGGTAAGTGATTACGTGATAGGACGGGGAATCGGGGACGGGGCCACTTCGAGAATTGGTCTAGAAGTTATGGAATTATTTAGAGCCTATAATCCGCAAGTCGATTGGTTTTTGGTCACTGGAATTTTGGTCACCAATCTTTTTGGAATTTTGGTCACCAAACGTAAAAAAGGAATCTTATCTAGAACATATGAAATATTAAGGTATATAATTTATTATTTCAGCATATGCTTCTTTATAAAAAAGAAAATGGAAAGGAAGTACCACCGCATCGTTTTGAAGTTATAGAAGTACCAATAGATGAAAAAAATTTGATTCAAAGTATTATTAGGAATCATGGACTAGAATATGCATATCAAGATTATAAAAGAGGATTTAAATATTGGAATGTGGGAATTTATTATGGTAATACTAATTTAAATTTGTAATATTTAAAAGTAAAGCTTTCCTCCAGATACGTGTACTGATTAAAAGGGTTGGTCCCCGACGGAAGGGGGGGTGAGAGCCATGGGGAAAGGTTTTCGGAGAGGCAGCGCCACGGAAGGGGGGGGGGTGGGAGGGAGACGGGGACGGGGAATTTTCAAAAAATCTCTCAACTTCCCCGACTTTCGAGGACAGGGACGGGGACCAACCCTTCTGATTAATGATCGGTAGACGTTTAGTTTTGAAATTATTAATAAATATTTTTGAATTCTAATTGATTGGAAATTTTAGAAATTTTTGATGTTTCTGTATCATTTTGCTTCTAAATAGTAAAAAAATTTTACTTGTTAATAAAATATTTAAATAATAAAATATAATAATTTTTTATTAAAGAAATAATTACAAATGGGCAACTTTTAAACTGGCTTAAACAGCAAAACTATTCAGCTGGAATTGCTGAGTTTAGTGTGATAGCCGGATCTTTTGCTGTCTTTGATGTTTTAGGGATTCAAAATACTTTTAATGTTTCTGCTTCAGTGTTCTTTCCAGGATATCTCCAATTTCTTGAATTTTATAGAAATCCGATTGATTTTACTAGACTTGGAATTCCCGGTTATATTAAAATTATTTTTTAAATTCTTTATCGGGTTTCTTTAACTATTCACATAAAGTCAAAGCTAAAATTAGCCCAAGTTTCTTTGTTGTATTAACTATCGCCGAACGAGCTTGGTTCAAAAATGATTCTAAATAGTGTATAATTCTTTACTATACCCCTAAATACCAATCATGCTCGATTAGACAAAGTTGTGTCATTATGCTTTTAATCCTTCACATAAGGCCTTCGATTCAGACATACGGACATATAAGAATAAATTTTTTTATCTACATATGTCATTACCTTATTCTCAGTACCACTCCCACAGTACATTAGATTTCTCCACATGTGACTGTCGCACAACTTTGTTAGTATTTGTTTTAATTTCCTAAATAGGTACATACATACGTATAATAAAAATATTTAAAGAATATCAATATACTCTGCCAGGAGCGTGGACCCATGGTGGTCATTCTACAAATTATGAAGCTATAAATCAACGAGTTTTAACAGAATTAACACAAATTTCTAATTCAAATTATAGAGATTTGATATATGAAGAGATTATTGAAGAAGACCAAATACCAAACTTGGTCGAATTATTTAAAAAAATTAATTATCATTTTGTGAATCAACACAAATTTGTAAATTTTGAACATTTTCCTGAACATCAAAAAATTATTTATATTGGGGGTATTGTTGTCGAAGAGAATAAACGAATTTTAACTAAAAGAGGAAAAACAAATCCTTCACCGGAAGAAGTAAAATTTATTTTAAATAGAATAGTAACCCTCATGTAGCTTCTGGGCCCGTAGAATAAATTCGGGGTAAAATAACCGGTTGAATAACCGGGTTAAATAACCCTGAATTCCGAGTAAAATTGGTAGAATAAATTCGGTAGAATAAATTCGCATTTTTACTCCAAACTTGAGTTTACTGTAACTCGCGAGTAACTCTCTTTAATTTTATTCCTATATTGAGCTTTCTTTAAAAAGCTTTAATTTTTTAGTAAAATCATTAGAGTTAGAAGTTTTGAAAATGCCGGATCCGGTTTCCGAATTTTTATATTTTTTCTCATCCGGACCGGACTTTCCGGATCAAAATCCGGATTTTTTAGACCCGTATCCTGACCCGGAAAAATTTCAAAAAAATTTTTTCATGAATATTTTTCATTTTTGATTGTAAAATTTTTTTTTAAAAATTTGAAAACTTAATATATTTCGGAAAGGAGCATTCGAGAAGCTTTTTACCCTGTTACACTGCCCCCGACAAGTGTAGTAATTTTACCCTTAGCTGAGGGTTATTTGACCCATGTAAATAATTTATTCTACCAATGTGAAAAGTTACTCGGGGTTTTGGGTTAATTTAGCGGTTTGTTTAACCCTGAACTCAGAGTAGGAATTTATGCTGCGGGTTGAGAGTTATTTGACCCTCGGGTAGGGGTTAAATAACCCTTACACCGAATTTATTTTACGGGCTCTGAATAGAAATTGTTCCCCTTAAGGATAGGAAGAAAGGTTTCCTCCGTTTTTATTTATCCAAGGTCTTGGCTCAGAAAAGGATGTATAATTAAATAATACTTTTTTATACTATGTAGTCTCTCTTATTTGAGAGAGGGTAATTATTCGAGCATTTACGGTATAAATAATATATAATTATTTAAAGCGTGATTGTGTTGTCTATGTCTCCTTTGGTACAATAAACATTGAAGGGATGGATGTTGATAATCTTAAAATAATGCTTGACATTTTTACAAAATATAAGCATTGCTTATTTAAAGTCACATTGGGAAAAGATCATCATTTAAAAAGATATTATCGCAAGACAAATATCTCTTTTAAAGGATTTGTTAATCAACAAGAAATATTGGGTAGTTAAATGATTTTTTAATTAATCTCAATTTATTTTATTTTTCAGCTAAAGAAAATACAAAATTATTTATTTCCCATTGTGGAATAAATAGTTTGACTGAGGTAACTTAATTTAATACTATCAAAGCTCAATTTAATAAATATCTCATTTTAAACAAACGATTATTATATATGGATGCTTTTATTGCGACTTAACCCCACCTTTTATGTAGTTTCAAAACAAATAAAAACTAGGTCCTGGTCGAAAACTAGAGATCGGAATTTTGTTCCGTACCGTATTCCGTACCGTAATACCGACTGTAATACCGAGAAATACCGACAAATACCGATATTTTTCATCGGTACCGTATTCCGTACCGTATTTTTTTTAATTTTTCCGTACCGTATTCCGTACCGTACTACCGATACGGAATACCGATAAATACCAAAAAATACGGCCGTAGTACGGTACGGTCCGATCTCTATCGAAAACTAAAGCTTCGATACTTTTATTAATATTTGAATATCGATGTTGAAATTGTTGATTTTGTACTATAAATTTGTGGAGTTTAAATGTATACTGTAAAAATCTCAATATCCCTAACCGAATAACTGAAGGATTTTTCGGTTGATTCAGTTTCGGATATCCAACGAATTTCCTGGAACCGACAACCGTATTTACAAACATTAAACCATTATTTAATTCTTAAATTAATATTTTAGTCAATCTATGCCGGTGTTCCATTGATCTGTATTCCAGATGGGGGTGATCAGTTTTACCTTTCCTCCCTTGTTGAACACCTAGGTATTGGATTCTTTGTATTACCGAACCAGAATTTTAATGAACAAATTGAAAATGCTCTTGAAAATATAATGGGGGAAAGGTAATACTGAATGATTATTTGAATTATTTAAATATTTATTTTAGAAATATTTATCAAAATATTTATCAAGAAGCTGTAAACAAACTGAGAACTAAAATACTTGATGATTTCTACGACAACAACAATCCATGGATAAAAAGCATTTTTATTGGA
Organism: Meloidogyne enterolobii; assembly: GCA_963681835.1. Taxonomy (NCBI): domain Eukaryota; kingdom Metazoa; phylum Nematoda; class Chromadorea; order Rhabditida; family Meloidogynidae; genus Meloidogyne; species Meloidogyne enterolobii. Next base: position 188,597 of record CAVMJV010000071.1, read on the forward strand.
AAGATTGAAGAATATATTGGGGAATGATTGGGTGATGAAGAAGAGATTGTTGGGATTTTTGGGGATTTTTTTGTGGATTTTTAGGGGTTTTTTTTAAAATTGTATGGGGATTTATTTATTTTTAATTTTGGATTTTTTGGGGGGTTTTTTTAAATGGATGGGGATTTTTTAAAAAATGGATGGCTCTGATGATGAAGTGATTGTTGGGATTAAAGGGTTTTTTGGTGATTTTTTAAATCGGATTGGGTATTATTTAAATTGGGATTTTTAAAATGTTTTACTGAGCCGGGGTAAACCAAGGTTTAGGGTTCCCCTTTTTTCTTCACCAATTCTTTCCTTTATATGTACAGAATGGTCAGACTTTTTCCCTTCTCAATTTTACTCTAAATATCTCTGTCATGTTCAATGAGAGACATTAATAAAGAAAAGTTTATTTTTAACTAGTCTGTGCCTTCTCCAGCAAGTGAGGAAGGGAGAGTTTGAACATTCTGTACATATAAAGGAAGAATTTGGGGAATTAAGAAACTGTTGGGATTTTTTAGATTTATTTAAATTTGTTGGGGATTTATTTTGGGGGTTTTATTTAAATTTGGGTATTTTTTTAAGTTTATTTAAAAACATTTATTTAAATGACAGAGTTGCCGACTTTCATTAAAAACAATTTTGAGGATAAATAGATTGGAAAAATTATAATTGTCCTATTAAGAATTTAATTTTCGTGAAAAATTGGGTTTTGACTAAGTTATTCATTTTGTGGGATTTATTTAAATTGGAGATTTTTATACTATTATGATTTTTTAAAATTTGATTTAAAAACATTTATTTTGATAACAAAGTTGCCGTCTTATATCTAAAATAATATCTTGGGGATTAATTGATAGTAAATGTTATAATTATTATTTATTATTAATATAATAGTAAAAATAAATTTTCCAATTAGGACCTTAATTTTCGCGAAAAAAAATTTAAAAAAATTCAAATATGACGGCAACTCTGTGTATTTTTAATACATATATTCAATTAGATTTAAAAAAACGTCCAATTTTTGATGGATATTTGGGATTTATTTTAACTTTGGATAAAAAAGTTTTTTTTGTAAACGGTTATTAATTAAATTCATTTTTTCGACCTTGTGAAACTATTTGCCTAATATCAAAAAGTTTAATTAAATGTTCCTGGCAATGTCTTTTATTGCTTAGACCATTGAAGTTTCTTTAACAGCTCAGCATATTTTTTTCAAAGAAAAAATTTTCGCTCTCTTTTTTCTTTGATAAATACATTAGAGTCGACGGAGGCTCTAAAAAGCTCTCCTCCCGGCGGAGGCTCTCATTAAAGCCAGGACGGAGGGGTTGGTCGGTATTATTTCGATAAATATCGAAACCGAATATTGAAAAAATATCGTATCGAGCCGGGCTCTAATAAATAATTTAACACAATTTTTAAGTGATCTAGATTCTGATTCTGTATTTAAAATTTTAGATTTGATTTTAAAATTTTGAGAAAATTTTCAAAGTTAAATAAAATCCGCCAAACTTAAGCATAAAACGGACACAAATAACAAAGTTGTGTGGACGGAATATCCCAAGACTCTCTCTAAAATAATCACTCGCCCTATTAATTACCCCCTCCTGACAGAGAGTGAAGCAATAATTACCCTGATAATTATTATAACATATACGGTATTTTAGGTATCTCTGTTCTATGACTATAAATAGTTGTAGCCTTTTATAAATAGTTGTAGCCTTATATGTAGCCTTGTATTCGGCTACATATAAGGCAATAGCATTATATTCGGGCCCTATCTATAAAACATAGATTTTTGATAATTTTAATCAATTTTTTGAATAAAAATTTTAATGCCGATGCTTGCCACATTTTTAAATATGCGTGCATGTAGAGATGCATTTAAAATAGTAGCTGATCATTCATTATAGATTTTAAATTGGCTATTCATTTTAAATAATTTAACGAATATTTTTATTTAATTTTGATTTTTTTAATTATAATCATTTAAAAATAAATTTTAATTTAATTTAAAATAGAAATTTGTAGAGGAAATGTATTTAAAATTAATTTTTTGGATTTTATTTTTATTAATTTTTGTCAATATTTCCATTGAGAGAAATTGTAAATGTCCAAAAACTAGGGGAAAAAGTTTGTACAAACGTCGATTTAAAAGAGGTAATTGTTGTAAGAGAGGAGGTACTGGCGGTCATGGAGGAACTTTGAGTTCTGGAAGTGGAAGTGAGGGTTCTGAATCAGAGGAAACTGAAAGACAAAGTCATGGACAATATTATGGAGAACCAAGTCAAGGTGTAACATCCAATGTGTCAGAATTTGGAGGAGGTTATACTGGAAGCTATTTTGGACAAAGTTCAGGAGGTGCTCATGAAGAAGGAAAAAAGAAAATTTTATATATTTGCGACAACTATTTCTACTCTCACTTGGAACTAAATGTAAATTATATTTGTACATAAATAACTGCCTCCCTACAATTTAAAAAATGAACCAAAACTTTTATTTATTTAAATATTTTCAGACATTGTTGGCTAACATTTTATCCGACAAACACACTGTGGTAAGTGATTACGTGATAGGACGGGGAATCGGGGACGGGGCCACTTCGAGAATTGGTCTAGAAGTTATGGAATTATTTAGAGCCTATAATCCGCAAGTCGATTGGTTTTTGGTCACTGGAATTTTGGTCACCAATCTTTTTGGAATTTTGGTCACCAAACGTAAAAAAGGAATCTTATCTAGAACATATGAAATATTAAGGTATATAATTTATTATTTCAGCATATGCTTCTTTATAAAAAAGAAAATGGAAAGGAAGTACCACCGCATCGTTTTGAAGTTATAGAAGTACCAATAGATGAAAAAAATTTGATTCAAAGTATTATTAGGAATCATGGACTAGAATATGCATATCAAGATTATAAAAGAGGATTTAAATATTGGAATGTGGGAATTTATTATGGTAATACTAATTTAAATTTGTAATATTTAAAAGTAAAGCTTTCCTCCAGATACGTGTACTGATTAAAAGGGTTGGTCCCCGACGGAAGGGGGGGTGAGAGCCATGGGGAAAGGTTTTCGGAGAGGCAGCGCCACGGAAGGGGGGGGGGTGGGAGGGAGACGGGGACGGGGAATTTTCAAAAAATCTCTCAACTTCCCCGACTTTCGAGGACAGGGACGGGGACCAACCCTTCTGATTAATGATCGGTAGACGTTTAGTTTTGAAATTATTAATAAATATTTTTGAATTCTAATTGATTGGAAATTTTAGAAATTTTTGATGTTTCTGTATCATTTTGCTTCTAAATAGTAAAAAAATTTTACTTGTTAATAAAATATTTAAATAATAAAATATAATAATTTTTTATTAAAGAAATAATTACAAATGGGCAACTTTTAAACTGGCTTAAACAGCAAAACTATTCAGCTGGAATTGCTGAGTTTAGTGTGATAGCCGGATCTTTTGCTGTCTTTGATGTTTTAGGGATTCAAAATACTTTTAATGTTTCTGCTTCAGTGTTCTTTCCAGGATATCTCCAATTTCTTGAATTTTATAGAAATCCGATTGATTTTACTAGACTTGGAATTCCCGGTTATATTAAAATTATTTTTTAAATTCTTTATCGGGTTTCTTTAACTATTCACATAAAGTCAAAGCTAAAATTAGCCCAAGTTTCTTTGTTGTATTAACTATCGCCGAACGAGCTTGGTTCAAAAATGATTCTAAATAGTGTATAATTCTTTACTATACCCCTAAATACCAATCATGCTCGATTAGACAAAGTTGTGTCATTATGCTTTTAATCCTTCACATAAGGCCTTCGATTCAGACATACGGACATATAAGAATAAATTTTTTTATCTACATATGTCATTACCTTATTCTCAGTACCACTCCCACAGTACATTAGATTTCTCCACATGTGACTGTCGCACAACTTTGTTAGTATTTGTTTTAATTTCCTAAATAGGTACATACATACGTATAATAAAAATATTTAAAGAATATCAATATACTCTGCCAGGAGCGTGGACCCATGGTGGTCATTCTACAAATTATGAAGCTATAAATCAACGAGTTTTAACAGAATTAACACAAATTTCTAATTCAAATTATAGAGATTTGATATATGAAGAGATTATTGAAGAAGACCAAATACCAAACTTGGTCGAATTATTTAAAAAAATTAATTATCATTTTGTGAATCAACACAAATTTGTAAATTTTGAACATTTTCCTGAACATCAAAAAATTATTTATATTGGGGGTATTGTTGTCGAAGAGAATAAACGAATTTTAACTAAAAGAGGAAAAACAAATCCTTCACCGGAAGAAGTAAAATTTATTTTAAATAGAATAGTAACCCTCATGTAGCTTCTGGGCCCGTAGAATAAATTCGGGGTAAAATAACCGGTTGAATAACCGGGTTAAATAACCCTGAATTCCGAGTAAAATTGGTAGAATAAATTCGGTAGAATAAATTCGCATTTTTACTCCAAACTTGAGTTTACTGTAACTCGCGAGTAACTCTCTTTAATTTTATTCCTATATTGAGCTTTCTTTAAAAAGCTTTAATTTTTTAGTAAAATCATTAGAGTTAGAAGTTTTGAAAATGCCGGATCCGGTTTCCGAATTTTTATATTTTTTCTCATCCGGACCGGACTTTCCGGATCAAAATCCGGATTTTTTAGACCCGTATCCTGACCCGGAAAAATTTCAAAAAAATTTTTTCATGAATATTTTTCATTTTTGATTGTAAAATTTTTTTTTAAAAATTTGAAAACTTAATATATTTCGGAAAGGAGCATTCGAGAAGCTTTTTACCCTGTTACACTGCCCCCGACAAGTGTAGTAATTTTACCCTTAGCTGAGGGTTATTTGACCCATGTAAATAATTTATTCTACCAATGTGAAAAGTTACTCGGGGTTTTGGGTTAATTTAGCGGTTTGTTTAACCCTGAACTCAGAGTAGGAATTTATGCTGCGGGTTGAGAGTTATTTGACCCTCGGGTAGGGGTTAAATAACCCTTACACCGAATTTATTTTACGGGCTCTGAATAGAAATTGTTCCCCTTAAGGATAGGAAGAAAGGTTTCCTCCGTTTTTATTTATCCAAGGTCTTGGCTCAGAAAAGGATGTATAATTAAATAATACTTTTTTATACTATGTAGTCTCTCTTATTTGAGAGAGGGTAATTATTCGAGCATTTACGGTATAAATAATATATAATTATTTAAAGCGTGATTGTGTTGTCTATGTCTCCTTTGGTACAATAAACATTGAAGGGATGGATGTTGATAATCTTAAAATAATGCTTGACATTTTTACAAATTATAAGCATTGCTTATTTAAAGTCACATTGGGAAAAGATCATCATTTAAAAAAAACATTATCGCAAGAAAAATATCTCTTTTAAAGGATTTGTTAATCAACAAAAAATATTGGGTAATTAAATGATTTTTTAATTAATCTCAATTTATTTTTCAGCTAAAGAAAATACAAAATTATTTATTTCCCATTGTGGAATAAATAGTTTGACCGAGGTAACTTAATTTAATACTATCAAAACTCAATTTAATAAATATCTCATTTCAAACAAACGATTATTATATATGGATGCTTTTTATGCGACTTTTCCCCACCTTTTATGTAGTTTCAAAACAAATAAAAACTAGAGCCTGGTCGAAAACTAGAGCTTAGATACTTTTATTAATATTTGAATATCGATGTTGAAATTGTGTATAAATTTGTGGAGTTTAAATGTATACTGTAAAAATCTCAATATCCCTAACCGAATAACTGAGGATTTTTCGGTTGATTCAGTTTCGGATATCCAACGAATTTCCTGGAACCGACAACCGTATTTACAAACATTAAACCATTATTTAATTCTTAAATTAATATTTTAGTCAATCTATGCCGGTGTTCCATTGATCTGTATTCCAGATGGGGGTGATCAGTTTTACCTTTCCTCCCTTGTTGAACACCTAGGTATTGGATTCTTTGTATTACCGAACCAGAATTTTAGTGAACAAATTGGAAAAGCTCTTGAAGATATAATTAGGAAAAGGTAATACTGAATGATTATTTAAATTATTTAAATAAATCATTTATTTTAGAAATATTAATCAAAATATTTATCAAGAAGCTGTAAACAAACTGAGAACTAAAATACTTGATGATTTCTACGACAACAACAATCCATGGATAAAAAGCATTTTTATTGGAAAGATTGAAGAATATATTGGGGAATGATTGTGTGATGAAGAAGAGATTGTTGGGATTTTTGGGGATTTTTTTGTGGATTTTTATGGAGTTTTGGGGGGATTTTTAGGGGTTTTTTTTAAAATTGTATGGGGATTTATTTATTTTTAATTTTGGATTTTTTGGGGGGTTTTTTTTTAAATGGATGGGGATTTTTTAAAAAATGGATGGCTCTGATGATGAAGTGATTGTTGGGATTGTAGGGTTTTTTGGTGATTTTTTAAATCGGATTGGGTATTATTTAAATGGGGATTTTTAAAATGTTTTACTGAGCCGGGGTAAACCCAAGTTTAGGGTTCCCCTTTTTTCTTCACCAATTCTTTCCTTTATATGTACAGAATGGTCAGACTTTCTCTTTTTCTCAATTTTACTCCAATTTTACTCTGTGTTATGTTCAATGAGAGACATTAATAAAGAAAAGTTTATTTTTAACTAGTCTGTGCCAGCTTCAGCAAGTGAGGAAGGGAGAGAGTCTAAACATTCTGTACATATAAAGGAAGAATTTGGGGAATTAAGAAACTGTTGGGATTTTTTAGATTTATTTAAATATGTTGGGGATTTATTTTGGGGGTTTTATTTAAATTTGGGTATTTTTTTAAGTTTATTTAAAAACATTTATTTAAATGACAGAGTTGCCGACTTTCATTAAAAACAATTTTGAGGATAAATAGATTGGAAAAATTATAATTGTCCTATTAAGAATTTAATTTTCGTGAAAAATTGGGTTTTGACTAAGTTATTCATTTTGTGGGATTTATTTAAATTGGAGATTTTTATACTATTATGATTTTTTAAAATTTGATTTAAAAACATTTATTTTGATAACAAAGTTGCCGTCTTATATCTAAAATAATATCTTGGGGATTAATTGATAGTAAATGTTATAATTATTATTTATTATTAATATAATAGTAAAAATAAATTTTCCAATTAGGACCTTAATTTTCGCGAAAAAAAATTTAAAAAAATTCAAATATGACGGCAACTCTGTGTATTTTTAATACATATATTCAATTAGATTTAAAAAAACGTCCAATTTTTGATGGATATTTGGGATTTATTTTAACTTTGGATAAAAAAGTTTTTTTTGTAAACGGTTATTAATTAAATTCATTTTTTCGACCTTGTGAAACTATTTGCCTAATATCAAAAAGTTTAATTAAATGTTCCTGGCAATGTCTTTTATTGCTTAGACCATTGAAGTTTCTTTAACAGCTCAGCATATTTTTTTCAAAGAAAAAATTTTCGCTCTCTTTTTTTTTTGATAAATACATTAGAGTCGACGGAGGCTCTAAAAAGCTCTCCTCCCGGCGGAGGCTCTCATTAAAGCCAGGACGGAGGGGTTGGTCGGTATTATTTCGATAAATATCGAAACCGAATATTGAAAAAATATCGTATCGAGCCGGGCTCTAATAAATAATTTAACACAATTTTTAAGTGATCTAGATTCTGATTCTGTATTTAAAATTTTAGATTTGATTTTAAAATTTTGAGAAAATTTTCAAAGTTAAATAAAATCCGCCAAACTTAAGCATAAAACGGACACAAATAACAAAGTTGTGTGGACGGAATATCCCAAGACTCTCTCTAAAATAATCACTCGCCCTATTAATTACCCCCTCCTGACAGAGAGTGAAGCAATAATTACCCTGATAATTATTATAACATATACGGTATTTTAGGTATCTCTGTTCTATGACTATAAATAGTTGTAGCCTTATATGTAGCCTTGTATTCGGCTACATATAAGGCAATAGCATTATATTCGGGCCCTATCTATAAAACATAGATTTTTGATAATTTTAATCAATTTTTTGAATAAAAATTTTAATGCCGATGCTTGCCACATTTTTAAATATGCGTGCATGTAGAGATGCATTTAAAATAGTAGCTGATCATTCATTATAGATTTTAAATTGGCTATTCATTTTAAATAATTTAACGAATATTTTTATTTAATTTTGATTTTTTTAATTATAATCATTTAAAAATAAATTTTAATTTAATTTAAAATAGAAATTTGTAGAGGAAATGTATTTAAAATTAATTTCTTGGATTTTATTTTTATTAATTTTTGTCAATATTTCCATTGAGAGAAATTGTAAATGTCCAAAAACTAGGGGAAAAAGTTTGTACAAACGTCGATTTAAAAGAGGTAATTGTTGTAAGAGAGGAGGTACTGGCGGTCATGGAGGAACTTTGAGTTCTGGAAGTGGAAGTGAGGGTTCTGAATCAGAGGAAACTGAAAGACAAAGTCATGGACAATATTATGGAGAACCAAGTCAAGGTGTAACATCCAATGTGTCAGAATTTGGAGGAGGTTATACTGGAAGCTATTTTGGACAAAGTTCAGGAGGTGCTCATGAAGAAGGAAAAAAGAAAATTTTATATATTTGCGACAACTATTTCTACTCTCACTTGGAACTAAATGTAAATTATATTTGTACATAAATAACTGCCTCCCTACAATTTAAAAAATGAACCAAAACTTTTATTTATTTAAATATTTTCAGACATTGTTGGCTAACATTTTATCCGACAAACACACTGTGGTAAGTGATTACGTGATAGGACGGGGAATCGGGGACGGGGCCACTTCGAGAATTGGTCTAGAAGTTATGGAATTATTTAGAGCCTATAATCCGCAAGTCGATTGGTTTTTGGTCACTGGAATTTTGGTCACCAATCTTTTTGGAATTTTGGTCACCAAACGTAAAAAAGGAATCTTATCTAGAACATATGAAATATTAAGGTATATAATTTATTATTTCAGCATATGCTTCTTTATAAAAAAGAAAATGGAAAGGAAGTACCACCGCATCGTTTTGAAGTTATAGAAGTACCAATAGATGAAAAAAATTTGATTCAAAGTATTATTAGGAATCATGGACTAGAATATGCATATCAAGATTATAAAAGAGGATTTAAATATTGGAATGTGGGAATTTATTATGGTAATACTAATTTAAATTTGTAATATTTAAAAGTAAAGCTTTCCTCCAGATACGTGTACTGATTAAAAGGGTTGGTCCCCGACGGAAGGGGGGGTGAGAGCCATGGGGAAAGGTTTTCGGAGAGGCAGCGCCACGGAAGGGGGGGGGGGGGGTGGGAGGGAGACGGGGACGGGGAATTTTCAAAAAATCTCTCAACTTCCCCGACTTTCGAGGACAGGGACGGGGACCAACCCTTCTGATTAATGATCGGTAGACGTTTAGTTTTGAAATTATTAATAAATATTTTTGAATTCTAATTGATTGGAAATTTTAGAAATTTTTGATGTTTCTGTATCATTTTGCTTCTAAATAGTAAAAAAATTTTACTTGTTAATAAAATATTTAAATAATAAAATATAATAATTTTTTATTAAAGAAATAATTACAAATGGGCAACTTTTAAACTGGCTTAAACAGCAAAACTATTCAGCTGGAATTGCTGAGTTTAGTGTGATAGCCGGATCTTTTGCTGTCTTTGATGTTTTAGGGATTCAAAATACTTTTAATGTTTCTGCTTCAGTGTTCTTTCCAGGATATCTCCAATTTCTTGAATTTTATAGAAATCCGATTGATTTTACTAGACTTGGAATTCCCGGTTATATTAAAATTATTTTTTAAATTCTTTATCGGGTTTCTTTAACTATTCACATAAAGTCAAAGCTAAAATTAGCTAAAGTTTCTTTGTTGTATTAACTATCGCCGAACGAGCTTGGTTCAAAAATGATTCTAAATAGTGTATAATTCTTTACTATACCCCTAAATACCAATCATGCTCGATTAGACAAAGTTGTGTCATTATGCTTTTAATCCTTCACATAAGGCCTTCGATTCAGACATACGGACATATAAGAATAAATTTTTTTATCTACATATGTCATTACCTTATTCTCAGTACCACTCCCACAGTACATTAGATTTCTCCACATGTGACTGTCGCACAACTTTGTTAGTATTTGTTTTAATTTCCTAAATAGGTACATACATACGTATAATAAAAATATTTAAAGAATATCAATATACTCTGCCAGGAGCGTGGACCCATGGTGGTCATTCTACAAATTATGAAGCTATAAATCAACGAGTTTTAACAGAATTAACACAAATTTCTAATTCAAATTATAGAGATTTGATATATGAAGAGATTATTGAAGAAGACCAAATACCAAACTTGGTCGAATTATTTAAAAAAATTAATTATCATTTTGTGAATCAACACAAATTTGTAAATTTTGAACATTTTCCTGAACATCAAAAAATTATTTATATTGGGGGTATTGTTGTCGAAGAGAATAAACGAATTTTAACTAAAAGAGGAAAAACAAATCCTTCACCGGAAGAAGTAAAATTTATTTTAAATAGAATAGTAACCCTCATGTAGCTTCTGGGCCCGTAGAATAAATTCGGGGTAAAATAACCGGTTGAATAACCGGGTTAAATAACCCTGAATTCCGAGTAAAATTGGTAGAATAAATTCGGTAGAATAAATTCGCATTTTTACTCCAAACTTGAGTTTACTGTAACTCGCGAGTAACTCTCTTTAATTTTATTCCTATATTGAGCTTTCTTTAAAAAGCTTTAATTTTTTAGTAAAATCATTAGAGTTAGAAGTTTTGAAAATGCCGGATCCGGTTTCCGAATTTTTATATTTTTTCTCATCCGGACCGGACTTTCCGGATCAAAATCCGGATTTTTTAGACCCGTATCCTGACCCGGAAAAATTTCAAAAAAATTTTTTCATGAATATTTTTCATTTTTGATTGTAAAATTTTTTTTTAAAAATTTGAAAACTTAATATATTTCGGAAAGGAGCATTCGAGAAGCTTTTTACCCTGTTACACTGCCCCCGACAAGTGTAGTAATTTTACCCTTAGCTGAGGGTTATTTGACCCATGTAAATAATTTATTCTACCAATGTGAAAAGTTACTCGGGGTTTTGGGTTAATTTAGCGGTTTGTTTAACCCTGAACTCAGAGTAGGAATTTATGCTGCGGGTTGAGAGTTATTTGACCCTCGGGTAGGGGTTAAATAACCCTTACACCGAATTTATTTTACGGGCTCTGAATAGAAATTGTTCCCCTTAAGGATAGGAAGAAAGGTTTCCTCCGTTTTTATTTATCCAAGGTCTTGGCTCAGAAAAGGATGTATAATTAAATAATACTTTTTTATACTATGTAGTCTCTCTTATTTGAGAGAGGGTAATTATTCGAGCATTTACGGTATAAATAATATATAATTATTTAAAGCGTGATTGTGTTGTCTATGTCTCCTTTGGTACAATAAACATTGAAGGGATGGATGTTGATAATCTTAAAATAATGCTTGACATTTTTACAAAATATAAGCATTGCTTATTTAAAGTCACATTGGGAAAAGATCATCATTTAAAAAGATATTATCGCAAGACAAATATCTCTTTTAAAGGATTTGTTAATCAACAAGAAATATTGGGTAGTTAAATGATTTTTTAATTAATCTCAATTTATTTTATTTTTCAGCTAAAGAAAATACAAAATTATTTATTTCCCATTGTGGAATAAATAGTTTGACTGAGGTAACTTAATTTAATACTATCAAAGCTCAATTTAATAAATATCTCATTTTAAACAAACGATTATTATATATGGATGCTTTTATTGCGACTTAACCCCACCTTTTATGTAGTTTCAAAACAAATAAAAACTAGGTCCTGGTCGAAAACTAGAGATCGGAATTTTGTTCCGTACCGTATTCCGTACCGTAATACCGACTGTAATACCGAGAAATACCGACAAATACCGATATTTTTCATCGGTACCGTATTCCGTACCGTATTTTTTTTAATTTTTCCGTACCGTATTCCGTACCGTACTACCGATACGGAATACCGATAAATACCAAAAAATACGGCCGTAGTACGGTACGGTCCGATCTCTATCGAAAACTAAAGCTTCGATACTTTTATTAATATTTGAATATCGATGTTGAAATTGTTGATTTTGTACTATAAATTTGTGGAGTTTAAATGTATACTGTAAAAATCTCAATATCCCTAACCGAATAACTGAAGGATTTTTCGGTTGATTCAGTTTCGGATATCCAACGAATTTCCTGGAACCGACAACCGTATTTACAAACATTAAACCATTATTTAATTCTTAAATTAATATTTTAGTCAATCTATGCCGGTGTTCCATTGATCTGTATTCCAGATGGGGGTGATCAGTTTTACCTTTCCTCCCTTGTTGAACACCTAGGTATTGGATTCTTTGTATTACCGAACCAGAATTTTAATGAACAAATTGGAAAAGCTCTTGAAGATATAATTGGGGAAAGGTAATACTGAATGATTATTTAAATTATTTAAATAAATCATTTATTTTAGAAATATTAATCGAAATATTTATCGAGAAACTGTAAACAATTTGAGAACTAAAGTACTGGATGATTTCTTCGACAACGACAATCCCTGGATAAAAAACATATTTATTGGAAAGATTGAAGAATATATTGGGGAATGATTGTGTGATGAAGAAGAGATTGCTGTGATTTTTTGGGGATTTTTTGGGTTTTTGGGATTTTTTGGGGGTTTTTTTAAAATCGGATGGGGATTTATTTATTTTTATTTTTGGATTTTTTGGGGATTTTTTTTAAATCGGATTGGGTATTATTTAAATAGGGATTTTTAAATTATGTTTACTGGGCCGGGGTAAACCCAGGTTTAGAGTTCCCTTTTTCTTCTCCAATTCTTTCCTTTATATGTACAGAATGGTCAGACTTTCTCCTTTTCTCAATTTTACTCCAATTTTACTCTGTCATGTTCAATGAGAGACATTAATAATGAAAAGATTATTTTTAAATAGTCTGTGCCAGCTTCAACAAGTGAGGAAGGGAGGTCTAAACATTCTGTACATATAAAGGAAGAATTTGGGGAATTAAGAAACTGTTGGGATTTTTTTTAGATTTATTTAAATTTGTTGGAGATTTATTTTTGGGGGTTTTATTTAAATTTTAGTATTTTTTAAAGTTTATTTAAAAACATATATTTAAATAACAGAGTTACCGACTTTCATTAAAAACAATTTTGAGGATAAGTGGATTGGAAAAATTATAATTATTTATGTCAATTAAGTTAGTAAAATTTATTTTTTCATATTAGGAATTTAATTTTCGTGAAAATAAAATTTTAGAAAAATTTATTTTATTCGGCAACTCTGTGTATTTTTAACATTCTATTCGAGATAAACAAAAATGTCCAATTTTTGGATGGATTATATTTAAATGCGATTTAATTTTGAGATAAAAATGTTTTATTTTGTTTAAACGATCATTAAAAATTATTTTTAACCTTACTTAAGATATTCGCCTAATATCTTAAAAAGTTTAGCTAAATAATGCTGATAATGTTTTTTAGATTTTGGTTAGACATTTGAAAAGCTCTACAGACTAACAATAAGTTTATTGGGCAGCGGCTTTGCTCTTGTTTTACTTTTATAAGATATATTTAATCCCCTGTTTAGGTGATTTCAGATAAAGATATTTAAAAGTTTTTTTATAATTTTTAAATTTTAAGCAATTAAAATTTAATTTTAAGGAATTAAAATCAATATATAAATTTTTGTCTTCACGTGCCTCGCTCTCGCCCTCGCGCTCCCCCCTCACCTTCGCGCCTTTCTTACACCAAGACGCTTTGCGTCTTGCGACAGAAAATAACATTCAAATGAAGGAGGCAAAATCGCGCGCGATTCTTCTCTCCTCTTCTTCTCTCCTCTTCTTCTATCCTCTATGTACGATCTTTCTGTAGACATCAGTCTCTTCTTAGCGATTCTCCCTCTATATTTTTTCATCTGTCAACCCTCTTAGTCAATTAAATTTTTTTTAATTTTAAAACTTTAAAAGATTTGAATTCATTTAAAAATTTTTCTCGGATTGTGTTTTGAGTTTTCAGGTAGAAAATTGTCAGGGTTTACGCTTTTTACTAACCCGATCCATCCTATGTCCAGAAGGTTTAGTTGTTGGAAACTTTTTTAGACGAGGCTTTTGAGGATAATTTACATTGAATTAAGCATAAGGTCAATTATAAAGATATACAAAAGTAATTAATTTTATATAGAAAATTGTAATAATTATCCATAAAATGATATAAAGTTCGAAAAATTTATAGCAATGAAGTAAGGTTGTTGCCTAACAACTTGAAATTTGAGCGGAAACATTATTAGTTGCCATATTTTTTTAAAAAATTGACCAATTTCGGATTTTCTTTGCTATAAAATGGCCCCATTTTATGGTGGGGTGGGGGGGGGGGGGAAGCAGGGCTGCACGCAATTGCGGATTGCGAGTTGCGGATTGCGTAAATTGCGCAGGTTTTTGCAATTGCCTGTTGCGTATTGCGTTTGCGGATTTTTAAAAAGAAATTGCGAGTTGCGGATTGCGGGTTGCGGAATTTTTTTTCGATTGCGTGCAGCCCTGGGGGTAAGCCCAAACCCACCATCACTCAATTGTTTTAAAATAACTTTCCAAATATATATCAATTATGTTATACTTCCTTGATTGTCAACATCCTCAACGTCGTTATTTTTTACACTAACAAATAAGTTACAAAACATATCCCCCCAAACTTCCTTTATTATTTCGTTAATTTTTGTTATGCTCAAACTTTTTTTAATTTAATTAATCTATCACCTTCCGATTTAAATTTATAAGTAAACACCAGACATTAAATTAATTTAATTTAGAAAATGTATTATTATAAAATAATATTTTACATTTTCTTTTTATTAATTTTTATCAACTTTTCAACTTCTCGACGGCAAAAACGAAGTGGAAAAGTAAACAAAAGAGATTATTATCATTATGGAGAGGGATCTGGAAGCTTTAATCAACGCCCTGGAAAGCAGCATATAGTAAAAGATGAGGAGGAGAGGAAAAAAGCTTTGTATATTTGTGACAGCTTTTTCGAATCTCCTTTTAACTTTCATGTAATTTTTAATTTTATTTAAATTTTAAAAGGTTACAGTATTATTTATAATAGAATGATCGGCCATTCTATCTTTCAATCACCCTGGAGAGAGCCATTCGATTAGAGGGGGCTATTCAATTAGAGACGGCTATTCTATGTATTTGAGATAATTCGGTATCTAAGGAGCAGGGCTGTGCGCCAAAATTTTCGCGAGGAACGCAAAAAATGGACGTCGGCCCTGTAAGGCAGTTAGGAATGAAAGTAATACATTCTCGAAATAGTTAAACATTAATGGATGGCCAGCCAGGTGTTTTCCCAGACTGGTAAATAAAGCCAAAGATGCGTGGAATGGTTTAACCTTTCATCGGATAACTCTCATAATCAAGTTCATCCATTTTCCGAAATAACACTAAATTCAAGCGTTTATTATTGCTTTTAATAACTTAAGAAATTTCAAGCTTGTGAACTAGCCTAGCCTTATTTAAATTTTCTTTCTCGACAAGCCTTTAAAAATCCCTTTCTTTGAAAAGAAAAATTGTCTAAAAGAGAGGAAATAAAATTATTTATATCATCATCTAATGCAATTTTTATTTTTGACTAGTCAAAAGTTTTTGAAATAATTTCCACATTATTAAGATTTTATTTATTTTATAATTTTAATTTTAAACAAAATAAAATTAAAAAAAATTTTTTCAAAAATTATTGGCAAGAATATTATCAGAAAACTATATTGTGGCAAGTTTTAGAATATAATTATTAAAATATATTTTTTTCTATCGAGAATGAGCAACTGATTAGATAATTGATAAACGTAGAGTTGTAGCCCGACCCCGCCCCGTAAAAATTAAAACACTTTATCCAGAAACAACCCCTGGAAATATTTTGCTCTCCCACCCAGAACCCCGCCCCGAAATATTTCAAAATCCTGTACCCGAATGCCCGCCCGTTGATCGTTCGGAGTGCAGCCCTATTGAAATATCAATAATAAACATCTTTTAGGATCAAACAAGTTTACTGAGTTGTTAAGTTAAACTTTGCTATAATTTTTTATTTTTTAATAAATACTGAAAGACCTTGCTAGCTAGATTCAATGTTAATTAATAATCACCCCGATTTACGGTTGTCCGATGTCTAGCTTTCTTAAAGTAATTAGTTTAGGAGGCACATTTTCTCAAAAACTTGCTGAAATTTTTTTCAGAAATCTTAAATTTTAGAAAAATTTATTTCCATTTAAGGATATGCTTGTTTATGGTAGAGAATCTGGACATTCTATTGAATCGCAAAGTTTTAAAATTATTTACATACCAATAGATCAAAGCAAATTAAATGTGAATACAATCCAACGATTTGGAATTGAAGAGGCATATTCAGAATATCGAAATTCAAACGAATTTTATTTTGCTGGGGGTTACAAAGGTATTAATTTGGGGTTTTATCAAAATTGGATTTTCAAACAAAACTGCCATAGTGATCTCGTAACTCACTTCTAATCTCTCGGTCTCGGCTTTTTAACTCCCGAACATCCCTGCCGACTAGCTCTTAATTTGAGACGCTAATACGATCCTGGAGGCAATTCGTGAGGTTTAGTCTAATCTCTGTATAGACATACTGTTAGCCTCCCAAGTGAAGAAGCAATCGGGTTCTGTTTTGATTGTAAATCCAGAAGTAGCAAGGTATTGAATCATCTGCTACTAATAAGTATGTAAGTACATGAATAGCTTTGTGGATGATTTAATCTTTTCAATACCTTTTTGTTATTAATAAAAATTAAATATTTTTTATTTAAAGAAATAATTGCAAACAAAAATATGTTAACTTGGCTTAAAGCACAAATTAAAAAACAGGAATATTCCTTTGGAATTGCAGAGTTTAATATGTTTGCTGCTCCTTTTGCTATTTTTGATGTTTTAAAAATTAAAAATACTTTTGATGTTTCTTCTTCTATATTCTACCCAAAATATCTTCAATTTCTTGATATTAAAGGAGATCCAATAGATGTTACTGAATTTCAAATTCCTGGTCAGTATTTTCAATACATATGCCCGCTTGCAGTGTATGAGTCTGAGTGTGCTTAGATGGGCGGGGTGTGCTTAGATGGCGGAGTATGCTTAGATGGCGGGACCTCTGTGTCCCTCAAGACCAGCCAGGATCCAAGAAAACTGAAGAATTCTACAATTAGCACGAGATCGTAATATTCGATTCCCTCGTAGAGTTCCCACTCAGGCTGAAGCTAAAAAGTAATTACTCAGGGTAATTAATTCACCTAACGTCTCCGAACAGTCTCTTAATTTATATAAAATGTTACAAAAGTTTAGCAAAAGTTTTTCAGCGAACAACCAGCTTTCGCTCACCACATACAGGAGCTCTACCACTGGGCTACCGGGGGCTTTAATTGAATCATCCTTACATTAATATTCCTTATCTTTTAAAGAACTCAATACATCAAGATCAGGAGATTGGAAAAAAGATGCAGAAATTTGGCAAAAAAATAGTGAAAGATATAATTTAAACATGAGAAATCATTACCAAACAAACATTCAAACTCAAATACAATTTTTAAATGGTGATTCTTATTTTAGTAAATTTGCTGGAAACCAACATCTAGGAATGTACCAATTATTTAAAAATATTAAATTACATTTTGTTAATCAACACCCTCTTGGAATATTCAAACAATTTCCGGAACATGAAAAAATTTTTTATATTGGAGGGATTCATGTTGAGGATAAAGACATCTTCACACAAATGGAAAAAAATGTAGACAATGAAGAGGTAAAATAATTTACACATTTTGAGGCCCCAAAAAGCTCGTTCCCTTTAGTTGTCTGTGTCCGGTGAAGGAGATCAACCGGGGGCCTGATCAACCCCTAGGTTCCTATTAGGATGTCCCGGGCATATTTCCTCCCTATCCATTATTCTGGGGTTTGGGCCCACCGCATTGGAAATAACTTAATCGGGGTTCCCACCTCTATTCAATTTTATTAGTAGGGTTGAGCGGGATCGGGATAAGGATTTTGGAATAATGATCCCGATCCCGCGAATCCTACTTATTAATGAAAATAAATTAAACTTTTCCCCCCCCCCCTCCCTCTTATTGTTTTTCCTTCCCCCTCCCTCTTATTGTTCACCTTATTGTAACTCTTTTTTCCCGTAAAAACATTAATTTTTAATTAATTTAAATTAGAAAAATTTTAAGCCTCCATGTATTGTTCTCGTTACATTTGGCACAGTTAAACCTTCTGGAGAATTAACTAAAGCGGATGTTAGTGCAATGTTTGAACAATTTCAAATTCAATTAGGAAATTATGAGGATTGTGTATTTAAAGTTAGATTAGAGCAAAATCTTTTACCAGAATATTTCTCCGAAAAAATTCAAGTGACAGACCAACCACTCCCCCAACAAAAATTATTAAGTATATTTAATTTTAAAAATTAAAAAATAAAATTTAATCTTAAAGCTTTACAAAATACAAAATTATTTATTTCCCATTGTGGACAGCACAGTTTAACTGAGGTATGTTTTATTTAAATTGAGCCTATATCCATTATTCGTGGGTGTCACTTCCACTCAACCCGACATCGTCACTAAAGCTCCCAAACACTCAATGTCTTAAATCGAGTTGTATCTGTTATTGTCTTGTTCCGCTGTCTTTTGAGACCATTATTTGATGTTTGACAAGATTTTCCCCTGTGGACACTTTAGTTTTTGGCTCTATCCAGAAATATGCATTTTTGAAACTAGGCAACTTCCAAGCGATTTTTCTCTTCCAAATTAATATGTAAAAATGAAAATTGAAATTATTATGATAAAGAACAATCAAAAGAATATTAAGGTGAAAAAATCAACCAGATCAACCCATATGATTAATTTTTTAGAAAGCGCATTTGCTTCATGGTGCCTAGCGTTACCCTTTTGTAGGATAACCCCGCGCAAAAATGCCCAGCAGCGAAGCTAGGAGACCGCATTTTTTGAGGAAATTGATCCGGGTAGGGGGCAAGTGTTCTGACTAATTTTTATAAAAATTAATTTAAAGGCAATATATGCAGGCGTTCCTCTAATTTGTATTCCAAACGGAGCTGATCAATTCTACAATTCCTCTCTTGTTGAACATTTGGGTATTGGAATATATGTAAGTCTAATCTATATAGACCATGACGGCAATGTAACAAGAAATCCTAAATTTACAAGAGATTTTAAAAGGGCTTTGGATGTGATGTTTAATGCAGAAAAGTAAGTCGTAATAATTTTCAGAAAAATTCGGGGAAAAATTTATTTCAAGAATTTTTAAAAAATTTTCAAAAATTTCAAAAAAAATGGCAAAAAATTTCATAGGCAAAAAATTTGAAATCTAAAAAAATTTCAAAAAATTTTTACAAAACCTATTTCTTTTAATAATAGACCTAGCCCTTCTTATAAACCGACCCTCAAGAGGATGGTTGAAAAATAAACCGACCGGTCGAACTATCTAGTGAAAAATATTAAAATACAAGAAAATTTTGAAAAATTTCAAAAATATTTTAAAGAATTTTCAAAGATTTAATAAAATTATCAAAAAAATTTTAAATTTTTTTACAGTAAAAAATATCAAAAAATTTCAAAAGCAATATCTGTTCTAAGAAATCAAATTCTTTCATATTTCCACAATGGTTTCATAGCTAAAAACAATTTTCTTGAAGTGATTAACAAAGTTATTGGTAACTAAATTTTGGAAGAAGAAAAGGATGTTGACAAATTTTTTAAATTTATTTTTTTAGCTATTTTTTAGTTGGCTTTGTTGAAAAGTTTTATTTAAGGGAATTTTTTTGTTAAATCTTTTTAGGATAAAAATTTAGAAAATTTATGTATTAATTTGTATTTGTATAATAATTATGGTTGCCGTTTTCGGTTCGGGCCGACGTTCGGTGCATATTTTTTGAGCTGGATTTTTTTCGATTCGTTCGTTTTCGAACTTTTCGGGCTGAAAAGCCTCGGCTCGCTCGATATTTCGAGGTTCGGGATGAGCGAGCTGGAAACTTCAATATAATAATCAAAATTATTTGAATGTTCGTACCAAACTTCGTACTCATACCAGGGATGTGTCGGATTGAGAAAAAAGTCGGGCCGGATTTCGGACCGGGTTTTAAAAATTTTCTTCGGATCGGGTTTCGGTTTTGGGTTTAGGATGGCCCGACACTTCCCTGACTCATACCTTTGTACGAAGTACAAGCACAATCAAAATTCAATTACCATTTTTTATACCCTTATCTTTAGGAATCCTAAATAGCCTAAGCAAAAAAAGACTGTTAGGAACCTTTAATTAAACTTTTTAATATTAGGCAAATAATTTCGCAAGTTAAAAATAAATTTAATAACCGTTTTCAAAAAAAACTTTTTTATCCAAAGTTAAATAATTTAAATAAATCCCAAATATCCATAAAAATTGGACGTTTTTGTTTAAATCGAATAAAATATCTTAAAAATACACAGAGTTGCCGTCATATTTGAATTTCTCCTAAATTTCTTTTCACAAAAATTAAGGTCCAAATTGGAAACTTTATTTTAGAACTATATTAATAATAATTATATCATTTACTATCATTTAATCCTCAAAATATTTTTTAAATGTAAGACGGCAACTTTGTTATCAAAATAAATGTTTAAATAAAATTTTAAAAACTTCCCAATTTAAATAAATCCCACAAAATAAATCCTTAGTTAAATATAAAAATATTTTAAAACCATATAATTGCCAACAATCTGCTTCATCATTAGAGCCATCCAATCTAAAAAATACCCCCAAAATCCAAAATTAGAAATAAATAAATCCCCATCCATTTAAAAAAAAAACACCCCAAAAAATTCAAAAATCCCAAAAAAAATCCCAAAAACCAAAAAAAACTCCATAAAAAACACCCCAAAAAATCCACAAAATCCCAACAATCTCTTTTTCATCGCCTAATCATTCCCCAATATATTCTTCAATCTTTCCAATAAAAATGTTTTTTATCCATGGATTGTCGTTGTCGTAGAAATCATCCAGTACTTTAGTTCTCAAATTGTTTACAGCTTCTTGATAAACATTTTGATTAATACTGCTAAAATGGATATTTTTATTCATTTTAAATATTCAATTTATTACCTTTCCCCGATTATATCTTCAAGAGCTTTTACAAGGTGCCCACCAAACTCTTCCAGAGATTCAGCATCATTTCCTAAATTGTCTGCTTTGATATAAACCCCAATATTTAGGTGTTCAACAAGGGAAGAAAGGTAGTGTTGATCACCTCCAATTGGAATACAAATCAAAGGAACACCGGCATAGACTGACTAAAATATTAATTTAGATATATGATCATTTATTCGTTCTATTCTTCAATAAATTAATTTTTAAAAAAAAACTTCGTCACTATTTAACCACATGACTTTGATAAGAAAAGTCAGTTCTTGAACTACACATAAGTGAACTAGCTTAATTGCCTAAGCCCTGCTAAGCATACCATAACAGCTCTTCTCATCCTTTAACTTGCCCATATCGGCCAATTTCCTTTCTCTTCTCGTTGGCTGGTTAGAAGATTAGCTTGCCCACTTTGGCCAAGCACATCTTCTATTTGATACCCCTTTGTCCTATCAACAACTCTTTGTGCCCGCTCGCGCACAAATAGTTCTTCCTCTTCAATCGGGCATGACTATAGTCACTCGGCCCCGAACAAACCAATTGATCATCAACCCCTTCAACCATATTAATCACACTTATTCTACTTATACATATTATTTAATATTACCTCAGTCAAGCTGTTCACTCCACAATGGGAAATAAATAATTTTGTGTTCGCTTTAGCTGGAATAAAATAAATAAAATTTAAAATCATATATTATAGTAATCACCCAATATTTCTTGTTGATTAACAAATCCTTCAAAAGAAATATTAGTTCCAATATATTCTTCTTTTAAATAATGATCTTCCCCCAATCTGACCATAAAATTGCATTGTCCATAATTTGTAAAAGTGTCAAGCATTGTCTTAAGCTTATAATGACCCATTCCTTCAATGTTTATCATCCCAAAGGAGACGTAGACAACACAATCGCCCTTTAAATATCATATATAAGAAACAAATTATGGTGAGAATTTTATTAAATTTGAGGTACGATACTTGTGGCATACGTTTATGTGTCAACTCGACGAGCTCATTCGAATGAGCTATCATTTGTATAAACTTTTGTCCCTGTGGTTTTTCGCCCCTGTAGTTTTTCAATTTTCAGGGGTCTGTATCTCGGTCAAATCAAGTCGGATTTTTAAAATTTGTGTCATTCGACACAGCTCGTTGTGTTCTACATTCTTCTGAAGACTGACCATTTTTAATAGTTTTAGAAAAAAAAGAGGGGAAGGAGGGGGAGGGGTACGAACATCAAAATTACCGAAAATTCGAATAAATTATTAATTAAATAATGAACGATAAAAGCTGTTTTATCCGTGTTACTGGAAAAGCTTAGAAATTGGCAAATGTCATGACTGAAACTTGATGTTTTGAATTATCCTGGCCTCGATTCTGAGTATCTCGTTCATTATCTAAGAAGCCATAATTCTTCTTAGAGTGCGTTACTTTCAGTTTCTATGTCAATAAAAAAATTGAAATAAATTTTACTTCTCCATATGAAGGATTTTTATCGCTATTCGTTAGAGTTTTTTTCTCCTCAACAAGAATTCCACCAATATAAATAATTTTCTCATGTTGAGGAAATTGTTTAAAATTAACAAATTTGTGTTGATTCACAAAATGATAGTTAATTTGTTTATATAATTTAATCATGTCTGGTATTTGGCCTTCTGTGATGATCTCTTGCATGACTAACTCTTCGTAATAAATATTAGACCAAGCTGTTAGCTTCTTTAGATCCTCTTCTTTTGCATCTTTATGATATTTAGCATGTTTCTTTCTAGCTTCACGAGTAAATCCGCCATGAATCCATTCTCCTGGTACAGCATTTGTATATCCTTTAGAATTAATACTTAATTATAAATTAAAATAAAAATTATTTTAATATATGCTTATAAAATTTTTCTCATTTTTTGTACATATGTAGAAGCAGACCTGATCACGGATACTGATCTTTGTATCCGTATCCGTGACCAGGTCTGTGTAGAAGATATATGTAATTATTCAAAGGAAGGGAGATAAAGTCCTGGCACACAGTTGGCCATCTCAGTTGGCGGCACTCTCAGTTGGCGGCTCTCAGTTGGCGGCTCTCAGTTGGCGGCACTCGCCTGGCCTGTTCCGGGAATAGACCCATCTTAAAAGGACCCGACACATACCAAAACAAAGTATGAGATAGTGTTTTGAATTTTAAAATTTGCTCGTATTCGTAATGCACTCGCATCTTCCCGTCAAAGAACGAGAGTTACGAGTAATATAAGTTTCAAATTTTTAATTATCAGAAATGATTAACAGAACTCTTGATTTAATATATTGGATATCCATTTGTGGCTCCGGAATCTCTTAATTACTTATAACCTGGAACTTGGAGTTCAGTAACATCAATTCCAAGAAAATGGAGATGTCCTGGGAAGAATACTGAATTCGTAACATCAAAAGTATTTTCAATCCCTAAAACTTCAAAAATAGCAAAAGCTCCGGACATTTCATTGAAATCAGCAATTCCAGCCGAATAATTTTGTTGAAGAAGCCATTTTAAGAGTTCCTCATTTGTGATTATTTCTTCAATAAAAAAATTTTTTAATAAAAAATTTTGCCCTGGACATTTATAGAGCCAGGAAAGCTGAGAGGTATGTATATCTTAGCGTTCGCACGGTTCAGTAATCCTCGGGCACTAGCGATAGTACCGTATATAATACCGTATTCACCGAAATAAAGCTTTTAAAGCAGAAGTCTATAAAAATTGCTTAAAATATGTATCATATTACCATAATAAATTCCAACAAGAAAACATTTCTGCGAATTTTTATAATCGAGATATGCATATTCTAGTCCATGATTTGCGATATAATTTCGATTTAATCTGTTTTTGTTTATTGGGACATAAGTAATATGAATATTACTATTTGATGGCAAATCGACTCCGTTTTCTTTACTATAAACAAGCATATGCTGAAAAAATTAAATGCATATTTTTCTAGCGACTCAAAAATGAGGCAAAAGAACGGTTAAAAAGGATGGCATTAACTATTTAAAAAATTAAAAATAATTAAAATATTTTGAGCGCCGCAGGCGCTCAAAAAGTGACTACCACAAGAATACCCATGAATACTACAAAATATTACCACAAAATATTTTTCGGATAGAGCGTTGGCCAACATAACCTGAAATTATTTAAATAAATGTTGCTTATTAGTTTTTTAAAAGAAAAATATCAAAAAGATATAGGTAGTTTCTAAAATACCAGCTAAGTAATCAGTAATACAGAAGTCAAAATCGTTGGAAAAAGAATGCGCGATCAACATAAAAAAAGTCATGATGCCATTATTTCAAAGTGGACCTGAAATTTCCTTCACCTAAATCCTTTTTTTGAATCACTTAGGCGAATCGAAAAATATTTTTTTGGGAATTAACCTATCCCTATGTAAGATTTAAAATCTAAA
Organism: Meloidogyne enterolobii; assembly: GCA_963681835.1. Lineage (NCBI taxonomy): Eukaryota > Metazoa > Nematoda > Chromadorea > Rhabditida > Meloidogynidae > Meloidogyne > Meloidogyne enterolobii. The sequence goes on from CAVMJV010000071.1 coordinate 213,386, forward strand.
ATATACATACATTTAATTGAACGTTAGAGAAGAAAAAGTTGTCGCAAATGAACAAAATTTTCTTTTTATCTTCTCCATGAATGACATCTGAACTTCCACCAAAACCTACTCCAAAACCCGACACACTAGATGTTCCCTCATGGCTAGGTCCCCAATGGCTTGGTCCTCCATGACCAGTTTCTTCTAATTCCGAACGTCCACTTCCAGAACTTATCCTTCCAGAACTTCTAGTTCCTCCATGACCGCTGCCTTCAGAATGTTCCTTTCTAGAACCTCCACCGCCCCCTGCACAACTGCAGAATTTATTACCTCTTTTAAATCGACGTTTGTACAAAACTTTCCCCCCATTTTTAGGGCATTTACAATTTCTCTCAATTGAAATGGTGACAAAAATTAATAAAAATAAAATCCAAAAAATTAATTTTAAATACATTTTTTCCCCTAAAAATATTTTTTTAAATAAATTTATTTATAAAAATATTTTTTAATTAAAATAGAGTTAAGTGATACGAAATTAAAATTTTTAAATGACTTACTTAATAAAATGTAATTTTGAAAAAGGGAGAAAAGGCAAAGAAAAAAGAAAAATTTGCCAACAATTTATTATTAACGTTTAAGTGATAGTGATGTTCGAGACTCTCAGTCTCGATTCCCGAGCTTCTTTTCAAAAATAAATTTTTTAATTAGAGTTGGACAAAACCGTTTAATTTTGAGAAAACCGTATACCGTTTATCTGAGACCCGTATACCGTTTCGTTTATTTTTAAAGACCCCGTTTAAACGTCCGTTTGCCGTTTATTGTTAAATTTTTTTAAAACAATTCATAATTCAAAAAAACAGTAAGGTGCTTCTTTTCCTCATCCCTAGGGTTGTCGATTCTAGGAAAATCGTCGGATATCCGGAACCGAACCGAACCAAAAATTTCGGATATCCGGGAACGAGCCGAAAATTTCGGATATCCGGAACCGAACCGAAAATTTTCGGTTATCCGGGACCGAGCCGAGAATTTTTCGAGGGTTATGTGTTATTAATGATTAGCGGTGGGGTATAAGTGAATTTGTTGGATATAAGAGGTTTGATAAAAGTGGGTCTGAACAAATCAAGGGGGATTTAACTGATATCAGAGGAGGATAATCTTATGATCCATCGATATTACGCCCAAATAAAGATATCAGCGGATTAAAAGTGATAAGAAGGAATGAGAAGAAAGACGAGGATATCTGTGATTGATCCTGATAAATTTATAGATATCATTTATCCTTAACACCATATTCGTGTCTGGTGAAAACGGCAGTGGTGAATTGGGCAGTGAGTAATTTGGGCAGTGAGTAATTTGGGCAGTGAGTGATTTGGGCAGTAAACGTTTTTTAAAAAATAATTTTACACGCAAAAACAATTTGAGTAACGTTAGAAGAATAATTTTGAGTGATTTGGGCAGTAGCTTATAATTTTTAAATTAAGAAAAATTGATAATAAAAATATCGAAATTTTTATTTAACTTAAAGTAAATCCAAAATTTGAACATATTTTTCCAAAACTATTTTGACCTTTTTCAGATATTTTGGACCTATCTTGAGACCTAAAAACTTAAAATAGGAATTATTTCTCAATTTTCATACCTTAAATCTACTTATCACTTAGGGAAACGTCAAAATTGAGACCAAGACGATTTCAACAAAGGGTAATGTTGTACCTACAACGTTATCAAAATGAAAAAGGGGTGCGGTTCTTTGAATTTTTGTGTAAATAATTTAAAATTATAAGCTACTGCCCAAATCACTCAAAATTATTCTTCTAACGTTACTCAAATTGTTTTTGCGTGTAAAATTATTTTTTAAAAAACGTTTACTTCCCAAATCACTCACTGCCCAATTCACACTGCCCAAATCACACGGCACCAAAATATTCGCTCAGATCGCTCGTTGTCCTTTTTAACTCCCTCGATATTATCTCCGGTTCTTTGGTTCTTGATATCGGATTTAAGGTGCCGTGTGATTTGGGCAGTGAGTTAAATGGGCAGTGAGTGATTTGGGCAGTAAACGTTTTTTAAAAAATAATTTTACACGCAAAAACAATTTGAGTAACACTAAAAAAATAATTTTGAGTGATTTGGGCAGTAACTTTAATTTTCTAATTATTAACACACAAAAATTCGAGATACCGACGCCCAAGGTACAATGTTAAAAATTTTCCCTAAGTGATAAATAGTTTTAGGTACGAATAATCGAGAAATAGGTCCCTATTTTAGGTTTACGTCTTAAGATAGGGTTACGTCTTAAGATGAAGATAGGGTTTCAGAATTTGCTCCATTTCTGGAACAAACACCAATAATGTTTTGTTCCAGAACCTAAAATAGGGACCTATTTCTCGATTATTCGTACCTAAAACTATTTAACACTTAGGGAAAATTTTTAACATTGTACCTTGGGCGTCGGTATCTCGAATTTTTGTGTGTTAATAATTAGAAAATTAAAGTTACTGCCCAAATCACTCAAAATTATTTTTTTAGTTTTACTCAAATTGTTTTTGCGTGTAAAATTATTTTTTAAAAAACGTTTACTGCCCAAATCACTCACTGCCCATTTAACTCACTGCCCAAGTCACCACTGCCCAAATCAACAGACACGGGATTTTAAAGTTTAGTTGGAGAACAAAACGTTAAGAAGTTGGAACGACAACACAAAATGCTTAAAAGGAAAAAGTATGGGGTATATCGGAGGATTTGCATGAATTAATGTGGATTTGAGGAGAATTTTAAATTATTATAATGGAAAAATAGAATTAAATAAAAATATTTTTTAAATTATCTAAAATGAATAGCCAATTTAAAATCTATAATCAATGATCAGCTACTATTTTACATGCATCTCTGTATATCTAAAAATGGCAAGCACTTTTTGTATATCTAAAAAGACGCAAGCACTTTTTAGATATATTTTTTTTATTAAATAATTGATCAAACTTATTAAAAATCCATATTTTTAGACAGCCTATTATATGAGGCTATAACATAAAAGGCTATAACTATTTATAGCCATAGAAGAGAGAATCCCTAAAATACCGTATATGTTATAATAATTACCATGGGTAATTATTCCCTCAATCTCTGCTGAAGGTGTAATTAATAGGGCGGGTGATTATTTGAGAGAGGGTATTAGGATATTCCGTCTTGGGATATATCCACTCACCAACCCAACCAGGAATACACTCTGTTTCAAAAGTATAACCCACTTTAATTTTTTTACATTTTTCGTTGCTTAATCAAGTTATCTTTATGAGATTTTGTATTTAGATACATTTAACTGATCTACGAACATTCCCAAAGTTTCGTAAATTTTGTTCGATCCAAAAATTTTAATTAATTTTTTTACGAAATTTTTGATAAAAAATGTGTTTCATAAGTATAACCCACTTTTAATTTTAATATTTCCAACATTAGAAAAAATCCACAAAAATTCCAACAACCATATATAGGAATATTATATAAAAATAAAAAAAAATTAGGCCCATATCTCAACTCAAGACCGAGATCCTGACACCTCTAAAATCTCGAAAATCAACGTAAAACGGGGGTAAGTCTATTTAAAAAATATTTTCGACACATTAAGGTAGTTTTGAAATTTTATTTTTAGCCTATCTGAAAGCCCTTGAAATTTGCTACAAGATAGCATTTGCCTTATTTTTCAGAAAAAATCCATTAGCGAGATACAGGTGGGTAAACTTTCGCATCAACAAAAAACGCCTAAATGTCCACAAAAATGACCGTTTAGATCGCTTCTGAAGTTTAACCACCTGTATCTCGATAATGGAGTGGGAAAAGTGGGTTATACTTTTGAAACAGAGTGTACCAGTATCGTTTTGATCAACTCTACTCTGGTATAGTCTAAGGCAATGCAGGAGGTGACTTGGTATAAAAAAGACTAAAGTTAATAATAAATAGAATAATAATAGATACGAATCATACTAAATTTAAAATATAAAAATACAAACAATCTCCTGTAAACACAGGGCTTCGATTTCTGCGGATTTTTCCTCATTTTGTGATTTTTTGATAAGGCGATGAGGATTATTTTTAAAAATGTGGATTTGCGGATTTTTGTGGCCTTTTGAAGATTATGAGGATTTTTTATATTTTCTTGTAGTTTTTAGGATAAAATGTCTTTTTTTTCTCTTAAGGCCTTCAAAAATCCTCAAAATTTTCGCCTGCGGCGCAGAAAAGGGAAGAAATATGGCGTCTTGGTCTTCAAAATCCTCAAAATTTTCGCTTGCGGCGCAGAAAAGGACGATTTTTAGCTTAAGGATATTCAAAATTCAAAAAATTTTCGACTGCGGCGCTGAAAAAAGAAGATTTTGGCTTCTTGGTCTTCATAAATCCGCAAAATTTTCGCCTGCGGCGCAAAAAAAGAAGATTTTTCCAGTAAGAAGATTTTTCCAGTTTTTCCAGTAACTACAACTAGGGACGGTGAAAGCATTGACTCAAGTCAACTGTAATTTTTCATTTAATTGTCCAATAGTCATTAGTAGATAGTCATTAGTAGTGAAAAAACTGCTCAATTCAATTGTTGGAGTCAAAAAATATAACGCATTTAGTGATTTAATTCAATTTTTGTGTTTGATAATTTTTTGCGGATTTTTCATTTAAAATGCGGATTTTTTCGATCGAAATTGCGGATTTTTAAAAATTCGAGATCGAAGCCCTGTGTAAACATTCCATCAGTCAATTCAAGTTGGAATTCTTTTATGACGAAAATATAAAGCAAAATTAAAATTAAATTTTTTATTTTTTAATTTTTTAGGCTAATGTAAAATAAAATGATGTGAAGAGGTAAACAAAAATTATTGGCATGACATATACCAGACATGTGCAACATACGGATAATATCCGGATATTCGCGGATATGTCCGTATTCGGATGGATATTCGAAATTATAGGTACTCATAGAGAAAATCTCCAAATCACTCAATATCTTTAGGTCACAAAATCCTGAACACAACCTCTCTTTTTCCATAATTAACTGACCTAGTAAACTACCTGTCACTATCATAAGGAGCAAAGAAGTAAAATGCTCCAGTTTGTGCCCATTAATGAAACGCCTTTCTTGAAGCAACTTCATTTTTTTGATAAACAAACTTTTTTCTTAACCCGCCCATCCCTGCTGTTAGTAAATCTAAATTGAGGTTAGTAAATGTAAGTAAATGTTTAGTAAATGTATACTAGGTTGTAAGGAAAGAATGAACACTAAAAAACAACAAATGAACATAGAAAAAGCAACCAACAACTGAACATAGAAAAGCAATTGAGAAAAGAGTTTATAGGAATGGTTTATATAAGGAAATTTTATCTCTTTAATCTTAGGAATTGTTGGGAAAAATATTTTTTATAAACGACCGGAAAGGAAATTAAGTATAACTAATTTGGAAAAAATTCGCAGCGCGACATAGGATCCTATTTCACGATTTTTTGGACCTAAAAAACCGCTCTAGTTATTACGGTACAAAAACCGGTACGGTAGTAAATTCCGATCACTACATTAAACTTCTGGTATAAGTTTATCCTCCATTGCCCTATAAAAATATGTACAAAACGATAAAATGTTCAGAAGGAAGAAAACCTTAAATACATGTAAAAAGTAGGCGGGCAAAGGCGTTTATACTATGCCAAATTTCACAAGAATTCACATAAATGATGTTTGTATGCTAATCACATTTTTTTATTATTTTTTAAAAAATATTTAAAAAATCAAATCATTAAATATTGTACTCGTATTTAAAGAAATCGGGAATCCGTTAACAATTTTAACAGATTGATAGAGAACTTTGGATGTTTAGTAACAGCCATTTTGTTCGCCTATATTTTTTTAATCATTACTAGGGCGTGTAATTATATGGATATAAAATCGAAAAATATGGCCATAAAATATGGATATAAATTCCCGAAATATGGATATAAATATGGAGATAAACACTAAATATGGTTATAAAATCCTGAAATATGGATCAAAAAATAGTCAAAAGATATTTTAAAAATCAGTATTTTATATAGAAAACAATAATTTTGCCTTTAACTTTGCATTTTAAGAACATTCTAAAGGATTTTATGGATTTAAAATTTCCGTTAAAATTTTTTTGAAAATAAATTTTTCCGAAAAATTCTCAGAAAAATTTTTTGACCAAAAATTTCCAAAATTTTGAAAATTTTTGCCAATTTTAGTAAAATTTACTAAAAAATGACCAAATATGGACAAAATATGGAAAATATGGGCATAATGCCAAAATATGGAAAAATATGGAAAATATGGATTATAAAGACCATTCTAGAAACCCTAAAACAAGCCAAAAACATGTTTTTCGTACGTTTCACAGTCATAGGAATTCAGGAAAAAAATATGGATTTCCATATAATTACACGCCCTAATCATTACATTCCAAATTGTTTTCACTGACCAAATTGTTTTCCCCGGATTTCAATGTGCTTTATCACAGAAATAATGATGCTGAAGTATCAAGAATAAAATATGTTGCTGCAGATCAAGCATTTAGAGTAGCTGCAAATACCCTTGGAATTAAACTTTTTATTGACGGAATTTATCTTTTTAACTTATACTTACTTATAGCGTTCACTTTCTCATTGTTGACATAAATTGTAAAAATACATAAAAAAAGAGGCCAGCAAAATCGTTCACAATTAACCAAATCTTCACAAAAATCACTCACAATAATTCACATGAATGGAATTTGCGTGACTAATCACATTTTTATTTATTAATTTTTACAAAATTATTATGAAAATTAAATAAATATTGTACCCTATACAGAATTAGGCAAATCTTTTTAATATACATATACCGTATATTAATGCCCAATAACGTTAAGGTAAAATTTTTTATTTTTTCAAAGGACAAATATGGAATTTTTATTTTATTTTTGCTGGCCTCTTTTTTATGTATTTTTACAATTTATGTCAACAATGAGAAAGTGAACGCTATAAGTAAGTATAAGTTAAAAAGATAAATTCCGTCAATAAAAAGTTTAATTCCAAGGGTATTTGCAGCTACTCTAAATGCTTGATCTGCAGCAACATATTTTATTCTTGATGCTTCAGCATCATTATTTCTGTGATAAAGCACATTGAAATCCGGGGAAAACAATTTGGTCAGTGAAAACAATTTGGAATGTAATGATTAAAAACTTCAGAAGCGATCTAAACGGTCATTTTTGTGGACATTTAGGCGTTTTTTGTTGATGCGAAAGTTTACCCACCTGTATCTCGCTAATGGATTTTTTCTGAAAAATAAGGCAAATGCTATCTTGTAGCAAATTTCAAGGGCTTTCAGATAGGCTAAAAATAAAATTTCAAAACTACCCTTAATGTGTCGAAAATATTTTTTAAATAGACTTACCCCCGTTTTCGTTGATTTTCGAGATTTTAGAGGTAAATACAAAATCTCATAAAGATAACTTGATTAAGCAACGAAAAATGTAAAAAAATTAAAGTGGGTTATACTTTTGAAACAGAGTGTATTTAATTAAACTTTTTGATATTAGGCAAATAATTTCACAAGTTAAAAAAATTTAAACTAATAACCTTTTTGCAAAAAAAAAACTTTTTTATCCAAAATTAAATAATGTAAATAAATCCCACAAAATAAATCCCAAATATCCATAAAAACTGGACGTTTTGTTTAAATATAATAAAATATTTTAAAAATACACAGAGTTGCCGTCATATTTTAATTTCTTTTAAATTTTTTTTTCAGGAAAATTAAGGTCCTAATTAGAAAATTTATTTTTAACTATATTAATAATAAATAATAATTGTATCATTTACTATCATTTAATCCTCAAAATATTATTTTAGATGTAAGACGGCAACTTTGTTATCAAAATAAATGTTTTTAAATCAAATTTAAAAAAATTAGAATATAAAATTCCCAATTTAAATAAATCCTACAAAATAAATCCTCAATCAAATTTAAAAATCTTTAGAAACCCCAAAAAATCCCAACAATCTTCTTCATCCTCAGAGCTGTTTCGATAGTTACGCTTTCTATTTTTGAATTTTTAATTTAATTTTTCGGTTAATTTTGGTTTGGATATCGGATCCGAATTTAGATATCCGCGATTTCGCAGGATTCCCAGGTCCCTTGCATTTTTAATTCCTAAGATTTCAAGCAAAAGTTTCAACAACAAAGGGACCTTTTTATTTTCGAAGGATTTTTCTCTCTCGAATCAGCTCTGTTTATCATAAATAACTCATTAATTTTTTTACGTGAATAAATGTTTTTAATAAACGGGTAACCCTTAACTAACTTCAGAACAGTTAAGTCCCATCTAGGGTTGTCGGCTCCTGGAAATTCTTCGAATATCCGAAACCAAATCGAAGAACCGAACCGAAAAATCCTCGGTTTTTCGTTTCGGCCCAGAACCGTCAACCCTAGTCCCAGCCTCTATAACTTATGCAGCAATGGTCACTTCTTAATGTTCTTGGTACCAATATATAAAGAATTAAATACATTACAAGAATTCATTAAACACATAGGTAATTCATGATTGAGCGTTAGAAATGTTATAATTGATAAAATTCCGAAAAATCAGACTTTTTGAAAAATTTAGTTTTTAATCATAACTTTTTTTTATCAATCAGTCAAGAATTATGATTTTTTGTTATCTTGTAGTGTATTTAATTCTCTATTCATTGTTATCAAGAAGATCAAAAATTATCCACCGCTTCTTAGGTTTTAGGGCCGGGGCTCTGTTGAACTGCTCTATAAAGGTGTAAAAATAAATAAATCCCCATAAAATTTTAAAAAATCCCCAAAAAAACCCAAAAACTAAAAAATCCCAAAAACTAAAAAAATCTCAAATCCCCAAAAAAATCCCCAAAAATCCCAACAATCTCTTCTTCATCACCCAATCATTCCCCAATATATTCTTCAATCTTTCCAATAAAAATGCTTTTTATCCATGGATTGTCGTTGTCGTAGAAATCATCAAGTACTTTAGTTCTCAATTTGTTTACAGCGACTTGATAAACATTTTGATTAATACTGCTAAAATAAATGTTTTTTATTTAAATATTTAATTAAATTATTTAAGTTTACCTTTCCCCAATTATACTATCAAGAGCATTTCCAATTTGTTCATTAAAATTCTGGTTTGGTATTACTAATATGCCAATATTTAGGTGTTCAACGAGGGAAGAAAGATAAAACTGATCACCCCCGTCCGGGATACAAATCAAAGGAACACCGGCATAGACTGACTAAAATATTAATTTTATTTTAAATATTCCGTATAAAATAATAAACAGATCAATATTGTAAAGCATATTAAGGCCGGGCATTAGGTTCGCAATTCAAAGAGACCGGTATAATACCGCCCGATACCGGTCGGGATTCCAATACCGTTGAACCCTAAAAAAAGCAGCCATCGATATGATTGTTTGAATTTAGATGTTCATTAAATTGAGTTTTGATAGTATTAAATTAAGTTACCTCAGTCAAGCTGTTTATTCCACAATGGGAAATGAATAATTTTGTATTTACTTTAGCTGAAACATAAAATAAATTAAAATAAGCATTAAAAATATATAATTACCCAATATTTCTTGTTGATCATCAACAAATCCTTCAAAAGAAATATTTGTCTTGCGATAATGTTTTTTTAAATAATGATCTGCACCCAATCTGACTTTGAAAAAGCAATGCTCGTAATTTGTAAAATTTTTAAGCATTATTTTAAGATTATCCTGATTCATCCCTTCAATGTTTATTGTACCAAAGGAGACATAGACAACACAATTAAACTTTAAAAAGTATTTATGAAACATCTTTTAAGAATAATTTCATTAAATTAATTTACTGTCAAATCTCCAGATTTAAATGTGTTTATTCTATTGAACTTTGCCGAAAGTTTAATAAATAACTTTTGGGTAGAGTTGGTCACGGTACCGTATTACCGCGGTATTTTTCAGTAATACCGCGGTATTTTTACCGAAATACCGATACCGAATACGGTACCGAACAATTATAAAAAAATCGGTATTTTTTCGGTATCGGTATTTTACCGAAAATACCGATACCGATACCGAAAAATCGCGTTTGACCAACACTACTTTTGGGTCACCCTGTATAAGGTCTCTTTATTTCCGACATAGTAAGGAGTAAAGAGATGTCCAAGAACTTGGTCTTGAGTCTTGATTCCAAGACTTTTCTTGGTTTTTTTTCGGTCTTGATCTTGGTCTTGGGGTCTAATCTTGTCTTGAATCTTGGAAAATTTTCGGTCTTGGGCATCTCTAGTATGGGGGCATTTATTTATTAAATGAGTTATCCATAAATGACTTGATGTTTTGAATTATCCTGGCCTCGATTCTGAGTATCTCGTTCATTATCTAAGAAGCCAGAATTCTTCTTAGAGTCTGTTACTTGCAGTTTTTATGTCAATAAAAAAATTAAAATAAATTTTACTTCTTCATCTGTAGGATTTCTTTTATATCTTTCAGTCAGAGTTCCTTTATTCTCAACAAGAATTCCACCAATATAAATAATTTTATCGTGTTGTGGAAATTGTTTAAAATTAACAAATTTGTGTTGATTCATAAAATGATACTTAATTTGTTGAAATAATTTAACCAATTTTGGTACTTGACTTTTAGTGATTATCTCTTCATAGAGGACTAATTCATTGTAGTTGTAATCAGAGGATTTTGTTAATCTACGCAAATCCTGTCGATTTACATTTTCATAAATTGTACTATATTTCATTTTATCATCAGGAGTCATTCTGCCATGAATCCATTCTGCTGGTACAACATTTTTAAAATCTTTAAAATTAATACTATCATTCAGGTATCTGGGGATATGGAATTTTGAAAATAACAACGGATAAGTTTTGTGTATATCCACAAAATATCCGTAAAATCCGCCAATTTATTGAGAAAATTAACTCAATAAAGTAGAGGCAACCAAGAATCCTGATATTTACTTTCGACTTGTTAGTTTTTCAGATCTTAGTCGTTAGTTGATTCATAAGAATATCCTATATTTTTGGATATTAATGGCCAAAACTGAGATTTTATTTAAAGATTAGGAAACTAAAGAATCAAACGATTATCAAACTATACTAATAAAGTCCGTTAAGAAATTATAAGACCCCCCTATTTTTTGCTGTTAATCATATATCAAACAGGCTAAATGAAGCAAAATTTTTATACATGGTAGATATTAGAGTTGTCCGAGACCGAAATTTTTCCAAGACTCAAGACTCAAGACCCAAGACAAAATTTTTTCCAAGACCAAGACCAAAACTCCAAGACTCAAGACCAAAAATCAAGACCAAATTTTTATATCCCATAGGTCAAATTTTTGGTTTATTTTTTGTTATTTTGATACGATCAGTCAACTTCAGCACAATTATCTATAATTTCGAAAAATTTATGCGAAATTCAAAGAATTTCGGGGAATTTATTCGTGTGGAAAATCAATAAAATAGGTTATTATTTCAGAGGATTCGAAATCGACCCCCTGGCTACGCCCTTGGATTAAGGAGGATATCGAGGTTTAAAGGGGAATTTAAGTGGATCTTTTTGCGCGCATGCGAAAATTTGTACAATTTTGGAAGGCCAAGAAGCCAGAATTCTTCATTTTCCAGCGCCGGCGAAAATTTTGGGAATTATGAAGGCCGAGAAGCCAAAAATCTTCCTTTTCCTGCGCCGCAGGCAAAAATTTTGAGAATTTTGGAAGGCCGTATGCCACAAAAATTCACTTTTTCAGCGCCGCAGGCGAAAATTTTTTGAATTTTGGGACTCAAGAAGCCAGATTTCTTCCATTTTCTGCGCCGCAGGCGAAAATTTTGAGGATTTTGGATGGCCAAGCACTAGGTCCAAAAAGGCCAAAAAACCAAGACCAAAAAATAAAACCAAGACAAGACCAAGACAAACACCCCAAGACCAAGACCAAGACCAAGACCGAAAAAAAACCAAGAAAAGTCTTGGTTCCAAGACCAAGACCAAGAGTCTCGGACATCTCTAGTAGATATCAGGTAAATATAAGGATAGAGAAAGTTTCGAAGAGATTACTTTCGTTTCAAATTTTTTACGGTTTTTTTTTAAAAATTGAGCGTTAAGAAATTATAAGACCCCTTTGGATTCTTGTACTAGAAATGTTAGAAAAATTCTACAAAAATTCCTGTGAAGAATTCATCAATATAGAGTAGAAAAGCAAAAAGAACGAAGTCTGTAAATACTTCATTAAGATCTCAAAACTCCAAAATCAACGGAAAACGGGGTTACAGTACTTCAAAAAATATTTTGACCCCCTTATTTATAACCATATTTTGACCCCCTTTCTCTATCCTTATATTTACCTGATATCTACAATTTATAAAAATTTTGCTTCATTTAGCCTGTTTGATATATGATTAACAGCAAAAAATAGGGGGGTCTTATAATTTCTTAACGGGCTTTAGTAACCTCTTTTTTCCCAAAATTTTTTCTAAATTTTAATAATCATTTATAACCGGGAATTTCAAGCCGAGTAACATCTATCGAATTTCCGTTAATTTCAAGAAATTGGAGATATCCTGGAAAGAACACTGAAGCAGATACATCAAAAGTATTTTGAATCCCTAAAACATCAAAGACCGCAAAAGGTCCGGCTGAGTCACTGAAATCAGCAATTCCTGCAGAATAATTTTGTTGTTTAAGCCAGTTTAAATGTTGATCATTTGTAATTATTTCTTTAATAATAAAATACTTTCATTTTCATATTTAAGGAAAATCTTTCATTTCGAGGGGCTGGAACCAAAAAATAACCCTTAAAAATTATGGAACTCTAAGTCAGTCAGAAACGAATCATCCGCCAAATCTCTATGCATAAACAAAATACCATAATAAATTCCAACATGGAAATATTTATCATCCATTCTATAATATTGATATGCATATTTTAGTCCATATTTTTCAATATAACTTTGATTTAATCTGTTTTTATTTATTGGTAAATAAAAAACTTCAAAAATATGTGGTGGAACTTCCACTCCGTTTTCTTTACTATGAACAAGCATATGCTGAAAAGAAAAATTTTAATAACAACATAGAACTGTAATCCAAATTATTCTGATTGATATAAAATCTGATCTTTTTTACATAAACTTTAACCAATTTTCATCGCATATTCTGATGTATTTTGGGCTTTTTTGAAGATTTTCTTAGAATTTGACTTGTTAATCAAATTAATTCTAATTTTATATAATAAACTTATAACTGTGTAATTATTGTTTCAAAACGCGGAAGGGGTAATTAAGAGGGCAATTATTAAAAACAAATATTTTATAGTAGCTAATTTCTAGAAAGCGGATTTTTATGCAATTATAATAAGAAAAATCCTATTTATCTTACCACAGTATATTTTTCTGATAGAATATTGGCCAACAATGTCTGAAAATATTTAAATAGGTCAAATAAAGTATTTTATTTATTCAGCAATATTCGAGGAGAGCAGGGTTGCGTCGTAATTGAAAATTTTTTTTTCGTAATCGATATTCGTAACTCAAAAAATGCCGTAATTCGTAATTTTTAAAAAGTACACCCCGCCCCGGAAGCATTCCTTCCCCTCATACAATTTTGATATAAAATTTACATTGAATTTCAAGTGAGAGTAGAAATAGTTGTCACAAATAAACAAAATTTTCTTTTTTCCTTCTTCATGAGCACCTCCTGAGCTTTGTCCAAAATAGCTTCCAGTATAACCTCCTCCAAATTCTGACACATTGGATGTCACACCTTGGCTCGGTTCTCCATATTCGTGTTCTCCATATCCTCCACGTTCTCCTGGAAATATTTCACCGAATCCTCCTTGAGTCCCATCTCCATGACTTTGTCTTTCAGTTTCCTCTGATTCAGAACCCTCACTTCCACTTCCAGAACTTCTAGTTCCTCCATGACGGTTACCTTCAGAATGTTCACTTATAGAACCTCCACCTCCCTTTAAGCAACTGCATCCGCTACCTCTTTTATAGCGACGTTTGTACAAAACTTTCCCCCCATTTTTAGGGCAATTACAATTTCTCTCAGCGGAAGTGTTGACAAAAATTAATAAAAATAAAATCCAAAAAATTAATTTTAAATACATTTTTGTCTAAAAATTTCAATTTAAATTAAATTAAAATTTATTTTAAAATGATAAAACCCCGTCACTAGCGAATTGTTCATGCCATCAACGCAAAAGTGAAGCAAGGAAAGTTTTAAAAAACATAACCTTATGTTTTTGGGCTCAAAAAATAAAACTCATAGAAAAAATTGAGCTCATAGAAAAATAAAAAATAAATTTTAAAATTTTTAATAGGTAAAATGACTGAGATAAACTATAAAATACTCTTTAAAATAAATTATCGAAGGGGAGTATAAATGCGTATGGGTCGGGTCGACTGTCTTTTTTGCTGAGTTGTATAAACATAAATGGCTATTACCCATTCCTATAAGGCAAAGCTATCCCTCATTAGCTTATCCTCGATAAGGTAATGAGGGATAGTATTTCTATTGTAGTCTAAAATAAGTTTAGAATTTTAAACATTAAACAAGTAAACCTTAAAATAATAAATAAAAACATAAACAACTTCAAAATATGCGTGGCGCGAGATTTAGGGATCAGACTTTTGAAGACCCAACAGTTGGGGACGAATAGAATTTTAAAAAATTTTATAAATTGGCCAATTTAAGCAAAATTGCAAATTGTAGGAGAAAAAATAACGGTCACAACTTCGTTAATTGTGTTCGTTTTATGCTTATTTTATTTAAGGGATTAATGAATTAATGGGATTAAGAGGTATATCGAGAAATGAATCCTCCGATAGCCCGTGATATAGACCAAATCCCCTGATATCATGCTGCCCTTCAAATCCTTGTTATACTATATTAGAGTTTGACCCCGACCCGCCCCGAATGATTTATTTCTGATTTATTCCCGACCCGAACCCCACCCCGAAAAAAGTGAAAACCCCGTCCTACGACCCGAAAAAGTTTCGGAGGTTCGTTGTATTTTAAGGAGTTTCGTTGTATAACTCCTTAAAATGCCTTTTTTAAGAGGAATTTAAAGAGAAAAATTCAGAAAATTCCCTCCCAATTTTCTTTGTAATCATTATTTTTGAAGGAAAAGTTACTGAAAATAAAGAAGTCTTTTGATACATAGAAGATACCGTATAAATCCATACAAATAAATGGACTGAAGATGTGGTTTTCCTCCCAGCCGCCGTAGAACCTTTTGACTAGTCTATGGAGAGAAATAACTATCGAGCTGCTTTACTAGGTGAATGATAAGTTCTTGCCAAGCAATACTACCTCCCCATCGACATGCCTTTATATGTAACACGTGGAAAATTTTTAAATAAATTTTTTTAATTAAAGGAGGTTAGAGAAAAAATTTTTTAAATTATCGACCAAATTAAAGTATTAAAAAGAAAAATTAAAAAAAAATAAATAAAATTTATTTTTTTAAATAAATATTAAATTTTTTAACATTTAATGTGAAATTTTTTAACAAAACCTCTACTACTCAGTTGTTAATTGAGTATCCGGCTTAATGTTTGCCTGTAAATATATGTATTGCATTGTCTTTATTTATATTTAATTTTATATTATTTAAATTTCCGAAGGTCACCTCAAACTAATCTGGATTTTCCTCATTAAAAGGAAAAAGTTTTTCCTCCTAGCAGAGGTGGGTCGGAATTCCGATTTCCAACTTCCGATTTCCGACGTTTTTTTCTTTTCGATTTCCGAAAAAAAATTTTGATTTCCGAGTTCCGACTTTTGAGCCTTTTCCGATTTCCGACAGTTCCGAGTTCCGACACCTCTGACTGTTCCGACCCACCTCTGCCTCCTAGGAAAGACTTTATCTTCTCTTAAAAATAATGCCGCCAAAATTGGAAAGGGCTAAAGATAAAAGAAAAATTAAGAAATCATGTAAGGGCAGTCTATTTTAACAAACAAGTGACACTCGGGAAATTTTGAAATATAAAGAAATAAAAGACCCCGCTAAACATATGAGAAAGGGCGGCATATAAATAAGTGTAAGGCGGGATTAATCAAAAGAAAAAAAAATTGTGAAATCAAACTTATTGACAAATAAGGATAGATTTGCATTTATTATACTTAATTTACATTTTATTTATTTTTTAATTTTTATTTATTTATTTATTTATTTATTTAATTTTAATAATTTTTTATAAAATAATTAGGTATAGAGTAGGGCCTCGTCTTAGAGCTGAAAAAATTATACACTAAAATGAGGAGTAAACAGTTGGGGGCTATTTCAATCCCCAGTTAACAATGGGGGGATTTGTCAATCTACAGTGTATTAAAAAAATTTTTTATAAACTACACCTAGTTTTTTAACGTTTTTCTATCTCTTATCTTTCAGTTTCCAATTACCGTATATACTTTTTTAATTACCCTCCCTCAAATAATTACCCTGCCTTTATTAGTTATCACTTCCAACGAAAGATTGAAACAATAATCACCCTCTTAAAATTAGTTATCCTAAAATAACCTCTATTATTTACCCCGCCTATCAATTACACTCTCCAGAGAGATGTCGAAACAATAATTACCCAGGGTAATTAATAGAGTATATACGGTAATCTTAAATTTTCTAGGCGATTCTAGACTTTTTATAGGGGCTTTTTTAATTTTGAACACTAATCCAAAAAAAAATCTTTAAAAAATATTTCACACGATCGGTGGTTTTATCGAGTTTTTTCTTAAAAATGGAGTTTAATAAATTATAACTCCACTTGAAAACATTAAACGAGTTGTAACCAACAAATGGAGGTATTTCAAAAGCAGCTCCTTCCATCTAAGGACCAACCAAATTTTATAAATCTGAGAGAGTTTGGGGGTCTAAAATCGAGTTCAGGCTGTATATTTTTTAATTATTTTTTAGAAAATGTATTTTAAATTAATTATTTACATATTCTTTTCTTCTTTGCTGGGGTTTCCATTATTTTCAATTTCTAAAGAATTTAAAGCTGATACAAAAGGAATTGACAATAGCACCTTTCTTCGGTATAAAAGAAGTTCTAATTACAGCACGTTGAGAGGATTTGAGGAAAAAGCTGATGAAGAATTCTCTCACTTCAAGGAAAAGGGTGAAAAAAGTTCTGGAAAAGGTTCTGATAATAATTATAAACGCCGTCCTGGAAAGGAAGAAATGGAAGAAAAAAATGTTAAAAATTCAAAAAAAGTTTTGTACATTTGCGAAGACGGTCTACTCTCGCCCTATTATTTCCACGTAATTATTTTAAGATGTTTATTATATTATTAAGAACCAAATATTATTAAGAGTCTAATTTTGGGATTTTCACATTTTTCTTACTATATGCTCTATAAATAGGTTATTATTACGGCTCCACAAAATATGCACCAAAATCGCCATATATGCGCATACATATATGCACCGAAAAAGCCCAAAATATGCACAGAAATATGCATTAATATGCATTAAGAACCGGGTAAGTACTCGGACCTTGTAAAAACACCATATTTGTGCTTCCCTCGCAAGGCATACAGTATTTTCTCGATTAATTCCCCTCCCTCGAATAATTCCCCATGCTAGAGTTGGGTTTAAACAAAAATTCCCCACCCCCAAATACCCTACTGCACGTTCAAATGCCATAACTCGAATAATTCCCTTCCCTCGATGCAATGCCAAGGAAGGGCTGAAAATGCCAAGGAAGGGCTGAAAAAATAATTCCTCATGGGAATTAATCGAGAAATACGGTATCCGCACACAAAACATGCATTTGCATGTTGTGCGAAGCCCTAGTTATTATAGAGCATATTGCACTAATACATTTATGCCAGAGACACTCATGATTATTTATATTGAATCTTAACTCGATAAACTTTTCTTAGATAATTTTTCTTGATTTTTTATAATTAAATTACAGAAAAATTTGGCAAGAATATTGTCAGAAAAATATATAGTGGTATGTTGAAATTATTTATTTTTTAAATATGTGGAGCATTTACAGGATTTGCTTGTTTATAGTAAAGAAAGGGGGCACAAAATTTATTCAGAAAATTTACAAATTATTAATATACCGGTTACTAGTAAATTATTCAAACAAACTACACTTGTACATAGTGGTTTTCTTCAAGCTTATAATGAATATCATAATTCCGACATATTTTATTTTCTTGGAATTTATACAGGTAAGAAGTATATCTTACTTATCTCGATATTAGATTTTTATAACTAGAGTTGCGCCCCGATCCCGTTCCCCATATCCTGACCCCGTTTCTGGAAGATTTTTTAAAGATTTTCCACGATTCGAACCCAGACCCGAAACAATTCGAAAACCCCGTCCCCCGACCCGAAAAAGTTTCGAAGTTTTATGGGTATACGCCCCAAAAATGTTAATTTTTAGGTGAATTTTAAGAAAAAAATCAGAAAACTTCCTAACACTTTACTTTTCCATTATTATTTTTGAAAGAAAAATGAGCCCTTAAATCCTTTCATATCCTTTCAATCTATTCAGATACCAATCCTTCAATATACTTATAAATCATGATTTCCCTTGAAACCACCCCTACTCTGTTTGAATCCACCTATATCCCCAGATCTACTATTTAATACTTTCAAATGACCTTTAATCACTCTAAATTCACTTATATTCACAGATTTACCATTTAATCCCTTCAAATCATCTTTGATTCCTCCAAATTCTCCCTAATTTTTGAATGAACTAACGAAAATTCGTAGTCCAAAGGCACATTATTTTTGGATTTTTTCTAAAAATTCAACATTTAAACACCGTTCCCCGACCCCCCCCCCCATATTTTGCTCCCCGACCCCGCCCGAAACAATTCGAAACCCCTGTACCCCGACACAACCGCCGCCGTCCGTTCGGAGCCCAACGGTCGGCGGCGACCGTTGGGCCCCGAACGGGGTACGTATAACTGTCGGGGTACGTATAACTGGGAATGTCGGAAATCTTGAAGACTTGATTCGATGTAGGATTTAATTTTATAAATTTTTATTTAAAGAAATTTTAATGAATACAAAAATCGAAATTGGAGGTATTCATTTTGGTATTCTTAAATGGCTTAAAGAACAAAAATATTCTTTTGGAATTGCCGAGTTTGAGTCAATGGCAGGCTCTTTTGCTGTTTTTGAAGCTTTAGGAATTAAAAATACTTTTGATGTTTCTTCTAATGTATTTTACCCAATGTATCTTCAATTTCTTGATTTTGGAGGAAAGCCTCTTGATGTTACTAAAGTACCAGGTCAGAATAATAAGAATAAATGTCTTAGGAAGTATCAGATTTAGAAGCTCAATAATGTACTTAATTTGTAATTTTCTTTGTGGAATTATTTTAGTTTTGGTCTTGTATTGAGAACAAAGACCGTCTAATCATTCTATCGAACTACGTCAAAACGTTGTTCCGGCGAAATTTTAACTGTTCATAGTCTTGTCCATATTGATAATTGCAGTTGACTAACTCGTCTTCAACCTGAAAGAATTTTCCAGTCTCTATTACCTAGTGTTGCGCCGGAACCGTAAATTTGGCAGGAACCGGAACTGAAATTTTGACCGGATCCGGAACTAGATCTAATTTTTTCGTTCCGGACCGGAATCGCAACCAAAAAATTCCGGAACTTTCGGCGCAACACTATTAGGACCCCATCCTTTCGGCGCAACACTATTAGGATTGAATAGGAAATGCCCTGCTGCATTAGGTTCTCAAATTCGGAATATTAATTCAGATTACTTCAATTTTCATTAGGTGAAACAGCTGAGCCTGGTGATTGGAAAGAAGGATCAACAGTTTTTCAAGAAAATAGTAATCTTTGTAATTTAAACATTGAAAACAATAAGAAATTGAATTATTGCAAAAAAATACATTTAAACGATATAAGTAAAATCTCCTACGACAATTTATATAATAAATTTACAATTTCTGGAAAACAACCTTCACTTATGGAGGTTTTGTACAAAAAAATTAAAATACATTTTGTCAATCAACACCCTCTTGGAATATTTAAAACATTTCTAGAACATGAAAAAATTGTTTATATTGGGGGTATTCATGTAGAGGAAAAGAAAATTTTGATGGAAAAAGTTAAGAAGGAAAATAACAAAAAGGTAATTCAAACAATGTTTAAATTTCATGTCATGGAGCTTCAATAAATTCTAGCCTCGAGGATTTTTTCTTTGGACTCCTAACCTTCTGTATTTTTCGTTGACAAAAATCTCTTTTTAAAAGTCCTCTATGTTCGCGCTGTATATGGTATAATTTTATATTTGATATACCGTATATCCTTTAATAACTACCCTGGGTAATTATTGTTTCGACCTTCCGCTGGAGGAAGTAATTAATCAAGGGAGGGTAATTATATGAGGTTTGAAATTTGAACTCGATTTAGGGCATTTGTTTTGGGGTAATTATTGTTTCAATCTATCACTGGATGGGGTAATTAATAGAAGTGGGGTAATTATTTGAGGGAGGGCAATTAATACAGGGTACATATGGATTATATCCCAACAAAAATAACATTACATCCAATACACTTTATTATCCTCTAAGTAATAGTAGGTGGTAGAGCAGATCTGAGAAAAATCGGATATCGAGTCCTTATATCCAATGTCGCTGTCTTTGGAATTTTATAAATTATCATCGATATCTTTCCTCTCTAATTAGCTATACTAACTTGCTTGCAATTAAGGACTAAATATCCTTAGCATTCAATTTTTCAAAATATTTTAAGCCTGAATGCGTTGTTCTAGTTTCGTTTGGAACTGTTAAACCCTCCGGAAAGTTGAATCCAGAAAATATTGAAGCAATGTTTGGCCTATTTCAACGAAATAAATCATGTGTATATATAGTCCGAATGATTAAATATCTTTTACCAAAAAATTATAACAAAAAGCAAATATATGTTACAGATAAAAATATTAACCAACAAAAGATATTATGTAAATAATTAGTTATAAATAAATTATAAAAAAATTTTTTAAGCCGAAAAGAATACAAAATTGTTTATTTCCCATTGTGGACAGCACAGTTTGATTGAGGTATTCAAATTAAATTTTTGTTTAAAAATATTTTTTGTAAGACTTGATTGATAAGTATGTAGTGATAGCACTATCAGCGTCAGTCAGATTTGATCATACTAGACCGGCTAGCTATTGATCCCTTTTTTTTCTGACTCGCCCCCAATTCCGACCAGGAGTGAGCGCATTGCGTTTTGCGCTTCGTTAAACCCCTAGATCCCTCTAAATCCTCTGATATCCTTCATAATCCCTCTAAATCCTCTATATCTCTCCAAAACATTACCCATCCAACTTACATGTATCACAAAAAAATAGGACTAGCTGACTTATAGTAATACACCAATTTTTAAATGAAAAATGTCTAATACTTAATTTAAAAAATTTTTGCTTATTTTGCGTTCTTGCGTTATTTGCGTTAAATTTTGGCCTTGCGTTACGTCTTGCGTTTTTTGAGCTTGTCTCTTGCGCTCACCCCTGATTCAGAATTTGTCTACTTTGTTGCTTTCTAAGTATGATAAATTGTTATTCTTGTGCCCTTCAATTTTGCCAATCTCGGACATACACCAAGACATAACAATAAATATGTACCTATTCTAAAGAGGTGATCAATGGATAACGTCGTATTTGATACCTCAATTTATTATTTATTATCAGCCTTAAATTCCCTCAATTTTGTTAAATAATTTAAAGGCAATGTATGCTGGTGTCCCTTTAATTTGTATTCCAAACTCGAATGATCAATTCTACAATTCTTCGATTGTCGAACATTTGGGTATTGGAATATATGTAAAAATGTTAGAGATTGAAGAAGGCAGAGATGACAATGACAAAAATTCAAAATTTGAATATGATTTTAAAGAAGCCTTCAATGACTTTTTTAGCCACGAGTAAGTTGGGAAAATTAAAAGACAGGAATAATTAAAAGGCAGGAATAGGTCTGTAGCAATTCCGAGTTCCGACGTTTATTTCCTTACGATTTCCGAAATATTTGAAGCAATGTTCGACTGAAGATTTTTCATGATTTTCTAAATTTCCGTCTGCGCCGATGAAAAACTAAAAGAAATTGGTTTTAAGGCCTTCCAATCGTCTCAGAATTTTAACTGTTTAAATTTTTATATTTTGATTCTTACATTAAAGGGAATATTGAAGTTTATTTAATTTGCAAATCTAATTATAAAATTAAGAAGGATCAGATGGGATATCGGTGTATTAGCATAAATTAAAGGGTATATTGAAGGATTTACGCCCACAGGGTCTGGGACCGTTCCTTATACTATCCGTCGAAATTTCTGAATAGCCAATTTTTAAATGTTTCAACAAACGATTATAACTTAGAAATTTCGAGGGATAGTTATAAAATTATAAAATTAAATAAAAATTTTTTGGGCTAAGCATTTAATAAAAGATTTTATTATTTATTTAGCAAATATTCAAAAGCTGCAGATAATTTGAGAGAGAAAATAATTTCAAATTATTACAATGGTCGCAAATCTAAGGACGTTTTTCTTGATAAAATTTCGAAAATTATTGGTGACTGAGTGAATGAGTGAATTCAGAGAATTGGGAGTAAATTGATTTGGATTTTTTATTTTTTGGGAAGAATTATGTTTTAAATTTATTATTTTTTGGGTTTCATTCATTTTAGTAGAACTTGTTTTAAATTTATGAAAAAACTTTTTGTAAAATATTTTTAAAATTTAATTTTTAAATTAAAATTTTTAATTCGATAAAGTGTTGGTGAAAGAAAAAATACCATTTCACTCCTATTATTTAATTTTTTTCTTTCTCCCATAATTTCTTAAGCACAAGATCGCTCAGGAGCAGGCCAGTATACCGCTGAGCTGTAACTTCATTCAAAATTGCGAATCCGAGACGCCCTGATAGTTGCCGATCCAGCTCGCTGAGGCGCATCGAACCATACCAAGGCCTCCCGGATTCGACAATTTTGAACGAAGTTATAGCTCGGCGGTTTACTGGGCTCGCGGTATAACGGGTGTACCCCGATTGCCGACAAAATTTTTATCACCCAATTCTCAATTTTAAGAGGTTTGCATCGCGAAGGATTTCAGCATCTGTTTATTTTTGATTCTTGATTCGTGTCGGGGTTTCTGCCAAGAAAAACGTCGAGGACGGGGTTTTGAGTATGCTTTTCTATCCTTTCCTGAACAATTTAAATTTAAAATTTAGAGAAATCCAAAACAATATACCATGTATTATTTTCTTTTTTGAAACTCTAGTATAAAATTTTTTTATCTTTGAAGTTTCTAAGACTTATTTTAGATAAGCTTCGTGGTTTCTATTAGAGTAGGTCGAGATCGAGGTTTTTAGACAAAACCGAGACCGAGGATCACCGAGGCTGGAAAAGCCGAGATCGAGGTCGAGGGGCAAGTTTTGGCCGAGGTCCGAGGTTCGAGGATAAACCAGATCTAAAAACCAGATTTCTCATATTTTTAGCGCCGTAGTGAACATTTTAGATGTCACCGAGCCATACTTTTTTGTTTTATTGCGTTTTTTTAAGTGCATAAGTTGAAGATTCAAAACAACAAAAGTTGGGAATATTTTTTCTTGGTTCTTTGAAAAATTTTAAAAATCTCAGACCTTTGATCTTTTGGGTCTAGGAAACTCAATGGTGGGCAAATAAGGCAAGGCGGCATTTACTTTTACTATGAAATAACGCCATGTACTTAAATGGGATAAGAGGGGTAATGTCGCACTTTAGTCTATCCTTTCCCTTAAATGTTATTTTCTGCCGCATGACGCAAAGCGGCATTTAATTAAGCTAAAAGAATAGGCAAAGGAATAATCGAACATATATTGAGTAAGCGGCACTAAGAAAAGTGAAGTGCAAAATACAAAATTAAGAAATCGTCTATTAATCTTGTTAAATTTTTTGATAGCCAAAAAATTGTTTTATAAACATCCTCTTAAGGATAAAAAATAAAAAAATAATTTTAAAATAATGTAAAGCATATAGCTATTTAATTCCTTAGGCTGTGCAGTAGACGGTGTGGTGTACTGGATAACACAGCATTCCGGTCTACTGAAGATGCTAATTCGTATCAGAGGTGGGTCGGAACAGTCAGTGGTGTCGGAAATCGGAAAAGCTGGAAATCGGAACTGGCTGAAAAGTCGGAACTCGGAACTCGAATTTTTTTTTGAAAATCGGAAGGAAAAAAACGTCGGAAATCAGAATTCCGTCCTACCTCAGGTTCGCTCCCAGCCGTGAATGACCCTTTGCATTAGCTGAAGGAGAGAAATAGCTATAGCCCAGCTGCTTTACTATAAATTTTCTAATAAAAAATTCAAATAAAATTTTTATATAATTGCAGAATTCCTTCCAAATTGAAAAAAAAAATTTATTTTTAGAAAATGTTTAAATTAATTTATTTAAATTTATTTTTATTAATTTTTACAAAAATTTTATTTGGGGCAAGACGCTCTTTTGAAGGAGGAGAAATTTCCTCAATGACTGAAAATTCAAGGAAAAAAGTTTTGTATATTTGCGATAATTTTTATTATTCGCATATACAATTACATGTAAATTATCAAATATTTTTTAAATTTATTTTAAATATTTTTTAAAAAATTCAGAAATTGTTAGCTGAAAAATTATCTACAATATATGAAGTGGTAAGTGGGGATTGTTGGTTTATGGAAAATTATTGAATATCCGAGGTTGAACCGAAAACACCTCAGATCTTCGGCCCGCGTAGAACCAACAATCCTGGTGCCTTATGGAGTTTATCACTACGGTAAAACTCGTTAGGAAAAACGGAATTTTGCCCTACTCTCCCAGCAAACCATGTGATAAATTTGCTTTCACTCT
The DNA here is from genome assembly GCA_963681835.1 of Meloidogyne enterolobii. Classification (NCBI taxonomy): domain Eukaryota; kingdom Metazoa; phylum Nematoda; class Chromadorea; order Rhabditida; family Meloidogynidae; genus Meloidogyne; species Meloidogyne enterolobii. The sequence goes on from CAVMJV010000071.1 coordinate 238,259, forward strand.
CATGGGTTACTAATAGTGTTTGACCTTTTCAAATTGGTTTCTTGGCTATGTTCCAGTAAAAACGGTTACGGGCGCAGATCCTACCTATGATTACTACTTATAATTAGTGCTTCGAAATTTCAATTTTGCTCGTACTCGTACTTCGTACCACTTCTTTTTTTGGCCTCGTACTCGTACTTCGTACCAGGTACGAGTACGAATTTTGGTACGAGCTTCAAAGCACTGCTTATAATATTATAAACCATCCGCTTATCTTTATTCCTAAATTCAGGATATGCTCGTTTACTTTAAAGAAGGAAATCGACTAATAGAGTCAGATAAATTCCGAACAATTAATATTCCTATAGATAAAAAACAATTAAAGCGAAATTCAAATTTAAAGAAAGCATCATACATTCATATTGGAATTTATAAAAGTGGGTGCTCTTTCGCAAGTGGATAGTGATTATTTAGAGATCTGATTACAGTTTTAGTAGACCGGAAATTACAGGGTTTTTTGGTTGCTTCAGTTACAGCCCAATTTTTATTCAAGTGCAACAGAATTATACATAGATGTTTTTTTTTGACATAAAAATTATGTCTAAATTCGAACCCTAACCCGAGATAATTTTGTACTCTACCGTTCTGTTTTTCCCTTTTTCCGCGCATGCATTCTTACTCCCTTTTGTTTGTTACGGGCGTCGATAGACACTAGAGTAGACACTAGGCGATAGACACTGCATTTTCAATACAGTATCTTCTCTTCGCCATACACAGGAAAATAAATGAAGTAAGATAGCCCACAATGAAGAGGGAAAAAAGAGAACGGTAGAGTACGAAATTGAAATACAGGGTTAGGGTTCGAATTTAGACATAATTTTTATGTTAAAAAAAATGCCATAAAATATAGATATTAAATACCAAATTTCATTAAAATTTGTCCAAGCAATAAAAAGTTATTGAATTTTCAAATAGTGCTTTTTATCTGAAACACCCTGTATTTTTCATCCATCTTCCAAAGTGGCATTCTACTAGAGACTGGCATTCCACTGGGGAGTGACATTCTAATTACAGTACTTTAAACAATCAAATAATAATTAAAAATATTTTAATAATTAAATTTTTCAATAAAGCTCTGATTGAAAACAAACACCTAATTGAGAATATGAGAATACGTTATTGGTTACATTCGCGGGGATATGACGTTGGAATTGCTGGATTTTTTGGAATGTTTGGAGCATTTGCTGTTTTTGAAAGTTTGGGAATTCAAAATACAATTAATGTTTCGGCTATTACATTCCAAACAGAATTTATACATTTTCTTGACTTTGATCTTAAAGATCTGAAGATTCCTGGTTATTTTTTAATTTTAATTTTTCTCTGTAACCCGGGGAATTTTCGGTTATGTTCATTGTTCGGCTAACCAAAAATCTTGTAGAAATCAACAACCTTATTCAAGCTACAATGACTCTTCATGATTCTATTGCAGGGTGGCCTTTTTACCCTATTTATATCAATTTTTAAAATTTTAAGATGTCGACAGTCATCTTGACGTGTTCGTGGTCGACGACCGTGGTCGTGGTCGAAGACAGTCATCTTGACGTGGTCGTAGTCAACGACAGTCATCTTGACGTGGTCGTGGTCGGCGGCAGTCATCTTGACGTGGTCGTGGTCGACGACAGTCATCTTGACGTGGTTGTGGTCGTCGACAGTCATCTTGACGTGGTCGTGGTCGACGACCGTGGTCGTGGTCGAAGACAGTCATCTTGACGTGGTTGTGGTCGTCGACAGTCATCTTGACGTGGTCGTGGTCGACGACCGTGGTCGTGGTCGACGACGGTCATCTTGACGTGGTTGTGGTCGACGACGGTCATCTTGACATGGTTGTGGTCGACGACGGTCATCTTGACGTGGTTGTGGTCGACGACGGTCATCTTGACGTGGTTGTGGTCGACGACGGTCATCTTGACGTGGTCGTGGTCGACGACAGTCATCTTGACGTGGTTGTGGTCGACGACGGTCATCTTGACGTGGTTGTGGTCGACGACGGTCATCTTGACGTGGTTGTGGTCGACGACGGTCATCTTGACGTGGTTGTGGTCGACGACGGTCATCTTGACGTGGTTGTGGTCGACGACGGTCATCTTGACGTGGTTGTGGTCGACGACGGTCATCTTGACGTGGTTGTGGTCGACGACGGTCATCTTGACGTGGTTGTGGTCGACGACGGTCATCTTGACGTGGTTGTGGTCGACGACGTTCATCTTGACGTGGTTGTGGTCGACGACGGTCATCTTGACGTGGTTGTGGTCGACGACGGTCATCTTGACCAGACGTGGGCGAAACGTTTCGTTTCGTTTCGTTGTTTCGTATGTTTCGTATGATTTTTACTGTTTCGTCTCGTTTCGTTACGAAACACTTTTAAATTTGTTTCGTTTCGTTTCGTTACGAAACACCTGTGATTTTTCAACGAAACGAAACAATTTTTTAAGCCTAAACTAAGGCCAAAATCTATAAAATTTACCATCTTTTATTGAAAATTTAAAAAATTTTCGCCTGCGGCGCTGAAAAAAGAAGAATTTCGGCTTCTTGGCCTTCCCAAATTGTCAAAATTTTCGCCTGCGGCGCTGAAAAAGGAAGATATCAATTACTTATATACTACAAATCCGTTTATACTCTACTCCCTAATCCACATATACATATTACTTAATAGACGACAAATTCTATTACCGGACTCGCATCATAATTTAAAAATTGCGGATTGCGAGTTGCGGAAATACTGGAACCGGAACTTCCGGCGAAGCACTAGCTTATATCGCCTTCCTCTCGAAATGGAGATATGGAGACAATTTGGGTAGGCAATGGAGCAAGCTAGTGAATTTTTTGGCCTACGGCCTTTCAAAATTTTAAAATTTTTCGTCTGCGGCGCTTAAAATAAAATTTTACTTGAAAAATATTCAATCTTATTTGAAAAAAAGCGTCGCCAAAAATTCGGCTTCGAAAATGATTGACCCCCCCCCCCTTCCCCGAAAATTTTCCTTGCTACGGGCCTGGCTTATGGGACACAATTGTTGTAAATAAACCAATAACTAAATCATTTATAATAGAGCCCGGCTCGATACGATATTTTTTCGATATTTTTCGATATATATTTTTCGATATTATCGAAAAAATATCGACCGAGAAAATTTTGATTTTTTCGATATTTTTCGATATTCGGTATTTTTCGGTATTTATCAAAAAAATATCGACCGAGCCCTCCGTCCGGGCTCTAATTTATAAGGCATAGGCGACTAATAAAGTATTTGAGGTCGAATAATTGCGAAATAAATGCAGTTTTGAAAATTTTTTGAATATTAAAATGTTTCGTTTTGTTTCGTTTCGTTTCGTAAGATTTTGGTTGTTTCGTTTCGTTTCGTTAACGAAACGATTTTTAAAAAATTTTGTTTCGTTTCGTTTCGTCAGAAAAAAATTTTGAGTTTCGCCCAGGTCTGATCTTGACGTGGTTGTGGTCGACGACGGTCATCTTGACGTGGTTGTGGTCGACGACGGTCATCTTGACGTGGTTGTGGTCGACGACGGTCATCTTGACGTGGTTGTGGTCGTCGACAGTCATCTTGACGTGGTTGTGGTCGTCGACAGTCATCTTGACGTGGTTGTGGTCGTCGACAGTCATCTTGACGTGGTTGTGGTCGTCAACAGTCATCTTGACGTGGTCGTGGTCGACGACCGTGGTCGTGGTCGAAGACAGTCATCTTGACGTGGTTGTGGTCGTCGACAGTCATCTTGACGTGGTCGTGGTCGACGACAGTCATCTTGACGTGGTCGTGGTCGACGACGGTCATCTTGACGTGGTCGTGGTCGACGACCGTGGTCGAAGACAGTCATCTTGACGTGGTTGTGGTCGTCGACAGTCATCTTGACGTGGTCGTGGTCGACGACCGTGGTCGTGGTCGAAGACAGTCATCTTGACGTGGTTGTGGTCGTCGACAGTCATCTTGACGTGGTCGTGGTCGGCGGCAGTCATCTTGACGTGGGTGTGGTCGACGACAGTCATCTTGACGTAAACCTTGAAACTCCTACCTAAGAGTTCCAAATGCTGCCGAATAAATCATTTTTGCTTAACAATTAAATTCCATTCTAATTTTATCGACATAGAAAAAAAAGTCTGATCATTTCTTTTAAGATTACTTTAGTGCCCGGCTAGGAGTATGGACAATTGGGAATTCTATCAGTGAAGAAGGAAGTGAAAGATATTTTCAAAATAAAAGAATTCAAGAAAAACGAATTGAAAAAATGGAAAAACTTTGTAAAGATTACAAATTTTATAATAAAATATACATTTTTGAAGAATATAATAGACCTCCACCTTTGCCTGAATTATTTAAAAATATTAAAATTCATTTTTTAAATCAAAATATTAATGGGAAATTTAGTGAATATCCTCAATTTGATAATTTTATTTTTATTGGAGGCATTCATGTTGAAGAACGGGGGATTTTAACACAAGACAAATTGCAGACAAATGATGGGGTAAAATTTAATTTATCTGGGAATTTAAGACGTTAAAAGATATTCTCGCTAATATACTCCGAATGATTAATTAAGTTCGGAGTTACGACGGAAAAAGCCTTTTTCATGCAAAGTATAATAACGAAGTTTAGACTAGTAATTAATAAAATACCCCTAGGCTCTGCTTGATAATTATAAGATCACTTATTTTTATATGGGTTTCCATGTTTCGAATATTAGTTAAATCTACAGAAAGTTCCTGCAAACATACATACAATTGATATTGTGATAAAATAAAAAAATCTAGGCTCATATCTTTACACAAAGTCGAGATCCTAATCCATATCAGGGCTGCACGCAATTGCGGATTGCGTAAATTGCGGGGGGTTTTTGCAATTGCGAGTTGCGGATTGCGAGTTGCGGAATTTTTTTTCAATTGCGTGCAGCCCTGTTCCACATTCTTAACCAAGCATTCCAAATTTAAGTTACTATACATCTACGGTTCGAGAAAATTCATGAGTTAACTAAACAGTCTAGTAACACATAGCAAAATTAAATCAAATACAGTCTTCTAAAATTAATAAAAAATTTCAAGTATGATTGTGCTGTCTATGTCGCATTTGGAACGGTCAAAATAGATGGAGGAATGAGTCGAAATAAACTTCGAAAAATGCTAGATATTTTCGCAACTTTTGAGAATTGTTTGTTTAAAATAAGATTGGAGGATCATTATTTGACAAAAATTATCGGGCAGAAAATATAAATTTTTTAGAAGGGTTTGTTGATCAACAAGAAATATTGGGTATTTGTGATTTGTTACTTATATTTAGCATAATTAATTTTTATTTATTTACACAGCTAAACAAAATATCAAATTATTTATTTCACATTGTGGACAGAATAGTTTAACTGAGGTATTAAAAATTAAAAAAGAGGGGTTCTTTTGAAAATTTATTTTGTGAAATTTTCAATCTTATAAATTAAACAATTGCTGTGAATATGGGTGTTGATTCGCCTAGCAAACACTAAACAGATTTTTAGTTTTGCCTATCGGTTGAGCCAATAATTTGCTGCACCTATGTACAATCTTGTTACTTGCAATTATTAATTAAATGGGCTAACCAAAGCTAAGGAATCTGAAAATGATCCGGCAATTTTCGATTTGGACATTGAATCCGAATATCCAGAGATTTTCCAGGATCCGCCAACTTTAACTATGAATTGCGGACGCCAGAATTTTTTTGAATTTCAATTAAGATATTTATAACTGAAGAAGAATTTTTTCAATTCCCTCTTAAGGCGCTCTTCTATGAATATCTGTTATGATATCTACATATAATTAGGGTCGGGGTTTTCGAGTCGGCCGTCGTTCGAGTCATTTTTATAGGGCTGGCCCGACCGAGTCTTTTTTGGGCTTCATTTATCGACTGAGTATTTTTGGGCCAAAATTCGATACACGACTCTATCTTTCGGACCAGACCGGGCCCTCAACCCTATCTATAATATCTGAATGAATTTATGTTAGAGCTTTTGTGGTACTTTATAAACATATTTTTAAGGCAATGTATGCAGGTGTTCCTTTAATTTGTATGCCAAATTCTGGGGATCAATTCCTAAATTCTTCTCTCGTTGAACATTTGGGTATTGGAATATTTTATATCGAAGAGAAAGAGAATTTATTTGAGAAATTTAAAAAGATGTTCACGGGAACTAAGAGAGATGAGGAAAACAGTGTTTTTAAGGAAGCTCTCGATGCCATTTTAGGGTAACCTTAAAGAAAATTTAAAAATATAAAAACATGGACGCCGAACTAGGAGTGAAGATCTCCCATATATAAGTGAAAATCTCCATACCATAATCTCCTACGCCATAATCTCTTCCGCTCTAATCTCGATTCTCATGCATAGTTTTCGTGTATTATTAGCATAGAAGTTTATTCCATCTAGTAAATAATTACTTAATTACGGTAATGTGACCTTACTCCAGAATCAATTAAATTTAAAATTTGATGAAGCAAAACCCCAAAATATATTTAAAATAATTTATATACGAGTTCCTGCTGCGGAAAATTTCATTGGATGGGAGATGGAATAGAACAATCATGGAAAGGGCCCAGACCGACGCACAACCGACTGTGTGTTCTTGGAGTGAAGATCTCCCTACTCCAGTCACAAACGACTCCAGTTACAGTATTTCCTTGAATAATTACACTGGGTAATTTTATTCGAATTCTCTTCCGCTGAAGAGGGGTCTTGCTGGAGATCATCCAACCCAATGATGGGTTATTTATTTTCATTTACCTATGTTCTTTCTGCAAGTACGGACACAACAATTTATAACCACATTTAATCATAAAATTTCTTTTCTTAACAAAATCGTTAAACCTATAAAATTTCAAATAAAATAAATAATTTAGCAATATTCATTCAAATAATTATCAAATTGCTGCTACAAATTTGAGAAATAAAATTCTCAACGATATTAATGAAGGAAACACTGCAGAAATTAAATTTCTGAATAAAATTGCTGAACTTGTTGGAAATTGAAAAAGAATTTGATTAAATTTATTTTAAAACTTTATGTTAAAAATTAGTTTTAGATTAAAAAAAAATTTTTTTAATTTTTTTGTTTGCTTTTGATCACAGAGAGAGATTATTTATTGGCCTCTATATCCAAAAAATCTTTAAAAATTTTAAAATTCTAAACGCTCCTTAGTAACCCTTATCTTTGAGTGTTTTATAATTTTATTTTTTATTCAACGGGATTTAAGCTATTTAAAAATGGATTTATCTTGCAACATTTGTATTGCTCTTAAAGATGCAGTGCTGTAAAGCACATTTGACAAAATTTTGTATAACTAGGAATTTTTATCCAGATACACAAAAAATAATTTTGAACAGGTCAACATTCACAAAAAATGCTAATACATACATTTTCTTGAATTAATTTGATTAATTTCAAAATCTTCTAATTTTGCTTCTAATTGTTTTAATTCAAAATTTGATAATTAAAAAGACTTAATTCTCTGCATTTTGAAATTTTTATTTTGCAATTTTAAAATTTTGATCAGTAAAAAAATCAAAATTTTATTTAGAAATATTCAACGTATCAGATATTAAGAAATATTGATGTGTAGGCATTGCCTGGTAATACCTTCACATTCATTTTTATGGAGGTATTATACATATTGCCATTGCCAATTTACTCTTGAAAAAATTTTTTACGGCTTTGATATTATCAAAAATTAATATAGTAAAGCAAATATGCCGCATTGTGGTGTTGGTTTTTACCGGAGTTGGAAATATTCTCAAAAGTGGGGTGAGGAATACGGATTTGGATTTATTATTCTATAATCAGTAGGGCTAGGATTTTAGCCAAAATGCCTTTCCTAACCCTAGTAATCAGTCTTCGACTCTCGTTGATAATTCCTTCAAATTTTTATTTTCCGGAAATTTATTTTTCAAAATTAATTTTTTCATTTTCCTCTTGTTAATTTTTATCATCATTTCTGTTGGAATAATAAAGAAAAAAATAATTTATTATTCCAAATAAGCTGAAAAAAGGGGTAATAATTTAAGTACCGTAAATGCTGAAATAATGTCTCTCTCTCAAATACCGTATTTACTCGATTAATTCCCCTGGGGAATTATTTTTTCAACCCATCCGTAGCATGGGTCTTTATTCAAGGGAGGGGAATTATTCGAGTTTTGAAATTTGAACGTGTAGTAGGGTATTTAGGGGAGGGGGATTATTGTTTCAACTCATCCTTAGCAGGGGGAATTATTCGAGGAGGGGAATTACTCGGGGGATTAATCAAGTAAATACGGTAATTAACCCCATTTAATAATTACTCCCACCTATCAATTACCCCCTAATAGTTGTTTTGTTAAGTTGTCTAGTATATTTAATTTTAAAAATTTTTGTTTAAATTTTTTTAATTTTTACTTATGTCAATCTATCGATAATTTTAAAAAGAAGAATCCCCCGCATCTCCCCATGTTAAAAAATATTATTGCCATTTTATTGCCATTTTATTACTATTTTATGTCTTTTGCCAAAATCTATAGCTATCTATTTACACAATATTTTCATAACTTTAATTAAATAAATAAAATTTGTTAAATATTTTATCCAAAAAATATATATTTTTATTAAGAAAATGTATTATTTAAAATTAATTATTTTCATTTTCTTTTTGTTAATTTTTATCAACATTTCTGTTGGAAAACCCAAAGGAAAAAAGAATTTATTATCCCACCGTCGGTGCAAAAGGGGTAATAATTCTGGGTGTTTTGGAGGTGGAAGTAGAGGAAGGTCTGATCAACCTTTTAAACAACGTGAAGGAAAGGCACATGTTGAAGAAAGAGATTCAAAAAAACGGGCTTTATATGTTTGTCATAACACTTTCTACTCTCATCTAAAATTAAACGTAACTCTGATAATTTAAATATCTTTTCGTGAAACCTTTAAAATTTCAGGAATTTTTGGCCGGGACTTTGACTGAAAAATATACTGTGGTATGTTAATATAAAGTTTCTAGGATTGTCGGTTTCAGGCTAAACTAAATATTTTAAGCAAGGGAGCCAGTCAATCCAGAGATGGGTCGGAATTCCGATTTCCGAAAAGAAATTTTGATTTCCGATAGCCAAGTTCCGACTTTTGAGCCAGTTCCGATTTCCGGCTCTTCCAATTTCCGACACCTCTGACTGCTCCGACCCACCTCTGCTACAATCCCACCTTTTAAGATTTACAGTATCTATCATAATAATTACCCCCACTCCTAATTGCCTTCCTCAAATAATTACCCTCTCTCCATTAATCCTCTCATGAAGTTATTTGAGTAGTATATAGTAAATCGTACGGTGTTGACTATTCCCGATCATGATAAATAATTTCTTTAAATTAGTTTCTTCCACAGAATTGAGGTTTGATCGAGACTAAAGACCAATATCTCGTAAAATCTCGAGCTTCATAACCGAAACTTTGTTAATAGATCTCATTTCGGTCTTATCTAAATTTCTACTATTTGAGTATTCGTAATATACTATATCACACCAATTACCTTATTTTTCCTAATAGTGCGACCGGTCTGTTTATTTTTCTACCATTCTCTAGAGGGTCGGTTTATTAGAAGGGGTCGGTCTAATAAAAAATAATATTAAGATTCAAATCCAGATCTTAATATTAGAAAGGGTCGGTCTAATAGAGAGTGTCCCACTATTAGAAAAAATACGGTATTAGTAAATAAAATAAATTATAGGACATGCTTGTTTACACTAAAGAAAGTGGGAAAAATTACAATTTCGATTTAAATCCAGATCTTAATATCATTGAAGTTCCGATAGAAGACGAAATTAATGATCGGAGTATACTTTATTATGTTAAAATTTATACAAGTTAGTCTTTAAAAAAATAATATTAATTAAAATTTTGCTGTATATACCGTATATTACCGTATACTACCGTATATTTTCGATTAATTATCCCCTTCCAATTAATTACCGTGAATAAAAATTACCCTGATTGAAAAAATATTTAATTCAATTTTTAAAGAAATATTCAAAAACAAAGAGCAAAAAGCGTTAAAAAAACATCTTGTTCAACAAAAATATGCTTTTGGAATTGCTGAGTTTTCTGAAATGGCTGGGGCCTTTGCATTGTTTGAAGCTTTGCGAATTGAAAATACTTTTAATGTTAATGCCTCTATTTTCATCCCTGTATATTTCCACCTTCTTAATTTTGATATTATAAAACATATTGAAGGAGGAAATATTATTCCAGGTTAGATGGAAATTTGTAAAAAATATTTTTTGGTAATAATTTTGGATACTACACGGTGACCAAAATGTTATTGCACACTTTTCCTTTCCATCATAACTTTTTTGATAATTTACATTTCTAGATATTTTTTGATTACTCTTTTTAGTATATTCTGTAGACTAGGGTCTGTTCTTAATAACCCAAAAGTTTGGAGTGACTTCTGCCATCACTTGTTCGAGAATGAGAGAAAATCTTCGCCAAGGTTTGCGAACTTTTGTCCAAAATTTTTTCAAGTGCCTTCGACTCCGTATCCAAGATAGAGTTGGGTACTTCCAAAATTCTTTATTATATTTGTTCCTTATTTAGTTCTCTATCATAAAATCTTTATTTGATCTGATTATCTTTAATTTGAATAAAGTTATGGCATAAATAATGTGTCCGGAAACATTTGAGTCACCCTGTAAAATTTCGTAATCTGTACGAGTCGAATTTTGGTACGAGCGTAGAAGCACTGCTTTCTATTAGCATTTCTGAGTATTTTTAAAAAATCAAATAAAAAAATGATATTTTTTTATTAATTTAAGAATTTAATTTTCCCAAACCTGGAGATTGGATAGAAGGGAGAGGAGGTAATCGGTATTACAAAAATGAAAGAATTGGGGAAAACTTGGAGGCTCATAATAAAGCAAATAATTTTAGTAAATATTTTTTTGAAGTATTAGATAGAAAAATGAATGCAGCAATGGGAAAAACCGAAGAAAATAATGAAATATTTTTTGAAAATTTATTTGGAAAAATTAAATATCATTTTGTTAATCAAAATAAATTTGCAAATTTTGAAGCTTTTCCAGAGCACGAAAAAATTATTTATATTGGAGGGATTCTTGTTGAAGGAAATGAAAATATAGATATAACAACTGTTAAAGATTTTGTATGAATTTTAGCTTATATAAAAAATATTAAAACAAATTAAATTTTGCAAGCTCTAATTTAAGCCCCATGACCTAACATAAGCCCACTCAATGAGGAGTATTGAAAAATATAGGCCAATGCCCTAATAGAAGTCCCAGCCCTATTATTGGCCCACCCAATGTGGGATATTGAAAAATATAAGCCCAGGGCTTCTATTAGAGCTTTTACGGTAATATTCTTTTGAAATGTTCTGGTTTGCGGACATAATTTTCCCCATCTCTAAACGGGGAAAGAAATCACTATCCAAAATTCTAATAATCTCACAACCTCAATTATTTAAGGGTCCTAAACCCCTTGTTTATGTCTCATTTGGAACTGTTCACGTACAAAGTGGAATGAATGTTGAGGATATTAAATTTATGATGGGTGTATTTATTAAATATCGGAATTATTATTTCAAAGTTAGAACAGGCGAAGAATGTTTGCCAGAAAAACGTGGTAACTTAGAAGTAACCAATGATTTACTTCCACAACAAGAAATATTATGTTAATGAATTTTTTAATTAAATAGATTTGAAATAGTGTTCGGAATTTTTTCCGTACAAATTGTTTGTTCCAAACAGAGGTGGGTCGGAATTCCGATTTCCGAAAAAAAATTTTGATTTCCGATTTGCGAGTTCCGACTTTTGAGCCATTTCCGATTTCCGACACCTCTGACTGTTCCGACCCACCTCTGGTTCCAAACTACAGCCTAATCCGTTTCGGCATTTCGTTTTTCCTTACAATTTTCTTCCATATCGCTAGCTTGACAAACTTCCGGATACCGAAAAATACCCAAAATAATACTGAATTTATTCTCATATTTTAGTTGATCCAAATACGAAATTGTTCATTTCCCATTGTGGACAAAATAGTTTAACTGAGGTAATTTTTAAAAATTATGTAAAGCAAAAAACTTGATGAAACTGGACATAAACTTCAAAATTAAATTTAAAATAAAATCAAATTTTAAAGACAATATATGCAGTTGTTCCTTTAATTTGTATTCCAAATTCGGGTGATCAATTCTACAACTCTTCTCTTGTCGAATATTTGGGTATTGGAATATATATACTTTTAATTATCAAAGATGATGAAGGCAAACCAATTAAAGACGAGGAGGGCTATGAAAAAAGAAATGAAAATTTTCAAAACGATTTTCGGAATGCGTTGAATGAGATGTTTAACAATTTGTTAGTGAAATTTGAAAATTTTGCACTATAGGTATTTATTAGAGATGTCCAAGACCGAAAATTTTCCAAGACTTAAGACTCACGACCAAGATTAGACCCCAAGACCAAGATCAAGACCGAAAAAACCCAAGAAAAGTCTAGGAATCAAGACTCAAGACCAAGAATCTTGGACATCTCTAGTATTTATAGGGTTCCACTGAAAGTTAAGGCTCTGTTTGGCCAAACTTTCATTATTTTTTATTTCTTTCCCAATTTTTTTGAGAATTAAACGAAGATTTAGAACTGGATCCATTCAAAAGTTTAATTCCGGTTCCGATCTGATTTCATGGTTTAAAAAGAACACTATCGTATAACCCAAAAATAAAGTTAAATATTTTCACAGAAAATATTCTTTTATCTTATAGTGATAAATATTTCTACGCAATACATCAACTTAGAATGAAGATTTTGAATGATTACTATAACAATGGTGTTATAGCTAAAAGCACTTTTTTAGAAAAAATTTCAGAAGTTATTGGTGATTAATTTTATGAAAACGGAAAAGGAAACAAATTTTTATTTTGGATTTTTATATTTTTATTTAACATTTATGGGTATTAACATTTATGGTATTTACATATATTTAACATTCTTAGATTTAGTCTATGATTTGGATTAGAATTTTTATTTAATGGGATTAAGTTTGCAACATGGGGGTGGGGTGGTTATTTTGGAACACGCCCATAACGGCGCAAAGCCATAACTTGCTAAAAAATTTCTGGCCCTTATCAATTTTTATCCCAATCTATAGAGGAATCGTATAATAAAAATTTGGAATATTCGTAATCTTGAAGCAAGTTATGACTTTGCGCCGTTATGGCCGCGCGCCTACTTGGGTTGTACTTGGTTATTTTCATTTTTTTATTCTTTTCAATTTATTTTTTTGATAAATTCTGGTATAAATTTTTTTATTTTAAAAAGTTCAACAAATTATTCAACGGGTATTGCAGAGAGATTTAAACAAAATACAAGAAAGGACAACGCTTAAAGTAAAACTTAGTATTATTGTTGTTCCGGAAGTTCCGGTTCAGTAGGCCTGAAGTTGTGGGATTTATTGGTTCCGGTTCCAATTCCGGCTAGTTTGTAAAGTTCCGGTACCGGCACGTAACCAAAAAATTAGATTCGATTACGGATCCAGTCAAAATTTCAGTTCGGTTCTGGCCAAATTTGCCTGAACAGTTCGGTCAATTCCATGAAGTTAAGTTTAAACGTGCTGAAAATTATTATTTTACTTAGCGTTAACGAACTGAAACAATTTAACTTTGGTGCCATTTATCGACGGACTAGTCATTGACGAAAGTCATTGACGAACTAATTTTTACGAACTAATTAGGAACCTTTTTCGAATATTTTAAATAACCGATTATGTAATAGAAGATGGAAAGTCGGGACTAGCTTAATCCCGTTTGTAAGTTTTCGATTTAAAAAATAAAACAAATAAAAAAACATTTTTTAATTTAATTATAAATTTTTAATAAAATTTTAGAGTCAATATGTCGATAATTTTAAAAGAAAAATTATCCCGCCTGCTTAATTTTTAAAAAATTAGGTATACGTGTCTATTGACATTTTATTTCTCTTCATTTTGCTTTATAATTTTTTACTTGTCCTTATATGTAGAGTAAAGCAGGCTAGGCTAGATTAGCTATTTCTCTCTTTTAGCTAATGCTAAAGTTTAATCGGCGGCTGGGAGCAGTGCTGGGTATTTGCCATTTGTTGGCTCCGGGCTCCGGCCTTTTAAAATCTTGGCTCCGGCTCCGGGCTCCGGCCTTTTAAAATCTTGGCTCCGGGCTCCGGCCTTTAAAATCTTGGCTCCGGGCTCTGGGTGGAAAATCAATGAATTATTTTTCATTGGGGGATTTGGGTAGATAAAGGGGGATATCGAGTGATATAAGAGGATTAAGAGGGTTATCAATGGATTAAGCGGGATTTGGGTGGATTATCTTTGATTTAGGTGGATTAAGGGCGATATCGGGCTCCGGCTCCGCCGAAGACAGCGCTGGAGCTAGCTCCTGGAGCTATACCCAGCACTGGCTGGGAGCGAACCAGAATCTTCAGTAGACCGGACTGATGTGTTAGCCATTACACCACGCCGCCTACTGCAAGCCATAGGGATTAAAAAGCTATATGCTTTGCAATAGTTTTGTAATAAAGTCATAAAAAAGCATTGCAGAGGTTTCTAAATCAATTTTTTCGATTATCTTTTCTAGATTGAATTCTAGAAGAAAGTTCCAACACAAAAGTTTTAGATCCTAAAATGCTTAAAAATCTCAAAAAATTTGCAAATAAAAAATTGCGGATTACTCTATGAAAAATTAATTTAAGGGATTTTGAAGTTTTATATAGATATATCTCAGACACCGAAGATATATCTCAGACACCGAACTCGGTTTTACCGAAATTATTTTCAAGTTAGTCAATTTACTATCTCTTCTTTCCTCCCACTTTTAAATTTAAATTTATTCTTCTCTTTAATTTAAAAATTATTCTTCTCGGCAATGCAATCTTGCCTCTCTCGGAAATTCAATCTTGCAATGCCTCTTTGCCCTCTCTTACATCCCCTCCCCTTCTAAAGCAGGGAGGGATTAAGCGCTACACTTATAGCGCTTAACCTCCATTAATTACGCGCGGGGTAAATATTGGAGGTTATTTTAGAAAGGCTAATTATAGCTATTTTTAAGGGAGTAATTATTGTTTCAACCTTTCGCTAGAGGGTGTAACTAATAGAGGTGGGGTAATTATTTGAGGGAGGTTAATTAATAGAGTATATACGGTATCGTTAGAGATTTCCAGTATTTTTTGACTTTAAATATTCGTTAATTCTGAAACGGGTTGTTGTATTTTTCGTTTAACCCCAAGAAGATTTTGTTCCCTTGCAGAGGAACAAAAAGTTTTCACAGAGAGGATCCAACTCCTTAATTTTGTTAAGTATTCCCAAATCTACCCGATATTGGTATCATTTTACCCAGCTCGAAGAGCTCTTTCGAATAGATCAAGCAAAGAAGCTCAAAACGGTCAGAGATAAGAAAAATTATGGGGGGTCTAATCCGAGGAATTACCTTTTTTTGCTTTATTGGTGTTGAAAAAAAATATTAAATTTTTATTAAAAATTTAAAATTCTTTAAAATTTTTCTCACTTATTTAAAATAAATTTTAAATTTGCACCTAATTAGTCAATATTTATATTTTTAAAATTTAATGGACAATTTTTGAAAAAATTTTTGAACTGCCACATCCCTATTACTAGTGAAGCTAGTCTCTAACTTTTATCCCCTCTCCACTCCCCCCCTCTCTTTAATTAAAAAATCTCCTCCCCTTCCGGCTCTACATATTAATACCCTTATTGAAAATAGAATCAGTCTTTAATATTTTTTTGAGAGAGCTTTATCGGTTTTTCTCTTATACTTCCTCTCCATTTTTAGTTGATTTAAACTATTTTGGAATTTTTAAAGAAAATATTCAAGAAAATTACTTAATCCGAAAAACAAATTAAAATATTTTCCCCTTCCATATTTAATGAGAGAAGGCTTAAAAAGTGAAAAATTTGGCTTCTTGACTTCTAAAATTCACAAAAATTTTTGCCTGCGGCGTTTTTTTAATACCGCATCCTAAATTTATTTTTAAAAATTTTTATTTCAATTTTTTTTTAATTTTTAAGTCAATATAACTAAATATTTTATCCAAAAAATAAATATGTATATACCTATTTTATATTTTCAGAAAATGAATTATTTAAAATTAATTTTTTTCATTTTCTTTTTATTAATTTATGTCAACATTTCTGTTGGAAAATCCAAACAAAAAACGAATTTATTATTCCACCGTCGGTGCAAAAGGGGTAATAATTCTGGGTGTTTTGGAGGTGGAAGTAGAGGAAGGTCTGATCAACCTTTTCAACAACGTGAAGGAAAGGAACATGTTGAGGAAGGAAATTCAAAGAAGAGGGCTTTATATGTTTGTAACAACACTTTCTACTCTCATTTAAAATTAAACGTAAAATTCTAATTAATATTTAAATAAAAATTTATGCATGGTAAAGCTACCACCCGGCTGCTTTATTTTTCAATTCCTTCAAAGTAAGACTGTTAGAGGAACATAGAGACCGGAATTTATTACTGAACGGTATTTCATACTAAAATACCAAACAATCAACTTCAAGATTTTATTGGTCGGTATTCAGTACCGTAATATATAGTTCCGTCCGGTCTCTAGAACAAAATGAGGGTTAATCTTTATATCTCAAATTTTATTAAAATTGTGGACCCATATAGCAACAAAATCCCCGGATATCCCTTCAAATTATTTTAATCCAATTAAAACACTATTAACAATCTTTATAATGTATATCTCATTAAACCTATTGTATTCATGTTTATGTATGCTGTGGAAAAATTGTGGATGGGAGATGGAATTGAACCATCATGGAATGAGCCCAGACCGAAGCACAACCGACTGTGCCACCATCCAACCCGATGTTGGGTTATTTATTTTTTTGGCAAAAACATTGACAGAAAAATACATTGTGGTAGGTTAATTATTGTTCTTATCTATTGTTATGGATTCCCGACCCAAAAAATGTCGGGAATTCCAATTTTTGATGATGACCCCGATACTCGGTCTTTTTTCGATCGGAAACCCGATCTGAAGTAAATTTTGAAAAACTGATCAGAAATCAGACCCGGCTTAAATATTTTTAGACCAGTCCCATCCCTACATATGCTGAATAAATATAAATTATAGGACATGCTTATTTACACTAAAGAAAGTAAAGAAGCTATAAATTTTGATCCAAAGCCAGATGATCTTAATATTATTAAAATCCCAATAGAAGAGAAGATTGAGAATCGGAGTATAAAATATTTTGTTGAAACTTATACAGGCTAGTTTTTTTGAAAAATTTCAAGAAAGATATTAATTAAAGGATTAATAGGGAAAGAATAGACTTGGGATTTCAGAAAAGTCAAGATTGTTCAAAATTTAAATTTTGATTCGAAATGTGACTTTGTTAATTTTCCGGTCCATAGTAGTGATGCTAGGCTATTTCGACTCCCGGCTCGGGAAAAGCTCCCGAGTTCCTGGTCTACCGACCTGGCTACCGATTCCCGGGTTTTTTCTTCTCTCGGGCATTACTAGTCCATAGTAAATATTTAACTAATTCTATTTTTAAGAAATATTTAAAAACAAACAGCATAAAGAGTTAAAAAATCATCTTGGTCAGCAAAATTATGCTTTTGGAATTGCTGAGTTTAATGAAATGGCTGGAGCTTTTGCATTGTTCGAAACTTTAGAAATTGAAAATACTTTTAGTATTAATGCTTCTATTTTCTTCCCAGGGCATTTCCAATTTCTTGATTTTAATATTATACAACATATTGAAAGAGGAAATATTATTTCAGGTTAAATGGGAAAATATTTTTAAATGCCAATCCTTTAAGGATTTTTAAATCTCTCCAAAAATCCTAAAAAAAATCTTTTTTTTAATTACTTAAAAACATATAAAATTTGGCTTTTCATCAGCCATTTTAATTATTTTAATTTTTAAAATAATGCCCCCTTTTTTGGCCGATTTTGCCGCCTATTCGAGATGACATTGAAAAAGGGTCACCCTGACCCTTTTTCAATGTTTTGTTGGTTATTATTTTTATTAATTTAAGAATTAAAGACTGCCAAACCTGGAGATTGGATAGTAGCTGAAGAAGGTTTTAGTTATTTCAACCCTGAAAGGATTGAGGGAAATTTAGAAGTACATAAAGAAAGAATTAGTCAGGATAAAAATTTTTATGAAAAAATAAGTAGAGCTTTAACTAAAGCAATGAAAAAAAGCGGAGAAAATAAGGAAGAATTTTTAAAAGATTTATTTGGGAAAGTCAAATATCATTTTGTTAATCAAAATAAATTTGCAAATTTTGGAGCTTTTCCAAAACCTCTAAATATTATTTATATCGGAGGGATTCTTGTTGAAGGAAATGAAAATATTGATATAACAACTGATAAAAATTTTGTATGTTTTATAAAAAATATATTTAAAAAAAATTTTGTAACCCTTAGAATTAGTGTTGCCGTTTTCGAGTGGGCCGAGGGTCGAAGCATATTTTTAGGGCTTGATTTTATCGAGTCTAAATTGTACGTTACTTTCGGGCCTCATTTTTATCGGGTCGGGCCGTATGAGTTTTTTTCGGGCCAAATTCCTTAGGCTCGATCTTTCGGTCCGAGCCTGTCCATTTTGGGAACCCTAATTGTTAGAATAAAAGAAGATAACGACTTAATTTAAAAATTTTTTTCTTATAAAGTCCGATCTCTTTCAAGTTAAGATACAATAGATCTTTTATTCGTCTATTCTTTATTCATTTTAAAAAGAGATTCCTTTTGGTTTCCTAGGCAGATCTATCTAATTTTTTAATAATTTTCTAAGAGAGTTTCTGTTTAAAAATTTTTTCTGCTAAATGGGGAAGAGATTAGGTTATGGCTATCCGAAATTCAAAATGGTTATTCAAAATTCAATTCCAAAATTCATCCTCCATTATTTTAGAGTCGCTTCCCCCTTGTTTATGTCTCATTTGGAACTGTTAGCGTACAAAGTGGAATGACTGTTGAGGATGTCAAATTTATGATGGGTGTATTTAATAATTATCAGCGGTTTTATTCTTTCAAAGTTAGAACAGGCAAAGAATGTAAACCAGAAAAACGTGGTAACTTGGAAGTAACCAATGATTTTCTTCCACAACAAGAAATATTATGTAAATAAAATTTTTTAATTAAATAGATTTGAAATATATGAAAGAAAACAAGGGATCTTCTAATTATTAGGATGGGATTTTTAGATTATAACCTATTTTTTGCGAAATATTGATGAAGAATTGAACTCGAATCCGTTGTAAAAACTTTTCATTGGAAATGTTGATTGGACGTATAAGGGTGCGATTGGATGTATAAATTGGAAAAGAGCCAATAATTTTCATTTTTACTTTACTAAAGACATTTTTGAACAAAAAATACAAAAAATTATTCGGCATTTTTACCAAAACTATTGAGGTAGAAACCTATGCTACTTCAATAAGTAGCTCCAGAAGCTTCCCATTTTTTGAATACTCTTGAATATCGGATTCAAGAAAATTGGATTATTTTACAAACTAACAAAAAATAAAAACATTTATGTTCGCCAACTCATCCTAAACATACTTTCCTGGCTTCTGCCTCTTACAAATTTTTGATTTTTTAGTTGATCCAAATACAAAATTATTTATTTCTCATTGTGGACAGAATAGTTTAACTGAGGTAATTTTTAAAAAGTATGATTGGATTTTTTACTTAAATTCAAATTTAAAACTTAAAACTTAAAGGCAATATATGCAGGTGTTCCTTTAATTTGTATCCCAAATTCTGGTGATCAATTCTACAATTCCTCTCTAGTCGAACATTTGGGTATTGGAAAATATGTACTTTTAACATTTAAAGACGAGAATAGCGAAGATCAAAGAAATGAAAATTTTAAAGCTGATTTTAGGAAGGCATTGAATGAAGTGTTTTTATACAAAATGTTAGTAAAAATGGAAATAAGTTTTATATTTGGAAATTTTTATTAGGATTAAAGCTAAATCAGTCAGAAGTCAGTAGTTTTTATGACATATCATATCAGAAATATGATATAATCTGCATAAGCTCCCGGGGTATGCCGTTCGACTTTGTTGTTTTAACTATCATGTTTCGCTTTTTAAAACTTGTTTCGACACACCCCTCATACCAAGGACCTGCCGTCCCGATTTCCCGATGTCAGGAATTTTGTTTTTTTGTCGGTAGAATTCCTGGTATCGGTGTTTTCTATATACTTTTCTACTAGAAGTTTAGATTCTTTTTGGCCAAACTTTCGTAATTATCTTATCCGACCCAATTTTCGATTTGGAAAGGACATTATCATATATAATTTAACATTCCCAAAAAATATTTTTTAAACTTTTAAGTGATGGTTATGTGCATGCGATAAATCAACTTAGAAGTATGATTTTGAACAATGTTGGAGCTAAAAACACTTTTTTACAAACGATTTCAAATGTTATTGGTGACTAATTTTATCAAGGAGAAAAGAGGGTAACGAGGAAGCGAATTTTATTTGGAATTTCTAAATTTTTATTTAAAATTTATGGGTGAATTATTGACATATTTAACATTCCTGGATGTATTATTGATATTATTAGATTAGAGAATTTTTATTTAATGGTATTTATGTAAAGGGGATCAAGGGTGGGGCGCAAAAGACAATTTCAAAAATTAAGCAAAGCCAATAGGTCATAGAACTGTGATTGCGCCTGCTCCTGATCGGGATTTAAGTTATAGGCTTGGGATTTAAGTTATATTTCCATTAAATTTGAACATAGATAGGGAATTTAAACAAAAACTAAGACAAAGTACTATGTTTTATTTTCTTATTTTTTGATAAATTTTAGTATAAAATTTTTTTCATTTTATTTTTAATCTCGCTGAGGTGGTTATATTCAGGCTTGGCAATGGACACGAATTTTGGTGTTCGTATCCGGATATATCCGCGGATATCCGGATATTATCCGTATCCATTGCCAAGCTGGGTTCTATTTAATTAATTATATTCTCAAAAATTGAAACCACGGGTTTTAAACATAATTAACTTTAGAATCATCGAAGGAAGCTGATTCTCTTATAATTCGATTCAATTCGACGAGCTCTTTCAAATAGATAGGATCCAATTCTTTCTCCCTCCACTTACATCTACATATCCTGCAACTCTTACAAAAAACTTTTTGAGGATTGGCACTGATCGATCTGATATTTTGATATGTTCAGGGCACGTTGTACACCCACTACCTTGAACACCGCCCCGAACAATTTTTCCAGCATCATCCCCAGCTCGAACAGCAGCCCAAAAACAATTTGAAACCACATACCCCTGCACACCCGCTCCCGAACTTTTGAGATACAACCTATTGCGACCTCGAATCTATTATAGATTGGAGTAGTTATATCTCCCTTTTTATCGTCGTCATACGCAAACGTAGGCAGGATTTTTTTCCACATACGTCGTCATCAAACGCAAGCGTAGGCGTCGTCAAACGCAACCGTTTTTCCGGGAATGGTTCGACAGCAATTTATGATTTAGAGTGATTCAAATTGTCCGAGAAAGGGTCTTCATTACTGACAAAATATTTTATATTAAATAGATATAAAAATTAGGGGTAAAATTACGTAATTAAGAGAAAGAATATATAATTTTTAAAAAATTAAAAGAAGGAAGTCATAATTTTTAGGGGCAAATTTGCATAATTAAGAGAACAAAGATACAATTATTAAAAATAAACTTAGTTTTTAGGGTAAAATTACACACAAAAAACAATAACTGGCTAATATGTAATAATTTATTTTTTGAAGAACACCAAAGACTCCCATTACTCAAAAGTCTTTTGAGATTTAATTTGACAATAAAAAAGATGAATTGTTTAAAGAAGCATTTCTTAATTTCTAGTTTTAAATAATTTTTATTTTAACTTTTAGAAATTCCATATGCACCGATGGTGTAGACGAAAATAATTGTAAATATTTCATCATCAGACTTGACTTGAAATTAATTTTTAGCTTTTACGTATAGGGATCGATTCCCACTCGTGAAAATCTTTCTAATGGACAAAATATTTTTAGGATTGTCTATAAATTAATTAATGCTAAATAGACTTTTTTTGTTTTTTAAAGAAGAGTGGACTAACGCTATAAACATAAAAAATCCTTAAATTTTTTTATTTTTTAGCTGGCCAGAAAAAAGGAATTCCAGGAAATTCCAGGTTTTAAATGTAAAAATTTTTATAATTATTTTTAAGTAGAATACAACCGGTCAAACTCAACACTGTCTTTTTTGTGTTCACCCCAACGATCACTGTTCTGTAACTGGTATATATTGAGATACTCCAATTCGTTTAATCTACTGCAACGAACAGTTCATCAATTTATCGAACGAGCATTGATGTTTTTAATTTTGAAAACTTAGTTAAGATAGACTACATGAGCCAACTGACGGATAAGTTTTTATTTTTCTTTAATACTTTGTTAGCATGTTTTGGTAGTAATCTAAGTTATTTTTACCGATAAATTAAAATCAATTTCTTTCAATCTCCGGGAAACATCCCCAATCTTATTCCCTCAAAGTTTATAGAGTCATTACAATTAACATCTTTTCTAATATGAGGGCACTATTTAGTAACAAAATATTTTCTATTTTCCTTTTTTAAGTTGTTCATGACAGAGGAGCGTATTTAACAAGTTTTAACTTTATCAGAATGTGATGATATTATTGACCGTTTGACAAAAAATGTTGGTTAGTTTTTTATAATTTAAAGTTCTTCGATTAAATATTTATTAATTTTTAGCCCCAAATATTTTTTCAACGCGAAGAAATAAAAATAAGGAATTCTTTGTTTTTTATTTGGTGGTTCTCGAAAATGGGATGAACAAAAACATGGAGAAAAAATTGAAGAAGAAACTGTTGACGATAGACGTATTAAAGTTCACAGAGATATAAATATTTTGATTAGTGGTTTTTTTGACAGCAAAATCACAACTATAGTTCTAGAATCCTGTTCCACGGGCACAATTTACTTATGGAAAGGTTTAAAATTTTGAGTAATTTTGAAGTTACTAATAATTGTCCCCACATTATATGTCTAAAAAATTATTTTTAAATAAAATATTTTTAAAGGGTTTTTGTGATGTTGGTTTAAGTGCATCAATCACAAGAGATCCAGATTCTCGTTCAGTTGTTTTACAAAATAGTACTTTAGTATTAGAAGATAATGGAGTTTATTATATTGATGAATTTGATAAAATGAATGATAATACAAGAAAAGTAATGGAACAACGAACACTTTCAATTGCTAAAGCTGGAATTATTTGTCAATTAAATACTAGAACATCAATTTAGCATCAACAAAACCTGTAGATTCGCAATGGAATAAACGAAAAAATATTGTTGAAAATGTACATATACTTCCAGCTCTTTTATCTCGTTTTTTAAAATATTTCAATGATCAATATTTTATATTTCAATATTTTTTAAATATTTCAATTCTTTGTTTTATAAAAATCGTTGGGTCATAATTACAGAAAATAATTAATTTATTTATATATAAATTAAATAAAAAGAAATATGCTTTTAGAAAACTATAACAAAGATTTCAGTTTAAGTTCACATATGCATATGACAAAAATTATGATTTGATTAGTATTACAAACCATCATACTTACTGAACTAATTACATACTTTAAGCTAATTCCAATCAATTACTCTTTAAAAAACTTAAAAATAACTATTCCTTAAAATTGTTTATAATCAGCCAATATTTAGCCTTACTATTGACACATCCAGCTTAAGTTTGAAACAATTACTACGGCATGATAATTATTAGAGCATATACGGGTATTTGAATTTAATGTTTTTTTCTTTAAATATGCATATGTATTTTTTACATTTTTGAATAAATTTTAAAATCTGATATAATTTTGCTTTTCTTGTTCAAATAAAGGTATATAGAGGTGTGTCGGAATTTCGATTTTCTTCATCCATTTGGAAAAATTAAAACCTTAGAATAGAAGATTTTATAACACTAAATTTAAACAATAATATGAATTTTTAATTATTTAATTATGTATTTTCTGTTAAAGTTTTCTGGCAAGTCTGTAATTTTTATGGATGAACCAAATGGTTTACATCGCTTTTCTTTCCATAACACTAATTCTACATTTCGAGTTCAGAATTTTACACCGTTGTTTATTTGTTACATATAGAAATCTAAATCATACAAACACATTTTTAAATCAGAATTTTTAATTTTGTTTTTAGTAAAATATGAAGTTATTGTTATTATAATAAATTAAGGCAACTTAGCATTTAAACTTTTTATTAGGATGAAAGTTCTGAATATTAATTTAAAAAAAATCTTTTTTGATAAAAGGAAAGCAACTTATTGAATTGAACATCTGGATGAAACTTTTTAAATTGAAAAGTAAAAAAATAAAAATAAACAGTTTTATAGTAAATATAAAAAATATTAAAATAAATACTAATTATTTGAAGTTTTTCATTTAAAAGATTTAAATCAGTTTTTTATTTAAATAATAAAACATAATAATTACATATAACTTTTAATTAAATTATTTATAATATATATTAATTAAAATCATATATAAGATATATAAATAGAGAAATCTCTTTATAACGACCCCCACTAAAACCATTTCCTTTCTTACGTCGGCAAAATTAGGATCGAACTGTGTCCATATATACAAATTATATTATAGTATTAAATAACAACTAAAGAATGTTGTCTCCATCTATTATCAAATGGATAATTGTTTTTAACTGTACATGCCAACATAACGATATGGTATGCTTAAGGCCAAAAGGTTTTAAAGAACCATTATTCTGCGTTAACAACATAATTGCGAATAATTTTAATGAATATTTGACTGGATCATTTAAAGAATTCCCGAACATTTCCACTACATCTTCTACTACTACAAATAATAATAATATTTCTGCTAATAATAATACAAATAATAATTATATATTATATGAAAATCTTTTTAAACTATTAATTATTTTCAATCAAGTAAAATTCTATAACTATGTGTAACTTTTTTTTATATTTTAGGTTATAATCATTATATTGGTGTTTTATATTATATTTAAAATTAAAAAATCAATAATCGACAAAAACAAAAAACAGGTACATTTATTTTTCTTGAAATATTTAAATATTTATTAGAAATAACGGCTCCTTTCAAGGCTGCGCATAAGTTATGCCGTCCTATTAATCCTCCACCTAAACCACCCACAATTAAAGAAAAGTTTGAAGAAATAGAATTAAATTAAATTTTTAATATAAAAAATATTTTTAATCAATATTTTATAATATTTTTAATCAAAATTTTTATCCATTCAAAATAAAAATTAAAATGTGAAAAATTAAGTTAATTGGACAGTTTTTTTTAATTAATGAGGTTATTTTAATTAATTAATTAATTAATGAGGTTATTTTTTTATTTGTGGTTATTATAAGCTTGTTATTATAAGAACTTAATGTCGTATTTAATTATAAATTAAGTGTTAAAAATAATTTTAAATAAGCCTAAATAATAATAAAAGGAACTTAACCCCTTCCAAATATTACAAAATTCTAATTAGCGATTATTGAAAAGACGGCGTGTTAAATGTACCTTTTCATATGTAGGCCCTTCTTTCTTACATATAGGGCAAATATTCAACCATTCTCCAGCGGATCTCTGACAATCTATACAAAATAAAAGATGACCGCACTCATATAAAGATTGCGGCTGTGCTGACATACATCCCAAGCATTGTGATGCTGGAAATGTACGTATCCAGCGCAATTGTCCTATAATTAAATGTTCTTTAACCAAAAAATCTAGAAAATCGAACCATTCTCTGAAAAAACAGCTACGTGCTCCTGACTTAAACCGTTAGCAATTAGTGGTTGCAACTCTGTAAGATGTGTCTCAAAATGGGTAGGATTTTCAGTAACTCCACTCACAGATTGTAGTGGAGTTAAATTTTCATCATTAAACACATAAACTTAAAATTGATTAACAAAAGATTTCATTATTATTACAAAGAACGTAATAGTTAGGCTAACCATTTTGAGCTTTTTTGCTTGACATATAATCTATTATATATCATACGAAGGAGCTCTCTAGGCTACGTCGAATGATACAAAGTCGGCTAACTTTGATAATTTAAAAGTGAAAAATTAAATCAGATTATATGATTTTAGTTTTAACCGACTCAACTCAAATAGTATTTTCAAATGATAATAATTTGCCATAAAAATAGAAAAGTACAAAAGGGATGGTCAGCCAAAGTATTACTAAAATTCCACCTGATTGTGATATTTCTCTTGAAGTTTCAAGTTGTTGACGTGAAGTTCCTGGTCGTGGAGATAAATTTCCATTATTATTAACCACATTTGACTCGTCATAGTTAGCAGAGGTGGGTCTGAACAGTCAGAGGTGTAGGAAATCGGAACTGCCGGAAATCGGAAATGGCTCAAAAGTCGGAAATCGGAAATCAATTTTTTTCGGAAATCGAAAGGAAAAAAACGCCGGAAATCGGAAGGCGGAAATCGGAATTCCGACCCACCTCTGATAGTTAGGAAGATTTCTGCGCCTTTTTTGCAGAAATTCACGATGTGCAGTGCTTTTTTTAACATTCTAATATAAATTATTACATATACATTAAAATTAGTTAGAACCTCTAAAGTTCGAACGCGTCGCTCCAAAATCTCATTATCATATGCGAGCCAGTCAGTAAGATTTCTTAGATAACAAATCTCACTCTTGAATTCATGATGCTCTCTCAGGAGCCTCTCAAAATCGCACACAAAAATACTAGACATTTTATTAAATTATTAAAATTTTTAATAATTTTGAAAGTTAGAATGAAATAATGAAAACAATATTTATGGTCCAATAATTAATTTTATATAAAACGGTTACACTACTCAAATTTTTGCCAATTATACACAAATCTGCAAAATATAGAAAATCCAAGAGATAATGACTAGAGGCGGATCCTTGTAATAATATTTGTAGTCTGGTAATTATAAAATTATTTGAAAATATAATAGAATTAGAACAATCTTTTTTACTTTTTTTTTATTATTTATGGTCCAATAATCTACGTTAAAAATTTTACATAAAAATACAAGTAATTGTTCAGTGATCTAAAAATTTGTAAATAAGAGTAAATTTCACGAGAAAGGGAAACGAGTCGCAAGTAGTAATAATAAAAGAAAGGACCATAATTATTATAACGTAATAAAAATTTTATAAAATTTTGAGTTGGCTCGAGATTGGTAAAATTGAAGACACTGACGATCAATTATTGTTGTAGATTTTTGATAAATATATACATAATTTTGAGTTTTTAAAATATTTTTCAAATTTAACCACGCCTATTTATTGAAGTATAAATATCAAAAAAAAGTAGAAGTTATTCAGTCTCTAATGTATTTATAACTTTGTAAAATATATATATAAATTTAATAATTATTATATTATTATTAGAGAGAGGGGTAGTTGTATTTAATGATTAAAATTGAAGATTGTTAAAAAATTTAAGTTTGTTCACATGTTTTTGATTGATAACTATTTTTATTGAATTGTTTTTATCTTCTTTTGTAGTCCTAAGCCTTAGCTTTATAATCATACTAAAAATTAATAAAGAAAAGACCAAAAATTTTATGCCTTTAGAAGTGTGTAAGGTGAATATTATGTGACAGTTACAAACCCCATTATTACAAAGTAATAATGAAATATTTTCATTAAGAAAAATTAATTAATATTAATTAATAAAAATTAAATCAAAAATTAATAAAAAATCTTTTTTGACAAATTTAGCTCAAAAAACTTTTTCAAAAAAATTCGATTTGAGTAACATGACCAAACGCAAACTTGTGTCGGGAAAGCCACCGGCTGTAAACAAACACGTCCGTGCTCGTTGGGGGAGATAAAAACATCCAGATGTTTTTTTTGTCAGAACTGTACCGTGGACATTGCAATAGCTTTGATTGAAAAATTAACAAAAAGAATAGGACACCGAACAATTGGGAAACAAAAAAAAACAAGAGGAACTTTTCTTAGTCTTTAAAAAAGGGTTCGTGGAAATGAATTGTTTCCTAAGATGAATATGCTCAAATTACGATGGTAAAACTTTAAAAAATATTAGTACCCAATTTTTATCCACGCCCAATCATCCATCCTCGATCCGTTGATATGACTACATTTCCTTGAAAAATGAATAAAAATGAACTACTTTTTGTTAAAATTTGTTATAATTTTATTTTTAAAGAAAAATTTAAAAAATAATATTAATGAATAGAACAATAACCAAATTATCTAAAAATATTTAAATTAATTTTTCAGTCAAATTTTGATTTTTTATTAATTTTTAAAATAATTTCTATTAATTAATATTAATTAATTTTTCTTAATGAAAATATTTCATTATTACTTTGTAATAATGGGGTTTGTAACTGTCACATAATATTCACCTTACACACTTCTAAAGGCATAAAATTTTTGGTCTTTTCTTTATTAATTTTTAGTATGATTATAAAGCTAAGGCTTAGGACTACAAAAGAAGATAAAAACAATTCAATAAAAATAGTTATCAATCAAAAACATGTGAACAAACTTAAATTTTTTAACAATCTTCAATTTTATTCATTAAATACAACTACCCCTCTCTCTAATAATAATATAATAATTATTAAATTTATATATATATTTTACAAAGTTATAAATACATTAGAACATTAAAAATAATTTTTAAAATGTCATTCAATCGTTACATATTTATATTAATTATATAATATATAAAAAAATTTTTACAATTATTTAAAAACATCTGTTGCTCGGCAATTTTTTGTGACGCAGTCTTCACATAAGTTAAATTTGACAGTGACACCAGATTCGCTTCGTACTAATTTATCATCTGATTGAAACAATTTATCTCTACAATCTTTACAAAAGTAAAACTGAAGTATATACTTGAGTTTAACTAGCTTCCACAAGTTTAGGTTGAAGACATTATTAACAGGGTTTTCGGGGATTGAAATTTCCGGATTCATTTTATATCAAAACTGAATAACTTCTACTTTTTTTGATATTTATACTTCAATAAATAGGCGTGGTTAAATTTGAAAAATATTTTAAAAACTCAAAATTATGTATATATTTATCAAAAATCTACAACAATAATTGATCGTCAGTGTCTTCAATTTTACCAATCTCGAGCCAACTCAAAATTTTATAAAATTTTTATTACGTTATAATAATTATGGTCCTTTCTTTTATTATTACTACTTGCGACTCGTTTCCCTTTCTCGTGAAATTTACTCTTATTTACAAATTTTTAGATCACTGAACAATTACTTGTATTTTTATGTAAAATTTTTAACGTAGATTATTGGACCATAAATAATAAAAAAAAAGTAAAAAAGATTGTTCTAATTCTATTATATTTTCAAATAATTTTATAATTACCAGACTACAAATATTATTACAAGGATCCGCCTCTAGTCATTATCTCTTGGATTTTCTATATTTTGCAGATTTGTGTATAATTGGCAAAAATTTGAGTAGTGTAACCGTTTTATATAAAATTAATTATTGGACCATAAATATTGTTTTCATTATTTCATTCTAACTTTCAAAATTATTAAAAATTTTAATAATTTAATAAAATGTCTAGTATTTTTGTGTGCGATTTTGAGAGGCTCCTGAGAGAGCATCATGAATTCAAGAGTGAGATTTGTTATCTAAGAAATCTTACTGACTGGCTCGCATATGATAATGAGATTTTGGAGCGACGCGTTCGAACTTTAGAGGTTCTAACTAATTTTAATGTATATGTAATAATTTATATTAGAATGTTAAAAAAAGCACTGCACATCGTGAATTTCTGCAAAAAAGGCGCAGAAATCTTCCTAACTATCAGAGGTGGGTCGGAATTCCGATTTCCGCCTTCCGATTTCCGGCGTTTTTTTCCTTTCGATTTCCGAAAAAAATTGATTTCCGATTTCCGACTTTTGAGCCATTTCCGATTTCCGGCAGTTCCGATTTCCTACACCTCTGACTGTTCAGACCCACCTCTGCTAACTATGACGAGTCAAATGTGGTTAATAATAATGGAAATTTATCTCCACGACCAGGAACTTCACGTCAACAACTTGAAACTTCAAGAGAAATATCACAATCAGGTGGAATTTTAGTAATACTTTGGCTGACCATCCCTTTTGTACTTTTCTATTTTTATGGCAAATTATTATCATTTGAAAATACTATTTGAGTTGAGTCGGTTAAAACTAAAATCATATAATCTGATTTAATTTTTCACTTTTAAATTATCAAAGTTAGCCGACTTTGTATCATTCGACGTAGCCTAGAGAGCTCCTTCGTATGATATATAATAGATTATATGTCAAGCAAAAAAGCTCAAAATGGTTAGCCTAACTATTACGTTCTTTGTAATAATAATGAAATCTTTTGTTAATCAATTTTAAGTTTATGTGTTTAATGATGAAAATTTAACTCCACTACAATCTGTGAGTGGAGTTACTGAAAATCCTACCCATTTTGAGACACATCTTACAGAGTTGCAACCACTAATTGCTAACGGTTTAAGTCAGGAGCACGTAGCTGTTTTTTCAGAGAATGGTTCGATTTTCTAGATTTTTTGGTTAAAGAACATTTAATTATAGGACAATTGCGCTGGATACGTACATTTCCAGCATCACAATGCTTGGGATGTATGTCAGCACAGCCGCAATCTTTATATGAGTGCGGTCATCTTTTATTTTGTATAGATTGTCAGAGATCCGCTGGAGAATGGTTGAATATTTGCCCTATATGTAAGAAAGAAGGGCCTACATGTGAAAAGGTACATTTAACACGCCGTCTTTTCAATAATCGCTAATTAGAATTTTGTAATATTTGGAAGGGGTTAAGTTCCTTTTATTATTATTTAGGCTTATTTAAAATTATTTTTAACACTTAATTTATAATTAAATACGACATTAAGTTCTTATAATAACAAGCTTATAATAACCACAAATAAAAAAATAACCTCATTAATTAATTAATTAATTAAAATAACCTCATTAATTAAAAAAAACTGTCCAATTAACTTAATTTTTCACATTTTAATTTTTATTTTGAATGGATAAAAATTTTGATTAAAAATATTATAAAATATTGATTAAAAATATTTTTTATATTAAAAATTTAATTTAATTCTATTTCTTCAAACTTTTCTTTAATTGTGGGTGGTTTAGGTGGAGGATTAATAGGACGGCATAACTTATGCGCAGCCTTGAAAGGAGCCGTTATTTCTAATAAATATTTAAATATTTCAAGAAAAATAAATGTACCTGTTTTTTGTTTTTGTCGATTATTGAATTTTTTAATTTTAAATATAATATAAAACACCAATATAATGATTATAACCTAAAATATAAAAAAAAGTTACACATAGTTATAGAATTTTACTTGATTGAAAATAATTAATAGTTTAAAAAGATTTTCATATAATATATAATTATTATTTGTATTATTATTAGCAGAAATATTATTATTATTTGTAGTAGTAGAAGATGTAGTGGAAATGTTCGGGAATTCTTTAAATGATCCAGTCAAATATTCATTAAAATTATTCGCAATTATGTTGTTAACGCAGAATAATGGTTCTTTAAAACCTTTTGGCCTTAAGCATACCATATCGTTATGTTGGCATGTACAGTTAAAAACAATTATCCATTTGATAATAGATGGAGACAACATTCTTTAGTTGTTATTTAATACTATAATATAATTTGTATATATGGACACAGTTCGATCCTAATTTTGCCGACGTAAGAAAGGAAATGGTTTTAGTGGGGGTCGTTATAAAGAGATTTCTCTATTTATATATCTTATATATGATTTTAATTAATATATATTATAAATAATTTAATTAAAAGTTATATGTAATTATTATGTTTTATTATTTAAATAAAAAACTGATTTAAATCTTTTAAATGAAAAACTTCAAATAATTAGTATTTATTTTAATATTTTTTATATTTACTATAAAACTGTTTATTTTTATTTTTTTACTTTTCAATTTAAAAAGTTTCATCCAGATGTTCAATTCAATAAGTTGCTTTCCTTTTATCAAAAAAGATTTTTTTTAAATTAATATTCAGAACTTTCATCCTAATAAAAAGTTTAAATGCTAAGTTGCCTTAATTTATTATAATAACAATAACTTCATATTTTACTAAAAACAAAATTAAAAATTCTGATTTAAAAATGTGTTTGTATGATTTAGATTTCTATATGTAACAAATAAACAACGGTGTAAAATTCTGAACTCGAAATGTAGAATTAGTGTTATGGAAAGAAAAGCGATGTAAACCATTTGGTTCATCCATAAAAATTACAGACTTGCCAGAAAACTTTAACAGAAAATACATAATTAAATAATTAAAAATTCATATTATTGTTTAAATTTAGTGTTATAAAATCTTCTATTCTAAGGTTTTAATTTTTCCAAATGGATGAAGAAAATCGAAATTCCGACACACCTCTATATACCTTTATTTGAACAAGAAAAGCAAAATTATATCAGATTTTAAAATTTATTCAAAAATGTAAAAAATACATATGCATATTTAAAGAAAAAAACATTAAATTCAAATACCCGTATATGCTCTAATAATTATCATGCCGTAGTAATTGTTTCAAACTTAAGCTGGATGTGTCAATAGTAAGGCTAAATATTGGCTGATTATAAACAATTTTAAGGAATAGTTATTTTTAAGTTTTTTAAAGAGTAATTGATTGGAATTAGCTTAAAGTATGTAATTAGTTCAGTAAGTATGATGGTTTGTAATACTAATCAAATCATAATTTTTGTCATATGCATATGTGAACTTAAACTGAAATCTTTGTTATAGTTTTCTAAAAGCATATTTCTTTTTATTTAATTTATATATAAATAAATTAATTATTTTCTGTAATTATGACCCAACGATTTTTATAAAACAAAGAATTGAAATATTTAAAAAATATTGAAATATAAAATATTGATCATTGAAATATTTTAAAAAACGAGATAAAAGAGCTGGAAGTATATGTACATTTTCAACAATATTTTTTCGTTTATTCCATTGCGAATCTACAGGTTTTGTTGATGCTAAATTGATGTTCTAGTATTTAATTGACAAATAATTCCAGCTTTAGCAATTGAAAGTGTTCGTTGTTCCATTACTTTTCTTGTATTATCATTCATTTTATCAAATTCATCAATATAATAAACTCCATTATCTTCTAATACTAAAGTACTATTTTGTAAAACAACTGAACGAGAATCTGGATCTCTTGTGATTGATGCACTTAAACCAACATCACAAAAACCCTTTAAAAATATTTTATTTAAAAATAATTTTTTAGACATATAATGTGGGGACAATTATTAGTAACTTCAAAATTACTCAAAATTTTAAACCTTTCCATAAGTAAATTGTGCCCGTGGAACAGGATTCTAGAACTATAGTTGTGATTTTGCTGTCAAAAAAACCACTAATCAAAATATTTATATCTCTGTGAACTTTAATACGTCTATCGTCAACAGTTTCTTCTTCAATTTTTTCTCCATGTTTTTGTTCATCCCATTTTCGAGAACCACCAAATAAAAAACAAAGAATTCCTTATTTTTATTTCTTCGCGTTGAAAAAATATTTGGGGCTAAAAATTAATAAATATTTAATCGAAGAACTTTAAATTATAAAAAACTAACCAACATTTTTTGTCAAACGGTCAATAATATCATCACATTCTGATAAAGTTAAAACTTGTTAAATACGCTCCTCTGTCATGAACAACTTAAAAAAGGAAAATAGAAAATATTTTGTTACTAAATAGTGCCCTCATATTAGAAAAGATGTTAATTGTAATGACTCTATAAACTTTGAGGGAATAAGATTGGGGATGTTTCCCGGAGATTGAAAGAAATTGATTTTAATTTATCGGTAAAAATAACTTAGATTACTACCAAAACATGCTAACAAAGTATTAAAGAAAAATAAAAACTTATCCGTCAGTTGGCTCATGTAGTCTATCTTAACTAAGTTTTCAAAATTAAAAACATCAATGCTCGTTCGATAAATTGATGAACTGTTCGTTGCAGTAGATTAAACGAATTGGAGTATCTCAATATATTCCAGTTACAGAACAGTGATCGTTGGGGTGAACACAAAAAAGACAGTGTTGAGTTTGACCGGTTGTATTCTACTTAAAAATAATTATAAAAATTTTTACATTTAAAACCTGGAATTTCCTGGAATTCCTTTTTTCTGGCCAGCTAAAAAATAAAAAAATTTAAGGATTTTTTATGTTTATAGCGTTAGTCCACTCTTCTTTAAAAAACAAAAAAAGTCTATTTAGCATTAATTAATTTATAGACAATCCTAAAAATATTTTGTCCATTAGAAAGATTTTCACGAGTGGGAATCGATCCCTATACGTAAAAGCTAAAAATTAATTTCAAGTCAAGTCTGATGATGAAATATTTACAATTATTTTCGTCTACACCATCGGTGCATATGGAATTTCTAAAAGTTAAAATAAAAATTATTTAAAACTAGAAATTAAGAAATGCTTCTTTAAACAATTCATCTTTTTTATTGTCAAATTAAATCTCAAAAGACTTTTGAGTAATGGGAGTCTTTGGTGTTCTTCAAAAAATAAATTATTACATATTAGCCAGTTATTGTTTTTTGTGTGTAATTTTACCCTAAAAACTAAGTTTATTTTTAATAATTGTATCTTTGTTCTCTTAATTATGCAAATTTGCCCCTAAAAATTATGACTTCCTTCTTTTAATTTTTTAAAAATTATATATTCTTTCTCTTAATTACGTAATTTTACCCCTAATTTTTATATCTATTTAATATAAAATATTTTGTCAGTAATGAAGACCCTTTCTCGGACAATTTGAATCACTCTAAATCATAAATTGCTGTCGAACCATTCCCGGAAAAACGGTTGCGTTTGACGACGCCTACGCTTGCGTTTGATGACGACGTATGTGGAAAAAAATCCTGCCTACGTTTGCGTATGACGACGATAAAAAGGGAGATATAACTACTGATTGGTTATTTTGTTACGTCGGAACTAAACTTTTGGCTTTAATGGAGTTTAAAGTTTTTAAATTTAAATAAATTTTATTAAAAAAATTTTTTTATTAAATTTTTCTGTCAATATATCGATAATCTAAAGCTTAATTCCACAATGTAATTTTGCCTTCCCTCTTGCCCTCTCTCTTTCTCAGACCTCGTGAGAAAGAGAGAGGGCAAGAGAAAGAGAGAGGGCCCTAAAGGTATATTTAAAAATTCGAGAGGGCCCTCTCTCTTTCTCAGACGTTTTACATAGGCAAGGCAATTTTTAATAGGTCCTCACCTCTTTTTCCAATACTAATTTGCCATATTTTTAAATAATCCTCTAATTATTTATTAGATTAAATTTGCAAAACTCCGGGATATACAATAATAACGTCACAAACAGAAAATTATTATGCTACCAAAGGGTAAATGTCCAGCTCGCAATCCATATGTCCACAATCGACATTCTACAAAAATCATTTTTCTTGCATTTAAATCCTCTCTTCCCCTACCGTAATTTCTCTCAAGTTATTAAATTATATGTTGAAAGTTTTGCGCGGAAAAAGGTTTATTTAAAAATTCGATGCATGTAGCTAAATATGCTATAAGACTGCTCATGTTAAAAGCTGCTCTCCTAAAAATCCAAGATGAATAGCTAACGCTGCTCTCGACCAATATTGTATACAATTGGGGAAGAACAGACATATAGAAAAACTTTTTAAAAATTTTATAGCATCTTAATTTTGCATCTTAATATTTTCAGAAAATGTATTTCTTAAAATTAATTATTTACATTTTCTTTTTGTTAATTTTTATCAACATTTCTTTTGGAAAAACTAAAGGAAAAAAGAATAATTTATTACTCCATCGCCGCTGTAAAAGGGGTAATAATTTTGGTCGTTGTTTTGGAGGTGGAAGTAGAGGAAGGTCTGATCAACCTTTTAAACAACGTGAAGGAAAGGCACATGTTCAAGAAGGAAATTCGAAGAAAAGGGCTTTGTATGTTACTAATAACAACTTCTACTCTCATCTAAAATTTAACGTAAAATTTAAATCTTTATAAAATTAAATTAAGCCGGCTGCCTGCTTAATTTAATAGCCTGGAGCTTTATTTTCCAATTCCCTCAGAGGTTCCCTCATTAGAGGGCAAATACTTATTCAATGTTTGAATTCGATCCTTTCTTATTAATAAAATTTCAGGAATTATTGGCCATTACTCTCACTGAAAAGTATATCGTGGTATGTTATATAATATATGTACTAGGTTTCACTCGTTTCAACAAAAAGATAATCCCTAGTTTTTACAGTACGGTATTGAACCTTACATTTATTGTCATATAAAATAATTATACAAGGTACTAATTATTATTATACTCATCTTGATCCGATCTCATGTTTCTACTAATTTATTATTCATAATTCATAATATGTATAAAAAAAATTTTGATAATTAACTATGAATTATAGGACCTGCTTGTTTACACTAAAGAAAGTCGAGAACCTTACATTTTCGAATCAAAACCTAATCTTAATGTTATTAAAGTGCCAATAGAGGATAATCTTATAGATAGGAGTATAAAGTATTTCGTTACAATTTATAAAGGTTGGTTTTTTGAAATTAAAAAAAGAAATATAATTAAAAGAGAAATGGGGCCTATTCCACAAAGCGACAATGACATCAAATGTCGGGACAATTGTCAATCGCTTAACATTCCGATTGCAATTGTGTTGATGTCGACTGATTTCTTTACTGGAACACAATCATGTGTCAAAGTCACTGCCGCGATTGACATATGAACATCGATATTTGATGTCAATGTCGCTCTGTGGAATAGGCCCCTGGATTTTGTGGGAAGTTAAAATTGTTTCTTTGAATTCTGACATTGTCCTATCCATGATAAATTTTGTCACCTATTTTGATAATTTTTCAACCTACTATTTAGTTACCTAATTTAAGGTTTGGACAATTTAAAAATGCAATCCCTTCAACAAAAATATGATTTTGGGATTGCTGAGTTTGCTGAAATGTCTGGAGCTTTTGCATTATTTGAAGCTTTAGGAATAGAAAATACTTTTAATGTCTCTAATGCCATATTTGGCACAGCACATTTCCAATTTCTTGATTTTGATATTATAAAATATATTGAAAGAGGAAATGTTATTCCAGGTTAATGAGTCTTTTAAAAATTGTGATCTGATTTAATCAAAGTGCCAATATTTTAAGGATTTCAAATTTTCTTGCTCTTCTATATAAACATTCAAGAACCCAATCAGAACCCGGCCCCGTTTATCGGTTTCCCGGTCCTTTCCTATTTTTAGTAGATGAACCGAGATAGGGAACTCCTTGATTTTCCTGTTCGTTTCCCATCCATTCAATTTCCCAATCTTTTCTAGGAAAATTTTACAAGTAGAAGGTGAATTATCCGCTCCTTATTGTCTGTATAGAACTCCAAAAAAATTTCGCCTACACACTAGAAATATACCGACACTCAAATAGGTGGGTCGGAATTCCGAATTCAGATTTCCAATTTCCGGCATTCTTTTCTTTTCGATTTCCTAGTTCCGACTTTTGAGCCAGTTCCGATTTCCGACAGTTCCGATTCACGACACCTCTGACTGTTCCGACCCACCTCTGATTCGCAGGGGCCTATGCAAATTAGATCATATTTCTGATATGACATGTCATATTTATGACACGTCATATGTAAAGTTTCTGTTCAAATTGTGTCATATGAAAAATCATATGTGGCCGTCATTTGTAGCCGTCATATCCCCGTGTCATATGCGGCATATGATATCATAAATATGATATCATATCGTAAATATGATACAATTTGAACAGCTACATATGACATGTCATAAATATGACACGTCATATCAGAAATATGATCTAATTTGCATAGGCCCCAGGTCATTTGCGGCTAGTGTTCGGTGTTATTGAATTTAAGTTATCAATAATTATTTTTAATTAACTTAAGAATTAAATTCGGCCAGACCTGGAGACTGGATAGTAAATGAAGAAGGTATTATTGACTTCAATCCTGAAAGGATCAGGAATAATTTAAGAGCTCATATAAAAGAAAATAATCATGAAGAATATTATTATAGAGAATTAAGTAAAAGATTAACTAGAGAAATGGGAATAAACGGAGAAAATAATGAAGAATTTTTTAAAAATTTGTTTGGAAAAATTAAATATCATTTTATTAATCAAAATAAATTTGCAAATTTTGAGGCTTTTCCAAAACCTCTAAATATTATTTATATTGGAGGGATTCTTGTTGAAGGAAATAAAAAAATTAAAATTGTTAAAAAATATGTATGATTTAGATATTTATTAAGATTTTTTTCTAGAGATGACTCTAAATATTCTGGAAACCCCAGAAAGTTTTAAAAATGTCGTTTTGATAATACTGTACACTGCTTAATCAGAGAGAGATATCTCGGAACAAAAAAAAATTCGAAAAATTTTAAAAATTTGGAAAATAATTTTCAAATTTGCCAAGTTATAAAAAAGGGGGCCAATTTATACTAGACCTGGCCATGGACACGGGTTTTGCTACCCGTATCCGGATATATCCGTGAGGTCAATATCCGTATCCATTTATATCCGTGCAACTTTTGAGCCATATTCATCCGCGTGTACCCGCGGATATATCCGTTTTTTCTCATAATAGTCAACATGACCACAAGGAGGCCAAAGGAAATTTTATTTCTTTTATTTTCACGGTTAAGTTTGCCCAGGCAGGCGTGAGATAAGTAAAAAATTCTCGATATTTTCGCCCGAGGCGCTAAAAAATAAGAAATTATACCATCCAAAATTCAAATAATATTTCACAACCTTCACCATTTAAGGGTCCTTTACCTCTGGTTCTTGTCTCATTTGGAACTGCTAACTTACATGGTGGAATGACTTCTGAGGATATTGAATTTATGGTGGAAGTGTTTCAGAATTATCACTATCGTTTTCAAGTTAAAACAGGCAAGGATTTCCCGCCAAGAAAACATAATAACGTAGAAATAACCAATGATTTTCTTCCACAGCAGGAAATATTATGTAAATAAACTTAATAATATGGAAAATGGCTCTATTTAGAATATGATTTTATGGCCATTATTGGACATATATTAGGGCTATTATTGGATCTCATACTTAACATTTAGTTCAATTTTATTTATAAATTTATTTTGTCAGTTGATCGAAATACAAGATTGTTTGTCTCTCATTGTGGACAAAATAGTATAAATGAGGTAATTTAAAAATTATGACAGTATCTCGCGAGTTCTTTTAATCTAAACAAATCCCACAATGAAATATTATTCATTAATTTGCCTCCCGGAGTCAACATGGTTTAAATATATAACTAAATTTAATATTAATTAACTATAAAATTTAATTTTAAAGGCAATATATGCAGGTGTTCCCTTAATTTGTATTCCAAGTTCCGGTGATCAATTCTACAATTCTTCTCTGGTTGAATATTTGGGTATTGGAAAATATGTACTTTTCACATTTAAAGACGAGAAAGGCGAAGATCAGAGAAATGAAAATTTTGAAAGTGATTTTCAGAATGCTTTGAATGAAATGTTGAACAATAAGTTGGTGAAATTGAAAATAATTTTTATATTTAAAATTTATTAGAATTAATGTCAAATTTTTTAGAATAGTTTAGCAGAGACTTTCAGGATGGTTTGATTCCATTTTCCTTACCCAATTTTCGGTTTCAAATGAACATTAATGTTAGGGTTGCCGTTCTCGAGTCGGGCCGACGATCGAGTCTTTTTCGGGCCAAATATCTTAGCACCGGCTCGATCTTCAGGTCCGAGTCGGTCCATTTTGGCAACCCTAATTATTGTTTTCTCCAAGCCTACAGAAAAATATAAGTAAAAATTAGTTGCGCAATCAGTACTGCTTCGGAATGGGCTCATTCCATGATGATCCTATTCCATCTCCCCCATAGCCTAAGCATAATAACCTTAACAATAAGCTAAATATTTACAAAAAAATATTTTTTTAATTATAACCCACACATTTTAGAGTTGAAAATAAATATCTAAATGCAGTAAATGAACTTAAAGAAAAGGTATTGAACAATGTTGGAGCTAAAAAAACTTTTTTACAAAAAATTGTAGAAATTATTGGTGAATAAATTTATGAAAACGAAAAAGGAGGATAACGAAGAAACGAATTATTATTTTGGATTTTTAAATTTTCATTTTAACATTTATGGGTGAATTGTAGATACCGTATTTTCTCGAATAATTTCCCTAGGGAATTATTTTTTCAATCCTTCCTTGGCATAGGGAATTAATAGAGGGAGGGAAATTATTCGAGTTTTGGCATTTGAACGTGCAGTATGGTATTCGTGGCTGGGGAATTAGTGTTTTTTTCCAACTATTGTTTTTTTTCCAGGGAATTAGTCGAGAGGGGGAATTATTCGAGGGAGGGGAATACGGTATATGCTGATATCCGGAATGTATTGATATTTTTATAAAAGATTTAATTTTAAGAAAATTTTAATTTGATGGAATTTAAGTTAAAGGCATAAATAGGGTTGCAGTTTTCGAGTCGGGCCGAAATTCAGATTTTTAAACATTAATTAAGTCCGGATATCCGAAAATTTCAGTTCGGATACCGGATCCGGATATCAGAAGATTTCCAACTATCCGCCAACCTTAGTAGGGAACAAGTGAAATCGAAATTTCGAAAGTAACCTAGAAAATGCGTGAATGAGCTACGAACGCTAAAAACTAGAGATTTAGGTTTAGTTGTTTAATGTTTAGGATTTTTAACTTAATTTAGACTACAATAGAAATATAAGTTTTATTGAATTTCAATTATTAAATCCTTTGATTAAGGACAGAGTGTTTAATCAAAATTTAAAAAAAAAAAGAATCGAAATTTCGAAAAAACAAGTGAAATCGAAATTTCGAAAGTAACCTAGAAAATGTGTGAATGGGCTACGAACGCTAAAAATAAGATATTTAGGTTTAGCTGTTTAATGTTTAGAATTTTTAACTTAATTTAGACTACAATAGAAATATAAGTTTTATTGAATTTGAATTATTGTATCCTTTGTTTAAGGACAGAGTGTTTAATCAAAATTTTAAAAAAAGAATCGAAATTTCGAAACTCTCAGATTAAGAATAGGTAAAATCATAAGGAATTGATTTTCAATAATAAGACATGCCATTTAACCCTCTCCCTCCATGCCGTTTTTTACTAAGACATGCCATTACCCCCCACCCTCCCCCCCCCCTCACTCTATACATAATTTAATTTAAATTATTGAATGTTACTTCTCTACTAAAATTGTTTATAATTTATTTTTTATTTTTCAAAAGACCTCTTCGTAACAATTTATTGAAAGATGTCCAGAAACAGGACGTTATATTTTTAAAACTTTCTTTGTTTTATATTTGCAATTTGGCAGTAACCGGGTTAATGTTGGTTGTAAAAATATTTTAAAAACTACATAGTATATGAAAATAATAAAAATAAGTCTTAAAATACTAGAGTTGAGCGGGATAGGGCGGGATTATCCCGGTATTTTTGAATCCCGATGTTTCTGATCCCGAGACCGAAAGACAAATCCCGATTCCGCTTTCGGCCAATCCCTGGATCG
Organism: Meloidogyne enterolobii; assembly: GCA_963681835.1. NCBI lineage: Eukaryota > Metazoa > Nematoda > Chromadorea > Rhabditida > Meloidogynidae > Meloidogyne > Meloidogyne enterolobii. The sequence goes on from CAVMJV010000071.1 coordinate 280,052, forward strand.
GGATTAGCAATCGGATCCCGATGAAATCGGGATTTTATAAATTAGTGAGAATATTAGTGAAACAAGATATCTAACAAATAAGTGAGCGAAAGAAGGGAAGTGTGAGAGAAATTTTGACTGAAGAATTTTGGCTTAAGCTGCCTGAAATTGGAAGGCTGGTATCAGGCATCCAATCACGGTAGACGGTTGTGAAAACAAAAAAAAGTCGAAAAAACATGTTCTTTCCATCCTAAATATCGCGAGAAATTTTTTAGTAACTCTTCTGGTTTATCCCCCAGAAGAGACCACCCCCTTCCATCATTTTCTGAATCCCTTTGCGGCATCTGTTTGTTTCTTGTTATTGATAATTATATATCATTCGAAAGAGTTTTTCGAGCTGAGTCGAATGGCACTAAAATAAACGAAATCTTTTTACTGAACAATGTCCCTTCCGGCTCTATTAATACATCTCCTTATTGAAAATAGAATCAGTCTTTAATATTTTTTTAGAGGGTCTTTATCGGTTTTCCTCTCCTCTTCATTTGTTTAGTTGATTTAAACTATTTTTGAATTTTTTAAGAAAATATTCAAAAAAATTACTTAATCCGAAGAACAAATTGAAAATTTTCCTCCTTCCATATTTAATGAGAGAGCCTTAAAAAGGAAGAAAGCTGACTTTTTGACTTCTGAAATTTCTCAAAATTTTCGCCTGCGCCGCTTTTTTTAATACCGCATCCTAAATTTATTAAAAAAAATTTTTTTTAATTTTTATGTCAATGTAGCTAAATAATTTATCCAAAAAATAAATAAATATTTTTTATTTAGATCGGATGTTTTGGAGGTGGACGTAGAGGAAGGTCTGATCAACCTTTTAAACAACGTGAAGGAAAGGCACATGTTGTGGGAGGAAGTGAAGTTGGAGGAGGAAATATGAAGAAAAGGGCTTTGTATCAGGGCTGGGCTTTGCTTTCGCTTTCGCTTTCGCATCTTTCGCATTTTTCGCATTTTTTGGTGCGAAAAGTTTCGCATTTCGCATTTTGGTCCAAATGCGAAATTTGTTTCGCATTTTTCATTTAGTATTTCTTTATTTTTTAGATATTTTGACGTAAAATTTTTTAAAGGAAAAGGCAAGAAATATCAATAATCTATCCCAATTTTACTTTTGTTGGTCGATGGTGGAGTGGCTAAGTTGACTGAATACGTTCACTTTGGTGTAATTTGGGGCTGGGTTCGAATCCAGATGTAGGAAATAAAACTTAAACAATTTTTCCTTCCAAAAATAAATGTTTTTAAACTTTGATTTTGATTTTAAATCTGTAAATTTATTTTTTTTAATATGTCAAACCTGAAAAACATTAAAAATTTTAATTTAGTAATGAATTTTCCAAATTTTCGCCTGCTGCTCAGAAAATAAAAGTAATCTGACTCAAGGACTCTGAAATTCTCAAAATTTTCGCCTGCGGCGCAAAAAATGGAAAACGAGTAGAGCAATTTTCATATTCTAAATAGAGTTGAGCGGGATCGGGATCCCGACCTAAAATCGGGATTGGGATTTTGGAATAACGACCCTGATCCCGGTCCCGACTACGGGAGCAGGATTGGTCTCGGTTGACAGGCAGTTCCATGAATAGAGTGAGGTATCTTTCGACTCAGCTCGCCTAGGCAAATCGAATGTTATGTGTTTCTTATCGAAATTTTGCTTCCGGTATACTATACCATGTCCAAAATTTTTCTAGAATTTTTAACTAATTTCGCTTTCGCTTTCGCATCTTTCGCATTTTTCGCATTTTTTGGCGCGAAAAGTTTCGCATTTCGCATTTCGCTTTTTATTTTTTTAAAAAAAGTTTCGCATTTCGCATTTCGCATTTTATTTTTTGATTTCGCCCAGCCCTGCTTTGTATGTTTGTCATAACTCCTTCTACTCTCATCTAAAATTAAACGTAAGATTTATTTAAAATAAAAATTTATGGGAAAATTTCCAATTAATTTACTTATGTTTTTCAATTCCGTAATAGGGGGTGATTACCCAGGGCCGGTATTCAAAAAAACGGTGTAGGATTACCAGGAGGAAAAAAGCCGCCTCCTCATCGACTTAAGTCGTTCAAAATTTTTGATTTTTTGGTACCTTTATTTTGTTTTTATTATTTTTTGAATACCGCCCCAGATGAAGTAGAGAGAAATCCTTTTTAAAAATTTGAATTTGATCCGTTTTATGTTGTTAAACTTTCAGTATTTGTTGGCCAAGATTTTGTCTGAAAAACATATTGTGGTATGTTTTATACATATACTAGTTAAATAAAGAACTCTGGTAATTCTATTCTTATAAGATATACTGTATGGTAATTAAAAATAATTACCCAGGGTAATTATTTGAGTAGATATTATTTAAGTCAATCTATATAGCCGCGATTTTTGAACGTAATCTCATCTCTGTCCGATATCTAGTTTCTGCTAATTGACCGTTTTTAATTCCGTAAATATCCTAATATAAGTCCTGGGCTTCTATTTTTCAATACCCTTCATTGAGTGGGCTTCTAAAAAGTTATATTTTTAGGGCATGGGCTCTTCCATTAGGGCATGGGCTTCTATTAGGATATGTACGGTATATCAAACTAACCATTTAGTAAATAAATATAGTAGATTTAATAAATTATAGGACATGCTTGTCTACACTAAAAAAAGTAGGGAGAAACTCAATTTTAAATCACATCCAGATCTTAATATTATTGAGGTTCCAATGAAAGAGAATCTTAAAGCTAAGAGTCTAGAATATTTTGTTAAAATTAATCAAGGTTGGTCTTTTGGAATTTTTGAGAGAAATAATAAAGGAATAAAATAAGACAAAGAGAATAGAATTATTATGGAGGGAGTTTGATAATTTTATTAATACTTATAAACATTTTCCAGAGCCGAGAATGAGAATTTCTCGCCTTGGGTAGCAGGTCGAAAAAAAGACCGATTTCGGGGGTACGGCCCAAGTAGGCGCGTGGCCAAGTAGGCGCAAAGCCATAACTTACTAAAAAATTTCCGAATCTTTCAAAATTTAGTATTAAACGATTCCTCTCGTCGAGCTAAAGAGATTGGTACCAAAATTGATAAGGGTCAGAAATTTTCTAGCAAGTTATGGCTTTGCGCCTACTTGGCCGCGTGCCTACTTGGGCGTGTCCCAGGTTTCGGATATCTAGTTTCAGGTAAACAATCACATCATTGGCTTGCACTTATCGTTCACTAAAGGAAGTCCAAGTTTCATGTATTGGGTTTAGGGTAACTAGTCTGAACTAGTAGATTTCGGTACTCCCGGTATTGGTATTGAAAAAATCCATTTGCCGAACACTAGTCTGAAACCTGTCCCGGATATTTAGAATCTCAAAATATCGAATATCTGGAAATTATTTTTTTAAGTTACACCAAGTGTGTATACCAAGGGTATGCCAAAAATTATTTAAAAAAATGTTTTTAAAGAAATAATATACGTAAAAAATAAAAATGGTTTCATTCTTGACCAAAAATATGATTTTGGAATTGCTGAGTTTACTGAAATGGCTGGAGCTTTTGCATTGTTTGAAACTTTGGGAATTGAAAATACTTTTAATGTTTCTGCTTCTATATTCGCCACAGCATATTTCCAATTTCTTGATTTTGATATTTTAGAACATATTAGAGGAGGGAATATTATTGCAGGTTATTTGGAAATTTTAAAAAATTATGATATCTGATCTAATCACAATGCAAATCTTATTTTTTTGTTGGCTCCGGCTCCAGCTCCGGAGCCGGCGATTTCCATCTTGGCTCCGGGTAAAAAATTTTCTGGTAGAAAAAAATTATTTTTCATTGGAGGATCTGGGCAGATAAAGGGGGATATCGAGTGATATCAAAGGATTAAAGCGGATACAAATGGATTCGACGGGGGCTGATTTAGTTCGGGGAGACGCGATTTCGGGGGAACCGATCGACGGGGCCGATTTGGTTCGGGTCCCGTCTAGTTAATTTTTTTAGTTTTTCTGGAAAATTTTTAAGTGTTTGATGCCTTAATTTTCCTCCCCAGTGTCTATATAGAACTTTATAATTTTTATTCACGCCACTAGAAATAACAACATTCGAAATTATCTTTGTTATTCTTTTAATTTAAGAATTAAAGACTGCCAGACCTGGAGACTGGACAGTAAATGAAGAAGAGGGTATTTCAAAAAGTTATTTCGACCCTGAAAGGATTGAAAGAAATTTAAATGCTCATAAAAATGCAAATAATCAGGAAAAACGCCATAATGAAAAATTAAGTTTGAATTTTACTGAAGCAATGGGAATAAACGGAGAAGATAATGATAAATTTTTTAAAAATTTATTTGGAAAAATTAACTATCATTTTGTTAATCAAAATAGATTTGCAAATTTTGGAGCTTTTCCAGAACATCCAAAAATTATTTATATTGGGGGTATTCTTGTTGAGGAAAATAAAGATATAGATATAACAACTGTTAAAAATTATGTATGGATTAAATTTTTATAAAAAATTTTGAAAAATTTTGCGCTGGTCTAGTTTATGCGTCCAATGAACTTTTAGGCGTCCAATCAACAAAAAATTGAATTTTTCTTGGTGTTGCAAAGTTGGGGTTGGGTTCCAAAACATTTCTTCATGTTAGGGACCTACGCCTACTGGATCTAGGACCATTCTTCTTTTACTTGCAAATATTTAGCTGTCCGAAGCAGAACTCTGATCTATTCATATGCATCCAGTGGAGCTCTGTTTTGAATTTTTTCTAGTTGCTAAATAAGGAATTAGGGCCATGGTGTGACACCCAAAATTCAAATATCTACTCTTTAAAAAATAACCAAACTCCCATTATTTAAGAGTCCTTTCCCTCTTGTACTTGTCTCATTTGGAACTGCTAAAGTACAAGGTGAACTGACTTCTGAGGATATTGAATTTATGGTGGAAGTGTTTCAGAATTATCATTATTATTTCACAATTAGAACAGGCAAAGGGCATTCGACAGGAAAACTTAATAACGTCGAATTAACCAATGATTTTCTTCCACAGCAGGAAATATTATGTAATTTAATTAAGTATTTGAAACACTGAAAATATTTTAAAAAATATAGGAGGGCAGGGAATTTTTTTAAATTTATATTAAATTTCGATTCCACCCAATTAAAAACTCAAAATAAGCGGCAATGGTATTTCTGTATCCTACAGAAGCTCGATATGCATCAGATTCCGGAATCTAAACAAGAACCTAACTGAAAAATCCTCGGTTCTTCGGATAGGTTTCGAACAGACAATCTATCCATGGCTAATCTTGAATATTAAATTAATTTTTATATTTTAGTTGATCCAAATACAAAATTATTTATTTCTCATTGTGGACAAAATAGCATAAATGAGGTAATTTTAAATTATGACTGAAATTAATCGGTATCCCTTAAAATCATCCAAATCCCACAATGAAATATTATTTTCCGCCAGTAGCTATGACTTGAAAAAGGTCGGAGCCACCCGCGTCCACTGCAGAGGTGGGTCGGAACAGTCAAGAGGTGTCGGAACTCGGAAGAGCCGGAAACCGGAATGGCTGAAAAGTCGGAACTCGGAAATCGGAAATCAAAAATTTTTCGGAAATTGGAAATCGAAAGGAAAAAACGACGGAAATAGTAATTTAAAAATTAAATTTAATATTAATTAACTATAAAATTAAATTTGTAGGCAATATATGCAGGTGTTCCCTTAATTTGTATTCCAAATTCGGGTGATCAATTCTACAATTCTTCTCTCGTCGAACATTTGGGTATTGGAATATATGTTTTTTTAGCAATCAGATCCGGGGGCAATGTTATAAGAAATGAAGATTTTCAGGATAATTTTCAGGATGCGTTGAGTGAAATGTTTGGAAATATGTTAGTGAAATTGAAAATAATTTTTATAATTTTAAAATTAGTAGATGCTGTGGATTTCTGATCCTTTATATGTATTTGCTAGAACTGTATTTATGTATTTAAAAGTTCAGGCCCAGTTTCGACCGTGGTGCGACACTTGGGGACGGACTTTTGCGGACCGACATTTGAGGATGGACATTTGAGGATTGCGGATCGACATTTGAGGACCGACATTTGGGGATCGAATTTGAGGATTGAGGACAGACATTTGGGGACCGACTTTTGAGGACCGACATTTGAGGATTGCCATTTGAGTATAAGAATATCAGTTTCTTAAAACAGAAATTACACATATTATGTAAGGTGAAGTTGTTCCAGCAACGGGGGATGTTGTTACAGCAACGGGGGATGTTATTCCAGAATGTGGATGTTGTTCCTTCAACGGGGGATGTTGTTCAAACGACGAGGAATGTTGTTCCAACGACGGGGGAGGTTATTTCAACACGCAGATTACCTTCCCCCATTGACGAAACAAAAGGTTGCCGTTGACGGAACAACATCACCCGGTGCTGAAACAACATCCCCCGGTGCTGGAACAACATCCCCCGTCGTTTGAAAAACATCCCCCTTTGCTGGAACAACATCCCCGCTTGTGGAACAACTTCACCTTAGTACATAATATGTGATAATTTCTGTTTTAAGAAACTGATATTCTTATACTCAAATGGCAATCCTCAAAAGTCGGTCCCCAAATGTCTGTCCTCAATCCTCAAATTCGATCCCCAAATGTCGGTCCTCAAATGTCGATCCGCAATCCTCAAATGTCCATCCTCAAATGTCGGTCCGCAAAAGTCCGTCCCCAAGTGTCGTATAACCGTTTCGACCTAATTTTCGGTTTCGAGAAGTATTATTGTTATTTCCGCACTTGCCAAATGAATATAAGTGAGTAGGGTTATCGGTTCTTGGAAAATCTTCGAATATCCGGAGCCGAACCGAAAAATCATCGGTTCTTCGATTCGGTTCGGTCTGCTACGGAGGGTACCCTATAAATGATGCTACGGGGGGTACTACGGAGGGACCCTATAAATGAGAATCAGTTGTGCTTCGGTTTGGGCTCATTCTATTCCATATTCCATACAATGAATTTTTCCACAGTACAAACTATCGTATAAACTAACAAAATGTCTAAAAAGATATTAAAAAATGTTGGAGCTAAAAACGCTTTTTTGCAGACAATTTCAAGTGTTATTGGTGATTAATTTTAGGAAAAAATTTGGAAAACGAGGGAGAGATAACAATTTTGGATTTTTAAATTTTTATTTAACATTTACTGGTGAATTAAAGACATAACGTAAATGCTGAAATAATTACCCTGGGTAAATATTATTTCAGTCCCTCGCTGTAGGGGGTAATTAATAGGGCGGATATACTGGATTTTGGGTATGTCTCAATCCAGTTGTGGCAAAATTGATTTATTTTTTGATTTTAAGTCTTTAAATGTTCAAATAAATATTTTTAAAATTAGCATAGGCAACTAGGGGGCAATCATTAGAGAGGGTAATTATTTCAGCATTTACGGTATTTAACATTTACGGTATTTAACATTCCTAGAGATCGGTCAAATCAAAGCTTTGCGCAAATCGAATTTTTCAAATATTAGGTTGATTTAAAATTTGATAATATTTTCCAACTTTAAATTATTTGATTTGAATTTGCCCTTGAATTTTAACTTTAATTTTTCTGATCTCTATTTTGCTTTAGGGTTAAACGAGAATTTTTGGTACTTTGTTCACATTAGAGGTCGGTGATATTAGAGGTCGGTGATATTAGAGGTCGGTAGGGGACGGGATCTCGCGCGGGATTTTGCCGAGTCATAAAATCCCTCATTTTTTTATTTGCGGGATGCGGGATTTATTCCGGCTGATCCTGCCCCGCAAAGCTTTTTATAAAAAAAATCCCGCATGCGGGATCCCGCAAACACAATTTTATGACCTCTAGTTCATATCCTCCCCCCTCCCCCACCCGTATTTAATGTTCAACATAATTTTCCTTCTTTATTGTCCTTCATAATTTTCCTTCTTCTTTATTCTTTACATGCAATTCCGTTCAAGATTATGTCAAAAGATTTGGGTTACTTTTACAAATTCATTTACATACATATATACATATTTCTTGTATATGCTCGAATAATTACCCTCTCTCTCAAGTAATTGCCATCTCTCAGATAATTACCCTTCCAGCGATAGATTTAAACAATAATTACACGGGGTAATTATTAGAGCATATAAGGTAATGCTTTTTTAAAATGATTAGACTAGTCAAAACAATATACTTTCTATTTATTTTCTTTTTTGATAAATTCTGGTATAAAATTTTAATTTTCGAATTCGATATTGTTCTTTCTAAACTAAAAATTATGTCGGAACTTGAACAGAACTTTTAAAGGATTCATTTCTAATTCTTGAGTTACTTCATAAGCCAGAATGGAATGATAAGATCCCAATGTTCCGGCCGAACAAACCTGAACTTTCAGTAGACTACTTACCTAACTACTTACCTAAGGATTTCCAACATCAATTTTCTGTTGGAATCTGAATCTGAGAGACCAGACTCGTTTTTATTTATTATTTTGAAGTGTGATCCATTCGGGGATCTGGGACGCAGTCTCGATCAAACAGCTCGAAACGTTTGGTTTTCGTTGTTTCTAGATTTCTAGGTTTTATTTAAAAATCTGAAAATGTTTTACCGACTAACAATAAGCTTATTTGTCGATGGTTTTATTAACTTTAATTAATCCCTTGTTTAGGAGATGTCAGTAAAGATTCTATATTTAAAAGTTTATTTATAATTTTTAAATTTTAAGCAATTAAAATTTAATTTAAAGCTATTAAAATCAATATATAAATTTTTGACTTCACGTGGCCGCGCGCCCCATCCCTTCCTTGCTAAAGTCAGCTTGCGTCTTGATACAAAAAATAGCATTCAAAAACGGAGAGACAAATTCGAGTTCGACTTATCTCTCTTCTTATCCCATATTCTCTTCTGCCTCAAGACAGGCTTGATTTTCATTTAAACATGGCATTGGACAATATTCCCAAATTATATCTTTCTTCATTTGCTACCTCTCCTTGTCTATTCTCTCCCTATATTTTTATTTGTCAGCCTGTTTATTCATTAAAATTTTTTTAATTTTAAAAATTTAAACTTTTTGAGGATAGTTAAGGTTCAAGTTCGGGGTTTAAAAATTTTCTTCTGATTGTGTTTTCCAGTAGAAAAAGAAGGGTTTCAGGCCCCGTGTTTCTATTAAGCCGACGCAATCCTGGTCCAGAAGGGTCTTATTTCTTTACTTTATTACAAAACATCTTTCGTCGCGGCTGGAATCATTTATCGCGCGACATTTGATGTTTACTGTGGTTTGCTGTTATAAATTTTTGTCATAAATGTAAGATAGATGGACGGAATTTAAGAGATTAGGAAATAGATCGTTGGATGATTTTTGAATTCCTATTGGGAATTTTTTGAATTCAACACTTGTTATATTGTTTCCTCCCAGCCTAGCAAATAATGAAAAATGAAACCGACAGTAGGGATGGTAACGGTTAAGATCTTTGCAATGGAGAGCTTTGACGATAACGTCCCATCAGATCTTTGCTTTTTCTGGGATAGTTTCACTAATATAAGTTTTATTGAATTTGAATTAATGGATGCTGGGTTAAGGACAGAGTGTTTAATCGAAATTTCGAAGCAAAAAAACTCGAAAAATCGAAATTTCGTAACAGCCTAGATTAAGAATAAGGTAAAATCATCAGTTATAGAATAGCAATAATAAGACATGCCATTTAACCCCCCCCCCCCCCACTTCCCTCGATAATTCAATTTAAATTTTTGAAAGTTACCTGCTAAAATTTTTTATAATTTATTCTTTATTTTTCAAAAGACCTCTTCATAACAATTTATTGAAGGATGTCCAGAAGCAGGACGTTGTATTTTTAGAACTTTCCTTGTTGAATTTTGCAAGACTTTTGTTGTTGTGTTTATTAGGAATAAATGGATTTGAGTTAATAAAGAAGGGTTGTTGGATATTAGTTGATTTAAAGGATATAAAGAGATCAAAAGATAAAATAGAAGCCCCTGATATCACCTTACATCTCCAGGTTCCTCACTATCACGCCATAATGCTTGATATTCCCATTAGGCCATCAGAATTATCCGATATCCCTCCAATTCCCCTGGATCCTTCCAATCCACCTGGCCTTTACATGATCAAGGTTAAAAGCATTAAATTTTGTGTTCGACTATAATAACTAGAGACCGGATCGAGACAAGATCTCGAACAAAAGGATATCTTGTACAACTCTCATATCAGTCGATATATTAACTTTAAAAAAAATTTTTCAGAAAATGTATTTTAATCAAATATTCATTTTCTTCTTTTTATTAATTTTTATCAACATTTCAATTCAAAAAATGTGTAAATGTAATACTAAAGATGCGGAAACGAAAAAATTGTTCCGCCATCGGTATAAAAGGGGTAGCAATTTATGCCGTTGTGGCATGAAAGATGAATCTAGTGGAGAAGGTTCTGGCTATGAAGATCCTCATTATGGAGGTTCTGACTATGCCTCACAAAAATATTCAGAGGATTCTGAAGGACATTCTTCTTCAAATATTAGTCATCGTTCTGGAAAAGGAAAAGAAGTTGTTGAGGAAGAAGAAGGATTGGGTGAATGGACAGGAAGTGAAATTGACAGTGAAGAAGTTTTGGAAGATATTGAAGAGAGTTTGAAGAAAACGGGAAAAAGTAAAGCTAAGAGTGTGTTATATATTACGGATAATTTTTACCAATCGCATATACAATTAAATGTAAATTTTATATATATTTTTGATTTCTGGATAGAGTTAAACCCCAAATTTATGTGTTTCGTGATACGTGGTTTTATTTTAAAAAATTTGTTAATTTATAAAAGGAAGAGTTCCCAGTAGTTATGTAAATGCTGAAATAATTACTCTCTCTCAAGTAATTAACTACCCCCCCCCCCACCCTCTCTCAAGTAATTTATAGAGTCCGACATTTTAGGTTCCGACCTATTTTTTTTGCAACCTTGTAATGTTGAGTAAAGCTCAAAAAACACTTATTTGGCGCGGTACCATGCTCCTACATTGGACCTATTTGAGCCTAAAAAACCTATTTCGGCTTTTTTGGACCTAAAACCTATTTGAACCTATTTTGACCTTTTTTGGACCTATTTTAGGTTTTTTGAAGATTTTTATTAAAATTAGACTATTTTCTGTCAATTTTTTGTTAAAATGAAGATAAATATTAATGATTCTTTCAAAAAATGATTATTAAACATGAACTTGGGGTAAACTGCACTTTACCGGGCGATTTTAGAGTTAGACAGTAAACTGCGAGCGAGTAACTGCGAGCGATTCCCCGGCTCAAGACCAAGACTAGACTCCTTTTCCTCTCTTTCCTTTGACTGGTTGACAGCTTGGCGTGCTTTTTTTGGGGCTTAAGTCATGAGAAGATCGGCTCAATGAGCTCACCAAAAAGAACTCGTTAAACCGAGTCGGATGACACCAAAATCAGCTCGATTTGATGATTCGGAACAAAATTATAACTAATTTAATCCACGGTGGAAAAACAGTGCTGCTACAGGGGGTATCGAATGAGCGGCAAGAGTTGTTTTTTAATGAGATTCGAATGCACTCCCCCGAATTATTCATTATTTAACGAAGAAAAAATTTTTTCTCAAAAATTTTTTTGATTTTATCAATTTAGTAACCCAAAATTCGAACCTATTTGATCAAAATTTGGACCTATTTTGGCCTTTTTTCGATTTTTCGAACCTATTTTGCCACTCTAAAAACTTAAAATAGGAACCTATTTCTCACTTTTTCGGACCTAAAATGTCGGACTCTAGTAATTTATTACCCCCCCCCCCCCACACAATAATCACCCAGGCAATTTCAACATTTACGGTATCTGGATTTTAGTAAATATTACATAAATAGAATTATGCAATTAATATTTAATTCTTTCAATTGCAGATGTTGTTGGCCACAATTTTATCTAAAAAGTATAACGTGGTAAGTATATCGCTGCAGTATTTGAGTTTTAGGCTTGTTTTACCGCCTTTTGTTTCGCACATACATCCCTGTCAAGAACGATATCTCGAAAAATATTCAATCTTGATAACCAAAATTTTTGTTCTTGGACCTTGTCTCTTAATTGGCTGTTTAGAGATCAAGGAATCGAAGCAAAATCAACGGTTTTTAAGTAAGAATTGTCCGTGTATAAAGAGATTCGGACAAAACATTGATAGGAACATACTCTGGAATTTAATAATCATTTTAACGTGGCAAAATTATCCAGTGTCTGTACTAAATGATTCTTAATGTTTTGAACTAGGGTAGCAACCCGACTCCGAAACCCCGACCCCGAACCCCGACATGCCTTCCCCGACAAACCCCGATCCCAGACACACCCGCCCCCGAAGGGTCGGGTTGCTACCCTATTTTGAACTAAATACTCGAGGACTGATCTTTTGCAAAATTACTAAATTATTTTTAAAGGATATGCTTGTCTACACTAAGGAAGGGGGACATAGTGTAGAATCAAAAGATTTTAACATTATTAACGTTCCGATAAATCCAGATTATTTAAATCAAAATACATTTAAAAATTATGGAATTAATAAAGCTATAAATGAAAATAAAGTAAATGACAAATATTATATTGTTGGCATTTATGAAGGTAATTTATAGTTTTTTGGTTATTCAATTGTCTGAAGTTTATAAAAAAAATCCTAGGATATACTGTAGTATATCACCCCTTCAAAAATATTTAAAACACAACATTCACTTTTTAAATTTAATTTCGCATTTCGCGATTCGCTTTTTAAAATCCGTTTCGGCACACCCCTGAAGCACATGTAGTTTTATTAGAAAATTTACGGTATTTTGAATTTTCATGCGTATTGAACGACAATTTTAGTTTCGGGTATAGCTCCGGGTTCGTTTGTCGTACCAAAATTTATAATCCTAATTTGATTCGACTTGATACGGGTAGTTATTATAAATATAAATTAGAATATTTTCTCGATTAATTCCCCTGGGGAATTATTTTTTCGACCCTTCCTTGGCATGGGGACTTAATCGAGCGAGGGGAATTATTCGAGTTTTGGCATTTGAACGTGCAGTAGAGTATTTGGGGGTGGGGAATTATTTTTTCAACCCAACTCTAGCATGGGGAATTAATCGAGAGGGAGAATTATTCGAGGGAGGGGAATTAGTCGAGAAAATACGGTAGAACATTTTGTTGTGTTGTCGACATATCTCTTAATATAATGTACTTAAAGAAATAATCAACAACGACTATGTAAACATCCCACATTTTGGCTATTATGGTATTCTCGATTGGCTTAAAGGCCAAAATTACTCCTTTGGAATTGCCGAGTTTGATCTAATGGCTGGTTCTTTTGCTGTTTTTGATGAATTGGGTATCGAGAATACATTTAATGTTTTTGGAAATTTCTTCCCACCAAAGTATCTTCAATTTCTTGGCATTGATATTAATCAACTTGCGCAAGTACCAGGTTTGACGATTTTTATATTCAATCGAGTCTCGATAACTCGACACGTGCTTGTATTTCATAAACAAAAGTGACGTGTTTATTTGGAGTCCCGCAGGGGAAATTTGATCCCTGACCAGTTTTTGCGGACTTATTTTGCGGACAGTTAGGGAGACAAGTGGACATTTACTACCCGGTCTTTCCATTTAATTTTTTTCATAAAAGGAATAAATCTGGTTTCTTGGACATCCAAAATTCTGAAAAATAATATATATATTCCAAGTTTTCGTTAACTAAAAAATTTTTTTAATCGAAACCTTCATAAGCTAGACATAATTGCATTACTATTAGGCTGTATTCAAATTTTTTAAACTAATCCTACCCGACTTTATATCAATCCATATCACCCCGTATAAATATTTTCTCGATTAATTCCCCTGTGGAATTATTTTTTCAACCCATCCTTGGCATGGGGAATTAATAGATGGAGGGGAATTATTCGAGTTTTGGCATTTGAACGTGCAGTAGTGTATTTGGGGGTAGGGCATTATTGTTTCAACCCAACTCTAGCATGGGGAATTAATCGAGTGGGAGAATTATTCGAGGGAGTCGAGAAAATACGGTAAGTATTAAATATCGTAAAATTATTAATTAAATGTTTAATTAAATTCAAGACTCTTTAAACATAATATTTTCCAATATAGAACAAAAATATGCTGATAAAGATGACTGGAAAATAAATAAATCGGGTAATTCTGTTATAACCCAAACACCAAAATATCAAGAAAATTTCCAAAAACATTTAAACACTAACAATAAAACGTCTAATACAATGCAAAATGCCTGCTTGAATGTTTATAATGGATTGTTCTCAAAACATGGGATTCGAAATCATAAAAATTTCCAATTGGATATTTTATTTAGTAAAATTAACTATCATTTTGTTAATCAACACATTTATGGAAATTTCAAGTATTTCCCTGTTCATGAGAAAATTGTTTATATTGGAGGAATTCATGTTGAAAAAAAGAGAATTTTGACTGGAAATAAAATTGAAGGAAATCATGTATGTTATATTATATGTACATTAGTTAGGTAGATGTCCAGCTCGCTGTCAACATTTCCGCAAAAGTAATTTCTGCAAAAAGGCATTTTTTCTGCATTTTACTCTTTAGCCTCTCTTTCTTTAAGAGGCTAAAGTGAGGCCTCTCATTCTTTATTTTTCATTTAAGTTATCAGATAATTGGGTGACGGGATCTCTGATAACATAAGTAAAAAAAGGAAAGATAAATGTAAAGGAGTAAATTGCAAAAAAGTGCCTTTTGAAGAAACGCCTTTTGCGGACAAGTTGAAAGCAAGCTGAACATTTACAGTAACATAAACCCTTTTCTCAATTTTTAGCCTTGGAATTCCGCATCAATCTTTATCCACTTTAATCCCTCAGATCCCCCATTAAACTTGCAAAGAAATTAAAAAGTAAAAAGATATTGATAAAACTGAAGAGGTCTTCAGGGTGTTATTCTATGATGACTAGGGTTGGGGCCCCACCCGGTCCGAAAGATCGAGTCGGGCATTGAATTTTGGCCCGAAAAAGACTTGGTCGGGCCGGCCCGATAAAAATGAAGCCCGAAAAAATGACTAGAACATCGGACCGGTTCGAAACCCTCAACCCTAATGTTGACCTCAATAAAAACATTCAATTGCAGTTACCATAAATTTAAAATTTTCAGCCTCCCTGTGTTATTCTTGTTAATTTTGGAACTGTTAGCATATCCGGTAAAATGACGCGTAATGATTTTAAAATAATGTTTGGATTATTTGAAAATTTTGCTAACCAAATTGGTTGTATATTTAAAGTCAGAACAAACAAAAAATTTTTACCAGGAAATTATAACAAAAATATTATTAAAGTTACTGAAGAAAAAGTTAAACAACAACATATTTTAGGTAATTTATGTTGTGATCAAGGCTCCAATCGGGAATTTTTAAATTTTAAATTTATAAATACTTAATTTAATAATTTTTCAAAATATAAGTTCACTTCAAAATTACAATTAAAAAAATTTATTCTTGCTCAAGTCTCTCTGTATGAGACTTGAGCATACTTGAGAGACTTTATCTCTCAAATACAATATATCTTACAATAATTTCTTGTTTCCTGTGAGAGGAGTTTTGTTAATTTCTATGTATTTTAGCGCTATTTTAGCGCTAAAGTTGCAAGGCAAACTAAATTTCTAAATTTCTTCTATATTGCGCCGCAGGTAAAAATTTTGGAGGTTAAATTTAATTTTTTAACCAAAAATTCTATTCATATGGAAGTATTACAAATTAAGTGCTTTTTCTATTTCTAAGTTAATGAAGTTAATATATACGAATCAGGGATCTAGCCGACCCGATTCCCGAAAATAGGGAATTTAATTTTTTGTCGGATAGATCCTTGGCACGGATCGGAGCCTTGAATTAGAATAATAATCTTAGAAAATTTTTAGCCAAACAAAATACAAAGGTATTTATCTCGCATTGTGGACAGAATAGTTTAACAGAGGTAATTTTAACAAAGAAAAATTGAAAAAATTTCAATTTAAGGCAATGTATGCAGGTGTCCCCTTAATTTGTATCCCGTCTGTTGGTGATCAAATTTACAATGCAGCAATTGTTGAACAGTTAGGGATTGGTATTTATGTAAGAAGATACCTTATGGATGGTTCGGCATATGTTTTTGAGGAAGACCTTGAGAATGCTTTGAATGAGATTTTCGATGAAAAGTAGGTAATATCTCTACTAAGTGTCTAAATCCTGACATCTCAAAAACCTCGAAAATCAACGTAAAACTGGGTAACACTGGTTAAGCAACGAAAAAAGTAAAAAAATTAGAGTGGTTTATACTTTTGAGACAGAGTAAGTCGAGTTCGAACGAGTTCGATTACTCGACTCGACCGCTCGGGTTTTTTGCGTAATTACTTTATAAAAATTACCCGATTACTCGAATACTCGAGCTCGACCTAAAAAGTTGAGCTCGAACTCGGATTTTTCATGCTCGGATTACTCGAGCTCGGTTTTTTCCAATTACTCGTTACTCGACATACTCTATTTGAAACAGAGTGTAAGAAGATGTGACACTTGTCTCATACACAACGGTATGTTCCAATTTGGCAAAATTTGAATTTATCAAATTTTAATCCTAAACGAGGGCTGTAAATTTTCATTTTGTCTGTGAAAATTTGGAGATTAAATTAATGCCCTTTAAAACTGTTTTTTGCTTGCCTTATTTTGTGTACTGTAGCAATTAAATATTTTTTAATTAAATTAAATTAAAAGGTATCAGAATGCTTCAAATGAACTACGTGAAAGAATTATAAACTATCAATATTCGATGAAACAAGTCTTCCTTGGAAAGATTGCTGAGGTTATTGGTGACTAAACCTGCAGGGAAGAGCAAGAAAATGTAAAGATATTAAATTTATTCTGAAATTTTAGGGTTTTTGGAGTGTCTGAAATGGGTGGTTCTGTAACGTTTGGGCTCTAAATTAATCCAGCATTTTTGGTTTTAGTGAATTTTTTTACATTTATTTACATATTTACCGTATTTATTCTAGTAGAACCACCTATGGTTATTTTTCAATTCCTCCATTTGGGGTGGTTATATTAGAAAGGTGGTTCTATTAGTAGAATACGGTAGTTTGGATTTTTTATTTTCTTTTTATGGGTTGGTAGAAGAGTTGGCCAAAGTTTATACACATTGCAGAATATGCAGTGAACTATGCAAATTAATTAATTTGTGTTTTTTTCGAGCATACCGAAATTAATTCCATATATTTTAAACTAGGCAAATTTTTTTGAAAAAAAATTCTTGATTGAGTATATAATTTCTACATAAAATATAAATATTTTAAATCGGTCGGAATTCCAATTTCCAATAATTTTAAGCTTTTTCCGAGTTCCGACTTTTGAGCCATTTCCGATTTCTGGCAGTTCCTATTTCCGACAACTTTGTCATTTCCGACCGACCCCTGGTCCTACATTGCTCGTGAGAAATAAAAACATTTTTTTGAGCTTCTTTCTTAAAAATATCCGCAAACAAAAAGTCATTTGCATATTTTGGCCAACCCTGTTATTTATTAGTTAAATTTAATTTTTATTTTTTCATCAACTAAAAGGGTACGTAAATTGGCTTTATATCAAACGCTCAATTAATTTACAAACTAGTAGGTTACTTATTAGTAGAGCTTTGATTTTTAAGTACTAAAAAGTTAAAAATATGCGATTTAAGCACTAAAGCCGCCAAGATAGGCAATTTAGATCATTTATTAAAAAATCAATTAATTGAGTAACTTTATAATCGGATCCATTATTTATTTGAGAAGATTTTGGGGTTAAAAGAGACTTTATTTTTTTTTATTTATACGCATTATATCTAGAAATATTTAAAAGAAACCCAAAACAAATACTGTGTATTTTTTCTTGATTAATTTTAGTATAAATCTTTTATCTTTCAAGTTCAAAAGACTTAATCTTGATAAAACTTGTGGATTTAATATATAAAAATGGTATTACGACAAATACGGATACGCAACTGTAGATGCGACTATTCTGGACGACAATTACGGACGGCGATTGTGGGTCAGGGCTGCACGCAATTGAAAAAAATTCAGCAACTCGCAATTGCAGAAACCTCCGCATTTTATGCAATTCGCAACTCGAAATTCGCACTTGCGTGCAGCCCTGTTGCGGATAAGCCAAATGCAGATTTAACAATTGCGGATAAAAAAATTTCCTTAAATTATTCAAATGAAATCCTGTTTTTTTAGCCACGGCTGAAAGTTTCCGACTCCTGATTGGTTCTCGAATCCTTTCTAAAACTTTTAAAAAATCTTAAATTTTTTTTTAATTTTATATCCGCAATTGCCGTCCGCAGTTGTCATACAGCCATAAAAATTCTTCAAGGAAAAAAAAAATTCTTCTACAAGGAAAAAAAAATTTTAAAAATTTTTTAGCCTTACTTACGTTATTATTCTATAGGTTTTATTTAAAAATTTGAAAATTTTTTACCGACTAACAATAAGCTTATTGAGCGACGGGTTTTGCTATTGTTTTTTAATCCCCTGTTTAGGTGATGTCTCAGATAAAGCTTTATATGCTTTATATTTAATTTAAAATTTTTAAATTAATAAAATCAATGTATAAATTTTTGACTTCACGTGCCCGCGTGCCCCATCCCCTCCACCCCATCCCCTCCACCCCATCCCTTCCTTACCCATCCCCTCCACCCCATCCCCTCCACCCCATCCCTTCCTTACCCATCCCCTCCACCCCATCCCCTCCACCCCATCCCTTCCTTACCCATCCCCTCCACCCCATCCCCTCCACCCCATCCCTTCCTTACCCATCCCCTCCACCCCATCCCCTCCACCCCATCCCCTCCACCCCATCCCTTCCTTACCCATCCCCTCCACCCCATCCCCTCCACCCCATCCCTTCCTTACCCATCCCCTCCACCCCATCCCCTCCACCCCATCCCTTCCTTACCCATCCCCTCCACCCCATCCCCTCCACCCCATCCCTTCCTTACCCATCCCCTCCACCCCATCCCCTCCACCCCATCCCTTCCTTACCCATCCCCTCCACCCCATCCCCTCCACCCCATCCCTTCCTTACCCATCCCCTCCACCCCATCCCCTCCACCCCATCCCTTCCTTACCCATCCCCTCCACCCCATCCCCTCCACCCCATCCCTTCCTTACCCATCCCCTCCACCCCATCCCCTCCACCCCATCCCTTCCTTACCCATCCCCTCCACCCCATCCCCTCCACCCCATCCCTTCCTTACCCATCCCCTCCACCCCATCCCCTCCACCCCATCCCCTCCACCCCATCTCCTCCTTACCCATCTCCTCCTTACCCATCCCCTCCACCTCATCCCCTCCACCCCATCTCCTCCTTACAAAAGCTGTCTTGGCCAAAAATCTTGGACAAAAAAAAGCGTCTTGATACAAAAAATAACATTCAAAAATGTAGAGACACTCTCTTCCTCTCTTCCTATCCCCTATCTCCTCTGCCTCATGACAGGCATGATTTTTTAAGCATAGCATTAAAGCAGTATTCCCAAATTATTCTAGCTAATTCCTTCTTCATTTGCTACCTCTCCTTGACTATTCTCTCCCTATATTTTTATTTGTCAACCCGTTTATTCATTTAAATTTTTTTAATTTTAAATAATTTAAAATATTTTGAGGATAATTGCGGAAAAAATATTTATGCAAACTACCATGTTTAGGGTCGGGGTTTAAAAATTTTCTTCTGATTGTGTTGTTGAGTTCCGGTCGAAAAAGTTAGGGTTTCAGGTAGAGTAGCACGAGGTCGATGTTTTTAGAGAAATCCAAGGCTGGGGAATAGAGATTGGTTAGCTGTTAAAATGATAGCATCCTGACAATTTTATATCATTTGGAAGAAAGAAGAAAGGAAATAAGAGACCGGACCAGAGAGGTACCAGGGCTGTGCGCCAAAATTTTCCCGTGGAATGTACGCCAAATGCCAAAAATTTTTAGAATCTACATACAAAGGCCCGGAATTCACCTCTTTTTAGCTTTCAGCACTTTTTGAATTTTCAAAATTCGCTGAACCGAAGATTCATCCTTTTTAGCGCCACCAGCAAAAATTATGGAAATATGTGAAGATCAAGAGTCAGAGTCATTTTTTATACAAAATTCAAGGAAATTGGAAAAATCATCGAAAAGGAATTTGTAGGGATATCAAGGGGTTTAGAGGTACTGATATTCTCTTTGTCCTCCAGAATTAACGTGATTTGAAAGGTCTACGCGGATATTAGAGGATAAGTCGCATTCTTTTTAATAAGAGGATTTGAAGGATATTGGGGGCTTATAGGAAAGTCACTAGATTTGGACGTCTATCGGTGGTATCAGGGGACATAAAGGATAACTGGGCACTAAACATAGCAAGCGCAGTATCGATATAGTGTTATAGAGGCTAAATTGGAATTTTTGGGTTGTTTCGAACCAAGGCAGTAGTGGCAGTAATTATGTACCTGGTTGCGCCCCATGGGTCAAAAAACGAATATTTTTGGTTTAAGGATCTTCCAAAATTCCTGTCTAAGCTTTTAGAACCAGCTTAATTTACAGTTATAAGAGAATAAACCTTTTACGAGAATGAAGATACATTCACATAATAACAGATGAGTCTTGTGCTGTGGGATTTAGTTTATTTTCTTTTAAGATTCTGGCTCTTAGATTTCCAAAATTTTTACAATTTTCATATGCGGAGCTGACTTAAAAAATTTGGGATTTTTCTGAGAATTATCATCAAACACGAAGTTTGCGGACCTGATTATTGTGAACTCAAAATTTGAGGACCGACACGAGTAAAACACCACCCCAAAACAATTTGAACTACATACCCCTGCACACCCGCTCCCTAAACTTTTGAGATATGTACAACCCTATTGCGACCTCGAATCTATTATAGATTGGTTATTTTGTTACCTCGGAACTGAACTTGTAGTTTTAATGGATGTTAATGTTTTTAAATTTTAATAAATTTTATTTAAAAAATTTAAAATTTTTCTGTCAATATATCGATAATCTAAAGCTTATTCCACAGTGCGATTTTGCCTTCCCTCTTGCCCTCTCTCTCTTTTTCAGACCTCTTGAGAAAGAGAGAGGGCAAGAGAGAGGGCCCTCTCTTTTAGAAAGAGAGAGCCCTCTCTCTTTTAGAAAGAGAGGGCCCTAAAGGTTTATTTAAAAATTTGAGAGGGCCCTCTCTCTTTCTCAGACGTTTTACATAGGCAAGCCAATTTTTATTAGGTCCTCACTTCTTTTTCCAATACTAATTTGGCATATTATAAAAATAATCCTCCAATTATTTATTAGATTAAATTTGCAAAACTCCGGGATATACAATAGTACCGTCACAAACAAAAATTATTAGGCCCCCAAAGATGTAAGTAAAGCAAGAATTAACTCCTTATGCTTTGTAGAATTCATATAACTTGTAAAATATCTTGATGAGCGTCCTAGACCGAAAGTTTTCCAAGATTCAAGACCAAGACTTGACCCTAGACTAAGCCCAAATATAAAAAGACTCAAGGCAATTTTTGGTTATATGGGCCAAATTTTTGGTTTATTTTTTCGTGCCCTCGAGATAAGAAACTATAATTTCGAGGAATTTATTGAAGATATAATCAAAAATCTGAGAAAAACCTCGTATTTTTCGCCGAAAGCGCCAAAATTTTAAATTTTATTCTAGCGAAGTTCAACTCTGATAATTTTGGTAAAACTTTTATCGAGTCTTTTCGAATCGGACATCATTTTTCCGAGTCAGTTTCTCGGGCCTCATTTTCATCGAGTCGGACCGTACAAGCTTTTTCGGGCCAAATATCCTATGCCTGAATCATTTTAGCAACCATATCTCTAATACCTCGTACTTGACGAGGACTAGCAAAATAGAAATTTCCCAGTTTTGTGGATTTGAGATAATAATCACTGTATATTTTCAGAAAATGTATTATTATAAATTAATTTACATTTTCTTTTTGTTAATTTTTATCAACATTTCTGTTGGAAATACCAAACAAAAAAACAATTTATTATCCCACCGTCGATGCAAAAGGGGTAATAATCTGCGTGGTTGTTTTGGAGGTGGAAGTAGAGGAAGGCCTGATGATCAACCTTTTAAACAGCGTGAGGGAAAGGGAAAGGCACATGTTAAGGAAGAAAGTGAAGTTAAAGGAGGAAATTCAAAGAAAAGGGCTTTATTTGTTTGTCATAACTCTTTCTACTCTCATCTAAAATATAACGTAAATTTATAAATTTTACAATAAAGATCCAAGTTTTATTAAACTGCTGACTTAATTTAATTTTCACAAAAGACGGATTAAATAGATGAAATAGAGATCAACACCAGTGGGATTTGTGTGGCTCAAGCTTCAGCTCCGTCCTTTTTCAAACCCGGAGCTTACCCAGCACTAGTTAAAAGCAGAAATGGGTCAGTTACCCGATACCCGAAACTCGTTATTTTTTCCGACCTGAGGAATTTTCGAAAATCCGACCCGAACCCCGACTTTTCCATGGAACTTTTCACCATAAAAAGAATAAACCTAACTTCTTGGCCTTGCAAAATCGCTGAAAAGGGAAGAAATATGTGTTTACAACTTAAAGTATCGAAGGATTTATATAGAATGATCTCTTTAGGGAAAATATAAGTAGATAGATATCTTTGATTAGATATTAGGTATATCCCTCTTAATCTCAACTCCCTTGTTATTACTCTCAACCCTACCTGCCTTTTTTCTCAACTTGACCCATCCCTGGTTAATAGTTATTAAAATTATTATTAAAATTAATCTAAATTTATACTTATTAAAATTTAGGAATTTTTGGTCGAGACTTTGACTGAAAAATATATCGTGGTATGCTAATATATTAATTATATTCTCTAATTTCAATCTTGATAACCTTGATTTTTAGACTAGATCCCATTTCGGTACCGCCTCTAGTTTCTACTATTAGTAAGCAAATATAAATTACTGTACTTACTCAAATAATTACCCTGGATTGCTTCAATCTATCTGAACTGGGCTATTAATAGAGGCGGGGTAGTTAATTGAGGTTATTTTAGAAAGACTAATTATGACTATTTTTAAGATATAGTAATTATTTTCAACTAGAGATCGGTCTGGATCCAGACTGGATTTTTCCTGGATCAGAGTCAAGATCCAGGCATTCTTCGATCGTCCTGGATTTTTTGTTCATCTGGATTTTCCTGCAGACCCAGATCAAGATCCAGGTTACTAACCTAAATCCAAATCCAGACTTTTTGAAAACACCTATCTCTATTTTCCACCTATGGTTAGAGGTAGTAATTAATAGGATTGGGGGATTTATGTTAGAGGGGGTAATTATTTAAATAAATATTTACAGGACATGGTTGTCTTCACTAAAAAGAATAAACATGCTATCAATCTAGCTCCGAATCCAAATCTTAAAATTATTGAGATACTAATAGAAGACAATCTTATGCATAGGACTGTAGATTTTTATGTTAGAAATTATACAGGCTAGTTTTTTTCGAAAAAAAATATTCGGGTAATAAAAAAACAATTTTTTTAGATATTTTCAAAAACAAAAATAAGAATACTAATTATATTCGTAAACAAAAATATGCTTTTGGAATTGCTGAGTTTAGTGAAATGGCTGGAGCTTTTGCATTGTTTGAAGCTTTGGGAATTGAAAATACTTTTAGTGCTAATATTTCTATTTTCCTCCCAATGCATTTCCAATTTCTTGATTTTGATATTATAAAACATATTAAAAAAGGAAATATTATTCCAGGTTAAATAAAAAAAATTTTTTTAAATGAAATTTGATTTGATCGAAATTCCAATACATTTAATTTCAATTATATTTTGCCCTACAGGATTGCCGTTTTCGGGGTGCCGGAATTTTGGTCACCGGAATTTTGGTCACCAAGGATTTTCGGAACTTTGGTCACCAACTTTTTTGGAATTTTGGTCACCAGCGGAATTTTGGTCACCAAGTCAAAAAACGGAATATTGGACACTGAAATTTTGGTCACCAAACGGAAAAAAATAATCTTATCTAAAACTGGTATCAAAGTGATAAAAAATGATTTTTCAACCCCCAGTTGATCAATTTCAATGTTGATAACTCTCATGGCTGATCACTCCCTCAGTTGATCACTCTCGATCACTCTTCCGGATGATTGATTAACTGGCAGAGTGATCAACATTGAAATTGATCAACTGGGGGTTGAAAAATCATTTTTTATCACTTTGATATCAGTTTTAGATAAGATTATTTTTTTCCGTTTGGTGACCAAAATTCCTATTGGTGACTAAAATTTCAGTGTCCAATATTCCGTTTTTTGACTTGGTGACCAAAATTCCGCTGGTGACCAAAATTCCAAAAAAGTTGGTGACCAAAGTTCCGAAAATCCTTGGTGACCAAAATTCCGTACACCCGTTTTCGAGCCGTGCCGACGTTCGAGTCTTTTTCGGGCCTAATTTTTATCAAACCGGGCCGATCGAGTCATTTTTCGGGCCAAAATTCGCAGCCCGGTTCGATCTTTCAAACCGAACCGGGCAGGCTTTGGACCTTAAGCTTTCTTAAGCTTTGGACCATATTAGGACAACATAATGAAAAATTTATAGGATGTTTCTAACATTAGATAAGATTTACAAACATTCCAACAAATCACTTAACAAAATACCACGTGTTAATTTAATGTTACTTAAATATTATTAATTTAAGAATTTGATTCTGCAAAACCTGGAGACTGGATAGAGGAAGGAGGTATTAGTTATTTCAACCCTGAAAGGTTTGGGGAAAATTTAGAAGCTTACAAAAAAGGAATTAATTATGATAGAATTTATTATGAAAATACAAGTAGAGCTTTAACTGGAGCAATGAAAAGAGAAAATAATGACCAATTTTTAAAAGATTTATTTGGAAAAATTAAATATCATTTTGTTAATCAAAATAAATTTGCAAATTTTGAAGCTTTTCCAAAACCTTCAAATATTATTTATATTGGGGGTATTCTTGTTGAAGGAAATGAAAATATAAGAACTGCTAAAAATTATGTATGAATTATTAAATCTTTGTCTTGTAAAGCTTGAAGGTTTAATCCCTGAGAAATAGGCAAAACTCCGCCTAGAGAGAAGGTGCATTTAATCAGAAGGAAATTAAGGAAAAGCAGCTTACCGTATTTACCCGAATAATTCCCTCCTTTGCATAATTCCTCCTGTTACGGATGAGCTGAAACAATCTGCCTCCACAAATACCCTACTACACGCTCAAATTTCAAAACTAGAATAATTCCCCATGTCACGGATGGGTTGAAAAAATATTTCCCCACGTGAATTAATCGAGTAAATACGGTAGTTGGCTATCATTCCAACTTAGAATTCTCTATTAATCAATGGCCTAGTGTTCGATCGGCTTTAAGCCTGATCAAGTGGTGTACCAACACATTCACTTCGCCCACTTGCGTTCCTCTGGGAAATCTATCTATTGCATGCATCACCATCAGAAATGGGTCGGAATTACGATTTTCCGACGTTTTTTCCTTCTAATTTCCGAAAAAATATTGATTTCCGACTTTTTGCCAGTTCCGAGTTCCGGCTCTCCCGATTTCCGACACTACTGACTGTTTCGACCCACCTCTGATCACCATCAACATCTTCTCTCTTAATTAGGGTTGGCCCGTTTAATTAAATAATTAACTGTATCTAATTTTGTGATATACTACTCTTTATTTCAGTGGGAGTTTTTATTTTAAAATTTTTCCTAGCTGCTAAATAGGGGCAAAAGATCCAAACTTATGGCCATCCAAAATCAAAGCGTATTTTTTAAATTACACTACCCTCAATATTTAAGGGTGAATTACCTTTGGTGCTTGTCTCATTTGGAACTGTTAAACAAGGTGGAATAGTATCTGTTACGGATATTCAAATTATAGTGGATGTTTTTCGTAATTATCGGAATTCTTATTATTTTAAAATTAGAACAGGCGAGGAATGTGCGCCAGCAATAAAGGATAACATAGAAATAACCAATGATTTTCTTCCACAACAAGAAATATTATGTAATTTAATTATTTATATGTATAGTTCGAACATTTCACGTTTACGGGCCAAGGGATATGTGCAAGAGAGGGGTAGGGGATCATTGTGTACCGGCCGTTTGTGTATCTGGCCATATTTTGGGCCATAACTTTTTCAATTCTTAATTGATTTAAATAAATAATATATCAATTGAAAGCCCTGGATGTAGGATTATTTTCGCCAACAGGATTGATTTGATCAGATAATCATACAAAAAGTTACAAACAGATAAAGATCAAAATCACGATTGAGCGCATTTATCGAGATATAACTTTTTATAACATGATCTGATCAAATCAATCCTGTTGGCGAAAATAATCCTCACATCCAGGGCTTTCGATTGATATAATAATAATTGAAGTCGGTTAAGAATCAAAAAAGTTATGGCCCAAAATATGGCCAGGTACACAAACGGCCGGTACACAAGTGGGACGTTCCGCAAGAGAGACCAACTCAAAAAACACAAGGCCAAAATTTAACGCAAAAATTTTACACATAAATTTTGTGTTGGCCATTTTCCCATCATTTCTCAGTATATTGTGATGTAAGATTACTAACTGTACGAATCATGTATCAATTTTATGATATAAGATTTTGGATGGAAGTGATTTGGAGGGATATCGTGGATATCGCTCCCGGGGATTTGGAGAGTGGACAATTCGGGAGTGGACATTTAGGGAGTAATTTGGAGGGAGCTCAGTGAGTTGGGGAGATGTCGGAGGATTAAGATAGCAATGAATTTGAAGAGATAATGGGGAGATCAGAGAATTTAGAGGGATACGAAGAGGGCTATACATCCGGGGCCGAAGTTTGTATGAGCCGGCCTATGATTGAGGAATATTTGTATTTAGCTAAGGGGTTCCTCCTTTTAGCTCCTCTGTTTTCAAGAAGGAGCTCATAGCTTAATTTTAAGATTATCATACTATTAAATTAATTTTTATATTTTAGTTCATCCAAATACGAAATTGTTTATTTCCCATTGTGGTCAAAATAGTTTAACAGAGGTACCTCACTTTAAAATTACGACCGTCATTTTTTATTTTCCGGACGGTTTAATCATTTTTTAAATTAAATTTAAGATTAATTTTATAAGACTTTATTTTAAAGGCAATATATGCAGGTGTTCCTTTAATTTGCATTCCTTCTGGAGGTGATCAATTCTACAATTCCTCTCTAGTCGAATATTTGGGTATTGGAAAATATGTACTTTTAACATTTAAAGACGAGAGGGGCAATAATCAAAAGAATGAAAATTTTCAAAATGATTTTCAGAATGCTTTGGATGAAATGTTAAACAATTTGTTAGTGAAATTTTAAAATTATCCCATTGGAATTTTAGATTATATTTGGACAGTGTTAGATAACGGCTCCGGATGTCCGTTGCCATCGAGCACTGGGTCGGGTAAGTCCCTGGAGGGAGGAACCGTGCCCTAAAAACACTTTAAACGTCCACTCGAACGTTAAATTCCCTTACCAACCTAAAATATTTTTAAACTAATAATTCCAGAACATTATCGTGTGTACAGTAATCTGACAATAAAATTATTAAATATTTACAAAAAAATATTTTTTTATATTTTAGTGATAAATATTTCTACGAAATACATCAACTTAGAATGAAGATTTTGAATGACTATAACAATGTCGGAGCTAAGAAAACTTTTTTAGATACAATTTCAAAAGTTATTGGAGATTAATTTTATGAAAAAGAAGAAATAGGGCATAAATTTTGAGCGTTGTACCTTATGCCGCGGTTCCTTTGGGTGCACCTTATACCGGGGATAGGTCGGAATTTCGACTTCCGATGTTTTTTTCCTTCCGATTTCCGAAAAAATTTTTATTTCCGATTTCCGACTTTTGAGCCATTTCTGATTTCCGGCTTTTCCGATTCCGACACCTCTGACTGTTCCGACCCACCTCTGCCTTATACCACACCTTGTGTACCTTACAACTTGTATCTTTGGGTGCACCCACATTTGCATTACACTTTATTATTTTTACTTTTTCGATAAAACTAAAAAAATTTCCTTTATTTTTCAAATTTTTTATAAAAGCCTTGGTTTTCGATAAAACTTGTATAATTTTAAAAAAATGAATTTATTTTATTCAGGTAATTTAGGTAATTTTTCTAAAACCTTATCTATCATTTCAATTAATTTTTGTTCCGGGGATATTCTAGCTTTTGTATAACTTGTATATAATGCAAGCCTATTTAATGCTAATTTTCTTGTTCTATAAATTGTTGCCAAAAAATGTTCTGCATGGAAGGGTGAAAGCATTATTAAACGTGCCAATGAATTTGTTATATTTAACATTAAAATAATAAATTCTTCATTGATAATATTTGAGATTAAAGTGTCCAATAAATCAGATATTAGAGTTAAGGCAGCAAAAGCCGGTGGAATTTTGTACTTTAAATTATTAAAATTTATAAGAAATTTGAGGAAATTTTGTAGAAATGTTAGGAGGGGGGATTGTGACGTTTTAGGTGCAACAGTCTTTCTTGTAATAGGGAGAGTGTATTATGGATAGAATTGCCGTTTTCAAGGCACGGTCGAGGCATTTTTTCGAGCTTGCTTTTTATCGAGTCGGGCCGGTCGGGTCACTTTCGGGACAAATTATCTTAGACCCGACTCGATCTTTCGGTGAGTCGGTCTATTTTGGCAACCCTAATTATCGACATTTGTCGACATGCTCGGAACCTGATGAATAAAAACTCCATGTTAATTGCTATAGTGACCTAGTGACCGCCTTTTAATTAATTTAGTGAAAATATGGACTCCTAGAAAAAAAATAAATCCTCAAACATAGAGCTTCCCACTAATTTAAATTCCCTTAATAACCCATAATTTAAAAAAAATAAAAAAATATTCACATTTTCCAACAATTCAGTCATCAAAACAATAGTAAAAATACGCCTTTCCAAATTTCCTCCAGTAAGAAGTTCATTTATAGAATTAATTAAAACATGAGTTGAAGGAACTTTTTTGACTATAACTGGTATTAATCTTAATGGGTACATCTACAAAAACAAATTAAAAATTTTTTTGTTAAAATCCCCATCCAAAAACCCACATTAAAATGAACTAATTTAGGCAAATGAGTATCTGCAATAAAAAATTGATGTATTTGTGAACATAAAATTTGTTGAATTTCTTCCAAATTAGGTATATCTTTGGGGTTTCCATCACACAATTCAATAAATACTTGAACTACAGCTAAACGCTGTGTTCCAATGAATGAACGAAGTAATTCTTCTTTTTCTGCCATTTCACTAAAAATATTTGAATTTTTAAATTAAATAGAAATTTTATTTGCAGAAATAAGCAATTTTATGTGGGGTTCTCAAGCCTTCGAAAAAACAAATGAAATCTCAAGATTAGGGTTGTCGGTTCTGGACCGAATCGAAACCGAAGAACCGAGGATTTTTCGGTTCGGTTCAGTTTCGGATATCCGAAAGAATTTCCAGGAACCGACAAACCTACTCAAGCTAAATATTGGTATTAGTCGATTTTTTAGAAATTTGTTCTGAAATATTTAAAATATTAATTTGAAAAATATTTAACTAAAAAGGAGGAACAATTCCAGGATTTTATAAAATGTTGGAAATAGAAAAATTTATTTCTTAAGAAAAGCTAGAGAGCATGTATTGTGAACGGGTACACCCCAACTTACCGCAGAGCTATAATTTCGTTCAGAACTGTCAAATCTGGGATGTCCAGATATGTTTCGATTCAGCTCTTCGAGGCGTATCGAACCAAACCAGGGCTTGTCGGATTCGACAATTCTGAACAAAGTTATAGCTCTTCGGTAAGTTGGGCTCCCATTGAGGACAACAATAAATTAAAATTTCCCCATTTAATTAAATTGACATTTTTCTTTGTTAATGGACATGTAAAATATTTTAAAAAATTTTTAACCTTTTCGTATTATAAGCAATTGCCCTCGTTAATTTAAGATAATTTGCATCTCTACTTGCAGCCAAATAAAAAGCTAATAAACGGCAAAAACATTTTAAATGTGGTGGACTTTTAAAAACACGAGAGTCCGCTCTGAATAAAATTAATGGAGTATGCGATATAATAAAATCGTTGTCCCGATCATCTAAATTTGGAATTTGTGAAGCTTGAGGAGATTTGAGCCATAAACGGATTGTATCTTCGTGTAGACGGCGAGGGAGAACGCTTTAAGAGAAAAATATTTTTTAAGAAAGATTTAAAAAAAATTATTTTTTCGGAAAAAATGATTAAATGAACTAATTCTCGAGGCTCTGGTTTCAACATTAAATAGTAAGGAAAATTGACCATTACGAGATGGTCTCAGGAAGTAAGGAAAAATATGATCCGAGCACTCCTTTCATATAGAGTCAAAATTTTGATTAGACTCATAAACTGTCATGGGACTCATAAAACTTCATTGACTCATAAAATGTCTTTGGACCAGTCTCGGCTGGAGTATGTATCCAAGACCAAAAAAAAAACAAAAAAATAATACCTATCAAAACGTTCCCACAAAAGTTCCAATTTTTCTACTAATGCACGTGGCCAACGCTCTTCATCCAACGATACAGTCATCGCTTGCAAAATATTTTCAAAATGAGGCATTTGTGACTGAATTGGCAGATTAAACAATAAATCAGTTAATTTTGAAAGTTTAAAGAATCCACGTCCGTTGGTTGCATCTTCCAAGGCACAATTGAATTCAGAAACGGGGACGATACCTCTCTTTCCACGAGTAAAAATATGTGTAGTTTGGCTGTAGAATAAATTAAAAAAATTTTAAGTAAAAAAAGCAAAATAAACCCTTTAAACGAGTCAAAATGTATTTGCTCTGGAAGTAGATGGGGAAGGCTTAATACCTGAAAATTTAATAAAAAATTATTTAATTAATCAATGAATTTTTAAAAATGTTTATATATCCAAGTCATTAATTGGATTTAAAAATCGGAACGAGACAACAAAGCCCAAAACAAAAATCTCGGTTATCCAAGGCAATATTTTTCGAAATCTCCCAACCGACCTTTCCAGTTCGGTCTCTAATTGAATCCCATGGGATTCTAAATCACTCTTATTTAAAAAATAGTTTAGTAAAAAAAGTAAGTCAAGCCCATTAAAAATTTAAGTCTGGATTAGATACCGGACTGGGAGTGTCGTATGAAAATCGAAATCACAAAAAATTCGATAAACGAATTTATCTTGATAAATCTCGATCGAAATCTCGAAAAATCTTGTCGTACGAGAATAAACGAAATTTTAAATCTAGATCTCGTCTCGGTCCGGTCTCTAGTTTGAATATTTCGAAAATTGAGAAAAATGTTTTCAAAAGGTTTCCGTTTTACAAACCAAAAATAAAATTTAAATTTAACCAAATATCTCTGTAACATTAGCCGAATGTGTTGAAAGTCTGAATGTCTCATATCTGCCACAATTAACAAATAACGAATTGGAATAGATTTCCATAATGATTGACTATAAGCTTTGGGTGTTTTAATTGTTCCTCCTTCCTTATTTGAAGACGAATCCAATTTGAAAGTAAAAGAAATAAGAAAAGCGAGTGAAAGTATTCGGATAACAAGCTTGGAATCATCAAAAATTTCACCAGAAAAAATTTCCTTGTAAAAAATTTTTGTGAAATTTTGAAAATAATTATTTAATTTACCTGAAAAAATTGTTCATCAATTGATTGATTAAAATGAGGATATGTTTCTGATGGAATACAACTACTAGCAAAATTTTCTAGTAAATGTGGCACTATTGGATGTATAGGTGTATGACATTCAAGCATTTGTGTTTTGACCCATTCCTGAATTTTAATAAAAAAAATGATTAAACAAAGATGATGATGAGTGAAAACCCCGAATTTGGGCCCGGACTTCGGAAAAATCCGTCACGACATGGTTTGGAGCTCAGGCCCGTAGCCAAGGCGTAAGGGTGAATTCCCCCCCCCCCCAAATGGGGAAAAAGAAAAAATTAGGGGAAGGGATTGGACAAAATCCTGGCTACGGGCCTGCTGAAGCTGCAGACACTTAAATTCAGAAAAAATTTAAAAAATAATATAACGATATCTACATCCCAATTTTAAAAAAATCGCATAGTTTTGTGCTCGTTTGTAGGGAAAAGAAGGTGTTACAGAAAAACCCCCAAACCTAGCACTTTTTTTATTTTATATTTTTAAAATTCATTTTTAGGATTCTAAAAAAATACATTTATTGAAGTACTATATTTCGAAAAAGAACGCCAATGTAGCATCGCACAAATACAATGTACAGGCAAGTATCCAGACATTGTTGCATTCAAACGTTTTGTTATGTTTATATTAGCTGCTTTTTGTGCAACATCTTGTTGATTTATTGCATTCCCAATATAGAGTTCTTTGACAAAAGGTTGTTTTGAGAGAGTTTTTGGGACCTTATAAAAAAATTTTTTTGAAAAACTTTCTTTGTTCAAAATTTCTCTTTACTTTATGTCCGAGTATATTAGAGAGCAATATTGACAAATCTTCAGCATTATCAGTAACCAAATGTACATAAATAAGAATCATTACATTGCTGAGAGGGGCATATTCAGGCTTTTGAATGAGTGAATGGAGGTAAGAAAAGAACGAACTCAGACTTTTTCCAATTTTTTCATCACGGAAAGACACTTGGTCCCTTAAAGGATTGTAAGGATATAGAAGAGATTAATACTTACAGCATTAAATTTGGAGATGCCAAAATTGTGGCTAGCGCAATTTTGAGCGACACATCGTCAGTGTTTGTTTTATTAGCCAAAAATGAGACCCATTGACGGCTTTCATCGTTTGAAATACGCAAAGAAGAACATGAAGCGATTAATGAAACAAGCAAAACAACTCGACTTTCTAATTTGCGATCTTCATCTTTTCTAAAAATTAAAAATAATATTTATTGGACAAACTGTCTGGAAACCAAACAATTATTCCCGGGGAAATTAACTTTATAAATAACGAAATGTTTCCACAAAAAGGGAATGGGGTTGCAAGGAAGTCGTTATCGGATTCACTACTTGTCGAATCCCTTCTCGAAAACCCCAAAAAATCCATTCCTTATAGGGTTGGGGTTTTCGAGTCGGGCCGACGTTCGAGTCATTTTTATCGGGCCCGCTCGGCCGAGTCTTTTTCGGGTCATAATTCAATGCCCGACTCGATCTTTCGGACAGGGCCGGATTGGGCCCCCAACCCTAATCCCTTACAAAAAAATTATAACCTGCATTTTTCCATAATTGAACTTATCCGTTGACATACTGCTCGCATCGATGGTTTGTTTGCAGTTTTTGAAACAAACGAGACAAATTCAGAATTATTTCTATTTGAGAATTGTGCAATTAATAAATCGACAAAAAAATGGTCTCCTGTAGCATTTGAACAAATTAATTGAACTGTTCCCTTTACATCCTTTGCAGATTCAAGTTGTAAACATATTGAACGTTGAGAAGTTGAAGGTTCGATTTGAAAGATCTAAAAAGGATTTAAATTCTAAAATTTTTCATCTGAATTGTCAGTGTTTCCCTGTCTGATTGTGAGCGTCTGAGTCCCCACAAAGTGTGGATCTTCTTGTGAAAACTTTTTACAGGATCAAGGAACCCAAAATTACTTTAGAAAATCCCCTTCATAAAAAGTAGAGAGCGAGCTGGATTTGGATAGGAACCTTGATTTTTCCTGGATTCAGACAAGATCACAACAATTTTCTGAGTTACTTGATTTTTCCTTGACTCAAAATCAAGAATCAAATCCCGGTACCCAACGGAAATCAAGGACAAGACCTCGCTCTCTAATAAAAAGACGAACTGCTTAAACAATAAATTTTGTATAACAGACCTTAAACAAGGTAGAAATATCCTTGTCTTCAACAGCAGATTTGTCGGTCAATAATTGCTTCAATTTTTCTTCCATTAGAAATATTATTTGAAAATTAACACCTAAAATCAAATTGAAAATTTCAAATAATTGAAAAAAAAATAAAAACGAGAAAACAAAATCTCCTCTTTTAAAAAATTTTAATCAGAAAATATATTTTATTTCTAAAAAAACAAAAAAAAACTAAATAACAACAAACTCAATCATCGGATAAAGCAGTCTTTTTTTCTTCCTTTAACAATATTTTATGGGAACCATCACAGAAAGGCCTATTTTTTGTTTGTTTACAATTACATAACCACACTTCCATATCTCTATCTGAAAAAATATAAAAATACTTTTAAAGTTTAATTGAAAATTTAACCTGGAATAAAACGCACAGGTTTAAGTTTAATAGCCCATTTGGGCAAATAAACGGTTAAATGAGTACCATCACAAAGAGGCTGACTTCCAGAATATCCACAACTGCACCAAGTATAGACCTAAAAGAAATGATAAATTTTTAACAGAAAATAACTTGTTTTGAGGACAAGTTTAAAATTTTGTTTTATGCAACTTGCATACGTATTCGCTAGATTTCCCATTATAAAACCGGCTAATATGAAAGTTACCATATTGTCTCTAATAGACGCCCGACTCCATTAGAAGCCCATGCCCTAATAGAAGCCCACCAAGAGGGGTATTGAAAAATAGAAGCGCTGGGCTTCTATTAGAGACAATATGGTAATCTAAATATTTCCCGATCAATAACTAGCCGCTAAATTGACCGCAGTCTTGATGTAGAAGACAATTTTGAAACCCGTTTGTCTAAACCTTTACCCAAAAAATTGACCGAAAATTAACTTAACATAATAACCAGAAACATGTCTGAAAGCAATTAAACAAACCTTATCCTTCTTCAATAATGCTTTTGTAGGTAATTTTGAATGAACTTTTCCAAATTCTGGCAAAAGATGATTTGTTCCTTGAAGGCCATAAGGCATTTCTGGCTTCTTATCGTGGATCTAAACAATATATTTAATCAAGTTTTTAAATTTAAAATATACATGATGATATTTCAGAACAGAAGGCTCAGTCCCGACAAAGTGGACGCCTACCCTGTGCATCCGATAAGGTCCAAAACCTGTTTTTGAACATTTTAGAGATGACAAAAATAAACAAAGAGGGTTGGAGAATCGCATCAAAAAATTTAAAAAATATTAAAAAAATATACAAAATTAAAGATAACACAAAATGCCTTTAAATAGAGATTTAAACAAAAAATCAATTAAAAAGTAAACTCAAAAATTTATTTTTTAAATTTTCAACAAACAAATTATATTGCTAAAATTATCCTAGAAAATTAAATTCTTCTCGTCCTCTCAACTTTTCTTCTAAAGAGCAAACAAAATAAGAAAGCCCATAGTCAAGCAAAAAAGCCCCATAGCTTCGGACAATGCAAAACCGAGAATTGCATAGGAGAAGAGTTGCTGCTTCAAAGAAGGATTGCGAGCAAAACCAATGAGCTTAAAAAGTGAAACTGATTTTTAAAAAATCTAAAAGAAGATACCAAAGATCCAAAAACGTTTCCAATACCAGCACCGGAACCAGCGACTCCAGCAGTTGCCGCTCCTTGAATTTAGAAAGTTTAGCATGTAGAGGTTGAGAGGTGTCCGAGCTAAAAACGGTCGAGACCGGGCTCATTCGACAGAGAATGTGCCCTTTCTAGCAAGGATTTTTGTGACTTTGGAGGGCCATATCTTGGCAAGATAAAAAAGGGTAAAAACGGCTCAAAATCCTTGCTAGAAAGTGCAAATTCTCTATCGAATGGGCCCGGTCTCGACCGTTTTTAGGTCGGACACTCGCAACCTCTTCGTGAAAGCCTAAAATCTCAAAGAAACCTGCTCCAATATATTTCGCAGCACTGTCAATATCCTTTCGAACGGCACTTGTACTAAACATCATAGCCTGGTTTGGGTTAAACATTGCTTGTACAGGAAATCCACAGATAACTTGACGAAGATTCGATGAACGAGCAATAATAGCTACTTGACGAGAAGCGAGAGGAGCGAACATTTTTTTGAAAACGATCAATTTAAATTAAAATGCTTAACTAAAAGAAGCTTAAATTGATAAATAAAAAATGAAATAATAAATTAAAACTCCAAAACTCTCGATAAAAAATAGAAAAAATTTTTCTGGTTTCCGGAAAAACTTTAAAAGGTCGATTCAAAGTTAGCCACTTCTAAATTGGCCAGTTCAAAGTAAAACCATAACTTTCTTAGAAGTACAGCCCAAGTAGGCGCGCGGCTATAACGGCGTAGAGCCATAACTTGCTTCAAATTTCCAAATCTTAACAAATTTATTATTAAACGATTCTTCTCATCGAACTAAAGTGATTGGCAACAAAATTAATAAGGGCCAGAAATTTTCCTGTAAGTTATGGCTTTGCGCCTTTATAGCCGCGCGCCTATTTGGGCTGTCCCCTTTCTTAGTTTTCGCCTGATTTTCTCGTATCATTCGAAAGTTCTCGAGATTCGACATCTTTTTCATAATTAGACCGATGTGATAATGAGTAGAAGATATTATAAAAAAAAGATGCAGAACTGCTACTTTGAATTGGACAACTCTGAAGCGTCCCAAAACATAAACAAAACGCCAAGAGTGATGCCAAGAAGTCGAAAATTCAAGAGTGAATTTTCGTTAATTACTGTAAACTGAGAGAAATAAAATTTCTGAACGGAGAGAAGTTAAATTTTTGAGACTTGAACAATATTTGGAACAATATTGTCAGTTTACCTTTGTGTTTGTTACTTTGGAATTTCTTAGGTATTGGTTTTCATTCCTGTTGATCTTTTGGGTGTTGATCAATGTC
This sequence comes from Meloidogyne enterolobii, assembly GCA_963681835.1. Taxonomy (NCBI): domain Eukaryota; kingdom Metazoa; phylum Nematoda; class Chromadorea; order Rhabditida; family Meloidogynidae; genus Meloidogyne; species Meloidogyne enterolobii. Next base: position 316,836 of record CAVMJV010000071.1, read on the forward strand.
GGTTACTCTTCCATCGATTGTCTTCGCTGGCTGCTGCCTTGGGAAAATACACAAGTAGTGGGAATGGGAAAGCGACTACGCTGTGAACGATTTTTGGTTGGTTGGGGATAGTGAAGGATTGGGGCCGGGAAATGCTTTTTAATAGAAGGAGGGGGGGGGGGGGTATGCTGGCTGACGACGATTTTTCTCCTTTTCTTTCTTCCTTTCATTCATTTTTTCATCCATAGCGACGGAGCGGCCGTACAGCTTTTTACGCTCCCATACCCCAAACCTTCCAGCAGCTCTCTTGTTAAGTAACTGCTTTCGTCGCTGTCGACGCGATGTCGACGCCATTTGCCCGACTTGAAACGTCACCAATGAGCACCGTCCCGCCCAGGGCCGTCTTTCGTTCATAACTCTATGAGAGAAAACTAACCAACAAACATCGACCCCCAAACACAGCAAAATGAATTGCTGCTCTTCTACTATTTTTTCCTTTAAACGAAAACGTCAACAGACCTGAGAATGAGAGCAGCCGGCTTGAGACAGCCAGTCAATCCAATGTCTTTTTTAAGTAAATGGACATTTTTTCACGATTGTTTGCTCTGCAGTAGAAGGAAATCATAACAGGATTTTTTTCTGATTTTTCTAGCTTTCCTACTTTACAACGGCTATTTTTGTTTTCCCCCTTTTTCTGGTAAAAATACTTCCAAAAAATTATTTTTGATTTTCTATTTGGTGATCTTCTGGATTTATCCTTCAGATTATTGACATTTTTTTATTTGACAAATTGACATATAGACACACGTATTTATATTTTTGAATTTGTCTATCCCTTATATAAATTTACGTCAAAAGAAAAATTTTTTTAATTCTCGCACTCTCCATTATCGCCATTTCCGCTACTACTTAAATTTTTTTTATTAATTTATTTTAATTTAAAAAATAAAAAAAATTTTTTTAAAGAAATAACTAAACACCTTCCCTTGCTGAATAATGTTTTCCTTCCTGTTTTCTCTCTACTTTTTAATGTTTTTCAAAAATTTCCTCTCTTGAATATCGTTTAGAATTTTTAACATTTAATGTTTTTTCTGCTAAAAAAATTTTTTTCTTCTCATTAATTCACCTTAACATTTTTTAACATTCAACATCCCTTTTTTCATTTTTTTTCTTCGCGGACATAACCATATTTTTTTCTTTATATTTTTTCTTTTTAGCCTCGTATTAAAGCTAGCCCCCCACATAGTCCCCTTCTATCCCCCATCTCTTTTTATGGTGATAAATAGTTGAGGAAGAGTCGGAGGGGAAACAAAAAATACAACAAACGGATAGAAAAATGGGGGGAAGAATTTCTATAGAGGTTGGGGAAGGGGGGGGGGGGGGGGGGAATGTGTACTCTAACAATATTTCCCCCACACTTTTTTATTTATTTTTTCTTCAGAAGCTTTTTCGATGTAGGGGCAAAATATGAGAAGAATCGTTTTCGTCATTTTTAATGTTATCTTCCCCTCTCCATTCCTTTTTTCTATTAAAATAAATCCGATTTATATATTCTTCTATTGTTTGAAAGATTTCCTTTTTTACAGTCAGATTTGGCCTATTCATTTATTCATAATTTTTATTGAGTCATAAAAGAATTTTCAGATAATTTGTTTTTCCAGTTACCCTATTGTTTTTCTTTTATTTTTTTTCTACAAAATTTTACGTGGTATTTTTCCTAATGAGAAGGTCCTCTTCTATTAGGGAGTGCCCTCCCTTTCTATTGGAGTGCCCTCCCTTTCTATTAGAGAGACACTTCTTTTATTGGAGAGTGCCTTTCTATTAGGAAGCACTCTCGTTTTATTAGACCTTTCTATTAAAGGGTATTCTCCTTTTATTGGAGTGTGATGCCCCCCTCTTTTTTAATGCCTCCCTCTTCTAGAGTATCCCATTATTATTTTTTTAATTTCTCATTCTTTGACCCTAAACTAAGTTTCGTATCTCCATTTGACTCTTAGAGACCGGAACAGGAGTATCGTACAAGATCGTTCGAGATATCTTTTGCTCGAAGTCTTGTCTCGATCTGGTTTCTATTTTATATAAAAGTCGTTATGGTGCCCCTATACTTTTCCATTATTTGAATTTACTGTGCATTTGTCTATTTTTTATTATGCTTATTTTAACTCTCCTTTTTTACGTTTATTTAAAAAAATTTTTTAATATTTTATTTTATATAATTTTTATTTTAAATCTACATAAGAAAACCGAAAATGCTAAAATAAAATTTTTTTTCTCCAATTGTTTTTTTTTAATTTTTTTTTCAGAAAACTAAAAATAAAAGAAAAGGCAAAAATAAATGCCTCGCAACGCCTTCTAAAAAATAATATTTTTTGCAAAGCCTATGGACGGCTAATCGACTTACTCAACAAATAAACATTACTTAAGGGAACGAGAACACAATAGAAAGAGAAGTTGGCATTTAGCCCGGAAAGAACACAAAAAGAATAAAAATACAAAACACTTTTTTTCTGAAAAGCGACCATTTGTGGAAAAAAGGTGTGAGAGTAAAGTAAGGCTTTTTGGGGCGTAACGACGTTTGGGCGCTCGCAGAAAATTGGGTCATATAGTAACCCTAGAAGATTGAAATTTTCTTTCTGAATTTTATTTCATAATTATTTTCAGAATTTTTTTCAGAATTTTTTCTGAAGATTAGAAAGCTCTATTTAAAAAAATTGAGCGGGATTTTATTACCTCAAGTGCCATTTTTAGGAGATTATTATACGCGCGCCCAAACATTCCTGCGCCCAAACAACACCAACTCTTAATATTAGCATATCAAACCGTTAAATATAACATTTAACTTTAACTTAAGCATTGACAACGAGTGCAAAAAGGAGGTGGCAACGGCTATAAAATAATTATAAAAAATATATAATCTCCTCCACCTACACATTGCGCGGTCTCTACCGAAAAGTGGCTGTGTGTATCCCAACAACATTAAAAAGCTAATTTCTTCTCAAACAACGCTTTTTTGCCAATCTCTTCATTCCCGTTCTCACGTCTTTTTTAAACACACACTCGCTCACTCATTTTCCATCATAAAAAATTTTTCTTGCGGCATCTTCTTTCCTCTTTAACAACATTTAAACACATTTCCGTGCCTTTATCTGACAACATTAAGGCAGTTTGGACAATCTATTTACAAACAACTCTATAAATTATCGAGTTTAGGTGTTCTCGACAGTTTTGGCCCCTTCCCCGAGCAAAACGACAGAAAAAATTGCCTCAACAACAAAAAAATTTTTGCCACATTCCTCTGCGCATTTTCTACATAATATAATATATTCTATTTATTCTCTCTTCTTAAATAAAATATTTTTTTTCTACTTTGTGTGTTAGCTGTTTATATCTCTCAAAGCAACGCATTATTTAAATAACAGCAGCAATCTTGTAAACTTCTCTTTTTTTTGTCATCAACTCTAAAAAGCTTCAGTAGAAAGACCAAAGTTTATTCAGTCCAGCTTTGTTTCTCTTTTTCTTTTGTTGACGAAAAAAAAAGATAAAGAAGGAAAAATTGGTGTAAACGAAGGTGCTTTTCTCTCTCAGTCATTCTTCAAGCGGAAAAATTTTTTTTCACACATTTATTGAAGAGAAAAGAAAAAATCTTTTAAAAAACTTAATCAAGAAAAAAACTTTTCTAAATGTCCTCTTCTTTTCCTTATGGACAACAACCTTCAGGCAATGGAAATTCTTCTAACGGAAGTGGAAACCAATCTAATAACAACGGGACGAATTCCACTTTGAATGTTTCTGTACAAAATGCTGCAGCTTTAGCGGCGTTAGTTCAGCAGCAACAACAACAGTTGGATACAAGCTCGCCTATTAGTTCTTTGGTGTCTGATCAGTTCCAACAAAATCAAGTTGGCTTTTTTGAATTTAAATTGTTAGGTTATGGTATTTATCGATATTATCGATATTAAGAGTTTTCGGTAGATCGAACTTGATCGTCGAACCATCCTTAATTTTAAGTTTCATATTGAACTACAAAGGATGTTCCTTATGGAACCGGATTTTGTCGTTCTTTATAATCCCACCAGGGTTCTCATTTCAGAAATCTCGGTAAAAGAGATATATAATTTTGAACAAACTGTTTAAAATGAGCGATCTTAATATAACAGCATAAGCTAAGTTCTATTGTGATTTAAAGTGTATTTGAAGTGCGTAAATAAGGCTTGTAGATTTCCCTAAAAATTTTTGGCCATCTTTATTTTTTATGGAAAATTTTTCTATTTTATGATACGAAAAAATTAAAAACATTGCCTTCTTTCATTTATACACAAAAAAGTTTCCAAATTAAATAATTTTATAACCTTTTTATTTGTACTCAATTCCATTTAACAATTATTAATCCTTCCATTTCCTTAAAGTTTTCCACTTTTTAAAATTTATATCACGCATTAAAATAGCTAAAGATTAGTTTTTAATTGTAAACAAAAAGGACAGGTTTCACCGGAAATATTGAGGGGGATTTTTATTTTTATGGTATAGTTTTTCTTTGCGCGACCGACCTTTTTTATTTTCATTTTCTTTCTAACATTTAAAGATTATTTTGACTTTCTTAGTGTTTGTTTAAAAAATTAGGCAGTTTAAATTATATGATTTTTAGACTTTGAGACAAGGCCTAGCCAGGGGTAGGGGGAAAAGTTCTGGTTATGGGCTTGCTTTGAGATTTTGAGAGAGATTTTGAGGATTTTGAGGAGATTTTGAGCTTTCTAACGGATGCCTTTTTTCTTTATTGATCCTAACATCCTTCAGTCAGTTTTCCCCTTTCAAATTGTGTAATAAAAATTTTCATTTTAGGCAGGGTCTCTTCTCAAAAACAAAGCTTTCTCTGCACAAAACCTGACTATATCTTTCTTAACTTGTCCTATCTAGTGTTAGACACAGTTCTACCGGTACTACCGCGATACTACTGGTATTGATATTGAAAAAAACCATTTCTTAACACTAGTCCGAACCCTGGTTCCAGGACCACTATGAGTGAGATGTATTCTCTCTATAACCAAACAGCTATTCATAAGATTATTTAATTAAGTTGGAAGGATATTAAGCTTGATTATAATGGCATCCATGTCCTTTGGGCTGGCTTATACGAAAGCTTTGTTTCTGGGAAGGAATCTGCCTAACATGAAAATTTAATTAACTATATTTTTTTTAATTCTTGTTTCTACTCTATTATTCTCTAATAGTCCAACTATTTATTTTTATATTGTGAAATAAAGGCGGAAGTTGTTAAGAGGAGGAAATGTTTTCAAATGCAAGGATAAGGCTAAAGAAAGAGAGTAAACAGCTCTGGGAAAGTCTTTTCCCTCCATCATTTATTGACAGTCTTATGACGTTTGGACTTTGAGGATTGAGAGGGGAGGATGAGGGAGGTCCTCTCTAAGGAATTGGGAAAGAAAAGCAAGGCGCTTTTAATGAAATAAAGGAAGGAAAAGCGCCCTTAGAGTGGCAGACAGAGAAGCAAAAAAATTTTTTTCAATTCTCTTGTCAATGAAAAAAACTCGTAAAAGGGCAAATCCTTAATTAAGAGATTAAGGGATCTCCCCAAAATTTAATTAATTAGCTAGTCAAAACAAAAAATATTTTCACGGCTTTTTAATTTTCAAAAACATAAAAGTGCATATTGTGTAGACTTAAAAGAAATTTTAAATAAATAAACATATCCTCCCTTTATTTTGTGTGGCATTTTTCGAGAAAAACAAGAAAATTTTCTCAGACTTTTTTTGAAAATAATTTTTTAAAATTTTGTAATTTTGCACTTTTAATTTTGTATAAAAACAAAGCAAAAAGAGTTTAAAATCCGGGGTTTTTGGTATTTTACAGGAAATTTAATCTCTTGGGAGAGGGATTGAAGAGTTGAGAGAAAGACGTGATTAAGTGGGAGATTAAAGATTAATTAAGGGAGATTTGACTAGACTTCCTTCAATTTTATCCATGTCTTATTCTTATTAAAAAATAGGAAGCCTGACAGATTTTTGCTTCCAAAAAATTTTTTTCTTGAAATTCTTTAGTTTAATTAAGGAAGATTATATGTATAAGTGATTTTTTAAAATTTTCATTAAAAAAATTTCAAAAAAATTTTTTTCAAATTTTCTCACTTATTTTTTCCTTCCTTCGTTTTTTTTTTGGAATTTTTCCTTCCCCAATAAATTTAGAAAAATCCTTTCAAAATTTTTTTTCAACTTTTTTCCCACTTATCTTGCCTTCTTTCCCATTAAAAATACTAACAAATAAGCTTTTAATATAGCGCTGACTCATTTAAATATCAATTAAATAAATAATATTTTTCTAATAAACTCATAAAATTAATTCTATTTTATTTTTTATTTATTTTTCCAAATTTGGAAACTCAAAACTAAAAATTAAAAATAGGCAGCTGAATTAATTCTTAGAATTTTTTTGGCCTTTTTTCCCACTCATTTTTAGAAAATCGTATTTTTTCCCTCAACTTTCCCCTCTTATTTATTTTTTAAAAAATATTTTTTTCGTAAACAAATGATTTTTCATTTTTCTTGTCTATTTCATGGGATCAACCCAGAAAAAAAACACTCCAGAAGGTCAACACCCTAGAGGTGAAAAAAACTGACCCAGAAGGTCAATTCCAAATATTTGAGAGGATAAGGAAGGATTTGTGCACATTAAGAAGAATTGCGGGCTCTATCTTAGGACATGCGTCCCATGAACTTTTATGCGTCTCATGAAAGTTTATGCGTCCCATCAACAAAAAATTGGATTTTTCTTGGTGTTGGAAAGTAGGGGTATGGGTCCAAAACATTTTTTCATGTTCGGGACCTACGCCCACTGGGTCTGGGAGCGACTAACAAGGGGGATATCGATGGATTTGGGCTGAGTTAAGGGGGATTTGTTGGGACTAAGCTGGATTAAGGGAGTTGACCTCTAGGGCCGACCTTCTGGACTAGACCCCTCTTTAATGCCCTCGCGCTCTATAAAAAATATTTCTTTTCAATAACAAAAAAATTTTTTTCTGTCAAAATTTATTACGTCCATGGGAAGGTGTTTTGTTTGTTTTTGAGAGAATTTTTTGGTCTTCATTTTTCTGTCTGCTGACTTTTTAGTAAAAAAATTTTATTTTTTTCTTCACCTCAATACATATATCGATGTGTGTTTCTTCCCTTTATTTATTACAACAACTAATTTTCTACCACTATTTTAGCGGCCAAAGTATCATCGTCATAAACTGTTAAATAATTTCATCATATTATTTTTCCGTTATTTTGAAGCCTTTTTGAGGCTGTAGAAAATTAGGAAAAAAAATTTTTTAAAGAATTTTTTAAGGAATTTTAAAGGATTTTTTTGGGTGTTTTTGTTTTTTTGTTCCTTTTTTCATTAAATAAATTGAAAAAATACTTTTTTATTTTTTATTTGTTTAAAATTCGGATTTTTGAATTATTTTTGCCGTAATTTACTAATATTCCGTTTTTATATGTATATTTCTAATCTTCATATTGTAGGGGTCAAGTGAAGGAGATCAACACATGGTCTACCTTGAGTTTATCCTAGGAAGTCCCGGTCATATACTCTCACTTATTCCATTATTCTGGGGTTTGGGCCCATCACGTTGGAAACAAAATCGGGGTCCAACCTCTATTATATTTATTAGGATTCGACTTTTTCAATTTTCAAATTTCTGGGCTTTAGATCCATTTTCCCCTTCAAACTGACCTGTTTTCCGGGATAATCGGTAACCCCTGTCCAAATGTTTTTAATTATTTCTGTATTGTTCCCAGAGCCCAAAGCTGGTGAATTTTGTAAAAACCCCTTTCCTCCTCTCCTCTCCCTTCTCTTAAACCAAAATCCGTGCAAAATCGCGTCGTAAACTGTAAATTTTTTTTCATAATTTCGACGCAACTTTTGTGTATTTAAAAAAAGGTGAAAGGGGGGGGGGGGTGAACTTAATACTACATAAAAATTCAAAATAAAACAAAAATTAAAAAAACATTTTTTTAAACATTCTAGGAGAGTATTAATCTTAATTAAAAACAAATAAAAATATTCTGTCATAAAAAATATTTTTTTCCCTAAAAATTTATTTTTATCTTTAATTTTTTTAGCATTTTTATTTTCACTTTTTTAATATTTTCTCATTCAATTTTTCATCAGCCGTTTTATAATACCTTTTTTTCGTTTTGTGTGCTCTCCATTATTTTACCAGTCAAAAAACTATTTTTAAAACCCCCACCCTCCTTTTTAAATGATAGCTCAACACTTTCCCTTCCCTCCACAACACTTTCCCCTCCCTTCCCTTCCTCCATCAATTTCCTCGTGATCTAAGCCCGGCATATTTTATCGTCATCAATTTTATTATAACAATTCTTGATGGCCTTTATCAACCGCCAACATTAAAAAAAAATTTTTTTTGTGTCCATCATTCATTCTCTTATTTTTTCACAAACATCTCGTCCTCTCCCCTTCCCCTCCCTTCCTTTAAACCAAAATACCAACAGAAAAAATTAATGCAAAAATAAAACAATATTTCTCTCTACTAGCTTCAATCAATCACCCGAGAGAAAGTCATACCAAAAAAAATTTTTTTTCTAATCTTATAAGAAGTTTGTGGAATTGTAATGTAAAAAGTCCAATGTTGTTTGTGTTTATATGAGATGGGAGGGGAGGGGTTGTTTCGGCGCAAAAAAAGTTTTGGCGGGAAATTAAAATTTTGGTTGGGAGTTTCTAAGGGATCCTTTTTTTGGCCTGTGAATGAGAACATAGAAGTGTGGAATTTTATTTTTTTTAGCTGCTAGTAATAGCTCCCTTCTAAAAAGATTTAAAAAATTTTTTCTTTTTTAGAAGAACTTATAAACGTTTTTTTTGGGTACAGCCCAAGTACGCGCGGCCAAGTAGGCGCAAAGCCATAACTTTCTTTTAGATTTCCAAATCTTTCAAAATTCAGTATTTAACGATTCCCCTCATCGAGCTAAAGAGATTGGTACCAAAATTGTTAAGGTCCAGAAATTTTCCAGGTAGTTATGGCGTGCGCCTACTTGGACGTGTCCCCGTATTTTTGCATAACTTGGCATTTTGCCTATATTTCCGAAATTAATTTTCAAAATTTTTTAAATTTAAGGACCGGATACCTAAATCCAGAGAAAATTTATTTACAAAATTTCAGACCACTAACTTTTATCATTTGGCAATTTTATTCACTTGCGCCAAAGTGTTACCGCGCCAAAACATCCCCTCATTTTATTAATTTTACAAGAGTCAATCTGTCGTTTAATTTTATTTTCTCTCTCTCCATGTTAATTATTTACTCTGTTTTCTCTAAACAAAATTGATCCTTAGTCCCAAACCACTTTTTTTAACTTTGTAGTGATCATTCTTTCCCCCTATCATCGCCAAATAATTTTCTGATAACAACGTCCATTTTGACAAGGTGCAGCTGTAAAGTGGCTGAAAAAGGAGAGAAGAAAAAAATTTTTGAGCAGTTTATGAGCAGCTAATCAGGGTGTGCGCCATGGAATTTGGCGTGTTTTTAAAATTCGAAAAATTGGCGTTTGGCGCTCCACGCAAAAATTTTGGCGCACAGCCATGGAATTTGGCGTGTTTTTAAAATTCGAAAAATTGGCGTTTGGCACGCCACACAAAAATTTTGGCGCACAACCCTTAAGGGAATGATGTTTTATCTAATAAATTCTCTCCTCTCCTTTTCAAAAAAATTTTTGCGGATCTTTTTAGGGAAAACTAAAAAGAAGAGAGAGAGTCTGTGAAAAGCACGTCATTTTCAACGTCTCAAAAATTTCTTTCTGCTACACACACATAGCGGGTGATCGGTGAGAAAAGAGAATTTTTAATTGATTGTTTGAAATATATTTTTGTTTTGCTCCGTCCTTTCTCTCTCCCCATTCATTTTATTTATCGTCACTTACTGCCAGTTTTTAGTCGTCATTTTAAACCTCTTTTTGATGGTTGGTTTTATTAAAAATGTTTGTCCTCCGTTATTTCATTTAATTGGTTACCCAGAAGATCGAATCCCCGAAAGATCAAAAGCATTTTTGTTAGGGCCTTGAGGGGATCTAAATTTTTGTGGATTCTATAGATTGAAAGAGAGAATACAAAAATAAATATTAAAATTCTAAAGTTTGATTCGAAACTCGAAATTTAGAAGGTCGAAAGTCTGTTTTATCGTCACTTACTGCCAGTTTTTAGCCTTTGATCAATTAGCCTTTGATCAAGTGTGAATGTTTTCCTTCGTCTTTTCCCTTCTTTCCTGGCCATTTTACATAGCGTATATCCTCTAAAGAAACCCCCCCCCTCTAGAAGTCGATCGGAAAAAATAACCCCTCCCTCTAAAACAGCCCCCCTAAAATAGCCTAGTCCCCTCTAAAGTACCCACCCCCCCCCTCCCCCATTTAAAATATTTTATATTCGGGTGATGATTTATAAAAAATTTTTTTGACGCGTTTATTTTTATTTACTTTTTTCAAAAGAGAAATTTAAAAATTATAATTTTTGTAATATTTATTAAGACAATTTTATGTTTAAATTTAAGCTTTCCTGCAATATTAATTCTCTCTAATTTTCAACCGTGTTAATATGTACGTGGATTTCTATGCACTTTTAACGTACTTGATAAAAATATTTCGCTCCGTTTTATATTAATACCCCCAATCGTAAAAAAAGCGGGGAAAAAATTGGCGCGTCATAACCCTTTTTTTACTAATGAGGAATTACCGTTAGTTTTTTTAGTATTTCTCGGTAGCGGTATTACAGTAATAAACCTTCTGACACATGCTTTCTTGACTAGACTGGAAAACAAATTTTGGATTAAGGTAACACCTATACCCCAACGATTGTTAGGCAAAAATCAAAATCGACGAGAACATCGATGGGTCAATCCCACCAGATACATGAAAGATCTACTCCCAGAGTCCCAAAGTCAACTTTTATTTTTAACATCTTTTATTTTTGAGCAACCACACGTCATAAGAGAGATCGGTTCTTAACGACCCTTCTAGTCCTGTTTCTATTGTGTAACAAAAATTTTAATAAACTACATATTTAGTGAATTTTATTTCTGATTCTCGCTGAATAAATCTTTCATATTTTGTAGCTAACTAATATGTATGTAGAAGTTTCTATTTTGAAAGGGTGATTGGAGGTGCAATTGGGGATACCTAAATTTGTTTGCACTTAAGTCAGAGCTACCCCTTAATGCAATACTTTTGTCCATATGTAATTTGAAAAAAATTATTTCTCTAGTTAAATTTATTCATGTAAAACACTATACATAAATACATATAAAATATTCTATTTTTATTCATTATTCATTTTTCATAATTTTTTGAGGTTATTTTTGGTTTTAGAATTTTTCTTTCTCCTAATCACAAATTTTGTTTTTTTTCTCATTTTCTTTCTTCACAAAAATATACTCATCATCATCATTCCACTTTTGACAGCACACACAAAAATATTTTTTTTTGGAATTTTTGCAAAAATTTTTTGCTCTTTTTCTGTTCCAAAGTTTATTTGGGGACATTTATACATATTTATTAATTTATAGAGAAACTGCCAAAGTATATATTTTTGTGTTTCAACTGGTTTTTGAATTAACTGACAAATTTTTATTTTTTTTTAAATTTTTGTTAGAAAATATTTTTGAATTTTTGAAATGTCACAAGTTTAATATAAAAATTTTTGAAAGTAATTTTTTGGAATAAACAAAATTCTTTTTTAATTAGTTTTAAAAATACATCATGTGTTTGTAGTGGATGGAGAAATGTTAAAAAAATATAAAGTCGAACATCTTAACAAACCTCTCTAAAAATAGAAAATCTCTTTGCCTGTATCAAACTAAAATTTTCTAAAATTTCAAAAAAAGTGGCGTTAACGTGTACATAGATGAGAAGAAAGTCTGAAGATGCCCTATTAGCCTTGTCAAGATCAGAAAGATAAAAAATCAGCATTAAGGTTGTCGTTCTTAAATCGGACCGACATTGTTTCTGGCCTCATTTTAATCGAACCGGACCAATCGTGTCTTGTTCAGGCCAAAATTCAATACCCGATTTGATCTTTTTAACCTAACTAGGCCCCCAACCCTAATCATCATTATCAGTTTAAAATCAGAAAATTCAATAAGAAAAAAAATTAAGAGCAGAACCGGGCCGAGCGGACCGGACCCTTTAATTTTCTTTAAATAATGCTTAACTCATCTTCTCTTTAATTTTTAATTTTCACAATTTAAAAAATTTATTTAAAATATTTTAAAATAAATAATGATTTGCAATATCTTTATGTGATTTCATTAATTTATTTATTCTTTAATCATTTCATAAAATTTTACAATTAAAAAAATATTTCCCCCTTTAATTTCATTATTTTGCACTTTTACCGAGGGGTTTCCCCTTTAATTTCCTTGCTTTTCATGTGTTTTCCCATTTCAATAATTATTGTTTGGGGGGTTCCCTTTTAAAATTTAATTGTGATTATTTCCTTATTAAAATTAAAAAAAACATCCGACAAAGTCGTGCCACTCTTATTGTTAGTGGATAATGTTGGGGCATTTCACGGAATTGCCAGTTGTATGAGTCTTTCTCCTTTGTCTTCCTCCAGTCTTAATCTGCCGTGGACTTTTCCTTTCTCGCGTTTCGTCTCCTCATTCATTTTCTAAATTTATTTGCAACATTCCTAATTGTACTCGGATAACCATATATTCTCTTGAAAATTAAATAGGGGGATCTAAGTGGGAGAAGGACGAAACGCGAGAATGGAAGTCCACTGCGGATCATCTTTAGATCCCATTGAAGATCCTCCTTTATATATCCCCCATGAAAATTTTAGATCTCTTTGTGCTTTAGTTCCCCCACTTAGTGTATCCCCCTTTTCAATTTTCAAAAAATATAGACCTCTTTCTTAGACCTCTTTATGGTCTTTCATCGAATTGTCTTAAATATTTTCACCGAATCACCCTTCCTTTTTTCCTCGCATCACCCTATTTTTTTGTCTATCTTTTTTATAAAAAAAATAACAAATACTTTGATCAATCCCCCATTCCCAAAAAAGTGCATGGGAAAGAGGGGAAGTCCGACATCCTTTCCCTATTAAGAAATCTGTTTATGTAAAAGTCTCTATTTCCTCTTTCCCATTTATTTAAATCCGCCCTTAAAAGGGCATTTTTACTTTATTTTCTCATATACAATTTTTATTAAAAAAATTTTTTTTTTCAAAATAATTTAAATAAAATCATTTTTAATTAAAAAATTAAATAAAAATCTCTGCTTTATCTTGTGCTGTTTTAATTGAGATAAATACAAGCATGGGTGAGGTGAATTTTTGAGACTCTTCCTAGGCCTAAAAGTTGCCTTAGGAGGCCGTGGCTAGGTTTAGCATTTCAGTGGGATAGTAAAGTGATTTTTTGGGGAAGGTATAGAAGAGGGCTATTTTTAACAATTCTTAAAAAATCTGTATTGTATTTAATCATTTTTATTATTTTATCAGTAAAATCTCGTCATTTCTAATAAATTAACCAAAAAATGACTAGCAAAAATTTTTTTAATTAATTAATTTTATTTCTTACTGTTTTTATCATTTTTATGTTTGATTTTTATTAGATTTTAGATATTTTTCAAATAGAAAGAGTTTTGCAAAAGTTTAGCCACCGGGCAGGATTCGAACCTGCGACCTCCCGCTTTCGCTCGCTATATGCAGGAGCTCTACCTCTGAGCTACCGGGGCATCGACTAATCTTTTTCCTTTTTAGATCGTTTAACCCCCGCCTAAGCGTTTTAAATGCTGCTGGATGAATCATCCTTACAAAATGAATCAAAAAATGTCTGTATTCACTCGTGTATCCCTCGATTTTCCGACTACATATTGTCCATATCCGTGAACAACCTCGTTTCTACTATTAAATTTTGGCTTTTCCTCTTTAAACACATGTTTCTCCCCTTTAAACTCTTCCGAGCTCCTTCAATTTACCAAAATCTTAGACCCTCCCGAATTTTTCTTTCCCCCCGCTACACTTATCCTTTACACATTTTTCTTTATAATTTTCACTTGAATACGAATATTTCCCTTAAAATTTACACAATTTTATATTTATAGGATCTCCGAACTTTAGCTTTGCACCAGCAACTTTCTACGCTGATGCAGCAAGCACAATTACAGCAGCAACAACAACCGGCAGTATCACAATCTCAACAACAACAACAGCCCTCATTATCTGCCTTTTTGCCATTAAATCAACAAATACGGCAGCAACAACAACAACCACCTCCTTGTTCGTCTGCTCAACTTCAACAACAACAACAAACAAATCCTGGAGGGTCGTCTTTACTTGGAATTTATCAACATTTGCTTTCATTACAAGCACAGCAACAACATAATTCAACACCTACTGTTGCTGGACTTCCACAGCAATTTAGCAATGCTTTACATTTGGTAAGAGAGGAGAGATTTTTGGACTGCATTTTCGAAAGAAGTGTGGAAGACTAGGCTTAGGATTATAACTACCCTCATAACTCTATATTATATACCATAGATGTCCTGGGTGAGAAAATGTCGAGATCGTGGTTTCAAAATTTTCTTTGAATCGGGTTTCGGATTGGAAAAGATGAAAGAGAGACATCCCTGTCATATCTCCCATAGCCATTTAATCCTCTCTTATTGGTAAAGAATCAACTAAAGTCGTGAGGGAACTTTCTTTAACATTTAACTCATTTCAGCAAAATTCCTCTTCAGCTGCTTCAGTATTACCACCACAATTGGGCGGAGGTGTTCCCTCTGCTCAATCAGCCACTTCAGGAAGCACAGCCGGACTTTTAAGTACCTTGCTTGCTTCAAATCCAGCCTTGTTGCATTCTTTACTTGGTCAACAGCAACAACAGCAGCAACAACAATTGGTTGCTTTAGCTGCTCAATTGCTCCTTCCTACTGCAGCGCAACAACAGCAACAACAACAATCACAACAATCCTCCCTTTTACAAATGTTAAACCCAACAACTCTTTATGCTTTTGTTAATTATTTGCAACAGCAACAACAAGCACAACAACCACCCCCAGTTAACCAACAACTTCAATTACTCCTTCAATTAGCTTCTAATGGAGGTGGAAATGTTGGGGGAAATACTGGAGGTTTGCAAGGATTGTTGGCCTCGTTGAGTGGTAATCAACAGCAAGCGTTGTTAACTGCTTTGGCTGCTCAGCAAGCACAGCAGCAACAGGTACTTGAAAATTTCCTTGAAATCAAAGCACCCTTTTCTCTTTACAGGAAGCCACTACCCAACAGCCCCCACCACCACAATTGCACCAACAACCTCCTCCTTCCCTCCAACCTCAACAACCCGATGAGAATCGCTTACTTCTTGAGCATCTCATTCGTCAAAGTCGCGAGGTTCAACAACAACAAAAATTGATGCAACTTGAAGCTGTCGCTGCAGGGCGCCCACAAACATATGTTGGAAGTGAACAGATTGAACACTCCACACCAGCTACTCTTTCTCCCACAATAGGAGGCTCTACAGCTTCTGAAGTACTTCCTGCTGCTCCCCAACAAGTACAACAAACCTCTGCTGAAGTTCTTGCTGCACATCAACAACAACAGCACGAAAATATTGGGGCAACTATTCATTCTCAGATTAACGCAGAACAACAAGAGCAGCAACGACAAGGGCAGGGAACTCCTAATGAGCGTTTAATGACTTCTGAGGCTGTACAAGATAGAATATCGCGGTAATATTCAAAAATATTAATTTCTTATTTATCTAATATATAGTCTAATCAGCGAGAATGAGGCTATTCTTGAACCTAACCCTGTTCTTTTGAAAAGAAGGCCATATCAAAGACAGAGCACTTCAAATTCTATGACTTCACAAACGTCGGAGAATGCTGGTAATGCATAAATTTTACTATAGATTTCTATCTTATCATTCGACTTGTTTTTTAGGGTTGTAGAGAGGTCTCACTTTAAGGGACAATCATGAGTGACCTTTGTGTCAGGTTTTAGGTCAGCCTTTCCAGCCTTCTACTCAGAGACTTAGGCTCTTCTTCTAAAGGAGAAGAGCTCTTCCAAAAGGGAGAGATTTGGAAGACTCTAACTCCTTTGGGTTGTTAAGGTCTTCTCTTTTTCTGGGGATCATTCAAAAAGGGAGACATACACTACACACGTTTTCACAGATACAATTAATCTTAAAGATCAATCCCCTAATCTACCTATTTCTTCCTTGAAGGTACTTCACAACGAGGATCACCAGGCATTCGTTCACCCGGTCCCAAACATCATCCAGCCACAACTCGCTCCTATTCACTCCATGAAACTTCATTTCTTCGTTTTGGAGGAGGTTCCCTAACTTCTGGCCAGCCTATTAATCGTCAACAACTTTCCCTTCAACCCCAACCTTCTCATCAACATTCCCAACAATTAACTTGCAATTTTTGTCATTTAAAATTCCCCAATGAAGCTGGACTTGAAGCGCATGAATTACGTTGTTCAAAGAAGGATTCAAATTCTTGTAGCAATCAAATTCTTCTTCAAAAACAGCAAAGCCAGCCACAATTAAAAATGGTACACCAACAAAGACAACAACAACAGCAGCAACAACTTCAACTACAATTACAACAATTACAAGACCATCAGTCTACTATAGCTGCACTTGTTGGTGGGGGAAAAGGTGTTGCTAGAGATTTGGTGATTAATGGAAGTGGTGGAGGACGTTCTTCTGTATGTTCGCAAAAATATTTTTTAACAAAAAAATGTCTAAAATGAGGGGTATTTTCTCTCAAATTACAGTATCCCTTTTGGGATGTGCGCCAAACATTTTTTTAGTTCAAAGCAGGAATTTTAAATTATATCTCTTGACGCTTTATTGAGCTTAAATCGAGCCTAAGCGAATCATTTTCCTTATAAAACTCCTTAATCGAATTTTACCTCTATATTACGTACACCCTTTATTAGACCTAATTGGAGGTATACCTTAAAGATTTTTAATTAGGTAAAATCGCTTGGAGTTATCCACATTTTTTATTATTCTTTAGAGAGAGAGTAATGTGTGCGTAATATAGAGGTATAGATAAAAATAATTTAGATAATTTTTAAAATTTATTTTTGTTTCTTCTATAGGTACCTTCACTAATTCAACAACATTTTTCCAAACAACAAAGCAACATTTCCCAATTAGTAACTTCAAGTTCATCAGATTCCCGTTTAAAGAAGCGTGGATTAGACCAAGATAGTGGCAGTTGTGGCAGTGGGACAGATTCTTTAGAAATGATTTATGACGTCTCTAATGGTGGCAATGGTGGTGAACAACAACAACAGCAGCAGCATGGAGCTGAATCTTCCAAAATGGCACGAATTGTTAGTAATTCATCTCCTCCTCCACCTTCTCTTACTTTATTTTCTAATTCTAATAATACTCCTCCCTCAACTTCTGGGGAAGAAACAAACAAAAGCAATAATTAATATTATTTTTCTCTGACTCTCTCTATTTTCCCTTATATTTCTCTTTCTCTAACTTTAATTTTTTAATTTTCTAAAAATATTTTTTTCTCCTAAAATTATTTTTTGAGCTTATTAATTCTGCTTTAGCTTTTCTACTAGCTTTACAAATTTTTTGTTTTGTTTTTTGACCTCCAATAATCCTCCTTTTTTTGTTTTATCTCCCTTTAATAAATACTATATTTCTCTAATTGAGCGGCCGTTTGGGCACTTACCTATTTGTTAGGTAGAGAAAAGACAGTAGTTAAGGATTATGACGGTAGTTAATGAGCCCTTCTCACTTGTGCCATATGGCAAATATGTGGTCCAAGTTAACTTTGGTAGGATGGTAGAGAATAAGGTCGACGTATAGTTGGGCATCTTCAGATATCCGTATCCGATATCCTAAGCGAAAATTTCCGGATATCCGGCATTTTTCGGATCCGGATATTATCCGGATCTACTTACCTTATTAGAGAAGTATGTCCCTCTTTTTGTTTTTTAAAATAATTTTATTTTAAATTTCATTTTTTTATAAAATTATTTTTCAAAGTCTATATGCTCTCCTCCCGGTAACAACAACTTTAATATTCTAATTTTAATTCAGATCTCTAAAAAATATTTTTTTTAATTCTCAGTTATTTTTTTAAAAATCTCCTTCATTTTTCCATACTTGCCCTAGAGCAGCGTGATAAAAATATAAATTTATTTTTTATATTCCCAGTGATCTCTCTCTCAAAAAAAATTCTTTTACCCCTCCATTTTTATCTCAATTTTCTACTATTTTTTCTGTTAAATTGTTTATTGTTTCTCCAAAATTCTATATAATTTCTTCTCAATTACAAAAAAATATTTTTTAAAAACAATTCTCTCTTACTGGCCGATGAAAGCCAAAAAAAATCAGCTTCTTCTGTCTCCTCTGCTTCACGCTGCTCTAGCTTTTATAGGTATGTTCTTATTCTCTTTTACAAAAAAAATATTCCGTTAAAAAATTCCAAAAAAAAAATTTTTTTTCAAAATTTTTCCTGTTTTTTTCTTCTTTTGTAATTTTTTTGTTCTATTGTTCTTCCATTCCAGCACCACTTTTCCTTTTTTTTTCGAGTACACAGCAATATTTTACAGTGCAATATCGCAGGACTTTATACATAGTAGAGTTTCACCGGAAGTTCTAGTTCCGGAAAGTTACGGCGTTTTTTTTGGGTCCGGTCTGGGAACCGGAACTTAGATGGGATTTGTTTCTGGTTCCGGACAAAATTTTGGTTCCGGTGAAACACTACTCTAGAGGCAGAGAGACTTTAAGAAGCACCAGTTACATAAATATTTTGGACAATTAACAAGCATCATTGTGGATCTGAATTGAACAGATATACCATATACAGATTAACAATATCCAAATCTAGAGGCTTTGAGTAGGCTGCACTTTCCTGTCCCATACTTTTTTTATTTTGACAAGTCTTGTGTTTGTTATTGTCAATTTTAAATTTTTTTTCTTATTTTAACATTACTTTGTAGCCTAAAAGCTTTTTTTAAATTTTTTATGACTCATTTTTTTGTTATTTTTCTTTTTTTTAATTCACTTACATTCTTTCATTTTTTAAAATATTTTTAGCACAAAACAAGGTTTTATAAAATCATGAAAAAATATTTTCCTTTTTGATCTTTGGGTTAAAGAATTTTTTTAAATATTTTTGTAGGGACTAATGCTTGGAAGCTCGTACTAAAGTTCGTACCCGTACTTAGGTACGAAGTACAAGTACGAGCAATTCTGAAATTTCCAAACACTGGTAGAGACTTGGACCTCTATATTAATTATACAGATTATCTTTTAATGTTTTGCAGGGATGAATCGGGTTGGGGAAAATATCCGGTTTCGGATTTGAGCAGATTCTCGAAAAAATTATCTAGGGGTGGTTTCTTGTATCAGATAGGAAAAAGTCCATATTTTGGGTTTCAGATGCTCGATCCATCCCTAGCTTTCGATGGCAGGGGTTCTTGTTTTAGATCGGAAAAATTCCGAATTTTGGATTTCAAGTAGCTCGATCCATCCCTGCCTTTCGATTGCAAGGTTTAGAAACTTTCATAATTTTCATTTCTTTCTGAAACAAAATAGATATACCATATTTTTTCTCTGAAATAAGCCAACCTCTAAGATAAGCCCCTCTAGAGGTCGATCGAAAAAAATACGCCCCGGGACTTATTTTAGAGAAAATACGGTATGTCAGTCTCTGTAAATATTTAAAAAAATTTTAACGCAAAATCTGAAAGGGATTATAATTTCTTTTTAATTTTTTAAAACCTTGTTTTCTCTAGAAATAGTGAGGGAAGGCTCTACCTTTAAATTTTATCAAAAAAATAAAGAAATATTTATTATCCTTTTTTAAACAAAAAAAATTTAAGGATGACATGTATTCTATGGAAATACAGCAACAAGAACATATCCAACAAAATATCCAAACAAATATCCAAAAAGAACAGCAACATTCCCAAAATTCCCCAAAAAATCACCATCACCAACAACAAAAAGCTCAGCCAATTTTAACAATGCGAGATGCAATTATTTTTGCCATTACATATTCCACAGATCTTTGCTCAACAATTAAAATGCCCTACTTTTTAACTTTAACACAAAATGAATTACAAGAGTTGGCAACAAATGGGGGAGAACAGGGGAATGAAATTAATAATGGGGGTGGGGCTGGAAGTAGTTGTAATATTCGTGGAAGAACGAGAAATATTACTAGTGGTAAATATTAAAATTTTGGAAATATTAATGGTTTTAAAGCTTGAAATTAGGGTTGTTGAATAGTTGGGAATCCTCGGATATCCGGTATCCGAACCGAAAATTTCGGATACCCGAATCAGACGACCTTACTTGAAATATTTTTTATTCTTGATTGTATTAAAAAAAGGGGGAGTTTTTCAGTATATTAGCTTATTGGGGACGATTTTAAAAATCGCAACCTTTAATCAGTTGGATACTGTATATGGTTCAAGCATAGGAAATAGTACTATAAGGAAATACTAAGCCAGGCTTTGGAAACATTCTTCATTTTTAAAAACGTTTTTGAGTCGGACCTATTTTTGTGTGTTTTAGTGGATGAGCTGACATAACTCTATTCAACTTATAAATAATGGGATTAAATCAAGCTTATATGATAGAGAATTAGACATGAAGCAAATATAATAAAAACTTTTAAATGTGCCCACTCTTTGCTCAGATATAGAGTTGAAGGCGCACGGGAAAATTTTAAGGACTTAAAAATTATTTAACCAATAATTTCATTAACAAAAAAAAATTTTTTTAAATTTTTTCTTTAGAAACTTTCATGTGTTTAAACAAAGTTCGTCCAACACCAAACGAACATAGAGACAACTGTTCTGCCTACAGTTTTTGGACTCCCTCAGAATGTTCTAATGGAGAATCCCAATTAATCCAACTTCTTTTGTGTGCCACAAATTCATTTTCTGCCCCATGGCAAAAGAGAATATGTCCATTAGGTTCCCATTACACGTTAGCAGCTAATAAAGAAAGTATACAATTGAGAACAACACATTCCTCTTTTTGGGGACAACAACAGCAACAACAAAAGGTGTGAAAGGCGGAATATTAAAAAAATATGTTTTGGGGAAATTAGAAAATAGTTTCATATCAAAAATTATCTTAATAAAATCTAAGAAATAAAATTGTTTAATGGGAAAATATGGTTGTCCTAGGTTATAATTAGTATTAAGGACAGCTAGGTATTGTACTGGTAGAATTTGAATTTTCGGTACTCGTTCAATACCAATACGTTTCGATTCTCCTTTATTAGTATTGAAAGACTTCATTTTCCTAACACTTTTATAATGGCAACCTGCAACTGTAGATCAGTTGATATTTTGAATTAGGTAGTTAGAATTTATTGTCTTGATGGCTCTTATATCCTTATATTTCCATTTGTTCTTATAATTGGAGTATTTTATATCTTTTTCAGTACCTTCTTAAAGGATTCTAATGACCACATCCTATCATGATTCTTGGCGATCCGGTACCCAAAAATCGGGAATTTATTTTTTATTTTGGGCTAAACCCGTTTACCCTAAGTAAATGAGAGATTATCACAGTTCAATTGTTTATAAATTTTCCAAAATAATTTTTTATTTTTAGATTGCTCAACAACAAACAAATAATACATTTTTCAATCCCCAACGCCAACATTGTGATGATTTAATGATTGAAAGAGGAGGAGGGCTAAGTAAAAACATTCCAAAGAATGAAGATATGGATGAATTATATCAATTAGAGAATTCACAAATTATTAAAATGGAGTTGGTAAAAATAAAATAAAGAAAATTGGAAGATATTCCCTTTTAAAATTACTCAACTCTCGTTATTAGCGACTTCACCTTGAATTGATAAATCTCGATATAAGCGACTTTTTCTTGTCTCTAATAATGGGAGTTGACTAGGAAATTGGTCCAATCCGAAGTTCCTTTAAGTGCCAATACTTCATTCTTTCTATTAGAGAGGCCCTCTCCAATATAGGGTCACCCTGAAATCACTTACCTCTATATAAACGTCTTGGTTTTTTGTCTCTTATAATGAGAGTTAATAGAAAATTAAGCCAATCTGGGTTTCTTTAGTTGCCTACACTTAAATCCTTTTTATTAGAGAGGCCCTCTCCAATAGAGGGAACATTTAGTTAATTTTCCTTTATTAACGGTCTCTCCTAGTAATTCAACCTTTTTAGAACTGACGATAAAGAAAATGGAAGTTTGCAACAATCAGCTCCATTTTTACCCTCAAAAATGGATGAAGAAGAAATAAATACAAAAATAATTACTACAACAGATAATTCAATAAAGCTTCTAAAACTTCCACCTAATGCTACTTCTAAAGGTGTAGGAGGATTTGGAGCAGGAAAATACTCTTTTAATAAAACGAAGACAAATATTAATGAGGAAGTTCCGGTAAATCCTTTTTCCTTTTTTTCGTTTTTTTATTTTTCTGATTAAATAAGTATTGTGCGGGATATTTGGTTTTGGGAATGTGTAAAATTTTTTTTTAATATTTTGGTGACGCGAATTGAACTTGAAGGAATTAAATATTTTTATTTATTAGGATTGTACTAGAACCGATTTTAAAAAGCGAAAGACTGAGATAAAGCGGAGGGAGACACTCCTCTGCTAGGTACCTACGAACAGTGACTTCAGTAACTTCAGTAACCTCAACCTTCTCCCCTGAGAATTCCATACCCCCAAATCTAAGTTGATAATCTTTGGTAACTCAAAACACATCCCTGTATTTCCCTATCTTTTCATTTGAATCCCAATAGTTAGAAAGTTTTCTGATTCTTATTCCAAATTTACAGATTTCAACAACTCAAGCAATGGTTCAAGTTTACATACGAGGTCGTGGACGTGGACGTTATGTTTGTGAAAGATGTGGAATTCGTTGCAAAAAGCCTTCCATGTTGAAAAAACATCTTCGGTAACCTCCTTTAGCCTAAAAAATTCCAAAAAAATTCTCTTCTAGTTCCCACACAAATGTCCGCCCTTTCACTTGTATGACCTGCAATTTTTCTTTTAAAACAAAAGGCAATTTAACAAAACATTTGGTCTCAAAAACTCATAAACGTCGAATGCTTGACTCAAATAATGAGGAAACAATGCAAGGGATTAATACAACAAAATCTTTATTGGAAAGAAATTATGGGAATGAAGAAGACGGGGAAGAAGGGGGGAGATTGGTGGTTGTGGAGGAGGATGAGGAAGAGGACAACAACAACAATAATAACATCCCTACAACCTCCTCTAAAGACCAACAACAACAACGCTTGGAACGTATACAAGAACAAGAACAAAGAATGCGTTGGGAAGAAGAAGATTGGGATGATGATGATGAAGAAGACGAGGAAGATTGGGGATTGTTAGTTGACCATACTCCTCAAAAAGATGTTGTGCCACCACCTCCACCTCTAAACTATAGACATTTTGGGCAAGAAGTAAGGGAGAAAAGAAAATTTTTTTGAATGGGGGATTTAGTAGGTTGAACGGGATTACTAAATGGGTACAAAATCCTGCCCGTGCCACTCTAATGAATATTATAAAAATAAGTTTTGAAGGATAATTTTAGAAGATATTTGTTAAAAAGGATGTTTGTCCTCTTGAACATTTTCCTCTCATAATTTTTATCTCCACATTATTCATGCCTTTATAGGTCAAAACATTTCTCTTCAAGTCCCCGGGGTTTTTTCCCTTTTCTAGTTAAATCTCAATATAATGCTAGTTGACTTATACCGATTTACTATAGATCAGTTGATATATCGAGTATCTCTTTCTAGGGTAATTGGGAGAGACTGGGTATCTGCTAATTTCACATTTTCTTATAAATCCAATTTAAGCAGACCTACCAACTTTATTAAATATTTATTCTCATTTTAGAATATCCTTGTGGAGCGTGAAACTCACACACCTCCAACTCTTTGGACTCGTATAGATTGTTTCGGCACTTTAGCAGCAGCAGCTGGGGGATATACAGATGTTAGCGGTGATGAAGAACCTGAACCTTTAGATATGGGTTGGCCTCCACAAGATTCAGAAAGAATATGTCAATCAGCACCTCCATCTGCCCTTCTCTCGCCTGGAGGACGTTCAAGAACTAAACGGAAGAAGAAGGGGAAAATAAATAATAGCCAAGCAAATGTATCCGATTTGAAAACATCGCCAACAAAATTTGAATTTTTACAACAGGTGTGGGGTTTTTTAAAAGTCTATTTTGATTCGTAATATTCTACACATTAATGACCCTTTTTATTATAACAATACACTAGCTTCACAAAATTTTAGAGGTTTCTTCCTCCAAAATCTTTTTGTGTAACCTAACTACAATTTTCTTGGGGTTTGCGGTATATCCGAAAGTCAGATTTATTTCCTACGTATTTAACTGACTTAGTATATTTAATACATACATGATTGATATTAAAAAATATAACACAGACACTCTTATAGTATCACTATTTTGCTTATGTATCAGTTAAAAGCAGTGTTTGGAAGCTAGTACTAAAATCATACTTGTAGGTATGAGTACGAGCAATTTCCAAAGATACAAATAAGTTATCCTATTACAAATAATTTCTGAGTTATCACTCTTTCTGAGTTATCGCTTCAAACTAAAAATTTTTTAAATTTAATATTCTCAGGATTCCCAACAAGATTTATCATCACCTCCAGTAGACCATCAACATCAACATTCTTCCCTAATTAATCAACAACCTCCCCCAGCCTTAGCTAACTTCATTCCTTCAATATCAGAACAACAACAACATTCCCTTCAACAAAGACAACAACAACAACCTTCTTTAGCTGCCCAATTAGCTGTCGGTTTATTACAAGTCCCTCCATTTAATAATCAGCAGCAAACAACTCCAATAGACTTAAGACAATCCCAATTTCAAGCCCAACAATTTTATTTCCAACAAATTAGTGAACAACAGCAGCAACATTCTTCTGCTTTTGCTCCTCCAATATCTTGTACTAACAACGGGAATAATGGAAATAATAATTTTGTTTCTGCTTTAAAATTTCTTGAATGTCACCAAATGAATGTTGGGGGAACTCAACAAATTATTGGAGGGGAAAATGAAAATAATAATAATAATGGAGGAGGAGGAGGTAGATTTTTAATATTTTTTGAAAAATATTTTTTTCCTATTTTATGGCATTTCCTATTGGAAACCGGACTAGGGTTGTCGTACGAGAATCGGGATCTAGAAAAATTCTCGATCTTGCTAACCGAGGTTTTCAATCGAGGTCTAGTCTCGGTCCGGTCTCTATTACCATGCTTTTATTTTTAGTACTAGTGAGAGATTCGAGAAAGTGATATCTTATTAAATAATCTCAGTTATCAAGCAAGATTATTTGAATATTGATCACTATCAGGGAGCCGAACTGATTGAGTTTTTCGGTTCGGTTCCAGATATCCAAAGATTCTTCAAGAACTGACTAGTTGACATTTTTCTGAGAATGCCTTATTTTTATATTTTCCCAAGAAAAAATATTTTTTCATAAAATAAAAATTTAGATTCATTCACTACAAGAGGACCTCAATCAACATTAGAAGCATTCCTTGCCACAGATATCCAACAATTTCATTGTGACATGTGTGACCGCAAATTTCGAAAAGAATCCGAACTTTTATTACACAAACAAACACACTTAATCGAAAGAAAACAAAAAAATAATTTTTCTTCAAATTCTGTTAATAATTCATTTCAATGTTCTGAATGCCCGACAGTTGTTAGGTCAAAAACGATGTTGAATAGACATACGGAAAGTGTTCACGGAAGAAGTGTGAATTTGGAACAATTAAATAATGGGCAAAATTTGACTTCTCAAGTTCAAAATATTGGTGAGGAACAAAAAAATTTTTGGACTCGAAAGGAGATTCTTATGATTAGAGACCGGACAGATAGTCGAGACGAGAGTCAAGACGAGACGTCGAGATGACTGGTTAGAGTCGAGACGAGGAGAGAGTCGAGACGAGGAGAGAGCCGAGACGACTGGAGAGAGTCGAGACGAGAGTCGTGATCATGATCTCGAAAAATTCTCGATCTCGATAACCGAGATTTTCTATCGAGTTCTCGTCCCTATCCGGTCTCTACTTATGATCCTTGTGATGATCGGGCACTTATAAATCTGTCTTATGAGTAGCTAGAGCCATAAAATTTTGCATTTATATTATTATATGTCTTGTCCATCTCCACCGAAAATTTCAGAATTTTTGCTTCGATATTTCAGAAATTATGGATAAAAATGTTCCAACACCTTAAAGAGTTATGGAGCATTTTCTTTCATAACTTTTAGAATATTTAACCAAAAATTCTGAAATTTTTACTGAGGATTAATAACACTCTGCAGTAGAGATTGGTTTGGATTTGCATCCAGTCTGGATTTTTTCTGGATCCTTATCAAGAATTTTGTCCAGGTTACTAACCTAAATACAGAGCCAGGATTTTTGAAAATACTCCAAGTACAATTTCATTTAACTAGGGTCACTCTTGACAGATTTATATTATTTAATATTTGTCCTTAACCTATTTTCTTATTCAGATGTTTCCTAATAAATTTCAAAATTTTAATTATTTTTAAAGGTCCCCCTCCTTCATCCTCACAACAAATGCTACCTCCACAAACAAATCCAATACACAACAACCATTTACGAAATTTTCTCTGTACAGATTGTAATGTGAGCTTTCGCTCTCATGGTGTTTTAGCCAAACATTTGCGATCTAAACAACACGTAAAAAATGTAAAGAATTTTTGAAATTTTCGTTAAAAATGTGTCCAAAATTTTCTAGTTAGTTACACTTGGAAAGTTGTCAGAAGATGCCAATTCTTTATTAATTCGTGACCATAGCAAAGCTTTGGGCAATATAGACGCAAGCAATTGTGAGAAGGCGCTTACCTCAACTAAAGGTGTGAATTGGATGAAGTTGCCTATCTTATCCCCTCCCCCTCCCCCCTTAAGCCTAAAATCTTTAACTTATCATATCATTCAGTAGATATTCAAGCTGGATGTCTGAAGAGTTTAGATTGACCCTTAAGTGGTTAATTATGGAAAAGATTTGGAAACGAATGGGTTAGAAATTTGTCTCCTATGTGGCCATAATCGGGTCATCCTACATGAGGACCCACGAGACCCACAATTACCCCCACCATCATAGAAAAATGGCTTTTATATCGATGATCCTTTTGTCCATCTTATCCCCTAAGCTTAAAATCCCCTTAAGCATTTTCCCCCTCAAAATGCTACAACATTTTGAGTTAACCCCAGATAATCTTCCTTTACATAACAAATTTTTTGCAGAATTATTGGCTAAAATGCGAGAGCAGTTGGGCATTGTTAGTGATAATGCTACTACTGTTTCTTCACAACAATCGAATAATGGAAGTTCACAAAAAACAATAGCAGGAAACTCCCCAAGGATTATTAGCAGTATGGGGAGTACAACACATAAGCGTCCAGCAGAACCTTTGGTACATGGATTGAAAAGGAAAAGCAACGATTTGTAGGTTTTTGTTTAAAAATTTTTTTGAAATTTATCAATCCTATGGATTATACTCTTTCAATTTTTCAGACCAAGCATCGACGATTTTGGAGGGAGACCTCAAAATCCTCCTCAAAATGCTACAACACCTTCCCCACAATTAAGACGTGATTCTTTTTCTTCTCCGTCTCCGCAGAGGCCAAAATACAGTCGAGATGATTTGGCTCATCAAGTGGGATATCTTCTTATTCTTAAATTTTTTTGTTTCTTTCCCCTCACAAGAATTTTCCTATCCGACTTATTGTTAGTGTGGAGATTCTCAATACTTAGAGAGCCCGGATATCCGAAGCGAAAATTTCAGCTATTTTATCTGGACTTCGTATATCCTAGCTTTTTTCGGATCGCGATCCGCCAGCATTAATGCTGGCTTCTTCTCCTTAACTTTGCCCCTCTTTTTCCTCAGTTCACCCACATCTTCGTCCTCTTTACTTCTCTCGCATAAAAATTTATTTTTTCAAGTCTGAATCACCTTTACATTCACTTGCTCAAGTTGCTGTTGCAGCAGCTGCAGCAGCAGCTGCACGTCATCCATCTCCTTCTACATCTTCTCATCATCATTCACAACAACATTCAACTTCACGTATTGCAACAGCAAATGTTTGGGTACCCCCAAAAGTAGAACAATTACAGCCTTGTAATGCTGGGGGTGTTTCTCCTATGTCTACCATTGATGCAAGAAAATCTGTTACCCCTGAAATGCATCAATATAATGGATTGATAGCTAATGATAGATTAGGATGTTTGTCTTTACAACTTTAAAATTTTATTATCCATTATAAGTCCCAAGTTTAGGGGGTTTTAGTAGTCTGCCTGGGCCACTTTCGAGTTCGGAAACAAATTCTGATATCGTCTAAAAGCACCAAAAATTTTTTTATTTGACTTCTACCTTCCCCTATTCAATTAAGCATATTAGAGTCTTTTCTATACTTTTGGCATATTTCCTTACAAATTAAAAGCTACCCAAACTAATTCATAATTAAATTTAAAAAATCCCCCTAAAATTTCAGCAATGCTTTCAAACCGCTCTGCGGAAGAAACTAGCGAATCTACTGGTACTCGAAGTGAATCAAGCACTCCAGTCCAACAACGTAATGTCTGTCAACAACACCCAGGATTTTCTCCTATGCCAGCTGCTACACGTTGCCAACTTTGTGATTTAAATGTAACTTAGACCCCTAAAAACCCTTAAAAATTCCCTTATTTTTAAGTTTGACTCTCCAGCACAACTTTCTGTTCATTTTCATGCTGATCATATTTTAATGCGTCATGGAAGGGATTTTCGCTGTTCTAGACGTAATTGTGAAAAAGTGTTCCCTTCGAGAGAGTCGCTAAGAGCTCATATTTATGCGCACTTTTTTGGTGGATCCGATGGAAGGGAAATTGATAATCATCTACAGGTACTTTTTAAGAAGGAAACTGATTGATACTTATTTTTTTAAATATTTGGATATTTAATATGCGCATATGATCAAAAAATTTTGAGATCATGTTTAATTTCTCTATACATTCTCTCATTCTACCAATTCCCCTTTCATTTGTGGGGTTACTGTAGCTTGATTTACCTAAGTATTTTCTTCCTTATTTCATTGTTTGTTTCTTGGAAGTTCTCGGATATTTGGAATCAAACAGAAGAATCCTGGGTTCTTCTTACTATTGGATATAAGCCTTGCCTGTCAGCTTCCCCCTCTCTTTTGGCTAGGCGTTCAACTGCTATTTCTATTTCTGACTTGAGTTCAGTTTCAAGACTTTCCTTTTTTTGACAATATTTTTTATTTAGGTATCTGATCTAATCCCTATATTTTTCTAATTTAAAATTAAAATTTTCTAGACCTAATTTCATTAAAATTACTTTCCTAGGCACTTCCATTTGCCTCTGCTGCCGCTTCCTGTCCAGCTTCCCCCTCTCTTTTGGCCAGGCGTTCAACTGCTCCATCAGCACCCCCACCATGTGCTCAAAGTCCGGGAGTACCAGAAGAATCACATTCAGCTATCGGAAGTCAATTAGCAATTGGAGGGGGGCTAAATAACAACAATAATCATTCATTTTCTTCTCCTCCTTCTGTTGCTTCTTCTTTTGTTTCTTCTGGGATTACAACACCTAAAACAACTGGAAGAATAAAAATTCCTCCAAATCGGCGAAAGGGAGAATATACTAATAATAATAATCAACATTTAAATAATGATATTAAAAGAAAAGAAGAAAATACAGCAACAAATCCGTCTTTGTTACGTTGCCAATTTTGTTCTGAACAATTGCCTGATGTTCAGGCTTTACAGGTAGAAATACAGTTGTTTGGAATAGGGTAACTTCCCCGTCCTCCGACAATTTTTTTTTGGCAAAACCCCGGCCCGAACTCTCAAGTCTCTAACCCGGCAAACCCTGATCCCTGACGATCCCTACTCCGAAGGCTTGGGGAGCTACCCTAGTTTGGAAGATGAATAAATTAACCTTGGTAATAAATTAGTAAATTTAGAGGGGTAATCCTGATGGATTTGAAAGTCTTTTGAGATAAATTATGAGCTGGGACCTTAAGGTCGATTTAACATTCTACCTATGTCCTTTAAATTATAAGTCGTTGGTGAGATGGTGAGAAATTTGACTAGAGACCGGACCGAGCCGAGATCTTGGGCAAACTCTTTGTTACCAAGTTCAAGACCTCCCTAACTCTCAATTGTCTTCAACTATCCTCTGTTGATATATATTTTTTTCTATCCATGGATATATTATTTTAAGAATACCTTTAGCCCCTCGTTTTAAATTAAAAAAATTTCTTCTAAAAAAATTTTTTCTAAAAAATTTTTTTGAAGACTCATTGGGTAAAACAACACATGGCTCAACTTACACGTCCCCACGTTTGTGTAGAATGTGATGCTGGATTTACAACAGAATTAGCATTACAAGCACATCGTGAACGACAACATAATTTATCTACTAATAATAATGGAATAAATTAAAATTGAACGAAAATTTTAAAAATTTCTTAGAGAATTAATTTTTTAAAAAATATTTTTTTCTATTTAATATTTCTGTTTTTATTTTTTTTATTTTTTTTTAATTTTTATATTTACTATTCGACATGACAGATTTTTTTAAATTAAAATTTTGTTATGGAAAAGTGGATTTTGATTATTAAAAAAATTTTTTTTGTTAATTTTCTTCATTGTTTCAAAAATAAATTTTGCTCAAAAAATTTTTATTTTATTGCCAAAATCCACCCTTTTCCATTTTTGTTATCTCCATACTTTTTTTTGCGCAAGTCCCTATGTATTTCTTGTTTTTTTATATTTTTGCATGCATCTAGCAATGTATATAATAAATAAATTTTAATAAAAAAATATTTTTTATTTTGGATAATGTTTTTATAATAGGTATTTTAAGTTTTATTTGGGTCGGTCCTTATCTTTAAGAGGCAGTTGATCTTACTTAACTTCCTCCTGTTACCTTGACTTCTTAACTCTACATATGTACCTATAGCATATTAACATAGTTCCTGTTTATTACAGTCAGGTATGACTACATTGTCGCCGTACTTGTTTGTCAAGTTGACTTCTGATTTTCCTTATAATAATTCTCACTTTCGCCTAGTCTTACACCACGTGATTCACCCATAGATTCGCTTAATACCCTGACTTCTTATCGAGATTTTATATGATTTTTTATGTTATTTGTTATTTATTTTTATGTTATTGATAGTCAACACCTTAGTAATGTTCAACTACTTGAAAAAATTTTTAGAGGATCAAAAATCATTAAATTCAATTAGTTTTTAACTAAAATTTAAATTTTCTGTGTCAAAAATTTATTAAAATTACTATATAAATAATTTTTATATTTGTACATATCATCAAATTGAAGCAAGAACCGGTTGTTTTGAATTATTAAAAATCTATAGATTTAACAAAAAAAAATTTTTTTTTGAAGGATTTGGCATTATAAATATCCCTCCAAATACGAGAGAATAAAAAAAAATTTATTTTTTAATCCCTAAAAACATTTTTCGAGAGAAAAAGCTTTGTAAAAATTTTGAGGATTTTTTAATAAAAAATATTTTCCCTTTTAGCGCAAATCCCCGTATCTTTTTCACATTTTTAAACGACCTGTTTACGCCCTGGACTGTGTCCATTTATTTAATTCTGTTTTTATTTAAATAAATTTAAATAGTGAAAGTTTTTGTTTAACAAAATTTTGGTGAAAACTGGCTTTTAAACTGTTCTGGAAAGTCATAAAACTTGTTAAATTTTGGTGAAATTCCAATTACAACTTTCATTTTGATTTTTTAATTGAAAAATTTTTTTAGAATTTATTTAAAAATAATGGAAAGAAGATTGCCTTCAATTTCTGATTTTTCTATTAATTTAATTTATTTATTAATGGCTTTGAAGTTACCTGCTTTAATTATTCTGATTTTTAACGACAAGGCTAAAGGTATTTAATATTCTGATTTTAATGTTTAATTGAAAATATAAAAATCTGAATTAATTTGAAATCAGAATTATTCTTAGGTTAAAGAAATTCTGAAAATCAGAATTGATTTATTAATCAGAAATCAGAAACTCAGAATTAATTTTCTATTCAGAAAAATCAGAAAACCAGAATTTTAAATCAGAATTATTTTTTCTGAAAATCAGAATAGTTTAAAATCAGAATTAATTTATGAAGATCAGAATTAGTAATTTAAAAACCAGAATTATCCATTTTCAGAATGCTTTTAAAATTCTGAAATATTCAAGTTATATTTTCCCCTATAGAAAAGTCGTACTTTTTACTTCCACAAATCTAATTATAATTCTGTTACGTCAAAAATTAAAAATTCTGAATTATTCTGAAACTTTTATTTAAATCTTTTTATCTCCCACAATTTAAGGTTGTTTCCCGTTACAACCATCAATGTCCCCTACCTGCTTCCCACCTTCAACAGGTTGTCCCTCTGACAGTTATTCACCTTCTACTTATGGATCCGAACCTTCTCCCTATTATTCTTATGGTGAATATCAACCTCCAGAAGTTTATTCTTATCCTTCCTCTCCTTATGGATCTCCCCAACAACCTTACTATCACGCTTCTAAATCTCGTACAATGCCTTCTGTGGCTGAAGACTCTCCTGCTAATCAATTGAAAAGCAGTCCAAGTCTGGATTCTTGTATTAGACGATATCCAGATACTCGACTTGTCTGTGCTTTACCTTTTGAAAGGAGAACACCAACAAATGAGAAGGAATGTAAAAAGTAAGGGATTTTTGTTTATGGTGCACAAGAGGCTGATTCCTAGCTAGGATATTAGGGTCTTTTGTATTTTGATTAAGCTGGAGCTCCTTATTTTCGAATTTCTTCCTCAAATATTTCTATCCTCGAATTTTCCAAAATTGGAACTCGGGGCTTTCACTCTGAATTATCTCACATAGAACCATATTCTTATTTAAATGGACCTGATTAAAAGAAAAGCCGAGTCGAGTTTCCTGTCAAGTTTCAAAATTTCTCCGGTTTGGGTTTCAGATAACCTGACCCATTCCTGGTTGGCTCAAAGAATATTTCTGGCTAAATCCATGAAAGTGATGGTAGTTAAAGCATTACAGCTTTGATAAAACTTCCAAGTCCTCTGCACCTAAACAAATTTCCAAAAAATTTAAGGAATTGTCTCAATGTCGGGCCTCGTTGCCGTAGCTTTCAGTATGACCCGGCTGGCAACGTCTGCGATCTGTTTGAGCATTCCCTTGCCCCATCAACCTCTTCCGGACAAACAACACTGCAACCACCACCATCCTCCCCCTCTGATCCTTTTGCAGCTTTGGATGATTGGGATAACAAAAAATCCAAAAAACATTCTTTAACCGTAAAAATGCTGTCTGCAACAAAGTCAAAAATTTCAAGAGGACAGGAGAAGAGGTTTTCGCTTCACAATGGAGTTCCTTTGGATGAACATAGTCAATCATTAGCTTATGGAGCGAATTTAGATGAACGGAATTCTGGTTTGATGGCACCTATTGGCGGAGGAAATGAGTAAGTTTTATAGTGATGATTGGACTACTAGTGGGTTATGGAGGATAGAGTTCAAATGGAAGGTTTTAAACAATGTCTGGGATTGGACTAGCAGATCCGGATACGATTAAGCCTGGATATTCGAGAACTCTAGTCCTAGTTTTCCTCAGACCTGTGTTTGGATATTGATATTGATAATATTAACATGCCTTCGGATATCCGCATGTATCCGCCGTATATATCCGGATATGGATACCATTACCCGTGTCCATGCACAGGTCTGGTTTTCCTGACATTCTATATCTTTGTCCTTCTCTCATTTTTGGTTATCTAAAGCATATGAGTACCAAGTAGCGCCGGGGAGATCTCTCTTTCTCATAAATTGGGGGAGTATCTAAATTCCACAATTACATAACCAAACCAAAAGATATATAGCAAAAAATTTTAAAGCCTTTCTTCATCCACATCTCATTGTGTCCCGATACTTGAACGAAAGGTCGGAGTTGTTTTTACTGGGCTAGAGCCAGGCTGTGAATCTGTCGGTTTGGATGAAGGGGAATACGAAGGAGATGAGGGAATAGGAGAACAAAAAGACGGTTATGAACAACAATTATTGGAAGATCTAGAAGATTTAAAACCCAAAGCTAGTCCACCTCCATTAACCACCAAAGCAGCAACAAATCTTCAGAAACAAGAACTCGAGCCTATGACTACAACTTCTGTTGGTAAAAGTAGAAAAGAACAGACTACAACAGATAAATCAAAAAATGGGGGAGATATTCAAGAGGAGGTTGATGCTTCTTTGACAAAAACAAAGGATTGTCAAGAAGGACATAAAGCTTATATTCAGGTAGGAAATTGTAAATAAGGTTTTGTAGAGGACATTCAATCATTATGGGATAAGAAGATAACTAACTACCTGTCGATCTTTTAAATTTTTCAATGAAATAGAATGAACTAGTGATTGGACCGGGACCGGCCGTTTAAGAATTT
This sequence comes from Meloidogyne enterolobii, assembly GCA_963681835.1. Classification (NCBI taxonomy): domain Eukaryota; kingdom Metazoa; phylum Nematoda; class Chromadorea; order Rhabditida; family Meloidogynidae; genus Meloidogyne; species Meloidogyne enterolobii. The sequence continues at coordinate 351,344 of CAVMJV010000071.1, forward strand.
CGTTATCCAGATCGATCCTCAACTTAGGTATCTAAACCCTAAAATCAATTCGCAAAGACAGAAATTACTTACCTTTGAAATTAAGGTATTCCTGCCATTCAGTCGATTTTCCTGACATTATGTTTCATACAAATCTTTCAAAAACCTTTCAATTAACTTGGATTTAAAAAATTCACTAAATATCTTTCAAAAAAATCAGAATCTTATTTCAAGTTAATCGACGGTATTTCACTAATCGGCCAATTACCTCTTCTTCAAGCAGTACAATTAGAATCTGCTGATGTTTGTCTTCAAGTCTGCCGTCAAAATAGAGTTACTTCCTTATGTTAATTTTCAATTCTAATTTTTCTTAAAGAATCTGGATGGCTTTGTTTTACCAAATTCTTGTCGTTCAGCCACTTTTCATAGGCAATCTGGCCGTTGTGAATTGTTAAATGATTCAATTTCGCCTAATGGTCCTCTTCAATATATCCCAAATCCTGACTCTCTTTACTTTGAAAAACTGTGTATTCCAAGTACACTTTTGTAGAAATTTTATAGAAAAATTAATTTTTGTAGAATCAGACTTAATTTCTAATTGTGAGGATGTTATACATAGAATTCCTCAGCATTATTTGGACTCTAGAAAGAAACAAAGTGACGGGGCTGCAGTTAATGCTCAAAACCAGTTGGAATGTATTAGACAGTGTATTGGAGCTAAGGTAAGTTTTATACATTTTAAAGGTGTGCGGACATATCAGGACGGACATATCGGGATTGGTGTGACAAAAATAATTTCTTCCTTGTTTACATTTGTTCCAAGACCCAGTGACCGTAGGTCCCGAAAGCAGTAAAGTAACTGTTCTTACATTGAAATATCCCGATATGTCCGTCCCGAAATGTCCACTTGCCATTTTAAATTTACCGTATATGCTCGCGTAATTACCTTTTTTCAAATATGACAATAATTTCGCAGGGTAATTATTAGAGCATTTACGCTAATTAGATTACAGTTCGGTTCTTCGGGTTCGGTTCCGGAAATCCGAAAACTTCGGTTCGGTTCTTCGGTTCGGTTCGGATCCAAATATCCGAAGATTTTCCAGGAACCGACAACCCTAGTCAGCCCTTTTATAAAAAAATTCCTTGGTTTGGTATATTTGGGCCAAAAAATCACCTAAAATTGAGGGTAACTATTAATTGGTGTACTTCTTAAAATTGAGGTCTGACTGTATTTAAAGTTTATTTAATCCAGAGTTTATTTTTAAGAGCAAATTAGGCTTTGAATGTGCATCAGCAAGTTTCTTCTTCGACTGGCAAGGCGATAATTGCTTCCTAAGCAGATTTACACGCCTCTCTAGATCTGATTTGTATGCAGCAGAAAGAAAGGAATTGGTGGATTATATGGAAATACCTCCTTGCTTTAGATTATCTGGTAGATTTTCTTATAAAATCTAGGAAGTACAGAACCCTCTTACCGTAACACTAGAGACTAAGCCCTTGAGGCGTCAATTCCTCCCTTTCCCCCTCTCAAGTTTATTTTCCAGTAAATAATGTCAGACAAAGGGATGTATTAACAACTAATTACCCTTCATCTTCAACCTCATCCTCTTCTTCATTTTCTTCCAACGAAAAAGAAGAATCTATTGAAGATACTTCATTTACATTAAAAAATGATTGGAGTGCGTGTATTGGAGGCATACGTTGGAGACCTAAATTAAATTGTAGCATTGCTACTACTAAAAATAATAATTGTTTAGAATCTGAAGCTTGTTCAGCAACGAATAATCGTAAAAAAATTTTAATTTTTGGGAAATTTTGAGCATAATTCCGACTTAGTGCTATTTTTAATTAATTATCAAGTGTCATCTAATGCCTAATGTTAGCATTATTTCTTAAAATATTTCCAAGTTTGAATCGTGATTAGGATTAAGACCTAAGACCTAGCACTTGGTCTTAGGCTCAGGGTCTAATAATCTAGAGGAACCGTCCTTGTTGGAGCATCCTCTCTGGCCTGAAGGACATTCCCAAAGGGACCGTCTGAAGCATCCTCCCCCTAACAGTCTGGAAGGAACATCCCCACTATCTACTTTAATAATTTTTTAAATTTACGTTATTTTCTAGAAGCAAAGCCTATAGCTCCAAGCATTGAAGTAGCCAAACGATTTAAGGCCCCAGATGTTAATTCGCTTGAGGCTAGGTATTTTGATAAATGTTTAAAAATAATTAATAATTTATTTCTCAGTTTATATGGAGAACAGGATTATGAAAATCAAAAAGAAATAAGTTTCTTTGGACCTCCACATGAAAATACTGATACTAAATCAAGTAAATTTTAGGAGTTATATTCAGATAAATACACGCGGAAAGCTTAAATCGAAATATAACTGAACTCCTACTCATTGTAATTTGAGACCGGAGTTGTGAGGCGATAGGGATTCGAGAATGATATCTTGAAAAAGATAATGATAATCGAGGGTTAGAATTGCCAGTTCTCGATTTTCGACTATTCAGAATCGAAACGAAAAACCCTACGTTCTTTGGGATTTTCCGAAAAATCCTTTTGGTTGCTTGTTGAAATAAGATTGCTAAGATAAGACGATTTATAAAAATTAGACAATTTGAGACATTAAACTAAGATAAATCCATGACCCTTATAAATTAATTTGTTTAATTTTTAGATAATTTGTTAAAATCAGAAACAAAACCAAATTGTGATCCAACAAAGGATTGTTGCCCTATAAGTGAAGGAAAAGGAGGAATAAAAGGAATGGTGCGCGGATGTTCTTTAGGCACTAGAAGGTTACTACCCAATGGAAAGTCAGTTAGTTGTGTACCTGACAAGTGCCATTGAATAGAAAAAAAATATTTTTTAATTCAAAATACCTATATTTAATTTATATTTTTGAAAATAAGTATTTATTTAAATAGTTTTAAAGTTTTGAAAATTTTAATCCTTGAGACTAGGCAAAATGTTCCGCTCAGACTAGGATTATTCTCATAAATTAGGGGATGTTATTTGGAAATGTTCTATCCACACAAGGGATATTCCTTTCTGACTAGACTAGAAGGGATGTTCCCTTCTCTTTAGTCCCCCGTTCTTGGAACAACTTACCCACGGAAGCTCTTTCGAATGAGCTGTTCAAAGGATATCGTTAAAGAAACCATACGTATCAAAATCGTAAAATTACACTAGAAACGAATGAGAGGAGAGATTCCATCTTTCTACTCAAACCTGATCAGGATTGATAGTGATAGTTCACCTAGAGCATTTAAAACGCTTCGGGGGGGGGGGGGGGGGGGAGGGGGGGTTAATGTTTAGCAATAACTGTCAGGAGGTCGCAGGTTCAAATCCTGCCCGGTGCTACTCTTTCTTAATCCATCTAATCACCTAATCTCACATTTAAGAAAAAATCAAATTTTTTACATTAATACAATTTATTCATCGTTAACTCACAAAAATTAGCGAAGCATATACATTATACATACATACACATTAGCATAGAAATCACAACAGCGGGAAACACAAGAATAGCAATGTGGTATTGGGATGAGTAAATAATATATTTGGGTATATACATACAACCTGACAATATGACACCAATACGGTAAAGGACAATTCAGAGTGAAGAAGAAATTCAGAGGGGGGTACAGATAGTAGTTTCCTATGTACATTACAAGGTGATAAGGGGAGAATAGAAGTGGGGAATAGATGTGATATTCTGATTATTCCTCTCCTCCTTCTTCGCCTTTGCCTTCATCCTCTTCCTTGCCGCCTTCTTCCTTCTCATCCTTCTTGCCTTCTTCCGCTCCCTTCTCGCTCTTATCGCCGCCCTCCTTCTTCTCGTCGCCGCCCTCCTTCTTCTCATCGTCGCCGCCCTCTTTCTTCTCCTCATCCTTTGCGCCTTCCGCAGGTTTGTCTTTGTCAGCCTGAAAAATAAAACACATGTAAGCAAGTCAAAAAATAATCTTTTTAAAACTCACGTCGTCTTTCTTCGATTTCTCTCCTGGTTTCTCGGCTCCAGCAGCGCTTTTCTTGTCCGCTCCCTCAGCAGCCTTATCCGCCGGTGGCTTCTCATCTCCAGCCTTCGATGTCTTCCCATCTCCTGGACCCTTCGCTTTTGCATCGTCCTTCTTGTCGTCCTCTTTCTTCTTGTCGTCGTCCTTCTTGTCCTCACCAGGCTTAGCAGCAGCAGGTGCCGGAGCGCCAGGCTTTGCACCAGCAGCAGCAGGAGGAGCGCCAGGCTTTGCACCAGGTGGTGGAGGAGCTCCCGGTTTAGCGCCAGGAGGTGGTGGAGCGCCAGGAGCACCAGGGCCAGCAGGAACGCCAGACTAAAATGAAAAACAAGGAATTTATTAATACACTAATAAGATTTATTCAGTAAACTCACTTTTTTAGCTGCCTCAGCTGCCTTTGCGATAGCGGAAGGAGTACCAGGCTTTGCACCAGGAGCGCCAGGTGGAGGAGCGCCAGGGGCGCCAGGAGCACCAGGTTTCGGAGCGCCAGGAGCGGCCGGCGGTGCACCAGGTTTCGGAGCGCCAGGTCCAGCAGGTGGTTTCGCTGCTCCAGGTTTCGCTGCTGCTCCAGGCTTTCTAAAATGAAAAAAGGAATCAGATCAGTATGAGCTTTGAATACAAAAAAATAAAACTCACGCGGGCGGCTTTGCAGCTGATTTTGCCGATGGTGGCCCTTTTAGCGATGCTCCTTCTTCCGGTGGTGGTTTCATCTCTGTACCTGGAGCCTTCTTCTTCTTCTTGCAGCATTGCGCGGCGAGCATGGTTGCAACGAAGAACATCACCAGATATTGACAGCCGAACACGAGCATGCGGATTGCCTCTGGAGATAACGAAGATATGTCCATCGTGCAGCAATCGAAGATACGAGTTTTGTGACGAAGTAGTTATGTGTTGTTGGTAGAAGTATTACAGAAAGCTGAGCTTTTATACTACCGTATTGTGAGGGGGCTTTTATATCATGCCCCTTTGAGTGACACTTGACGAGAGTTGAGGGACGAGGGCTAAGGATGAGAGCAATTAGAGAAGAGAGAGTTATTGGTCGCACAGTACTGAATCTCAATTGTAGGAAAAGGAAAAAAAGAAAAAAATCCCTATGAACAACTTCCTCTTATGTCATTGGACTTGCCCCGGTTGGAATAACATACCTAACTGTTTTTGGAAGAATATCCTCCATATTGGAACTTATGTATAATGGGGAATTCACCTTATTTGGAACTGTTTTTGGAAATTTTACACTCGCGCCAAAACGACCCCAACCCCAGCTTTGGTAACTTCTTATCTAGTTACTAGAGTTCGAACTTTTCACTTTGCCGGGCCCGGTATCCGGGTTTTTTTCTTCCAATCAGACCCGGGCCGGGCTTCCGGGCTAAAAACCTCGAAAACCCGGAAGCCCGGAAAAACCGGATTTTTTTACACCCGGGCCCGGACCCGGTTTTTTCAAAATTCAAAAAATGATCAAAATTTAGCTTTTTCGCTGAAATTTTTCTTATTTTGAATAAGAAATTATTAAAATTTGGTGTCATCTTTCATCTATACGTGTTTACTAAAAGGATTTAGAGATATTAATCTGAATTTAACGGATTAAGGGAAATATTGGTGGATTTGGCAGGATCTGGAGGGATTAATATGGATTTACAGGGATTAGATAGTCCAGATATACCTCTAAATCCTCGATATCCATCTCTATAATTATTTAATCTGGGGAGGAGGGTCTTCTTGTTTATCAACTTCCCCTGTTGATGGAACAACCTTCACTTTTGTTGGAACTTCCGAGTTACGAGGGCTTTTCCTATATCATCATACTTCCGACAACTCCGACTTACGTTAACTTTGTCAATTTCTGACCAAACCGTGTTTGGACAACTTCCTTAATCATTGGAATAAGCTTCCCGATTGTCGGAACAATATCCCCCATTGTTGGAACAATATTTCCGGGGTGTGCAAGTTGGGCAGCGGTAGGTTGGCATGCTCCCAATCTGGGGATTTGGTGGTGTTAATGTCGGTTTGGAGGATTAAGGTGGATATCTGGGATTTACTTTGTTTGTGGGATAAATGTGGTTTAAATATTATCGTGGGATTCTGCAGAGTTAAGAGCCAAATCGGCAATTTAGAAGGATTTAGGAATAGGTCTATGAAGAATAAAACATTTTATCAGCGCCGCAGGCGAAAATTTTTGAATTTTTGGATGATTAAGGAGTCAGAATCGACCAAAAAGTCAGAATATTTTATAAAATTTACTCAAAATTGGACCCGGGCCGGGCCCGGGTTTTTCAGATGCGACCCGGGCCGGGCTTCCGGGCTAAAAACCTCGAAAACCCGGAAGCCCGGAAAAACCGGATTTTATCAAAATACCCGGTTTCCGGGCTACCGGGCCCGGAAAACCCGGTCCCGGGCCCGGCCCGGGTTCGAACTCTACTAGTTACACTAAGGATTTGGAGCCCTACACTAAGGTTACACTAAGGACTCAAAACAGAGAATAAAAGCACATCTTTTAACCCGCCTGTTATCTCCCTTATTAGCAGAGCTACATTAAATTTAGATAAATGGCAAAACAAAAATTTAAGCTCGAATCAAAACAGTGAATATAAACATTTTAGACAATTTTAGAATTTATGAGTTTTTCCAAATAAAAATATATTTTCTTCCAAAATATTTTTTATCTTGACAAAAAATGACGAATAATTTCAACAGGTATTGGCACCTAAAAATTTAAAATTTTTTTAAATTTTGTTCTAATATTACAATAATTGTAGAATTTTTCTCAGCAGCCACAGAATTTAAAGTTTGTAAAAATCTTAATTGTAAAGCTGCAGGTGAGTCAGCTAGCATTGTAGCCGCTTCTTTTAAAGAATTACTTGCTCTTTGTTCGCCTTCTGCCGCTATTACCTTTAAATTTATTTTTGAATTTTCTCTTATTTGTATCAGAACACCTTTGCTCTAGCTTCTCGTGTTGCTTCAGCCTCAGCAGCCATTGCTCTTTGTAACTGCAGTGGAAGCCGTACATCCTTTCTAATAAGTATTTTAAGAGTTTGAATTATTACAAAGTTAATTCCCTAATAAATACTAGAAGGGAAAGACTATGAAAATTTTAAAATTCTCAGCCATGAGGCAAGAAAATGGATTTAAGGGTTTTGTTAAAATTCGTTTTACAACGAATTGAGAGCTCTGCTGGGAGTTCTCAGAAGAGGTAAGCATCCCTCTCTATCTACATACAACCCAAATCCAATTGGAGAATATTAGTCGAATCTACCAAACACCCCCCTCTCTTTCCCCTCTCCCAAAAACCCTCTGCAATTTCTTGGGGAATATAATCTACCTATATATATATATAGGTAATTTAATTTTATTTAATTTTGAAGAGATTTGTTTAATAAAAATTAAATTATTAAAAACGGATTTACATTTCTACTCGTTCCACTTTAATTCCCCAAGAATCGGTTGCTTCATCTAGCAGTGTCTGCATTGTCTAAAAGTTTTTAATTGAAAGGATTTAAAATAATCCAAATAACCAAAGCTATTGAATCCCTATCTGAGAGAATTTCTGCCAAAGTTTTTATTCCAAGCCTTTAATTTAAGAAAATAATTATTCTAGAAATCCTGATTAAACCGATTGCAGGCTAACCTCATTTATAGATACCCAGAAAATTATGTAATAGGGAACAGGGATGGGTCGGCTTGAGAAAAAGGTCTAACCGGGTTTCGGAGAATTTTCAAAATTTTCTTGCATTCGATTTCAGGTAACCCGATCGATCCCTAGTAGGTGGCCGTACCTTCTATTTACGGCACGATACCTTCTATTTAAGGTATTCCTTATTATAAGATAAGATAAGCCTCAAATGGGTATCTAAAAAGAGGTTCGACTGTATATAATTTACATATTTCTCATTGTAGTTTGAGCTAATAAGCGAGTAGAGTGATGCGCATTTTCAACGTTGGCAACACTACAAAATTTTTCATAAATCCAAAAATATTCTTTTCCCCAACCTAACAGTTGCATTCATTATTCTATAATATACAACAGCATCAACTGAGACAGTAACAGAGTCTCTAGTAAGAATTTCTTGAGGAGGCACACTAAAGGAAACAGTGCGCAAGTCAACTCGAACATAAGATTCTATACAAGGCATTACCCAGAAAATGCCTGAAAAATAAAATTTAGATTCTTTGAGAGGATAAGCAAGATAGCACCTCTTTAGTTTTTTACCATTGTGGACCTAAAGCTATCCTACTGACTGACGTATTAGAAATTAAAAAAGACACCTGTGTCTACTAACTAGAGGTTCTAATTAGAGGTTCTATTAACGATATGGGTTATCAAATCTGTAAAATAGAAAGTAAGTGAAACGTGAAATCCGTAAGATAGAGGTCAAGATCTATAACATACTTGGTCGATAAGATAAAGTGTATTACGTACAGCGTTTATAAAATAGAGGTTTTAAGATAACGAATGATTCTATTAAATAGTAGAGGGAGCCATAAGATTGAAGGTTTATTGGATAAAAAATCTTGTAAATTGAGATCATACAGGTTCTTGTAGCCATAAGAAACATTCACCTGGTCCTTTCGAACCTCCACCAATTAGCCTTCCCAACCGAAATATAACAGCTCTCTCATATTCTTTAACAACTTTAAGGCAAAAGCAGACAGAAACTGGGAAAGTAGCCAAAACAATTAGCCAACCCAAAAACCAAAACCCCCATTGACATAACCAACTGCTAGTATCTCCATCATAATCACCAGCACCTTTTGGGTAATAAGAAAGTTTGAGTTGGGCAAGTGATTGACGTCGCATTTCTCTTTCTTCCTTAAAAATAAGATTTTAACCCATAGTTTTAGGGATTTGAGGATCGATTCAATTAATATCTTGAAAAATCTTAATCTCGATAACCGAGATTTTTGAGTGAGATCTCGTTTTAATCCTCTCTAACTTCGTGTTTTTTAATATCAGGCGACATCCTTAAATGGGTACAGCCCAAAAAGGCGCGCAGCCATAACTTGCTGGAAAATGTCTGGCTTTATACATTTTGGTACCAATCTCCCTAGCTCGATGAGAGGAATTGTTTAATACTAAATCTGGTAAGATAAAAAATCTTGAAGCAAGTTATGGGTTTGTAATTTTATGGCCGAGCGTCGGTTTTGGCGTGTCCCTCTTTAAATGGGTTTTTGAATATGACTTATGGCTTTTTATGGATATGACTTAGTAGAAGGTGCTTATCTCCTCGGTTCTTTAATTAATGAAAGAGTCAGTAGGATCAAATAAGAAAATTGGAGTTTCCCCATACCTTTGCAAATATCAACGGATTCAAAGTAAAACGTCTCCCCATTCTTGGACGCCCTCCAGATTGACTATGCCTAGGAGTGTTTAAAGCACTTGGAGTAAGAAAATAACTAGGACTTCCAGCACCACTACCAGTACCAGTCATTTGTTGTTGTTGTTGTTGATGGCTACTTTCTGGGGTTAAAAAATGTGATTGTTGCATTAAGGGAACACGCTCTCCAGCAATTATTTGGTGTTCCTCTTCCTCTACTTCTTTTGGATTTTGATTATTTCCAGCAGCAAAAGAAGCGTGTGGTGGGGAAGAACAACGCGAAGATGTTCCCGATGAGAGAAGTGAGGATGACTCGTCTGGATTGGATCCACAAGTTCCTGAAAATTTGAATAATATTCAATGAATTAAGGGGAGATTTAAGAATTTATGTGAGGGATATCATTATTTTCTCTCTAATAGGATAGCATAGGTTTTCACTCTAATACGAGTTGGTGGTGATTTTTAATAATAAAGCAGCTGAACCCATTCAGAAACTAGCAAAATTGGGATAACAAAGGAAAGAATAAACCCGAGAACTATCCCACGAAGGGGTATCTCTCGGAAGGGACCCTTCCTAGAGTGTAAGGGATTTTGGGAAGGGTGATTCCTTCGATTAATTACACTATTAGCTAAAGATTGAAACAATGATTACCCAGGGTAATTAATCAAGAAAATAAGAGTAACCAGATTTAAAAGAATCTTACTTTACTTATCAAATGAATTTTTAAATGAATTTTTGAATTTTTAACTCTAGGTGGCTTGAAACTTTGTTGACAACCTAAGAATTATTTTCCTTCCTTCTCAACCTTCCACAAACTCTTTTCATTTCCAAATACACCTAATATTTTTTTCTAATCTCCTACTCTCGTCATATCCTTGTTGATTTCCAGCAACTCCCCTCACAGCATCCCCTCGTCTCCTAAAGGAAGACGGAGCTGAACGGAAGCGATTCAAAGGAAGAGGCTCTCCAACATTTTCGGAAGGATTAGGGTCGAGTAATTTCATTTTAGAGAAATTAATTTTTTCTAAAAAAATAAAAATAAGAAAAAAATGGGAGAGGAAAACAATTTTTTATTTCTTTTATTTTTTTATTTAATTAGCAGTAATGGAATAAATAAAAATAAAGGAGAAAAGGCTGTCCAAGACAAGGACATTATTTTAAAAAAACAAATCGTGAAAAATAAAAATTTTTTTGGTAGAATAACTGAGTAGAAATAAGGCAAATTTAAAATGTTTTGCTAAAGTGAGTTTTAAAAATGTTTCAAATTAAGACCTTATTTAATTAAAGTTGAGAAGCCTAATTAGAATTAGGCTAATAAAAAAGTCGGGTATCACAGATTTGGCCAAAAAAGACTCGAAAATTTTGAAAACGGCAATAATACTATAAATATGTTAAACAATTGTCAAATGCAATGCACTGACTTTGGTAACTTAAAATGAAGGTAGGATAAGTTAGAAATTGGAATTTAAAGGTGGAAAGAATTTTTTAGTTTAAATTTGTTATGATAGTGTAAGTCTTTTGAGCTGAAAAATTAGAAAAATTCACGTTAAAATGAGCTGTACATTAATAATATGGAGATATCGGAAGTATGCCTAGGTATCCCCTCCCTACACTCCCTCCCTCCCCATAATCAGGAACTAACCACGTTTAAAAACCCGGATTGTAATGGGAATATAAATTAACTCGACCGTAATGAAATTAAATTCAATTTAAATAATCTTGCCATTCGAAAACTATTTTGGCTATTTAACTAAAATTCCCTAAAAAATTATCTTGATTTAATTGAGGTCACGCAATCCTCTCAAAAATGTCCCCAAATTCATTTAAAACTTTTTTTAAAAATCCTCCCTCAAAAATACAACATTTCTTCCTTTTTATTTATTCACAAAGTTGGAAGATTTAAAGAGGCCAAGCTTATTTGTTTCCGCCTAGCGTGGACAGGCTATAAAAATAAACTTGGTTGACCGGAAAAGTTGAAAAAGTTGGGAGAAGGAAAAGGGGGTTATTTAAAAGAAATATGTAAATTACTCAAATTTTAAGAAAAAAATTTTTGAAAAAAAAATTTCAAAAATTTTTTTAAATTTTAATTAGAGACATTTAGGACTCTTGGTCTTAAGTCTTGAATTATGCCATTTATTAGGAGGTTTTCGGTCTTGAAGTGAGGTGAAATCTTGGTCTTTGCCTCAGCTTTTATGAGCTTTTCTAGACGTACACCCTAAGAATTAAATGTTTTGGATTCCTTAAAGAGTCTTGAGAGGTCTTAGAAAATTTTTATTCTTCGAAATATCTAAGTTAATATTCTTACCAATTAATATTTTTGTGCTTTTCTCAACATTTTCAATATCTTCTTGTGAGGGTTCTTGAACAAGTTGAATTTTTGGAATTTTCATTTTATTTTTAAATTATTTCTTAAAAGATTATGAGAAGATTTTTAATAAAAAAATAAAAATTTTGGAAACATTTTCGAAACAAAAAAATAAAAAAATAAAAAATAAGTTTATTATTTCTAAGAAAATAAAAGTAAAATATTTTCGAGAACTATTGCCAACAAAAATATTTTTTTCAAAAAAATATTTTCTTAATATATTTCCTTGATATGCTTCATTTGTTTTTTTGCTTAAAATGCGCGTCTGTCATATTACTTAAAGGTATTTACCGGCCTCCCTATTTTAGCCTTGAGAAAGTCAGCTAAAAGTTATTCAAGCATAAAAGATGGAAATTTTTACCAACTTTTCCCCAACTTTTACTATTAACTTTTTTCGAACTTTGTTTCAACTTTTCTCCAACTTATTTCGAACTTCTTATCAGCCTATTTCCAACTTTTCTTCAACTTCTCCCAAACTTTTCTCAACCTTTCTACAAACATTCTTCAAACTTTTTTCCAGCAACTTTCTTTCCAACTTTCTTTCAAGCCTATTCTCCTACAACTTCTTTTCCTAAACTTAAATTTCCCCTAATTTTTGAGGTCATTTCACAGTCCAGTCATTTAACAGTCAAACTAATATGATTAATTTAAATTAACTAAAATTGCCCCAATTTTCAAATAAAATATTATTTTAAATATAAAATAACGGCTTTTTAGTCTAAAATTGTATTAAACTTAAAATAAGCTTTCTAACTAAAAAATAAAGGCAGAATTCACTTAAAAATACAAAATTTCGGTCAAAAATTATTTATATTTTTAGCTCAAGTATTAAAAAGCCTTGAATATTTTGACTATTAGAGGAGGTTTTTATGAGAAAGTTGCATTTTTTTCAAGTTTTGCACTATTGTTTTTAAAAAGGAAGAAAGTAATTTGAGCAGATGGAAGAAAATGAAAAAAGAAAAAGCAGAGACCCCCCCCCCCTCCCCCTCTATATTTTTTCTTTTATTTTTTGAATAACTGAATAGGGGGCTTTTGGTAGAAAAAAAAGAGAATGTCAGTGAAAGACTTTTTTTTTAAAAAAGTTGTCAAAATGAAAAAATGGAAGGAAATGTTTTGTTTTTTTTTTTTGAGAGAGGAAAATGTGGAAGGAAATTAGGGGAAATGAAAATAAATGTGTAGATTTTTTAAAAATTTTGAAAAGATTTGAAAAATAAATCAAAATTAATTAGGTTACATATTTTAAATTTTTAAGAAAACATTTTATAAAGAAAAATAAAGAAAATGTTAGAGAACTTCTCCATTATATACATATAGTCTTCTGTTCAACTCCTAACAACCCCGAATAAATTTTCAAGGTTAAATTTCTTCAGCTTCTTCCCTCTCTAACCATATAGAGTTTGATCCCGGTTGATTAAGAGTTCCGAATTGAAATATCGGAAACGAAAATTTCGGATATCCCAGGATTTTCCAGATACGTCAACACTAGAGTTACACCTCTTAATCTATTAATTATTTTCTTATTTGGCCCTTTCTAATTAGAAGGTTAGGGTTTTTGACCCAAAAGTCGGATATTGACTGACATGAAATTTATTTGAACTTATAATTCTTTCAATTGAACTTAACTGTTCAGCTCTTAAATAGATGTTCAAGAAAATAATTTGAAAATAAAATATAAAAAATACAAAAATATTATTTTTCTTGGAATTTATTTGAAAATTTATTTTTCTATAAATTACTTTTTTAGTAATAAACCCCAATTTACACCAGCCAAAATATACTTTACTTCCACTAATTTAATTTTATTTATTTTTGTTGCTATCTCAACATTTTTTTATTTTTAAAAAAAAAATTCTAATTAAAATTAATAAGTCTCTCCACAATTAAATTAAAAAAAACATTCCTTCCTTCCCCTCCCCCTTTAAAAAAATAACAAAAAAATTTCAACTTGCCCTCTAATTGAATTCTGACATGTTGTATTCTTCTACGGTCAACAATTACACTACTAGCTGTCCTATAACTGGTATTTTGTTGTTGTTGACTACTAAATATTATTGGAACATTCCCTCGTCTTAAACTTTCATCAGCAAATTCTCTTTCATTTTGAGGAGAATTGTTGTCTAAATTTCCTCCTCTAAGCCTTAAACCTCCTCCTCCACCCTCTGGGATTTCTTCTTCATTTACTTCCATAAATGAGAAAAAAATTTTTTTCTAAAAATGTTTAAATTTCAATGATTATATCAGAGGAAAATGAGAGGAATTGAGGAAAATCGAGGAAAAAATTCTGCAAAGGAAAATGAGGAAAAGGACTGGAAAGCTGGAAATAAAATATTTTTTAACAGATATTTAGTGTTAATATAAAATTTAAAAAAGATTTAATAATAAAATTGAAATTTTGGGTGATTACAGGGAAAAATAAGATCAAAATTTATTTTAAAAATAAACAAAATTCCGAAAAATAACTCTCAAATAATTACCCTAGGTAATTATTATTTCGACTTCTCGCGGGGGGGGGGGTATTAAAGAGATAGTGCTGAATTTGGGGTATATATCTAGACAAATTGAGGCCGAGGTTGATTTATTTATTTTTGTTCAATTAATTAAAATTCACAATGATTTTTTTACTATTTTTAATTTAGTATAATAAAAATAGGGGATAATTATTGAAAAGTGTAATTAGCATTTACTATAGCATATTTAGAAATTATCTAAGAATTCCAGGACGGAATTTTCTAAGGCTAAAAACCACAAAAATTCCAAGTCTCAACTAAATTTTACAACAAAAATATTTATGTAATTTGTCCAAAATCCATTCAAAAGGGAGAAGCAATCAATGGGATAATCGAATATTATTATTAGCTATTTGTCACAAATAACTACCAAAAAAATTATTTTAAAGTTTGTCCTTTCCCAAAGTTATTTTGGAGTGTAAAAATTTGTGGGAAAAAAAATAATTTGTTGAAAAAAGGGAAGAAGAAGATTGTCAAATGTTGAGGAAAACGTAAATTGGATTACACATATATATTAGCTGTTATATGAAAAAAACTGGAAGAAAACGCCCTCAATTGAGTTGAAGGAAAAAATAAGCTTCTTTAGAAAGCTATTTAAATGTGTAGAGCACTTGTGGTCATTAGTCTTTGTTAAAAAATAATTTTTAAATAAAGATAGGTGTCAGATAGAGGTGGGTCGGAACAGTCAGAAGTGTCGGAAATCGAAAGAGCCGGAAATCGCAAAGGCTCAAAAGCGGAACTCGGAAATCGGAAGGAAAAAACGACGGAAATCGCAAGTCGGAATTCCGACCCATGACAGGGATCTCGCCGACCCGATTCACGATTCCCGAAAATTGGTAATTTGGTTTTCTGTCGGCGCGAACCTTGATAGGTGTGTTGTAGCTAATAAAAATTTTGAAAAATAAAATTAAATTTGGAATTAAAATTTCATGAAAAAAACTGGAAGAAAACGCTTAAAAAAATTTTTTTAAGAAAAAATTCAAAAAAATTTTTTTTGAATTAGTATTCCTAATATGTAATGCACATGAAAAAAAGGTTCTAGAAAAAATATCTTGACCAAAATTAGCGGAAGAGCAAGATAATTTATCTTAAAAATTGAGATTTCAAAAAAAATTAAAGCATTAAAAAATTTTAAAAATAAATTAAAAAAAAAATAATTTTACAAATTTATTTAAATTTTCCCCATCATTTTATTTGCAAAATATTCTTCAATAGAAATTGATTTAATTAATTCTTTTCTCAAAATTAATTTTGATTTAATTTTCTTCCCTCCTTCATTTTTAATATCCTCATAAATACAAAAAGAATTTTCTATAGGTGTTTGTAAATTAATATTTGGAAGTTTTGATGAATTTAAATAGGGAGTTTGGGGATGATTTTCTTCGTTAGTTATTTGTAAATCAAAATGGTCTTTTGGCAGTCCAAAAAGTGCCTTAAAAATAAAATGTGAGGGAGTCATTTTTTTTAAATAAAAATTTTTTTTTTTGAAATCTTCCCCAAAATTTAACCAAAAAAAGTTGCTTTGAAGGATTAAATTGTCCTCTCTAAAGTGTCATTTCGGTAATTCTTCGGTTCGTATTCCCCATTTTTTATTTTTTCTTCCCTTTCTCCCTTATTTTTCATGTGGAAATTATCAAAAACTGTCGAATCAATAATCACGTAAACTTTCCAAAAAATCTCTTGAAAGGAAATTTTTATCGAAAGGCCAAATCTAATGAATACTATGTATGTTAAGGCTGTTTTTCTTATTGTTAGTTCAAGAAATCGTAAGATTATAATTAAATTTATACTCTTCAACCCCAGGTTCTGGTTAAATCCTTTTAGAAAATGGACCAAGAATTAATAGAACACCTTTTCACAAAAACAAACCTGAAAGTCCAAATCATTAATTAAGGATTCACTAATTTTTGATTTTTTAATAACTTGTTTTGGTGGCGCAATTGGAGTTTTAAAAAGAGAAGAACTTTGATCAGTATGGTCATCAGAAAATATTTCGAATCTGTCAATTTTTGACTTCTTTGTGACACTTAAATTAATTTAGAAAATTATTTTATGACCAAAATATGAAGTTAAAATTTTCTTTTTTTTTAAAAAAATAACTTAAAATTTTGCCCACTTAAGAGAAAATTAGAATCGTTCAGGAAAAAATAAAAAGGCGAAAAATTTTTCTATACGAGGGCTATTAAGATAATTTATAAAAACAAGGCAAATTACACTAGAATTCCAAGATAAAAAGAAACACAGCGGACACTATAATTGTAGTCCAAAATTCAGGCAATCTTGGAGAATTGGGATCCCTGCGAAAAAATTCTAAAAATAAGAAAAAGGGTTTTTCTAGGGTAAAAAATAGCTATCATTTGCATATTCAAAATTCGGTTCGGGATTCGACTTTTTTTCAAAATTTGAGCTCAGATTCGTATCAGCATATTATTTTACCCTAGAAAAACCCTTTTTTCTTATTTTTTAAATTTTTTTCGCAGGAACCCCGATTCTTCGAGATTGCCAAAATTCATGGATACATATTAGACCTAACAAAAATTTTTAATAACCTCAAAACTCCAGGCGGTCCTTGAGGCAATCGTATAATCGGTGCAAAATGTAAACGTCCAATTCCTCTAAGCCTTGAAAATGTTGTTCTAGCAGACTCAACAGAATCATTAAAATCTTCATTGTCTAATGGATTTTCGGGATTTTGTTTACAAATTGACATTATATTCGATTCGAGTTCATCACTAGCTTTGTGGACTAAATCTAATGGGACAGCGTTCATTTTTAGAGCAAGTTGAAGCTTCTCGCGTGCTTTATTCCACCATTCTATAAATTAAATTTTTAAATTTAAAATAATCTATATATTGGCTAATTTCCCAGTATAAAATTTTTTGCACATGTTAAAAAATTTTCCACGCTCCCGAATTTTCCATCATTTTTAAAAGAGGGCCTGCAACTATAAAACTCTTCTGATAATATTTCAGCTAAATAATCAATATCGAGTTTTTAGCCAATCAATCAAAAAAATTTTTAAGTAAAACGGAGAAAGAATACTTACTAACTTGACCATAGAGAGAAGGGGAAAAGTCCGCAAAAAATTTTTTTTCGAAAATCCGCAAAATTTTTGCGAAAGTCCGCAAAAATTAATTTTTATATGTCAAATTCTCTACATTTTAAAAACCCCACTCGAATAAAAAACAATTTAAAAATTCAAAAAACCCTAACCAATTGACTGATACATTTCACTCCAACAAATATAAAATTTAGCCAGATTGCGACAAGATCCTTTGAGGTAAGCAAATTCCATTACAGCCAAACTACTTTCTGGAAAATTCTCGGCCAATTTAAGCCATATTTTTAATAGGCGTTCATCATTCTTGTAAATGTCCATATTGCAATAAGTAACACAAATTTTGTACAAAATTGGGTAAAAGAAGTTTCTCTTCCCGCTAGGGAAATGTTCTTCAAACCAGGCGACATAATTACACATTGAAGCTAAAGGGTCTTCTTGCTTTTCGGCTTCCAAAAGTTCTTTTTGAAATTTCTTTTCTGCTTCGTCTACGGATATCTAAAAAAATTTCTTAAGTTGAATTATTTAAATGAAACCTTAGAAATGGAACTAATCACTTTATTTAAGGTATCCCCACGTCTTCCGCCACGAAGAGGGCGAAAATTCTCAACATTATCGAACCATTGTTGATCTTCATTAAAATTAGAATTATCTAGACTCATCTTAGAAAAGAAAAAATTTAAAGAAAAAAATTTAAAAATTTCAGAAAATTTAAAGAACGAGGGAAGCCTGAAAATATTTTTAAATTTAATTTCCATCGATTTATTTTTTGGCGTTCTGACCTAATTTTTCATTTTGGATAACCTCACAAAACTCTTCATTTCACCAAAAATCTAGGGTGAAATTTAGAAATTTTCTTACCCTTCTCTTTGTTTTTTCGTAAAAAATTTTTTCTTTTTTTTCAGTGTCAGAAATGATTTCTGATGCCACCTATATTGAAATGCTTAAAAACTGCTCAAAATGGAACAGCCGAGTAATGAGTGGAAGAACACGTTCACAAACTGCTGTTTATGACCAACAGACTGGAGTAATGCATCGGTATTTTTAACCTTAATATTTTCTTTACTTATTGATTTTAGCCCTACTGAGCACCTTTTTCGAACGGCTTCTGAACGTTGTCGGTCACGGAATCCTATGCAGGTTAATTTTTTGAGCCCAAAACGGCGCGCGGCCATAACGGCGCAAAGCCATAACTTGCTGGAAAGTGTCTGGCCCGGTATGATGTTATAATGCCAAAAGCTTGTAATGCCAAAGCGTGTAATGCCAAAAGCTTATAATGCCAAAGCTTGTAATGCAAAAAGCTTGTAATGCCAAACCCCCAAAAGCTGTTGAAATGCCAAACCGTGGAAAATAGCTTGTAATGCCAAACCCCCAAAATATATTGAAATGCCAAAGCGTGGAAAAAAGCTTGAAATGCCAAATAAATACAAAACTAGAAAATTTTTTGTTATTTCTGATAAAATTTGTTGTTAAAATTTTGTTTGTTCCAACAACAAGGATGTTGTTGTTCCAATTGAATGTTCGCTGGAAAAACTCCAGGCCGGGCATGCGGGGAGGGGCCGGCACTACTGGGAATGTTGTTCAAATTGTGGGGAAAATTGTTCCAACGGTTGGGGGAGTTGTTCCGACTATAGGGAAAGTTGTTCAAATGACGGGGACGGTTGTTCCAGTGATGGGGGAAGTGTGATGTTGATCCCCCGTTGACGGACCAACTTCCCCGTTGACGGATTAACTTCCCACGTTGACGGATTAACTTCCTCCATTGACGGATCAATATCCTACGTCATTGGAACAACTACCCCCGTCGTCGGAACAACATCCCCCGTCATTGGAACAACATTGTGTTGGAATAATGTTTGGCATTTCAACATATTTTGGGGGTTTGGCATTACAAGCTATTTTCCACGGTTTGGCATTTCAACATCTTTTGGGTGTTTGGCATTACAAGCTTTTTTCCACGCTTTGGCATTTCAACAGCTTTTGGGGGTTTGGCATTTCAAGCTTTTTTCCACGCTTTGGCATTTCAACAGCTTTTGGGGGTTTGGCATTACAAGCTTTTGGCAATATAAAACGCTCCGGTCTGGCCCTTGTCAATTTTGGTACCAATCTCCCTAGCTCAATGAGAGGAATCGTTTGATACTAAATCTGGTAAGATTAAAAAATCTTGAAGCAAGTTATGGCTTTGAGCCGTTATGGCCGCGCGCCGTTTTGGGCGTGTCCCTAATTTCAATATTTTTATTCCCTCCTATTTTCTTTCATAGGTCTATGTTTATACTCCCCAACGTTGGGTCAGACCCAAAACTACACCCTCTGCTGCTGTTGAAACAAACTACTTTCTTAAAAATAATCCAACTTTGAGGGACGTTCTCAACTCTAAAGACCCAACTCAATTGTCTTTACTGTCAAATGTAGATTCAACATCGAATGATCAGGCACAACAGTTATATACCAACATGTCTGTCCGTTCGAATATGTCTTATATGGGAGGGAATGGAGGCACAAAAATTTATGTTTGTGAACTTATTTTTTATTATCAAAGAATTTTTGAGATCTTTTTTGTATTTTATTTGCTATTCCTGGCTTTTAATGAATTTTCCGCTAGCTATCCTTCAAAAAAACTTGAAAAAATTCTAAAAATAAAAATTAAGGACAATGATGTAGACCTGAACGATTATGATTTAGACGAGCCTGAATTAAACGAACAATCTGATGAAGATGATTGGGGCTCGAACAAGCCGAAACAACGAAAAAGGGGTGGCGGTGCCGTTGTTGGAGGCCGTCCTCTTCTTGGCCGTCCACCTAAAAGATTAGCGAACGCAAATGTGGGTGGTTCTGGCGGTTCTACTCCATCTGTTATGAGAATTGCAAAAAATGGAGAGCAAGTCGATTCTCCTGGTTATATGGGTTCTAGTGGTGCAACCGAGGATGGAAGATCTGTGGCCGCTCCTCCTCCAGATATTCGTCCATTTGTTTGTCAATGTTGGTTTTTATTAATTTTTTTTTCTGGGTGTTTTTGAGGTTTTTTTCTTGTTCAAAAGAGCACGAATTTAACTGACTGAGTTAAGCCAAAATAAATTTTCTGGAGTAACAAATCTGACCTTCACTCGACTTAAGCTCCGAATACCCAGCCTACCCCTCGAAATAGTCAAAAATAAAAATTTGGGTTCCACCTAGAATATCACCCCCAACTTTTTTTAAATTTAATTTTTTAAGTCTGTGGAGCCAAATACAAATCCAGACCAGGCTTAACTTATCACCGCGCCCACACTCATCAAGCAGAGATAGCAGCCACAAAAAATGATGTGCCACCAAGTCCTAGTACGCCCTTTACTAACACTTCAATTTATTAACTTTTTTTATAGTTCCCCCCTAAATACTTAAAAGAAAATATTTCTAATATTTAATATTTTTTTTGTTTTTAATGAGGCCCTTTTTTATGCTTGAGTTAAAATTTAGTAACATATTTCTATATAGCTTATTTTTGCCATTTTTTAAAAAATTGTAATAAAAACTTAAATGCAATATATTGTTTATTGTTGTTGTATTTTTTACTCTTAAATAATAAGCAGTCTTTCAATCTGACTTTTATTTTAAAATATTTTTTATTAATTTTTGTTTCTAATTTTTTTGAAAATTGTTTTTGTTTATGTTCATCACATTGACAGATTGCTTATATGAAGAGAGAAAATTTTCGACAACAAAAACAATTTTAGAAAAATTTTTTGGATCAAAAAAATTTTTTTTTGAATTTTTACTCAAGCAAAAAATTAATTGTTTAAGCATTTCTGTCAATGTTATTGAAAGGAATTTTCTAATTATCAAAAATATTTTTTTAGTGATATCTTCAAAAGTACAAGCTTCGGATTATTGTGACTTTTGTCTTGGCGATTTGACAAAAAATGCGGCTGGGAAAGCTGAGGAATTGGTTTCCTGTCATGGTTTATTTTTGACACAGTAAAAACATTTCTGTTTAATTTTCAGATTGCGGACGCTCTGGTCATCCAACTTGCCTTAAATTTACCAAAAATATGTTGATCTCTACTAAAAGGTTTTTACTGTTTGATTTTTAAAGATTAAAATTTTTAATTTTCTAAAGATATGGCTGGCAATGCATTGAATGCAAAGCCTGTAGCATTTGTGGAACTTCAGAAAATGATCATCAACTGCTTTTTTGGTATGTTGAGTAAATCGAGTAACAGGAAGTCACGGGTTGGGGAAAAGTCGAGTTGGATCCAAATTTTTTCGGACCGGGGAGGTTGGAAATTCGTGTCGGGTCAATTTTGGGGATTAAAAGGGAACAAACCGGGGGTTGGAAAATTTCCCGGATCGGGTCTTGGGTCGGGGAAAAGCCTGGAATTCGGGTAATCCTAACAAAAATAATTCTCTAAAAATAATTTTTTAGTGACGACTGTGACCGTGGCTTCCACCTTTACTGCCTAAAACCTCCATTGCAAGTGCCACCCGAAACTGATTGGAGTTGCCATTTATGTATTCAGGCGTTTGGCGTAAATGCTTCAATTAATAAATCACATTAAGAATGCTTTGTAAGATCTTTTAAACGACATAATTTTCCTAATACCTGATATTATGCATTTTTATATTAAATTTTTTCACATTTGTAATTTTTAAAAAAAATTAAAATCATGAAAATCTTATGTGAGGAGTGGTTAGGTGGCTGGTTAGGCCTTTCTTCATATCCTGCTTTCTCTCCGCCCTTTAGAGCCAAAGATATTAGTTCACATCAAGCAGAAATGGCAGATAACTTAATTAGGGTTGGGGCCTGGTTATCGAGCTTTTTTCGGGCCCAGCCCTAATCAAGCGTGTTAAAGTATACCTAATGATTTAGGATTTGGCCAGCGGAGGAGTTGATCGAGCAGTTCGCTGAATTAGGCCTGAAAAGGGCCGGATTGCGAGATTTGAAATATGTTGGACAGCGGGCCCTAACCTTAATTGATTACTCATTTCTTTTAAATCATTTTTAGTTAAAAATATTTTAATTAAATTAAAGAGATATCTTAAATAGGAAAGGATACAAAGTTTTACATATTTTAATTTACACAATTTAAATGTAATCATCATGCATCAACTGCCCATTCATTTTCCTTCTCAAAGTGTTCTACCACTTCACGCATTGCGAGATTTGGAATAAGTTGGTCGGCCGTTAATCTTAAAATAAAAAAAAAGAATTTTATGAAAAATAGGACAGCCAAAATCCTTTTCAGATATTAAAAAGAGTCTTCCCTACAAGATGTAACCCAGAATAAAAATCCTGTTATAAACCGCAGGCCACAGGGAGAAGAAAATGTGAAATCTCCCAAAAAATGAAAAAAATTCAATGAAAAATTCCCTAAAAATTCCTCCAAACCTAGGGTCCTAACAAGCA
Organism: Meloidogyne enterolobii; assembly: GCA_963681835.1. Taxonomy (NCBI): domain Eukaryota; kingdom Metazoa; phylum Nematoda; class Chromadorea; order Rhabditida; family Meloidogynidae; genus Meloidogyne; species Meloidogyne enterolobii. The sequence continues at coordinate 373,960 of CAVMJV010000071.1, forward strand.
TTTAAATTTCCGATTCCTACCCAAAAACCAGTCTAAAATTAAATTTTATAAATTCGTACGGAACACGTGTAACAGGATCAAAATGTCCAACTCTATGAAGATGTGTCAAAATATCATTTCTGTCATAAGTTATTCCACTTGGAGTTATCACAGGATCTCTAAGAAGTTCAAAACTAATTTTTCCACAAAGAAAGTCGGGTATTTCTCGTCTCTTTCGGCGTTCATCGACCTCAAAAAATTTTTAATTTTAAATAAAATAAAAATTAAAAATTTTACTTGGGCAAACAAATCGTTTAGTTGTGCTTTACTAGAATCTGCTTTTGTTTTGATTTCATCAATTTTGTCGTCTAATGACTCGCCGCCATTTGACGAAACCTTTAAAATATTTTACAAAAAATTATAAGGAAACTGATTTGACATTTACTAGATTCAAGGCCACTAATTTTTAGAAAGAGTTCAATTTTTTCAGAATTAATTGTTAAAACCCATAAGAAACAGCCAAATTTATAGAAGAACTTTTACATTTTAGGGGACCATAAAACTAAAAGAGCAGCCGTAAAATTTTATATTTTAACAGTTTGATGTCTATCACAAAAAATTGGGAAAACCCTTCTAAACAAGTAGATTGAAAATTATTTTCAGCTTCCTTTCAGTCTCCATTATCCATAATATGAATGTCAAGGATACTACCCCGATCAGAAGAGCTAACCCCGATCCTAAGAAAATTAAGAAACCTAACATAGTAAACATAAAGAAAGTTCTCAAACCCCGACCCGATATTTTCTTTTCCTATGACATCCTTGAAAGTGATCCTGGATTTCTCCTGAACCCAGAGTCCAGTCATTTCTTTGACCTTCCTGGGTTTTTCCTGGACTAAAGGCCCAGGATCCGGCCCAGGTCAATAAATCAAACCCAGAGTCCAGGAACATCACTAATCCCTGATTCTTACATATCCCACAAGGATTTCCTGCAAAGATTTCCCTCTTTTTTATATAAAAAACCTGTAATATATCAATTTTGTTCTTCACATCATCGTCAATTAATAAATTTAGATAACTTTGCAATTCAATTTCTTGGTTGATTCTAGCATCCTCTTCTTTTCTAAACTTTTCTCTTTTTGCCTGTCTTAATAATTGAGTAATTTCATCTCCATAAGAATGTCGTTGTTTTATTTCATATTCATGAGCTCGAGTTAATACTTTGGCTGCCTGAAAAAGTAAAAATAGAAATTGGAGTTTAAAAATTGAAAGACGCGGTATTTGGGAGTTATCGCAAACAGGCTTATGAGGACAGACAACTTAAAAACCGATTAATTTTTGAGAAAATATTGAGGATTGGAAGGGGTACTTTGTTCATATCCCGCCCCCCACCCCTATTTGAGTCTCAGATAAATTTTCCTTCTTTGCTGTCAATCATTTATTTTCCTCTTTTTAAATGCCAATAATTTTCTTCCCTCAAATATAAGACACCCAAAGAGGCGCGGGGCCATAAAGGCGCAAAGCCATAACTTGCTTCAAAATTTTCGAACCTTACCAAAATTAATATTAAACGATTCTTCTCACCGAGCTAAAGAGTTTGATACAAAAAATGACGTGTCAAAAATATTCCGGCAACATATGGCTTTGCGCCGTTATGGCCGCGCGCCCTTTTGAGCTGTACCCCCTAAACATCATAAGTTTTAACTTGCCTTTTATATTTGAGGGAAGGAAATTTTTAAAGGAGAAAAATAAATGATTGACAGCAAAGAAGGAAAATTAATCTGAGACTCAAACAGGGGTGGGGGCGAGATATGAACAAAGTACCTTGGAAGGTCTGCACCCAGGGAAGGGTCGGATTAGCGAAACCAAGACTTTTTTCGACCCTAAATCAAAAACCCGGACAGGAGAAAACTGTGAAAATCCTATCTGAATCACTACCCGATTCTTTTCTCAATCGGCCTGCCATGGCTTAATGTCGGTATAAATTTTAGATCGCACAAAAGTACCAGTTTTGGTTTTCTAGGTCGTTGAATGGGCAATCCAGGAGAATTGGGGTCCCTGCGAAAAAAAAGTTTAAAAATAAGAGAAATTATGTTTCTAGGGTACAAAAGTATGCTGATTACGAATCTGAACTCAGATTTTGAAAAAGTCGAATCCCGACCCGAATATAGGTCCTCAAATATCGAAAAACCATAGGGGGGACCAAGTTGATTTTGGGGTGGAAAATTCGAATATGCAAATTATACCTCATTCGAAAGAGCTCTTCAAGCTGAGTCGAATGACACCAAAATCACTGTGATTGAACAAGATCGGAAAAAGTTATACCACAAAAAACAAACAACGTCAACCTATGTTTTTTGTGTCATAACTTTGTCAAAACTTGTCGGATTACGTTGATTTTGATGTCATTCTACTCAGCTCGTCGAGCTCTTTCGAATGATATATAATTTGACCAATTTGCTCTCAGAAATTTTCCCCAAAATGTCAAATGTTCGAATTTCGGGTTCGAGATTCGACTTTTTCAAAATCTAAGTTCAGATTCGTAATCAGCATATTTCTTTACCCTAGAAAAATCCTTTTTCTTATTTTTAAGATTTTTTTCCGCAGGGACCCCAATTCTCCTGGATTGCCGTTGAATGGAAAACGTTGACCAACCTATTTATTTTTAAATATCAGATTGATTGTGAATAAAACCCTAACTCCCCAAATGATTTAATTGATCAAAAAAATTTATACGAGGCAGTGAATTAAAAACAAATTATTTTAAATGGCCTAAATTATACCCCAAACACCCAAAAATTTTATAAATTAAAAAAAAACCTCATCATACTGCCCCAACTGCATATAAACCTTTCCCAAATAATAATTCGCCTTAATATTCTTCCTATCCAAGTCCAATGCCTAAAATTATTTTTCTATTAAAATTAAAAAATTATCAAAAAAATAACCCTTCTACAATCCTCAGCTGCCGATTCCCACCTTTGCAAATTCAAATTACACAGAGCTCTGTTAGTAAAATATGTTGGCTCTGTAGAATCCTTTAAAAAGGAAAAAAAAATTTTTTCTGAAAAATTTTTTCAATTAAAATTTTGGCAATCCAATTTGATAAATTTATGGGAGGCAAAGAATTAAAAACCATAAATGTCCTAAATTATGCCCCAAACACCCAAAAATTTATAAAATAAAAAATAAGGAAAAATGGCTCTTTCGATATTTCTGAGGCTTCCAAGTAATTGAGTGTCCTGAGTCAGAATACTAACACTAAGTTCAGATTCTGACTCAGGAACCAGACTGTCTACTGGTAAGCCTCAAATTATCGAAAGAGCCATTTTTCCTTAATTTTTCTCAAATCTTAAGGATTGACAAAATTTCAAAAAAAACTTCACCTTAATAATAGCTCTATTATAATGTGCAAGAGCATCCTTAAAAATTAAAATTTTATTCAAAAAAATTTTTATAAATTAAAATAACCTCATATCTTCCTTGTTGATAATACTTATTGCCCTTTTCTTTGTGTTCAGATGCTTCAAGAATTAAGGACGCCATTTTATTTTTAAATTTTAATTAAAATGCTGGGAAAGGATTCAAAATTTTGATTAAATGATAAGAAAGATAAGAAGCCTAGAAAACTAGAAAAAATTCTGATATTAAAAGAAAAAAAATAAAATTGTAAAAAGATCAAAAATAAGGCCGAAAAAGAAGAAAAATACAGCTGGAAAAATAAAAAAATGAATAAAAACAGAATGCCAAAAAAATTAATTATTTATTTATTTACAGTAATACAAAACAAAAGAACGTGAAGCATTGTTAAACATTCCGCAGTATTTAACAAAAATTAATTTAGCTCGTAGTCAGCTCTACATATGTGGCCCAAAAGCCCTTAATGTCTGTTATGTGGCCCAAAAGTCCGCAAAGTTTGTCCGCAAGTTTTTCTCAAAAAGAGAATTAATGGTCAGATTTTTCCTCTTCATTCTCAACCTATTGGCATATTCAAATGAGAGTGAGAGACTAATTTATCAAAAGGATTATTTTATAAATATCTCTAATAATAACCTCTCTCTCTAATAATAGGAGCCTGACAAGGAGAAATACTTTGAAAAATAAAAGGATTTTTACCAAATAATTTTACAACATATAAAATAATTAATTTATTAGAAATATAAAATTCGATAAATTCAGTAAATATTTGAGAATAAATTTAGAGGTACATAAAAAATTAAAATTTGAATATTATTTGGATATTTTTAAAAATTATTGTTTTTGATTGAACTTCTCGGCACACTTAGTCTTGTTCCATAGGGGACATTTGAAACAGCAGAAACTAAATCTTGCGGAATATTTGTTGGCTCAATTACTGAAAAATAAATTAAAATTTGCTTTGGGAATTTATAAATTAGCTGAGAAAGTAATACTTTTAAATTATTTCTTTTACAGTCCCGGAAAAAGATAGGACCAGGGCTGTTAAATTAGCTTTTTATCGCTTATCTCTTTTTTATTGGAATTTAGGAAAAAAGTTTTAATATCAAAATTTTACTACTTTAAGCAGATATTGATTTTGGTAGCCGTATCCGGATGTTTACAGCGGATACAGGCGGATATCCGCAGGCATTTTTATTATATCTGTATCCATGTCCTAGTCTGCCTTTCAGTGCTCTTTAAAATGAGCTCTTTAAAATGAGCACTCTTCTCTTCACTCTTCTCTTTACTCTTCTCTCCTATGTTCTAGCAACAATGATCTCGAGGGTTTAGGAAGTGAGGGAGATTCGACTGTATTTGCTACAGATTTTAATTAAAAATATTATTTTTTTTCTAAATTTTTTCTTTGCCAAAATTTTTACACTGAACACCGTAAAGAAAAATTAAAGTTAAACTCTTCTTCACTCTTCTAAATTTTCACTCTTCTCTCCTATATTCTGGCAACAATGATCTCGAGGGTTTAAGAAGTGAGAGATTCGACTATATTTACCTAGATTTCAAATTAAAAAATTTTTTCCTTTCTTTCTTTTTTAATTTTTTCTTTGCCAAAAAATTAATTTTTTACACTGAACACCGTCAAGAAAAAATCAAATTTAGAAAGAAGTTAAATTAACTGTAGTCTCACCATTTATTCTTATATCGGCTGTCTCATTATCCAAAATCACTTTTAGACAACCACAGCATCCTCCCATCGTTGCTGATTTTCTCTTGTGGTTGTTCTCAGATTTTTAAATTTTTTAAATTTTTGAGAATTAATTTTTGAATTTTAATTGAATAAAGACTGAATTAATTTTGAATTAATTAAAAATAGATTTGTTTTTGTGTGTGAGTTTTGGGTTATTAATACATTGTATTAAAAAAGAATTTACCCTAGAATGTAAAGGAATGAAAAAGAAAAATTGCCATGGATACACAAAAAAGAATCTTTTTGTTTTATTACTTCCCTTAATTTTTTATGAGGAAATGAACAAAGATTGAAAAAAATAAATTAAAATTTCAAGTATTGAAGGAAATTTTTTGAAGGAAAATTTTTTTAATGAAGGAAATTTTAATACTGATTCGTCTGGGTCCTTTTCCAAGTTCCCACTCCAAGGGTGCGATCCGTACTTATTATGCAAGTACAGGACTTAAACCGAGCTTCGTACTTACAAATTGAAACTGTACTTAGTCGTAAGTACGTACTTACAAATGGGCTTTCTGGTTAAAAAATTAAATTCACCCTTAAACTTCTCAAAATTGAAACTTTTGGCCCCTTAGTTCCTTGATTTGCCTGTTCCTTGTCTTGGTATTCCTTGAGTTAAGCACCACCCTATTTCTGAATTAAGCTAGTAAATACTTAAGCTTAACATTTTCTTGATCGCAAACTTGCCTAATTAACCTAATCTACCTAGCTCAATTTATATTTGTTTTAACCACAACTAGATAAAATTATTCGAACAATAATATTCTTAACAAAAAATTTATTTTTAAATTTCAATTATTTAATTCAATCACTCTATCACATAATTCCTTCAATATTTTTGAACGTTTCTTAAGACAATTTAAATCGAGAATACTATCATGATCAACATCTTCACATTTAATCAAATTTAATCGTTTAGTTAAACAAGCCCATCCTCCATCTAACGAGCTGCCAATATAATCACTGAATTGTCAATTAGTTAAATTTATTCAACAATGGACTTTATGGTCTTGGAACTCCAATATTTTCTAGAAAATGGATTTCATCTTTTAAAAATGCAGGAGAAAGATTTTTAGAAAATTTCAGAAAATTTTTTTCAAGTTTTTTCCTAGCAGTTCAATCACATAAGAGCTTATCTCCCATTAATCCCATTTACAATAAAAAATCAAAAAATGCCAATAGAAAGTCTATTTCTGAACCAAGATTCCTTTGTTAAATCGAGCCTAAAAAAGGGACCACTCGAGAAATAAATTCGAGTGGTCCTTTAAAATCTAAAAAAATTATTAAAATGAAATTTAGAAAGCTCATCAGGGATGGACGCAATTGCGAATTGCGTAAAATTGAGCGTTTCTTTGAAATGCGGATTGTGTTTGCTGATTATAAAATTAAAACTGCGGATTAAGGCTGCGTAAAATTTTTTCAATTGCGTCCATCCCTGATGCTAATTCTTCCATAAAGAATGAGCATTCTAAAATAATCACCTAAAAACCAATTTAATTTTCTTCTCAGCTGTAAAAAGCCAAATTTCCGGAGAAAGTTCAATATTAGCAATAAATTTGTGTGTGCTTAAAAATCCTGCCAACTTTTCCGCTCCAACGGAAAGAGAATTGCACTGATGAATTGAAAAGTGATTGAAACAATCCTAAAAAGGGCCGTAGGATTTTTAACAATTTCCTGGATAAATTTACCAAAACAAATTGTTTGGCTTTTTTAGGGCATATTAATTCTTGTCCAGCAGCCCAAGAGTCGAACATTACAACTAGAGGAACTCGCAAATTTGAGAAACAATTTAAAAATTTTTTGTTCAAAATAAGAGCAATTTCATAGGCGAGAACACCTCCTAAACTGTGGCCAATTAATAATAAAGGAGTTTCTTTTGTGTAGGCTTCAATCTGAATAAAGGTGAGAATTAAAATTTGGTATTAAACTAACGCAGTCAACCTCGCTATAATCTACGCCCAATATTAGGTACAACTCAATTTAAGATCCACTAAATGCCCTACTAGAAGCTCAACCTAAATAAAAGCTGGGCTTCTTTAAGAACGCCTATGAGGCTCACCTAAAAATAAAAGCCCAAGAGGCTTCTATAAGAATGTTTGCGGTATGTTTTTATGCCCTTCGGTTGGAGGGAGATATCAACGATAAAAACGAGTCCTCGAGCTTTCGAACCTAAAGCTCAGACGACACTAGAATCACAACGAAAATTCAGGGAAAGTATCAATTCTGGGTAAAAAATTATTTATTCTAAATACTACATAGTCAATCTACAGGAAAAGAAATTTCCCTGGGCGTCTATTAGAATAAATTTAAATTCCATTAATAAACTGCCCAAATTCCTCACCTTTTGAGCATAATATTTAGCCAATTCCCCCAAACTTGAAGCTTTATTAATCAAAGAATCAGCTTCAAAAGCATATTGAACACCCACAACATTTGCCCACTTAGGTAAAATTCTAGCCAAATGTCGATATAAAAGAGCTGAGCCACTAATTGGATGAATACAAAAAATATTTAAGGGCTTTTGATTGTTCAAATTTTTTGTTGTTTCATTCTGAAGTGGTAAAAATAGTGGAAGAAATGTTTGGAAATTATTGGCATTTTTTTGTTTTGTTGTTTGTGTAAAGGTTGTTATAGCTAAATTTAAAAGAATTAAGTAAAATAAATTTTTTAAAAGAATAATATTAAAAAATTTAATACATCAATAATTCCAAAATTTTATTTCTATTATTAAATTTATTTTGTTTAAATTTATTATTTAATTTGAAAATAAATATAAATAATAATTAGGGTTGTTCCCTGACGAAGGGGGGGGGGAGGGGAGGGATAACTTTTAAGGGGAGACAGCGGCACGGGGGAGGGGGGGGGGACGGGGAAAATTTTTTTTTACAAAAGGAGGGAGAGATTTTCAAAAAAACTCCCAAATTCCCCGACTTTCGGAGAAGGTCAACAACACTAATAATAATTCGTCTAATAATAACAACATAACTAGGGCATGATTTCTCTCGAATAATAACTCTCGACTTTCATAGCTTTGACATAATAGATATATAATCTACATACAAAACATATCCACACTATTATAATTATTTATTGATATTATTTATTATTATATTAAATCTAATTATTCATGTATAGAGTTATGCCAAGTTATGCGAAATTATGTAGGAAGCTATGCGAAATTCTGTGATTTTATATGTAAGGTTATGTTATTATTATTATACGAATTATTTCTATTATGCATTTTTAAATTAATAAAATAAAAAAATTCTAGAAAAATTTCCTTATAATTTCCTTATTTATGATACCAATTCAGAAGGTACGTATAAAGATGAGTCGAAATTATAGCATATCAATCCCCTTATATTTTTGTCCCCTTACATTTTTGTCCATTAATCCCTTTATATTATTTTCCAAATTTTCTTCTTTGCCTTTCTATCTTATCAAGCAAAAAGGATTAATTTTTCATATGTATAGATTGATGTCTATTTTCCAAAAAACAGAACGTTGCAGTTATACAACAAGGACTCTTATATGAAACGATCCTTGTGTCAGTGTGAAATTTAATCCTTTTTTTTGTATTAAACCATATACATAGCAGAACAGCCCAAAATTTATTCCCCAATTTTATTCCCTAAATTTATTACCTTCCAATTTATTTGAAGTCCCTTCCTCATTTTCTTCTAAATTTTTATTTTTCCTTTTTTGGTCAAAATATTCACTTTCTTCTTTATTTTTAATTATTTTCCAAATTTCTTCAACAAAATCACCAATTTTTGGATATTTAAATATTAATTCAATGCTTAATTGGCCATAAGAAATATTTAATTGTTTCGACAATTCCCAACTTATTTGTGCCGCTTGGATTGAATTTCCGCCCGATAGAATAAAATTTTTTTCTCCTAATGCCTCTCCCGAGGCAAAAGGCATATAATCGTTCCAAGTCTGAAAAGAATTTTTTTAGAAATATTTTTTTAGTTTTTAAAAGTTTAAAAGAAACAGAGCTTATTGTCAGATCAAACAAACGGAGGACTGACACGTTCTTCCGTTCTTATTTATCCTTGTTTGGATTTCCAATATTTCTCCAAATCCAGAAACAAAAAATACCTTAACAACAATCTCATGTAACTAACATAAGTAAACAAAAATTTAAAATTTGGGGAAATCTAAGGTGACTAGACATCATGGGAATTTTCAAAAAATTTTTTGATATTTTTGGAAAAATATTGGGCAACCCAAACGAGAACAAAAAAGAACGGAGTATATAAAATGTCGTTAAACTAGAGTTGCGCGAGATCGAGATTTTAGAAAAAATCCGAGACCGAGATATCGATCTCGCGCAACTCTACGTTAAACTAAGCAAAACTAGGACATTTTGTATAAGAACGTGTTGTTCTGCTGATTTTACAACACTCACATGACAGAGACATTTCAGTCAATTACTTACTTCTTCGTACGTATACATATTTTTTAGTGAAATGTAAATCGTAAACATGTTTACGAAGAAAAACCATGTCTCATGTTAACAACATGCCCGCCCAACCTTCTAAGTACAACAACAGCCCCCAGCCACAACCTTCTCTTTAAGTTCTGTTCTGTTTTAGTAAACGTTAAGGACGACTTAAAGGAAGGGAGACCGCCCAACCTTCTAAGTACAACAACAGACGCCCCCAGCCACAACACCTTCTCCTCTTTCAGTTCTGTTCTGGTTAGTAGACGTTAAGGACGTTAAAAGAAGGGGAGAAGGGCGTGGCTTTCTGTTTCTGATAAAAAAATGTTTTGTTTTTTTATTCTGGTTATAGTCAACGACTATTATGTTCTGTTCAATAGCCATCGATCTCCCGCTTCGAAATCCAAAAAATAAAAAAACACCTTAACAACAATTTCAGTCAGTTTCTCCTTTGTTAGCCCTCCACCTTTTAATTTAACATTTAAATTTTCTTGCTTCACCTCTACAATCTTATTCTCTCCATCTACAGTAACCCTTTCATTTCCTTTATTTTTTGTGGATAAATTGAAAGGGACTAGCATTTCTTCTTTTGAGGGATTTCTTTCTAAATAATCAAAATTGTAACCAGGCATTTTATTATCCCATTCTTCGTTGTAAGAGTTGAATAATAAGTTGAAGTTGACTGAGTAACCATTCTAAATATTAAAAAATATTTTTAAAAATTAATTGGGAATATTTTTGGAAGAAACAGTTGATTTTCTAATATCCTTTTTATTAAACAAAATTTTCAAAATTAAATTTAAAATTATTTGCTGTAAGGATTGGGGTTATTAGGTACTTGTGTAAAGCATTTAGCTATTTACTTCCTGAGGCAGTAGGCGGCGTGGTGTAATGGCTAACACATCAGTCGGTCTACTGAAGATGCTAGTTTGCTCCCAGCCGCCGATTAACCTTTTGCACTAGCTAAAGGAGATAAATAGCTATAGCCCAGCTGCTTTACTCTTGTTAGCTTTAGGCATTCATCTTTTCAAGTTTAGGTTCAGGCAGGCATTCCTGCAACTTCTGGCAGTTATTGATAGGCGCTTTCGCTTAGCGAGCGAAAGATCTACCTTTTGAGCTCCTTTCACCTACTCTTATAAGCTAAACCCCCGCCTAGTACCAACTGGATCCTCGGTTTTGTTTACATTGATCCAAGAAGATTACCCTCTCTTTCCCAAGAAAAAACGAAAGGGAAAATGAACCCGAGCTTCATTAAAGCTGATAATTTATTAATTTTATACCTGCCAAATTTGGGCTATTGCCTTCAACAATTGTGGCGGCTCTTCATCAATTTCTCCAGTAAATCTTTTTTCTCTTTCAATTGTGTTTATAACTTTAATCTTTTTATTTGAATTAATTTCCAAGTCATCCTCAGTTTCTTTTAATAATTGAGGTAAAATGCCAGGCGGGCCAATTTCTAATAGGAGAGAAGTACGAGGATAGTCACGCAATAAGCTTGAAATAAAGAAGATTTTTGTGAAAATTTAATTGTAGTGTAAAAGAACCTAAACCTTTTGGATATTTTAAAAATCCAAAAAAAATTTTTTTTTGAATTTTTTCTAATTTTTTTGTACAAATTGTTTTTGAAAAAAATTTTTGTAAACCTGTTATAAACAATTTTTTGGGGCTTTTTGAAAATTTTTGAAAATTTTTTTATAAAAATTTTTTTAATTCCCTTCTTGCTCATTTTCGAGTTTTCATTTTTCTAGAAAAAAATTTTTTTTTTAATTTTAGGAATTTTTAAATTTTTTTGAAAATTTCTTATAAATTTTGAAATTCTTTAATTTAATTATAATTAAAAAAAATTTCCCTCACGTTTGAAAACACAAATCAAGCCTCACAGGTTCAGACAATTGTCTAGTTAAATATTCGGGAATATCCAAATCCCTTAATTTCTTCCCATCCAAATTTGAAAGAACAATTCCTTCCAATAATTTTCTTTTTTTATTAAATAATTTCAACAGATAAAATTTAAATTCTTCAAGTATAGGGGCCATAAATTCTTTGGAATGATATCCAAAATTTATTTTTTCCAAAATTTTTGTTGAAATAATTTTTTGATTGTTCTCCTCTTTGTATGCTTGATTTGCTAATTTTTCGATAGCTGAGGGCTTTCCAACATAAACAGAAATTGAAGAAGAGAGACGAGCAGATAAATAAACTTGGTGAGGGAGTTTTAGCTGCTAAATAAATGGATGTGATTAAAAACTGAAAGAGTTCGAACTTTCAAACTGCCGGGTCCGGTTTCCGGGTTCGAACTCTAATAAGTATTCTAATTAAAAATTTAAAAGAGGGGCTTTATGGAAGACCGGAAGACCGGAAACTAATTTTTAGAAAAAAATTTTGACGGAAATTTTTTTGGTTCTTTTTATTTTTAATTAATCCCGGAACTTCTATCAAATCAGGTTTTCCAATAATTCTATCATAAATTTAATTTTGTAAAAAATTTTCGAGGAGATTAGAAAATGAGTAGCAGAGCCTGGTCGGAATTCCGATTTCCGACTTTTCTTTCCAATTTCTAAAAAAAATCTTGATTTCCGAGTTTCGACTTTTGAGCTAGTTCCGATTTCCGGCTCTCCCGATTTCCGACACCTCTGACTGTTCCGACCCACCTCTGATAAAGAGGTGGGTCTCTGATTAGGACACAACATCTGTGATTAGCCTTAAAACTAAATTAACGTCATTGCTCCTTTGCTAATCCTTTTAGCTTTTTATTGTTAGATGAGGGGGAATAAATAGAATATTTAATTTTTCTCACCAAATTTAGATTTTGACTCTTTTCCTGTTTAATCATCACCATCTTTGCAGGCTCCGTCCTTTCTATCAACTCTCCCCTCTTCCATAATAATTTCATTCCTTCATTTTTATTAAATGCCCCAGCAGCACAGAGTGCAGAAAGCTCTCCAAAACTGTGTCCAAAAAATATAATTGGGGCAGATTTAATTTTAAAATTGCAAATTTCTGACAGAAAAATCCACAAAGATTGGTAAATTGCAAAAAGAGCGCATTGAATGAGTGAGGGGGAAGGGGAAAGATTTTTCTCCTCTTTATTTTCATCCATTAAATAATTAATAAGTTGTTGAACATGTTTTTCATTATTCCCGAGTTGTTTGCAGATATCAACAAGTTTGGTATTTAATGAGGGAAATAGAGAACGTTCGGTTTTAAACATACCGGGAAATTGAACTAAAATAGAAGAGAAAAGTCAGAATTAAGTATGAAAATTCTGATTTTAATATAATTCTGAAAAAATTCTAATTTTTTTCAAAAAAATTCCGATTTTCTGAAAATTTTGATTTAAGAAATTCTGATTTTTTGAAAAATTCTGATTAAAAAAATTGTGATTTTTTCAGAAAAATTCTGATTTCTGAAAAAATTCTTATTTTCTGAAAAATTCTGATTTCTGAAAAATTCTGATTTCTGAAAAATTCTGATTTTCTGAAAAATTCTGATTTTAATAAAATTCTGAAAAATTCTGATTTCAATAGATTCTGATTTGAATTACAAAAACAATTCAATTGAAGAATTAACCCCTGTTAGATTTCTAGACTCAAACGTACTCTATTGCGTATCTCTAAAAGTCAAATGGCAGACACGAGTAGAATAACCTACTCTGTGCTCTCTAACAATAATCATTTCTTTTAATTTTTTTCTTTGATTTTTAAAATTTATCTTTTATTTTAATTACTTTATTAAACTAATTAATTTTTTTAAACTCTGAAAAATATTTTTTAATTAATTAAAACTCGCCTCCTTGTGGGCTAAAAAACACAGCCAAATTTTCCTCATTATTACCAGAATTTTCTACTATATCTTCATTATTGGCTATCCTAATTAATCCGTTAGTTAATTCATTTAAATTTCTAGCCAACACAAAAGCTCTAAAGCGTTGATGATTTTCACGACGGGAAAGGAGGGTGTTGGATATTTTATCCAATTCTGGATTTTTCTGAAAAAATTTTTTTTAATTTAAAAAAAAATTTTTTCGTGCCTCTCTAATATATTCTGCCAAATTCGAAGCGAATCCACGCAAAGAATTTTTTGATTCTGCAGAAAAGGGGAAAAGGCGGCACCGAGTAGCTTCATTGTTAAATAAGCCTTTATTAATCTCTGAGGCTTTTTTGTTGTCCTTGCTCCACTCTGAAGCAGCTTTTTTGAGTGAATTGCTTGTTAGTCCACTCATAATAATTACTGCACCATTTGTTCCTCCAATACCAAAATTACTTGATCCAAAATAAAGAGGAGCCTTAATTAAAGAAAATTGATTTCGTGGTAACGATATCATCGGGGGCATTACCACAAGTTAAAGATGTATAGTTCCCAAGTTGAGCTAATACCCAGTTTATTTGATGATAGTTCCCAAAGTGAGCTAATACCCACTTTATTCGATTCTCTATTTAATAGACCCTACTAGTGAAATGCCTCTTGATCCTGGACAGTTAAAGGGGTGATATCGGTACTTGTAACAACCGGTTTTAACAATTGTAAATATACTTGGCCTAAATGTCGTAACTCGGTAGGTAATAGGAATTATGGCCTACCTCAGGACTTGTACCATAAGAAAAAGGTTAAATAACCAAGTCATATACCCAAAAGGTTATCTCTTAGTGCCTGTAAAATCGATGGTTGGTGATCGAAATTTCGTTCTTATGATACGGGTCTTGGTTATGGGCATTAGATTAAAGGTCATTTATAAATCACAAAAAAAATTTATTACATTTATTTTTGACGGTAAAATTTCCTTTGCTTCACTTCCAGAATGTATAATCAATTGGCCATTAAAAGGATTTAGAAGATCCGCAAACAATACATCATTATTAGGTAATAGTTGCGGAGGTAATAGCCCCGTTTCTAACATTTTTAAAGGTTTGATAATTGAACAAATGCCAGAAGCAGCAAAACAATGTCCTATATTTGCCTTACACGAGCCAACAAATAAATTATTAATTTTCTCTCCTTCAGTTTTTTCCTCAAAAAACGCCTTGTGGATAGCGGAAAGTTCAATATTGTCTCCAATAGTTGTTCCAGCAGCGTGGCATTCCCAAAAGGGGATTTCATTTCTAGGAACTCCACTTTGCTCTAATGCCCGTTCGATAACTGCTTGTTGCCCTTCTATACTCGGAGACATAAAATTGGGCTTTCTGCCAGCATCGTTATTTATAGCTACAGATTTTATAATCCCTAGAACTGGATCTCCTCTCAAAATTGCTTCTATAGGCTTCCCCAACACAATAACTGCACAAGCACTTCCTCTCATTAAACCGTCAGAGGTTGAGCAGAATGGCCAGCTATTTGAGGATTTTGCTAGTGGTTGACCAGGCATTGGTTGATGGCCTATTTGTCTATAATTTTAACAAAATCTTCATTACCCTTTTTAATTTTTTACTCTGGGTGAACTAAGTGAACAGCTCCAACTAGGCAAAGATCAGCCTCTCCTGTTACAAGTGCTTGTTGTGCTTGGGCAATTGCCGAAAAGGAGGAGGAACATGCAGAGTAGACATTTATTGAAGGTCCAGTTAATTCAAGAAGGTGTGAAAGCCACTAAAATTTGTTTAGGAAGCTCTATCTTATCCGCCAACAAATGACAATCTCTATCTTATTTCAGGGTTCCATCCCATCAATTCGTATTCCATTTTTGATGGGATAAGAAGGGATAAACTTTCTTCCTTTTATCTGACAGTGGGATAAGATAGACAGTGTAGACATTATTAACTCTAAAACAAAAGTTACTTGAGCACAGAATGTCTGTTGGTTACGTCTATACATGCCCAAAAGTGATCCAAGTGCCCCTTCCCGTTCATCTACTTGTTTATACTCTGGAGATGATTCCTCTGCGGCAACAAAACCTAATTTTATTTAAAATCCAAATTAATTAAATTCAACTCTAAACTAACATCCAACACGTATTTGACTTTTTCTTTCCAAATTTCCACTGTTTTCTAATGCAGTATAGCTGTGCTGTGCCAATAATCTGATTTGTGGGTCTAAACGGCGCCATTCAGTTATTGAAAGGCCGGCTTTTCCAAAAAGGTTGATGTCGAATTTTTCGATATTAGGGCAGATGCCTGATATTGGAATTATAGCTGGGTTGTTGTTTTTAAGTGTTGAAAGGCAGGAGTAGTTCTAGGAGATAAGATGAGATAAATTTAAAAATATTTTTCCTTTTTAGAAGAGAATCTGAAAAAATCAGAAAAAGGCAAACTTACATCTCTGATAGCCTCCCAAAACTCCTCCACAGATTCACAACCAGAAAAAGTTCCCGAAACACCCAAAATTGCAATATCCTTTTCTGGCCTTATCAACCTCAACCATTCATTAAATTCTTCACAATTAATTTTTTCTTCATTTCTATTTTCTTTCTCCTGAAATCTTTTAGCTACAACCCCCTCAATTATCATCAATTTATTATTTTCTTCATCCAAAATATCCACATTTCCACCAGCAAAATTGGATAACTCTTCATTATTTAATTGTGCTTTCCCAACAGAGTAAATCCTTGTCGAATTTAAATTCTCCAAAAAATTTATTTTAATTTTAGCAATTGAAATAGGCAAGAAAAAGAATCTTTTCTCCATTTGGAATAGTCCAATGGCCAAACTTTGTAACCCAAATTCTATCAATTTCCATATGTGTTGTTTATTATTGGATAAATCATTTTTTAACTTAGCCTTTACGAAGCAAATTTTTTTTGTTTCTTAAATTAGTAAATTAAATTCTTGATAAAGCAGCAGAACCTCATTTCCGATACCCACAAAATTAGATACTCTCCTCAATTTACTAATTTTTTTTAAATTTGGTGGTCACTGGATTTGGGGTTGCCAGATCCTATGAACTCCCCGGATATCCGGATCCGATACGAGAATTTCCGATATCCAAAATTTTTTCGGATCCGTCAACATTCACTGGATATGGGGAGCTTTATAAGCGATACCCACAATTTAAGTTACCCCGCATTATAAGGGACTATTTCTCCCTCAAGGGAGTCTCTAAAAACGAGGTTCGAATGTTTATTAACTTTCGAGTTCATTCTCTTCAAAAACTTTTGCTTCTTTCATTAATGCCATTTTTGGACCATACTCCATTCCTATTTTCTTTAAACTACTGTAAAATTCATTGACATCAACAGTTGTTTTTTGTTCCTCATTAAAATTAAAGTTAAAATTCGTGTCATTCCACCTTATTTTCCTACAAAAATTTATTCTAATGAAAATTTAATAAAATTGAAAGCAGAGTGCGTCGAATCCGATCGAGTTCGAGTATTTGGGCTTGATCGCGGTTCTCTTGGTGGCAAACTCGGTCTCGGTCTTTTCTAGAGCTCGATGATTCTCGAGCTCAAATTTTCTAAAAAAGGTTACTCGACGTACTCTGATTGAAAGATAACCCTTCTTACCTTCTATCAGATTTTTCCAACATTATTTGACAAGAGGAAAAGCTCTGTGATCCTTCTTCCTCCCCCATACTTAATAATTCCATAAATAAATTTTGGAATTTATTTTCTTCTTTTTCATTTATTTTGGTATTTTTACAAATTATTTTAGCATTTTCCCAGTCATTTAAAAACATTTTTTTATTAAATTTAACTTCTTCAATTAATAAACTTGTTTTCTCAATATCCAAATTTAAGCTTTTTAAACGCTCGATAAATTGTTGTATTTGCAGAGCTGCTGGTACTAAAGGTTCTCCAAACATCAAATGATTTTTGGAAAATTCTAAAATTTCTTCCAAAATTCTGTTTTCGTCTTCTAATCTTAATTCTGGATTTTTTCTTTTATTTTCAGTTGAAATTGGCCTGGCAGACTTCTCTCTAACTCCGCTTCCCTCATTTTCCTCCAGCCGTTTATTTAAATATTCCCCCAATTTTTCAACATTTCCTCGCTCGAAAAGGTCAATAATATTTATTTTTAGCCCAAATCTCTCCAATCTTTCATTTAAATCGCTTGTTAATTGATAAAGTCGTAAGGAGTCTAATCCCATTTCCATAAACCCCAAAGACTTAAAATTCGAATTTTGAACAAATTCGAGGATTTTGTCTTCATTATTGTCATAATTCACAATTTTTAGTTGTTCTCGAATGGATGACGTTATTATTTCCTCAAAATTGGGAATTTTGGGGTTGTTTAAATTTTTAAATTTTTGAGAATCTCTACTGTCTTCCTCAACTTTCTTAAAAAAAATCTTGTTTTCCTCTTCATTCTTCTCCTCAAAATCTTCCCCAAACTCTTCAAAGCGTTTATATAAAGCTTCAAATTTCTCTTTCATCTTCTCCCAATCAAACCTTCCTATCATTAATTGTGTAGGTTTATATCTCAAAGCGATTTCAAAGCAATCCAAAGCCAATTCTGTTGAAAGGCCTGAAAGGCCTAGCCAGCCAAGTATTTCGTTAGTTCCAGGCTTACGGGCTGCCATACCGACCTTTAGGAAAAAATTTTTAACATTTGTTTTTTAAAGTTTTCTGTCTGCAGGGAACAGAGGATTATCTGAAGAAATATAGGAGGTTGTCTGTATGGAAGTATGGAACAGATAATAGTCGAAAGGAACATAAAAGATTGTCTGTAGGGAACAATGAGGTTTTTTTAAACGTTTCAGGGTCCTAAACTATCCTCACATCATTCTTTCCTTCCAAAATCTTTTTTTAATTTCTCAAATATTTTCTCCATACCTCCAACCAATTAGCCCAATTCAAAACTGTTCCAGAAAGTCCATTTCTTCTTCTCTTACGAATTAGAGCATCACAAAAAGCATTAGAAGCCGCATAGGCACTTTGCCCGTGATTTGGATGCAAAGAAGTTAGAGAAGAATTAATCAGAAAATGGACAGGATTTAAATTGTATAGGCTTAAAAAATAAACATTTTATTAAAAAAGTTTTATTTTAATGCCTCAAAAGAGAATCTATTAAAAGAGCGCCTTCAGCTTTAGGTCCAACAACTTTAGCTAGGGAAGAGGATTCCATAGCAGCTATTGGAGCATTAATCAAAACACCAGCAGAATGTATAATTCCATTTAATTGCTGCATTTCTGGCCTTCAAAAAAATTTTTTTGAAGTAACTTAAAAAAGTATTCCTGGAAGAGGGGGGGGGTTGTCCTTCTTCCTGCTCAGACCTGGGCGAAACACCAATTTTTTTCGGACGAAACGAAACGTCTGTTCCTGATTTCCCACGTTCTGTTCTTGATTTCTGGAATAGGGACAATTTATTCATAGACAATTCACCGAAAATAATATTTGCATCAGGTTTTTGGGAATCAGGAATTCTCGAGATGAAATTTTAATTTCCGGTTATGGAAATTTTCAGAATCTTGACGACAAGATACTTTGCCTATACACAATTACTAAACCAAAGACAGTAAAACTGATTAATGCTCAAAATTCCTTACATTTCAAATATTTCTTTCATCATTTTAACATCTGTAACATCACACAGTTTAAGTTCAATACGGCATTGTTCGTTCATTTGTTTAAAATATTGCCAAAATATATCTGTATCATTTGGTCTAGTCCGTGCCAACAAAATTAAACAAGTTAATGAAGGAAAGTGTTTAGTTAACCAGTTGGCTATCTAATTGTTTAAAATTATTTAATTAACAAATAAGAACTTTTTATGGAAGTTCCATCCTTCTTATACATGCTAGCCAGATCTTTCAGCCAGGCATCGAACCTGATTTTCCGAAAACTATAATCGGGTATCAGTGCTGGGTATTGGGCATCTGTTGGCTCCGGCTCCGGGCATTTCAATTATTGGCTCCGGCTTCGGGGATTTTATCAGGCTCCGAAGCCATACCCAGCACTGTCGGGTATCTTAAACATTAGTCTTTGTGAAGGTTATTCTTGAAGTTAAGTTTTTATTTTGATAAAGATTGCTTGATTTAAAACAGAGAAATAAAAATCCCACCTCCAATCCAATCCCTCTCGTTCCACCAGTAATAAGCCAAGTACCTCGAGGTACCCAATCATCATTCTTAACCAAATTCAATTTTCCCAAAAATTTTTTAAAATGCCATTCAGACAAATTAGAAGAGGTAAACAACTCAAAAAACTCATTTCCCATCTCAACTTGAAAATTTTGTAAAAAAGTTGTGAGGTAAGCAAAAATAGGTGGTTGATCATTCTCTTTATTTGTTATTAATTGAAATATTATTTTTATTTTAAATTTATTTATAATTAATAAAAGGGCACGGCAAAGGAGCAAAATAGCATTGGAATGTATTTTTAGTAAATTTATTTTGTCAAAAATTTTGTTGTTTTTTGAATTGAAAAGGAAGTTAAAATTAATGGTGAATGTCTGAAAATAGAAAGACTTTTTTTTGATAATTGGATTGTTGAATTTTTAAAATTCCTAAAAGTCTGGGAATCGAGAAATATTTTTTCCTTATACATATGGATGGGGTTTTTGAGCCGGGCCAACGTTCGAGTTTTTTTTCGGACCTCATTTTTATCGGGCCGCCCGACCGAGTCTTTTTCGTTCCAAAATTCAATGCCCGACTCGATTTTTCGGACCGGGCCAGATCGTGCTTCTAACCCTACTTCACACCTATAGCTTCTTCAACATCCCCAAAAAATATTTTTTAAGGAAAATCATTCAACTTGTAAGCTCCCTCAACAAAAGTTATATCTAACTAAATATTTCCCCATTGAACAAGGCTTTTCAAGCAATTTAATTTCTATTACTCAAGGGTATGATAGTAAAGGATAGTTGATTTCAAAAGGATTCTCGTTTTCTAGGATTTTTATTTTTCATTCGATTTCTATTTTTATTTTTTATGCGACAACCCTAGTTGTCGAAATTTTGGAATCCTATAATTTCGTTACTAATTGGAAGCCGCATATAAAATAATTGAGAAATTCAATAGAAAAATTCAATTTCAAATTCAATTTACCGGTAAAATTCCGTCATATGTCCCGGAAACCGATTCGGACAAATGATATGTCATTCGAAAGAGCTCAACGAGCTGAGTCGAATGACACCAAATTCAACTCGAGATCTTGATCTGTACCGAGATAAACAGGCTCAAAATGGCAACGTAAACCTATGGAGCGCAGGCGAGGCGCTTGTGCAAAACCCCGCGCTTTGCGCGGGGTTTTGCGCACGCGCCTTGCGGGGAGTCTGTGGGTATTTTCGCTGCTACGGAGGCCCCAAATACATCCAGAGCAAGGGAGATAGGAATAGGTTTATGTTACGAGCCCAGACCCAGCGCCCGTAGACTCCCCGCGAGGCGCGTGCCGCAAAACCCCGCGCGAAGCGCGGGGTTTTGCACAAGCGCCTCGCCGACGCCCCATTGGTGTAGATTTTTTGTTTTTTGTATCATAACTTTGTCAAATCTAGTTCAATCACGGTGAGTTTGGTGACATTCGACTCAGCTCGTCGAGCTCTTTCGAAAGAGGTATTATTTGTATAAAAAATTTTTTATTCCAAAAATCGCCCCTTTGGATCTGCGATTTTTAGGGGTCTATATCTCGGTCCAATCAAGTCGGATTTCGTTGATTTTGGTGTCATTCGACTCAGCTTGAGGAGCTCTTTCGAATGAGCTATCATTCGAAATATCGATTTTTTCACCCCAAAATTGAGCTTACTCCCCCCTATGGTTTTTCGATTTTGGGGGACCTATATCTCCGCCCATATGTGAGTCCCCCAGCTAATTTTGGTGTCGTTCGACTCAGCTCGTTGAGCTCTTTCGAATGACATATCATTTGTCCGAATCGGTTTCCGGGACATATGACGGAATTTTTCCAATTTACCTTATCTTTTTCCATTTTTACTACATTTTCTTGGTAAATCATTCCAAAAAGCATTTCCACATTTTCCTCAAATTTTTGATTATTTTTTATATTTTTCATATCTATTGAATGTCTTATTTCCCCTCCATCCATTCTTTTAATTTTAAAAATAATTTCAAAATTATTTTTATTTAAAATTTCAATCCAAACATTTGTATCTTTATTATAATGCTTCTTTTCCGTTTTAAATTCTTCTACAGTAAAAATACATTCTCTAGCAAGTTCAGAATTTTGGGTTTCTTCTTTAAAGACAGGAAGGTATCTTTCAAAGTTTTCTTCATTTTCTTCCGCCTCTTCTTCATCTTCCGTCTCATATCCATCTTCCTCTTCAAAGTTTTCTTCTTTATCTTCATTTTCATTCTGCGTTTCTTCATCTATGTTTTCCTCATTGCAATCTTCAGACTTCTGTTCCTCTTCGAGTTGCCCATCTTCTTCATCTTCTTCTTGTTCCTCCTTCTCTCTTTCTTCATTTTTATCAACATCTCCGTCACTTCCCCATTCCTTTTCTTCCTCATATTCTTTATTATCGTCCTCATTCTCATCATTTTCGTCTTCTTTAAACTCCTCCTCTTCAGTATCATCTTCTTCATTTTCTTCTCCTTCTTCGGTATCCTCATTATCTTCTTCTTCCTCCACTTCACTGTCTTCCTCTTCGCCCTCCTCCTCATTTTCCAATTTTTGGCTAACCAACTCAACCAACTCTCTCGCCCTTCCAATCATAAAAACATCCGCCGGAGTTATTCCAATGTTTCCATTAATTTCAAATGTTTGATTCAACGCCTGTGCCAGAGCCATTAAAGAAAGAGAATCTAATCCTAATTGTGTCAATCCCATATCTATCCAATTTAATGGCAATTGAGCTGATGGAAGTGCAGAAATCAAAATTTGTTCAATTTTTTCGGTTAATTCCACTAATTTTTGTTTTGCCGATTTTTGAAGATTAATGGAAGGGTTTCTCTTCTAGAAAATTTTAATCTTATTATTTCAACAAAAGACAATTATTTGTTATGTCGGGACAAAACACCGTCCTACCAAAACACTATCCACAAATTGAGTAACAAAGAAATCTTGAAATAAAATTCCTAGGCATAGGAGCTAACCAAAACTAAATAGCCATAGGCCCTAAAGATATTGAGGCAACATTATTCGACATAATGTATATGCTCAAATAATTACCCTGGGTAATTATTGTTTCGACCTCTCGCTGGAGGAAGTAATTAATCGGGAGGATAGGCTAAATTTGGGGTATATCTCAATAAATCGAAGAGGAAATCCATTTATTTTTTGATATTGATTCTTATAATGTTTCAGTAATTAAAAATGAACAATGATTTTTTCAATATTTTTAAAATTAGAGAAGAAAAGGGAGGGGTAATTATTAAAGAGGGTAGTTATTTGAGCATTTACGGTAAACCTAATTTATTAAAAGAAATTTTTTATAGATCCGGACGGCATTTTGTTTTTTTTGCCCCATACCCGTTTTTCACTTACATTCTTGCCTTTAATTGATGGCACGGGATTATTTTCAAATTTATCTTGATTATTCTTCTTGTTAATTTTAAAATAAATAATTAACAAAAGTTGACTGTTTTTATCATAAACCTTTGCCATTTTATAATTATTTTTGTTGTAAAATCGCAAAAAATATTTGCCATTGCTTCAATTTTGAATTTTTAAATTTATTTTTTTTCTAAATTTAATTTACCTTTTAATTCTATTTTCTTTTATTATTTCATTAAATATTTCAATTTTCTTAATTTTATCAATTTGATTTAAATAACCAAAATATTGAGATACCTTAAATTTTTTAAAGTTTAATAATTGAAAAATCAATAGATAGAATTTTGAAAAGCTTGAGGCCAGACTCGGTAATGGATATGGATAATATCCGGATATCAGTGGATATGTCATGATAAGGATAACAAAATATGTGTCCATGCTTGAGACCACAAATTGAATTTTTTCTGGACCAGACTTGAAATTATTTTTTCATGCTAGGAATAGGTTGGCAGTTTGATAGAGAAATCCAAAGTCTATGGATAAATATAAATCAATTTTGTCAGGTGTAAGCTAAGGTTGTCCACGATCGGTCAACCGAAAACCGGGGGTCGAAAACGGGCAAATCCGAAAACCGGAGGTATCGGTTAATACCCGGTTGTGCACAGCCCTAATGTAAACCTTTACTTAGCCTCCAAATCCCCCAAAAGACACTTACTTCAAACAAAACATTCTCCACAAATTTTGGACTAAATAATAAAAATTCCTTCTCAACTTCGTCACAATTTAAACATTCTTCTTTTAAAAATTTATCTTCTTTATTTAAATTTAAATTTTTTTCAATTTCTTTTATTTTTGCCAAACAAATTAATTTTTTCTTTTTATTTTTTTCTTCTCCAAATATTTTTATTTTTTTGGAATTTAAAATTTCTGTAATTATCCATTGCTTTTCTTTTTTATTTAAAAATTCGTTAAGACAAATTTCTTCAATTTGGATTGAGAAACATTCCAATTTTAAATTTAGATAGCCTATAGCTGTTAATAATTCAATTAATAACCCGACAAGGTGACAGTCCTTTGAAGAGTTTTTTGATGGCTGGAAAAATATTTTTTTGATAATTTATTTTTGGGGTTTGGGAGGTATTAAGACTAGAGACCATATTTGAGGAAAGATACTCGAAGATTCGCTTTATTAACTAATTATCCCTTTACTCACATCCAGCAATAACTTAAAAATGCTGAAAGTATTGGAACTAAGAAGAATCAGAAATTCGAACACATAAAAATAGGGAAAAATTGGAATTCCGATTCACATCTGTTCCATTCACTTATTAGCACCTTAAACAGAGTGGGGTCGGAATTTCCAATTTGGAATTTAGAATCCGGGATTTAAGTTCCAATGTTCTCACACCTACATATCTCCGAGTCCCGACAAATGGCCAATTCCTATTTCCGACTCTTCTGATTTCCGAAACCGGCTGTTCCGGCCTTGCTTCTCTTAAAGTAGGAGTAAAATAAAGTAAAGCAGCTGGGGGGCTCTAGCTATTTCTCTCTTTTAACTAGTGCAAAAGGTTATTCGGCGGCTGGGAGCGAACCAGCATCTTCAGTAGACCACGCCGCCTACTGCACAGCCTTAAGAAATGATTAGCTTACAATAATTTTCTTTTAATTCCATTCCTATAATTTAAAAAAAAATTTTTACATTAAAAATCAGCCAAGGCATTCTTTTCTCACACAAAAGAGATTCAAATTTAACAAAATCATTCCCTCGATTAACACAATTTCCCAAAAGAGGATGGCATCCATTATCCTTATTTAATTCAAAATCATCTTTTAAAGTCCAAAAACGTTTTTGTCGGTCAAACGAATATTTTGGTAAATTAATTAAATTTAATAGAGGCAAGTATTTTGTTGGGATTTGGTAAATTTTTGGCCAATTTATTTCTTTTCCAATACAAAAACTGAAAGCTATTAAGTGTTGTAGATCTGAGGGGGTTTCTATTGAGGCAAATGAATATGCTGGATTTGATTGGGTTGGCCCAATAATTAATTTGTTTGATGAAGCTGATGGTCTGTTGGTTTGTTTGGTGGTTGCTATAAAAAATAAATTACTGTAGACCTAGTTATTAGATACCCCTCTCTATTAATGCGACTCAAAATTTTTACATTTTGATTTGCCACTGAGAAGAGCCACTGAGAACCTAAAGTAAAATCTCTAATAGAATGCCCCCATCCAACATAATGTCCCTTTGGAAAGTGAATGCAAAAAAGAATGCCCGGGCATTCAACTAGGGACTCTGTGGTACTCTCTATTTAAGATATCCCTCAATATGATATATCAATTTTTACCACTAATGGGAATATCTTATAGTGAAATCCAACTGAAATTATGCTGGACCAAAGCTAGCCGAGATAAAATTTTTTAAAAGAAATCCGCAAATATTTGCGGACACTACAATTTAAAATTAAAACCAATTTTTAAATATCCTACCATATTCCTCTTCAATATTACTCTTCTTTTTAATTTCCTCAATACACTTAATAATTTTATCTCTTGTCAATTCATTTTCTTCTTTCGCCCAAATTAATTTTCTAAATAAGTTAATTGCCAAATTATTATTTTTATTAATTATCTCATCTTCTTCTTTAATTATTCCAAATTCTTTTAACATCTTAAAACGTCCAAAAGCATCAACCAATTTAATTATAGAAGGATTATTAATTTCTTTTAATTGTTTATTTATTCCCAATTTATTTAGAATTAATTCTAAAGCTTCCTTGTAGGCTGGCACTTGCTCATACAATGTCCAAGCAATTTTAGGCCATAAACCAAGACGATAATTGATGGATGTGAGGGCGTCCTGATAAAATTATTTTGACTATCTTAGTGGATTTTTAGAAAGAAAATTAGGGAAAATATTTGGGAAAATCCGCAAATAATTTGCGGACACTAACACTTGTCCGCAAATTTTTTGCAGACAAAAAATTGAGAGATAATTGCCCTTAATAGGCAGTAAACTTAATATTTGCGTGAAATCATCTATAACAATTTCTAAAAATTTTAAAGACCTTTCTGACAATAATAGGTTCCTCCTCCAATACTTCACTAGACCCATCCACTTCTGGAAGGATTATAACAGCTCTCACATTCAAGGGAGGGTTTTTAACATTTTTCCCTCTTAAATAACTTGCTGCCACACAAATTTTATTAAAATTCCATTCCTTTTCATTCTTCAAAAATTTTAAATATTTTTCCAAAAATTTTTTCATTGAATTTTCTGAATGAGCGGATAAGGGTAATATTCTCTGCCATTTATTAGAGCAATGCTGATTTAGTTGATAATGTAATTGTTGAATTTGTTTTGTTTTTATTGACCGATCTAATGAAATAATAGCACAAGCAATTGTTCCAGACACTCCAAAGGAGCTTACACCGGTTAGCAGTGTGTGCTTGAAAGGAAATTTTTAATGTTTGATGGGATGAAATGCCCTCTTATTGAAAGAAATATCCTTTTAATTAGAGTTTCCGACAGAGAGAAGTTCCTGGGAATTCTCGAGGGAGGGAAGGTCCTCTGACTAGTGTTCACTTCCCAACGACTCTCTCGAATACTCGTCCCCATACAACCATATTTTTTCTACATTTTAACACATATAGGTTCAGTAAAGCCTCTACCCCAAACAAAATCCTTACTTTATCTTCTCCTTCATTCAATATTCTACCAGATCTTTTAACAGCTAGGCGAACAGGCCAATTATCATCCTCATAAATTCCCCATCCATTAGCCTCCATTCCTCGAACAATTTCAGGATTCATTCTTTTAAAATTAGGTAAAGGAGGCATTTCAGCATTTCTTAATTGTAGCACAGCCTAAAAATTTTATAAATTTTTCAGAAAAATTTCTTCCCTTGCCTTCATAACCCCTACAAGACCAGAAGCTGCCTCCGTATGCCCAATATTTGCTTTTGCAGTCCCAAGCCAGACACCTTTAGTCAATCCACAAGAATTTAAAGACTTGGCCAACGCTAAGAACTCCACAGGATCGCCAAGTGCCGTTCCAGTCCCATGGCACTCCCAACAGCGAAGAGAGCGTCTCTTTTCTATATTGAGTTGTTCAAGGCATCTAGCAAGTAATTGTTGTTGAGATAAGCCGTTTGGAGCAGTCAAGGCTGCGCTACGGCCATCATGTCCACATTCAACTGCCTTTAAAATTTCAATTCGACTGAGCTTTAACTAACAAAAAATTGCCTCAATAACCCCCCAATGAGGCTTTCTCTCCAAATTTTCTAACGGAACACCTTCTATCATCATTACAACACACCCATCAGATCGTCCATATCCATTAGCATCGATATCAAAAACTCGGCAGCAACCGTCTTCTGATAACATTCCAGCGTTTGCACGTTGTGCTAATTAAATATGACCATAATTATTGCCTAAAAAGTTACCCAATCCCTTAGCTGTAAGGGTTAAATTAACTCCTCCAACTATAGCTCTTGGACATCGCCCAGTTCTAATTGCTTCTACTGCCAATTGTAAAGCTACAAGTGAGCTAGAACAGGCAGTGTCTATAGAAAGTGTAGGGCCTCTAGAATTTGAAGAAAATTTGAAGAAATTCTCCAAAAAATTGCCTGCAATCCAAAAAATGGGCCAAACGTCCAGAAAATGCGGATGCCGACGTTCCCAACATTTGAAGCGCGTTGCCTTGTTGTTCAGATAAATCTGGGTATTCATTACTCATAAATCCAATAAAAACTCCACATTGTTCCAAGTCCTTTGGGGAATTACAGCCTGCCTGTTCTACACATTCCCAGGCACATTCTAGCAAAAGGCGTTGTTGAGGGTCTAATGCCGCTGCTTCCAGGGCTGAGAGGCCGAAGAAATTGGCATCGAAACGGGCCAAATCAAAATTAAGAAAATGGCCACCCTCAACTATAAAATTTGTAAATTTTTCTGGAAAGTCCGCAAATATTGTCTGCAACATCAAATATGATTTGCGGACACAACTTGCAGACAAACATTGAATTTAGTTGTCCTTATAATTAGAATATTTTTACCTGGAACATTTCCTCCATTAAATTCCCCTCGAATAAGGAAATTCCTTTCAGCTATTCGAGTGGCTGGTATTCGTTGATTAGTAGATCTACCCTCCTTGAGTAATGCCCAAAACTGATCTGGAGAGCTGATGTTACCCGGCAGTCGGCAAGCAATTGAACTTATTACAACTTCAATGTCTTTGTTCTTAAGTTAGAATTTTTTTCTGTTAAATTTGGACCTTTCTTTGATTCAGTTTACCCTAGCTACTTTGTCCTTGAGGATTTACTGGGGTTATCTCCTCCATTAAAAGTAGATCTACCTTCCTTGAGTAAAGGTAGATCATCTATTTTAAGTAGAGTTAGGACAGAGACTTGATCCTGATCGAAAATCTCGGTTATCGAGATATAGAATTTTTCAAGATCTCGATTCTCTTACGATAAAATTTTTCGAGATTTGACGAGATTTATCGGGATAATCTCGATTATCGAGATCTCAATTCATCTCCCAGTTCCGTCTCTAATTTTAATTTTAATCTGCATGAAATTTTATGTGTGACTCCGTTCCTAAATAATAATTAACGTCACGGCACGTAACAGATATAGAAACATGTATCTACCGTGACATACCTCCCCCTTTCGACCCTTTAGGATACAATCCTACCCACAGAGAGCTCATAAAAGCTCATTTTTAGCATTAAATTAACTTACATCCGAATCAAAATTATTATTAATTTTCATTTCAATCATATCAATTTCTCCAACATCCAGCTTTATAAAAAGCAAATCTTCTCCAAACATCAAAATCTCTTCTACATTATTCTTTCCCTTCGTTTCAATCCAAAAATTTCCTCTAGCCATTCCTTCATCCAATTTAATTGAAAAATGCATTTTCAAATCCTTTTCATCTTCCAACTCATTCTTTAACAATTTCGGGCCAATATAAAGCTTTCCAATTGAAAAAGGGACTAGAAGGTGTTGTTGATGGTGTTTTTCTTTTTTCTGAATTTTTTCAGTATTCATTTTTGTTTTTCTTACATGTGTTTAGGCGCGATAATGCTTAGGCGAGCGCTTATACGTGGCTGAAGAATTGTAGCTAAAATCTTTAAATTCTGCAAAGATTTTTTTAAATAATCTTGGCTAATTCTCTCTTTCAATTTCAGAATTTTAAATTAATTATTTCTCAAGTTCTGATAAAAAAATTACCAAAATCAACGAAATCTCCCCTAAAATTCAATGTTTTCACCTATATTTTCAGAAATTCTGAACCAAAAATTCTGAAATTTTAACACAAGCTAAATAAATGTATTAATGATGTTAGTGCAAAATTTCACAAATTTAGGTCTTCTACAAACTTTTTTATAAGAGCGCAACTAGGCTTTACCCACATACTCTCACAGACATTTGTTTAAATTGAGGAAAATTTTTTTGAATTAAAATTAATTTTTCTATTTCTAATTTCACCTTTTTTCCGTTTTCCTTCAAAAAACAATAAACCATTGCTTGCCATAAAGCATCCAATTTAATATCCAATTCCTCAACTTTCTGAATTACTTCACAACTACCCCAAGCCTTTAATTTCCCCATTTCAAAGCCTATACCATAATTAATTGACTCAACACTTTTAAATGATTTTCCAAAATTATAACCACATTCTTCAATTAAAAATTGGTAAAAATCTTTGTGATTAATAGTAAATGGAAAGGGAGGGTTTGGAGGGAGGGGAATATTTTGGTTGTTTAAAGGTGAAGTTAGTTCAGCAAGAAAAACATCTTTTTGATCTTCTTGAAGGCAAATCTTTAAAAAATAATTTAAACTTTTTTAATCTAAAATGCCCTTAGGGCATCTAATTTTTAATTACCTATCAGAGATGTCACGGGTTACCAGAAAACCGATATCTGATCTTTTTTCGACTCGATACCTGATATCCAAAAAACTTTTTTCTTAACCCGATCCGAAGAAAAATTTGAAGACCTGACCCGAAACTCGACATTTTTCTCAACTCGTGACATCCTTGTTACTTATAATTTTTTTAAAAAAGGATAATTGTGGATATAAATTTAGGGGGGATAAATTTACGGATTCTGACTGTCAGCGGAATGTTACATATTAAATCTCTCTCTCTCAAAAATACATGATTAAAATAACTTTAAATTTATTTTAATTCATTAAAAAAATCAAAATTTGCCTTCAATTCATTTTCATCTTCACTAGAATTTTTAAAAATAATTCCGAGTTCAAACACATCCTCCTCATCCTCCTCATTAATTAACAAAGGTTTTAAAAAACATATATTTTTTAAAATTAAAAAATCCTCTTTATTTTTATTTTTTAATAATGCCCAAATAAATTCTAGTAAAATAGTAGAGCCGGGCAGAACAGAATTTTTGTGGTTGCCGAAAGGGCGATGATCAAACAAATAATTTTTAATTTTAATAAAAATATTTTTTTGGTAAGTATTCATTTTTTATTAAATTTTTATTTTTTATTTTTAAAAATTATTGGAAATTTCGAGAAAAATATAAAAATGTCCAAAAGGAAGGGAAAACATTTTTATTAAATTTGAGGACAATTTTTCCTCTTAACTGATCCATTTTTTTAAAATTACAGCTAATTTGGTCAAGATAATTTTCTTTTTATTTTTTATTTTATTTTTGATGTCTGGAAATATTTAGAAAATGTCTGGAAAATATATATTTTATTTTAAATTGTCTATTAAATAGTCAAATTTCTCCTTTGTATTTATCGGGGTTTGTATTTCGAATTTTTAAAAATCGCAACTTTGAGAAAACTTGAGAAGCTAAAAAAACAACAATTACATGTAAATACTCTATATCAGACAGATAGTCCATTCCTTAGTAGACAGATGGGGTCCATTCCGTTTTTTTGAATATTAAAAGGTCAGATAATCTCTCATAGCAACCGAATTCACTGTGATTCAATTTTTTTCCCTTTTTTCATTCCCGAAATTATTATTTAACAAAAAAATTTTTCCCAAAAATATCTTTATCCGATAATAAAAAATTTAAATAAAAAAATAAACAGGCACTCTCGGAGCGCAAAATATATCAATGGATAGTCAATCAAAAATTACTCAGGAAAGGTTGTGTTTGAGAAAATAATTCGAAATAAGGCATCAGGGAATACAAGCCGATTCGATTTTCAAAATTAGGAGATCCTGACGTTCTTTTGTTAATGAATTTATTTCTTGTGTTGGCAGGAGTTATGGATTGGTAAGAGAAAAGTTGAGGTTTCATATCAGGATTTAAAAAAAAAATTTTCTAGTCTGGTTTCGGGTAAAAAATGGCCTGATTTCGAGTAATGGTAGAATCCTTTGTGTTTATTTTAAACAAAAAATACAAACTTCCAACAACCT
This sequence comes from Meloidogyne enterolobii, assembly GCA_963681835.1. Classification (NCBI taxonomy): domain Eukaryota; kingdom Metazoa; phylum Nematoda; class Chromadorea; order Rhabditida; family Meloidogynidae; genus Meloidogyne; species Meloidogyne enterolobii. The sequence continues at coordinate 405,257 of CAVMJV010000071.1, forward strand.
TTCCTGAGTAATTTACATTTTTAAATGAGTATTTACAGTTTAAAAAACATATCCGATAATAAAAAATAAAAAAAGGCACTCTTTAAGAGAAGTGCAAAATTTTTGATTAGATAATCAATCAATTTTCTCAATTTTTGTTTTTAAATAAATCCACAAAATCAAAAATTCCAAAACCAAAATAAAAAATAAATCCCCAAAAAAATAAATTTAAAAAAATAAAGGGCTGCCGCTTTTAATAAATTAATAAAATTAAATCTAAGTTTTGTTTATAAACTTATAGTTTCCACTAGCGTCAAAAAATTTTTTTTTGATATTTTTTTAAAAACTTAAAAATTTCATAAAATAATTTTCGAAATTAACTCAAAATAAAAGAGAATTAAACCAGATAATGGGAAGTCCAAAAAATTTAACTGAAAGAAAATTAAATGTCAATAACCTGTTTGAATAACCCTATTTAGTATATGTAAATAGCAGCCCTTTTTACATAAAATAAATTTATAAAAAAATTTAACTCAAATAAATCCAAAAAAACTGGTCAGCTTACATCTTTTGCCTGACAAAATCTTCCACCAAATCACTAAAGATTTTCCAAAAATTTCAAAAACTTGTCTTTCATCGGTTTATCTTTGTAAATTTTAAGAATTGCATTTCTCATATTTTTGGCTTTCTTACTATATTCACTTTTAAAAGTAAGCTTTGTTTCATTATCATAAGATATTTGATTAAGCGCTTCCTTAAGAGCAAAAATAAGATTTTCATCAGAAAAATCCAAATATTTGCCAATTCCTTTTTGTTCAACAGTCGAAGCAATATACATTTGCTCTTCAGTCAGTGGAATACAGATTATTGGAACACCAGCATAAATTGCCTAAAATTTTTTTTAAAGAATAAGCTTCAAATTTTTGTTCCAAGGTTTCCCAATACTAGTTTAGAGGCCGATAGTTATTGAACGATAATATTATGCATACAATACCTCGTTAACACTATTTTGTTCACAATGTGAAATGAACACTCTTGTGTCTGGATTTGCTGAAAGTAAAAATAAATTAGTTAATTTGTGAATAAATATATACATAAAATTTCATTCCGTGGAAGAGTATCTTCTTCAGTATAACCAGTAAAGAATTTAAAATTTATAGCTGCTCGAACATGAAAATAACACGTAGGAAAATATTCTTTAGATACTTTTCTAATCATTTCGTAGATTCGATATTTTCCTATATATTCCAACTTTCCAAAGCTGACAAGAACATGACAGTCCTTAAAAATTTATCTGTGTTAGAAAAAGCGGCACACCCCCAAAATAAGTTATTGAGTATAACACAGGATATTAAAAAATATTGGGTGGTGTTCCTCGTTTTCTGAGAATAAATTTGCAAATTCGGCAATTGGGAATTTTCATTTTTTTTTCAATTTCCGATTTTGAGAATCGGGGAAATTTTAAGTAATTATTTATTTTCGGGGATCGGAAGTAAATGTAGTTTTTAATTAATTTACAGATATATATTTTAAATATGAGCTTTCCAACCTCGTCGTTTACTCCCTTTTTTTCTTCAATTAAAAGTTTGTTGTATTCAACAGTAATACCACCAATATAAACAATTTTTTCGTGGTCAGGAAAATTGTTAAATTTAATTAAAGGATGTTGATTTATAAAATGATATTTAATTTTTTTAAATAAATCCTCTAAAGATGATGGCTTTTTGATAGATATTTCATAGTCATCAAACAAGGAATTATAAAAGTTTTGAGATGTTGTAGTGAGAAGCTCCTGTACTCGTTTGTTGCTTACTCCATGTTCATTTTTATTATCTTCTTCACATTTGTACCATTTTCCATCTCTATCCCATTCCTCAGGTTTAGCAGCGGCGAAGGCTTAACAAAAATAAATTTTCAAATTCCTTATAAAGTTGGGTTTTTTTCATATTTTGGAATTTTTCGTTGCATATCTGGGCAGCCCTAGATATGACAGTCGATTCACCATATGGGGAAAATATTTTAAAGGATATTTAGAACTGATAATTCGGATTTTTTTTTGAAATTTTACTTCGTCTCACAAAATTCTTCTTTAAATTAATTATTAATAAAACATTACCAGGAACTTGATACTCCAAAACATTAATATCAAGGAATTGAAGATATTCTGGAGGGAATACAGAACTGAAAACATTAAATGTTTCTTCAATTCCCAATGCTTCAAAAACAGCAAAAGCACCAGCCGTTACATTAAACTCAGCTATTCCAATATCATATTTATTTTTTTGAAGCCGATCAAGAATCTTTTTTTGATGTGTCATTAACTCTGTAGAAATGAAATATTTAAATTTTATTTTTAATTATTTTACCTCTATAAATTCCTATAGAAAAATACATTTCTACTTGGAAGTTCTTCCATAATTCTTTATTTATTGGAATATAAATAATTTTTAAATTTCCTAGTTTTACTGTTTCTTGCCAAGTTCCCGTGTAAACTAGCATATCCTGGAATAAAAAAATAAAAATATTGAATATCAAATTATAGGAAGTTAACCAAATGGGTCGGACCAAGACCGATTTCAAAAACCGAAGGAAAGGAAACCCCAAAAATCAACACAAAGTGCAAAAACTATAAATTAAGTTTTGGCCATTTTTCTATTAATTTTTCAATACAATATCAATATAAACTAACCACTTTATGATAATTTTCTGTCAAAATGTTGGCTAATATTTTCTAAAATAAAAAATCTTCAACTCCAAATTAATTAAAAAAAATTTACGTTAAATTCCAAATTGGGGAATGAAAGATTGTCACAAATGTACAAAATTCTTCTGCGCTTCCTATCCTTTCCTTCAACTTGTTCGACTTCTTGTTCCATTCCTTCTCTCATAAGTTCTTTTCCAGGACGATGAGTAAAACCTTCATTATCTGTAGCTACCCCTTCTCCTTCACAAATACAAGTTTCTCCTCTTTTAAATCGACGATGATGTTTTTGACGATAATTTTTTGTCGGTTTTTTTGGATTGTTTGTTGGGACAGAGAATTTTTTAATTGTTGGACATTTACAATTTTTCACGGGGGAGGAGTTGATAAAAATTAGAAAAAATAAGAAAATGTAAAAAATTAATTTGATATACATTTCCTTAAAAAATATTAAAAATAATTTTTTAAAACGTAAAAAGAATTAATTAATCATCTATTTTTATTTATTTTACTTGGGGCAGAGAACCTACTACAAAATTATAATAAAATCAGAGGGGAGTATGGGGGGGGGGAGGGTTGGAATTCCGATTCCAGCATTCCAATTTCTAGTGTTTTTTCCAGACTAGGACACGGATACTGATTTTGGTATCCGTATCTGGATATTTACGGCGGATACAGGCGGATATCCGCAGCCATTTTTAAAATATCTGTATCCATATCCGTATCCATGTCCTAGTCTGGTTTTTCCCAGTTTCTTTCAAGTTCTGACTTCCCCTTTTTGGATTCTAACGTTATTTCCGAGCTTTTACCAGACATATTCTCGAATTTCCAACCTCCCTATTTATTAAATTCACACAGATTCATCGGAAATTTTTATAAAAATTGTTAAAAGTAAAATTTAAAAATTAAGTTTAACTAAATTTTCCTTAAAATAATTATTTTTTTTTTGTTTAAATTAATTAAAAAATGTAAAATTATATGTATATTTATATGCAATTAATGTCTGTCAATTCCTTACGCAAGCATGTGAGAGACCACCCCCCTCGAAAGCATGTGAGAGACCACCCCCTCGAAAATTTTTCTTAATGCCCTCCCCCATCCGCAAATATATTTGCGGATTGATTAATTCGACGTTTTAAAATTATTGAGAATTTCATAGCAAGCAGATGTGGATAGGAATTCCAATTTCCGTCTCCCGATTTCCGAAAATTTAGGCTTATTTCTGAGTTCCGACTTTTGAGCCATCTCGAATTTCCGAAAGTTCCGATTTCCGGCACCTTCGTCCTTTCCGACCCACCTCTGATGGCAAGGTAAATAAGGAGAGAAACCAAACTTGATACGTATCTAAACTTATCTATTTACTCTTAATGTCCTCCCCAGTAGTTTGTAAATTGATATTACGCTTTCAGAGCTTCACTTTAAGCTTTCAGGGCTGTCACCGATTACACGAACCCCCGGACTTTTTCTCGACTCGAAACCCGATCCGAAGTAGAATATAGGTATTTAAAACACTAGTCGACTTTTTTCATCCCTGATTGTTGTAAACCAGAGTCGTTGTTTTTACAGAAAGTTTCAAATCGTGCATATGCCATGTTTTTGGACTTTAACAACAAATTAGATTAAAAAAGATAAAATATAGGATATTAATCCATTCAATTTGTGAGGCCAAAAATCAACAAAAGTTAAAATAAAACATTTTATATTTCAATATTAAAAAAAATTTTTATTTTAAACAATCCGCAAATTTTTAGCCTTTGCGACTTTAAGTTACAACTCAAAATTCAAAGCTTTTGTAGTTTGTAAATTAATATTAAGCTTTTTATTTATAACAATTTATACGATCACCCTATTTGTTAATTTTTTCGAAGTCACTCTTGCACTTGGTAATGGCAAATGAGAGGTAGATAGAGAGTTAGTGATACAAAAAAGTGAAAATTTATACGCGGATTGATCGTATATTTCGTATATAATGCTTAAATAATTTCAAACTACAAATCTAAAAATTTTTAAATCATCCATATTATTGATTGATTTAATTTTAAATTTAAAAATTTAATTAATTTTTTAATTCAAAAAATATATAAGGGCATGCCGGACTTGTTTCTACAATTTTTCTGCTGGAAAAATGTTTATTTTGTGGAAAATAAATTGTTTTTTTCAATCTTGGTGGTATTTTGATCAGAGGTGGGTCGGAAATGACGAAGATGACGGAAATCGGAACTGTCAGAAATCAGAAATTGGTTCTGAAGTCGGAACTCGGAAATCAGGCTAAATTTTATTGAAATCAGAACTTGGAAATCGGAAATGCTAGACGACAAATGCCACAAAATAAAATGTCAACAAACATCTATTCTTCTATAATTTTTTCTTATTATTTTTGATGCTAAGCCGCACAAAAGTTTGGAGTCTCTGCGCCACTCTCTCACCCGAGAGTGGGACTTAATTACACTCAAGGAGGTGCGTGCTATTTGCGAAAATTTTTCTTCGCGCCTTCGCCTCTGTATCAAAGCCAAGGGTGGGCATCTCGAATTTTCTTGATTATTATTGTTCCTTATTTAATTCTCTATCATCTGATTGTATTTCGATTTTATTTGATTGTGTTTTAATAAAGTTATGAGAGAAAACAAGTGTCCGGTTACTTATGGCGCACCCTGTAAATTAGTTGAAATATTGTCGTTAATTTTATTTTTTTAAAAACATTTCTTTAAACATTTTTTTGGTTAGTTGAAATTAAAAAAAATTTCTTTTTTAATAATTAAATTATTTAACAAAAAAATTTTCCCAAAAATATCTTTATCCGATAATAAAAAATTTAAATAAAAAATAAACAGGCACTCTCGGAGTGCAAAATCTACGATTGGATAATCAATCTCGGTTTAATCAATCAAAAATTACTCAGGGAAGGTTGTGTTTGATCGGTAGGTATCGCGAATCTAGCCGACTCGATTTTCAAAACAAGTTCTTTTGCGTTAGTGAATTTATTTTTTATGTCGGAAGTATCCAGGGATGGGTTGGGTTAAGAGGTAGGTAATGTTTGTGATGGGTTTTCAAAAATTTTCTCAAGTCTGTTTTTGAGTAAAAAACGGCTTGGCTTCGGAGAACCAATCCCCGCCATAGTAGGATTCTTTATATTTATCTAAACAAAAATACAAAGTTCCAACAACCTTGAGTAATTACAGTTTAAAAAACATATCCGATAATAAAAGATAAATAAAAAATAAAAAGGCACTCTTTAAGAGAAGTGCAAAATCCCTGATTGGATAATCAATCTTCTTTCTCAATTTTTTTTTTTAAATAAATCCCCCCAAAAATTTAAAAATAAAGGGCTGCCGCTTTGAATAAATGTATAAAAAATTATATCATAATCAGAATTGCCAAGGAATAAAAATTTTGTTATTAAAAAATTTTTTTTAGAAATTTTCCTAAAATTATTTTGAAAAGTTAAGTCTAAAATTTCATAAAACAATTTCCAAAATCCTCCTCAAAATAAACTTTATTTGGTGCAACAAACCCGATACGTAAGTGGAAGTCTTAAAAATTGGACTAACAAGGAAATTACCTTTCTTAATATAAAATAGGTATTTTAATAAATTGTGGCAACCCCTTTAAAATAAATTCAAAATAATTTTACCCAAATAACCCCAAAAAACTCTCCCAATTTTTCCTTCTTTTGCTTGACAAATTCCTTCACTAAAATATACCACCTAAAATTTACCCAAAAATTTATCTTTCATCGTTTCACGTTCATAATTTCGAAGAATGTTCTTTCTCATCTTTTCAGCCTTCTTACTATATTTACTGTTAAAATTTCCATACTCGTCATATAATATTTGAACAAGAGCATCCTTGAAAGATTCAGTAGAGCCCTCTAATTGTTCATCAGTAGAGCCCTTTAATTCTTCATAATCCACATAAATGCCAACTCCTTTTGATTCGACAATCGAAGCATTATATTTTTGATCTCCATTTACTGGAATACAAATTAAAGGAACACCAGCATACATTGACTAGAAAATATTTTTTAATTAAAAATTTCTTGGTACTATGGTATTTATAGACCGGCGCGGGACGGGTCCCGACGGGATTTTCCGGGATCCCGATCCCGAAATCCCGGATTTTTTTGATTTTCGGGATCCGGGATTTTTTCGGGATTTATCCCTCGGGATCCCGTCCCGGCATCGGTTAAAAAATAAAATCCCGACTCGGGATCCCAGAAGTTCGATTTTGCCGGTCTCTAATGGTATTATCCTCCCAAAAGTCCGCAAATGTTTGTTCGAAAATGATCGTCTTTGCCTTCTCTTTCATTCATTCCTCCTTCCTTCTTGCATAAAGATAAGAAAATGGTCAAGGATTAATAATTACTTCAGCGCATCAAGAATTTTTTTAATTAAAAAAGAAGGCAAAGACGAACAGTTGCTGACAAACAAACATTTTCTCATCCCTTCGGAAAAAATTTCCTCCTGCTTCATATCTCATCAGTTTTAATCTTTATTATAGGCCATAAACTAGCTAATAGAGTTATTCTAGTGTATCAAAAAATCTCTAGCACGAAAATCTGTTTTTAATGGGATATCGTTTCAGTCGCTAGTTTAACCGAGCGACTCTCAATAGTCGCTAGTTTAACCATTTCTAGTACATATGTAATTCATATTTTATTTTATAAAATATGTACCTCAGTAACACTATTTTGCCCACAATGTGAAATAAATAATTTTGTGTTTGTTTTAGCTGAAATTAAATTTAATTAACTATAATAGTTAAATATATACATAATATCTCCTTTTGTGGAAGTGCATCTTTACTTGTATATATATTAGGGAATCGTCGTCGAGGTTTATTTGCTCGAACTTGAAAATAACACTGAGGAAATTGTGTAAATACTTCAATCATTTTGTCGAATGGATAGGTTTGATAGCCAGCCGTTCCAAATGTGACAAGAATAACACAGTCATACTTAAAAATTTATCTGTCAGAAAAAATGGTCACACCCAAAGTGGGAGCAGGGGGAAGCACTTGTATGGGCCGATGCGCCTCGACGTGCTGAATTGAACCATACCGGGGTGTCCCGAATTCCAAATTTTAAACAAAGTAATATACCTTGGGGTATACCCTAATATTAAGAGTTTTTAAAAGTTATTGACGTATTAAAGGATCGTGGGGTTAGATGTGGAAGGACATAAAAAGTTGATTTGGAGAGTTAGGGGTGATCGAAAAAGCTTCAAAAATTTCCGTAAGGATATTTAGTGAGATTAATTTTATCATTAAATTTATTACTATTCACTTGACCCTATAATAATTTTAGCTTTTCCCACCTCATTCTCTACCATCTGTTTTCCTCCAGTTAAAAGTTGGTGATCTTCAACAGTAATTCCACCAATATAAACAATCTTATCGTGTTCAGGAAACTTGTTAAATTTAATTAAAGGATGTTGATTTATAAAATGATATTTAATTTTTTTAAATAAAACATCAAAAGTTGATGGCTTTTCGATGGTTATTTCATAATCATTAAACAATTTATTGTAAGACTTTTTAGAATTTTCAATGAAAGTCTTGAATGCCCATTCATTTATTTTTTTATGTTCCTCTATATTCTCCTCTCTGTCTTTTTGCCAAATTCCATTTTCCCAATCTCCAGGTTTGGCCGAGCTGTATTCTTAACAATAAATAAATTTTTAATATGGTCATAAGTTCTAAATCCTCGATATCTTTTTAATCCCCACATAAAAAAATAAAAATTTTTACGGATTTGTTCACTGACGAATCGACCGGTCACGGTTAAAGCACTTAATAGGTATGAGTAGTCTTAACATTTACTAAGTTTTCTGTGAGATTTTAATGTGCCCAGCAGGGCTGCAGCAATCGAAAAAAAGATTCCGCAACTCGCAATCCGCAATTGCGTGCAGCCCTGGTGTGCGCCAAAATTTTCGCGTGGCGCGCCAAACGCTAATTTTTCAAATTCTTAAAACACGCCAAACGCCAGAACGCCAAAATCGGCCAAAAATGGACGCCAAACGCCATGGCGCACAACCCTGGTGCCCCAGCCCCGTTATATTTTTTATTTAAATATTAATAAATCATTACCAGGAAATTGATAGTCCAAATTTTTAATTCCAAGAAATTGAAGATATTGTGGAACGAATACAGTACAGGAAACATCAAAAGTTTCTTCAATTCCCAATGCTTCAAACACAGCAAAGGAACCAGCCATTACATTAAATTCGGCAATTCCAATGTCGTATTCATTTTCTTGAAGTTGATCAAAAATGCCGTTTTCATTTGTGATTATCTCTGTAGAAATAGAACATATGTAATTTATTTTTAAAATCGTATTCAAAAATAATTGACTCCGTTATAGTGCCAACAAGTGGATCCAGGTAGCGAAGTCTAATAGAAAGAGGGTGATAACTAAATTAACAAATTATCGTCTCATTAAAATTGCTGGCCCCTCTATTTCATTATTTTTTCTAATTTTAGAAGAAAGTTAGAGAGAAGGAAAAAGGGGGCGGGGCTTATGGGGGGAAACTACACAAGTACCCAAAATACTTTTTAATTTTATTTGTGTATCTCACCTCTATAAATTCCTATAGTAGAATATCCAACACTATTTCTATATTTTACAATATTTTTATCTACATTTATTGGCACATTAATAATTTCAAAATTATCTGATTTTATTGTTACTCCCTTTTCATAGGTATAAACTAGCATATCCTGGAATGGAAAATAATTCAAATTTATCCCAAATTTAAGTTTAGGCTGAATTTAATTTTGCCGGCTATATTCAATAGAATTTGATAAATTAATTTTAAAAACATAAATAGCCAAATTTATATATTGCTATGCTTAGGTCCCAAACTCTGATTGGCCCAATTTCAAAAAACCAAAAGGTAAGAAAATGCCTTAATATTCAAATTTATTCATAAATTATGCATGTTTTGTCCATTTTCTATCAAATATACATAAATATAACTTACCACTTTATAATTTTTTGACAAAATGTTGGCTAACAATGTCTAAAAATTTTGATCAATGAAATATATTTATATTATATGCCTACGAAATGAGGGACATTATAAAAGGATTATTTAACAAAGGAATCATAGAATTTTTGTGGATCATTGAATAAAATAACCTGAGGAATATAAAACGGAATACTGACTAAAAAATTAAGACAAATCTCAGACCGAGTAAAAAACATACGCCAGTTAGAGGTGATCTGACTTCCGATTTACGGACCTTTATCATTTCGATTTACCTCTGCCAGCCTAGCTAGTTTCCTGACAGCCTAGCAAAGAAAGCAAAAATAAAACGGTAAGTTGGTAGTGGCTCTCAGGTTCGTGTCCACCCTTCCAATCTTTCCCTATTTCTTGAATAGGTTTGGCCATTTTATTATAATTTAAATTAAAAAAAATTTACATTAAATTGCGCATGAGAGAAGAAAAAATTGTCGCAAATGTACAAAACTCTTTTAATACCATTTTTGCCCTTTCGTCGAGATTGTCCTGCTTGCATTTCTTCCGTTATAGGTCGTTTTTCAGGGTTGCGATAGCTTTCATTATCATCATCAGTAGCTCCCTCTCCTCCTCCACAATTACAATTTCCTCTTTTAAATCGACGATGAAACAAAGAATTTTTTGTTTGGTTTGAAGGACATTTACACCTATTTCCGGTGGAGAAGTTGATAAAAATTAGAAAAAATAAAAAAATGTAAAGAATTAATTTGATGTTCATTTCCTTAAAAATATTAAAAATAATTTTTAAAACCTAAAAAAATTAAATATCTTTAGAATTTTAGTTCTATTTTTGGGCAGAGAATCTACTTCAAACTTATACTAAACTCACGCTCCCAGAGAGGGGTTGGAAATCCGATTCCCGAGTTCTGTCTAGTAACCTTCCGAGTTTTTTCCTCAGCCTTCAGAAATTTTAGAAATTTCAAAAATTTCTAATTTCCGACATTTCTAATTATTTTTGCAGTAGGCGGTGTGGTGTAACTGCTAACTCATCAGTCCGGTCTACTGAAGATGCTGGTTCGCTCCCAGCCGCCGAATAACCGTTTGCACTAGCTAAAGGAGATAAATAGCTATAGCCCAGCTGCTTTACCTTGCTGCTTTATATTGCTGCTTTACCTTTATAAAATTAAAATAATTGTAGAGGGAATAAAGGAGGAAGTGATTTTTAATTTTAATTATAGAATGTGGTATATAATGAGCTAGGAAAATTTTTTTATTAGAATTGATTATTGGATTTTTAAAAATTAATATTGATTCGAGATTGTTAAGTTAAAAATTTATTTTAAAACCCCAAAAAAATTTTTTTTATGTTTTAATAAAAATCAAATGTTTATATTCGGCAACAATGTTGGAAAATTCCGTTCGCAATAAATCCTTACGGGTTAGACTTAGGCAAAAAATTTTGTTTTGTTCTAGCTGTTTGTTTGTTTGTTTGTTTGCCTGTTTTTAAGTATTTTGTTATAAAGGGAACATACACACATTTTTATTCCGTCTTTTGATTTTTGTGAATCGTTTAACAAGATTACCAATGATTAGAAATCTGATTCCAGACTTTTTGAGAGAATGGGCAAAATCTTTTGCTCAATTTGAGAGAATCTTTTGCTCAATACCGCTCTGAATATTTGTTTGTCAGTTAAAACTTTTTAATTTTAATAATTAAATTATTCAACAAAAATTTTCTCCCAAAAAAATCTTTATCCGATAATAAAAAATTTAAATAAAAAAATAAACAGGCACTCTCGGAGTGCAAAATCTATCAGTGGATAATCAATCTCGGTTTAATCAATTAAAAATTACTCAGAGAAGGTTGTGTTTGATAGGTGGAAATAATTGAAAATGTATCTATCGGTCTAGCTGCCTTGATTTTTTAAATTAAGAAATCCTGACGTTTTTAGGGTAGGGAATTTATTTTTTGTTAGCAAGATCCATGGATATATGAGTGAAAAAGTTCGGATCGGGGTTTCAAAAATTTTTCGAGTCTGCTTTCACGTAGAAAAGGCCTGGTTTCGAGTAATGGTAGGACCCATTGAATAAGACTCAAAAATTAAAACTTCCAACAACCTTTCCTGAGTAATTACAGTTAAAAAAACATATCCGATAATAAAAAATAAAAAGGCACTCTTTAAGAGAAGTGCAAAATGTTTGATTGGATAATCAATCTTCTTTCTCAATTTTTGTTTTTTGAATAAATCACCCAAAAAATAAATTAAAAAAAATAAAGGGCTGCCGCTTTGAATAAATAAATTTAATAAAAATTAAATTTTATCAGAACCAGGATTGTTAACGAAAAAATATTTCAAAAAAAATTTTTTTTGAAAAGTTAAGTCAAAAATTTCATAAAACAATTTCAAAATTCTCCTCAAAATAAACTCTATTTGGCCGAGAACCAAAACCGAAAAGTGGAAGTCTAAAAAATTGGACTAACACGAAAATTACCTTTTTTAATACAAAATAGTAGGTACCTATTTAGGTATTTTACTTAAAATAGGTACTAATAGAAAATCACAAGTCAATTTAGTACCACTATTAATTCATAATATTTTTTAAAACGCGGCAACCCTTTTTAAATAAATAAAAATAATTTTAACCAAAATAACCCCAAAAACTCTTCCAATTTTTTTCTTGACAAAATCTGTCACTAATCTGTACCATCAACTTTACCCAAAATTTTATCTTTCATCGTTTCATGTTCATAAATACGAAGAATTCCATTTCTCATATATTCGGCAGCCAAACTATATTTACTGTTAAAATTCAAATTTCCATGCTCGTCACGTAATATTTGAACAAGGGCATTCGAGAGACTTTGAATAAAATCATCCTCTGTATAATCCAAAAAAATGCCAATTCCTTTTTCTTCAACAGTTGAAGCATTATAAATTTGATCCCCAGAAGTTGGGATACAAATCAAAGGAACACCAGCATAAATTGACTACAAAAATTTAGCCAAAAGTTCATCTTCAAAAATAAAACCACCAATATAAACAATTTTTTCGTGCTCAGGAAACTTGTTAAATTTAATTAAAGGATGTTGATTTACAAAATGATATTTAATTTTTTCAAATAAAACACCGAAAGTTATTTCATTTCCAGAAATAACAACCCTTTGCGCAAGCCATCTACTTTCGCCATCATTAGCTTCTTCATGTTCCTCTCTATTCTCCTCATTGTCTTTTAACCATTCCCCATCGTTCCAATCTCCGGGTTTGGCAGATTTGAATTCTTAATAAGAATAAATTGTTTAATATGGCAATCAGGCTCAGTTTAGGATGTCCTCTCATTACAGAGATAGCTTTTAAATACTCCCTAATTTTAATGCCAACTCTATTGATGGAGTTACTGCCTTTCTAACTTGTCGCCTGAACTGAATAAATCATCACCAGGAACTTGATAGTCCAAAACATCAATTCCAAGAAATTGAAGGTATGCTGGAAAGAATACAGAACTGGAAGCATTCAATGTTTCTTCAATTCCCAATGCTTCAAAAACAGCGAAAGCACTAGCAGTTTCATTAAATTCGGCAATTCCAATATCATAAGCCTTTCGTTTAAGCCGATCAAAGATGCCATTTTGATTTGTAATTATTTCTTGAGCGATAAAGAAAATTTTATATTTATAATATATATAATATTATTTTAAAAATTATCTGGTTTCTGGGCTGAGATATTTGGAATTAAATTAGGAAACACCAAGGTACCTCGAGGCCAAGATACCACCGAACATTAACTTAGTTTAAAATTATCGAATCCGGACACCCTGTTATGGTTCAATTAAGCTCGTCGGGATGCATAAAACTATACCAAATCGTCATGGATTCAATAATTTTTAACTATGTTATAGCTTAGCGGTACATTGGCATACTCCCGAAAATTACTGTTAATTCATTATAAACAAAGCCAATTTTTAAATTTATTTTTATTTATATCCCACCATGATAAATTCCCTCAAAATAATAATATTGGCTTCCTTTATATCTATCAATATCTCCTCCAAATTTTTTCAATATTTTTTGCTTATTGTCAGATGAATAATTTTAAAACTGAATGATTCCTGCTCTACTTTTATTTCCTTATTCATATTGTATACCAACATATCCTGGAGAAATTTTATGTATTACCACTGGAATAACACTTATACCCGAATAGCTAAAGCTAAAGCCCTTAATACTGAACATATATCAGGGATGGGACTTAGCGTATTTTAAAAAATGAAAGCAGAAGAGCAAGGAAAGATGAAATTATTTGCTCTTCTCAAAAGACGGAATCGGAAGAAATCCCATCCCTGGCTCAACAGTTACTGCACGCTCAAAATATGACTAAAAATCGTACAATCGTTAAGATATACGGCCCGGCCACGATCGCGCTCATTTAAAGAGAGATTTCTAATTTATTATTAGGGTTGGACAAAACATTCAAATGCATGTTTTGCATGCGGATATGCATTGAAGTGAGAAGTTTAAAATAAATGATAAGGTAACTAACCACATTATGCACTTTTGACAAAATATTGGCAAATGCTGTCTAAAATGTTCAGTTTATTAAATTAATAATAAAATAGTTTCGCACATAATTTTGTATGTTAAAATAATTTTGCGACTAAAAGTAACCTCAAAAGAAAGAGAGGATCGTGTGTTCGATGCAAGGGTTTGGATGAACAATGATTTGGAGAGTTATCGGGAATACAAGGTGATTACCGAGGATATAAGTGGATTTGATGCGATTAATGATATAAGGAAATTCGTAGGGAACAGAAAGGACCGCCGATATCCATTCCAAATCCCCCATCAAATCCGTAATAACCTCTTTACTCCACCGACATTTCTTTGAATTATATTGGAAGGCCAATAAGCCAGACTTCTATATTTATCCTCAGATTAAATGTACTTTTGCGTTACCGCGACCGCACTCTAGGACATAACACGGATTAGGAGCGATATTGATGATTTGGGAATTGAAGGTATATCAGGAGATTTTGGTGTATTATGAAATTATCGGGGGCAGGGGCGGGCGCAAGAGACAATTTCCAAAAACGCAAAACGCAAAACGCAACGCAAGGCCAAAAATCAACGCAAAACGCAAAAAACGCAAAACGCAAAACGCAAGAGCGCAAAAATGAGAAAAATTTTTTTATCAAGTATGTATTAGCCATTTTCCAATTAAAAATTGAAGTATCACTAATAAATAAGTGTCAGCAGTCCTACTTTCTTTTGTGATATATAAAAGTGTTTGGATGGATGATAATTTGAGTAATATCGGGGATACAAAGGAATTATGAAGGATATAAGAGGATTATAAAGGATATAATAGTATAGGAAATACCATGGGTGAATTGGGGAGATGGAGGAATTAATGGATATGTGTGCATTTAAATTGATACCGGGGATATCAGGGTATTTGGCGGGATACTGTTAGATCTGAGCTCTACTTTGAGCGCCGCAGGCGAGAATTTCGAGATTTTTGAAGGCCTAGTTGCTTGATTTCTTCCTTTTTTTTACCGCCGGAGGCGAAAATTTTGAGAATTTTGAAGGTCCTTAAGCCAGATTTCTTCCATTTTTTGCGCCGCAGGCGAAAATTTTGATAATTTTCGAGGTCCTTAAGCTAGGTTTCTTCCAATTTTTGCCCTCAGATTGGGTATATTTTTTGCGTTTTTTTGCGTTAATTTAGGCTAAATTTACGCAAAACGCAACGCAAGGCCAAAATTTAACGCAAATAACGCAAAACGCAAAACGCAATGCGCCCGCCCCTGATCGGGGGATTAGGTTGGATATCGAGAGGTTTCGACTATTAAGGGAGATATTAGTGATTTGGAGGATTATGAGGGTCGCGGGATTTTAAAGATTAGGAGGAGAAGCAAATTAAACTAGAAATTTACTTATCTAAATTATAAAAATTTACATGAAATTGCACATGAGAGAAGTGAAAATTGTCGCAAATGTACAAAACATTTTTAGCTTTTTTACTCTTTCTTGGGGAGCTCTTTCTTTGAATTTGTTCAACTTGCATTTCTTCCGTTATAGGGCGTTTTTCAGGGTTGCGATAGGCTTCATAATCATCATCAGTAGCCCCCTCTCCTCCTCCACAAAAACAATTTCCTCTTTTAAATCGCCGATGAAACAAAGGATTTTTTGTTTGTTTTAAAGGATTTTTTGAATGGACAGAGGATTTTATATTTGTTGGGCATTTACACTTTTTTCCAATGGAGAAGTTGATAAAAATTAGGAAAAATAAGAAAATGTAAAAAATTAATTTGATGTACATTTCCTTAAAGATTTAAAAATAGTATTTTTTGAAATAATTATTTTAGGGCAGAGAACCTGCTACAAAATTATAATAAAATTAGAGGGGGGCTGGAATGCCGATTACAAGTTCTAGTGTTTTTTCCAAGTTTCTTTCAAGTTCTGCCTTCCGATTTTTGAATCCTAACGTTATTTCCGAGCTTTTACCAGACATATTCCAGAATTTCCAACCTTACTATTTATCACATTCATACACTTTTCATTGGAAATTTAATAAAAATTGTTAAAAGTAAAATTTAAAAATTAATTTTAACTAAAATAATTTATTAAATTTGTTTAAATAAAATTATATTTATATTTAAATGAAATTTAAATGTCTATATGAATGCCCTTACGCAGGCATGTGAGAGGAGAGCTGTTTCGAAATTTCGATTTCCGAATTTTTTCGAGGTCTTATTCTTTCAATTTTCGATTTCGACTCGATCTTTCGGTCCGAGTCGGTCCATCTTGGCAACCCTACTCGCCATCCTGAGAAAAGCCTATGAGGAAAGAAATGGAAGTTGAACCCTAGGAACAACGAAGATGCTGGAAAGCGGAAAATTTGGAACATAGCAGCATTTAAAACGCTTAGGCGTGGGTTAAACGATTAAAAAGGAAAAAGAGAAAGCATTAGTCGATGCCCCGGTAGCTCAAAGGTAGTAGGGTTGCGTCGTAATTACGATTACGAATTACGGCATTTTTTGAGTTACGAATTACGATTCCGAAAATTTTTTAAAAATTACAAATTACGAATTACGATTACGAAAAAAAATTTTCGATTACGACGCAACTCTGAATGGTAGAGCTCCTGCATATGGTTAGCAAAATGCCTAGCAACAACTAGCAGGTGGTCGCAGGTTCGAATCCTGCCCGGTGGCTAAACTTTTGCAAACTCTTTCTTTATTAACACTTTTACTACACTAAATTGTAAATGCCCAACAATTATAGGAATAAATCCAAAAAAACAAGCAAAAAATAGTTGTTCGTCCGAAAATTTTGGCTAATTCGTTTTAAAATAAAAAGAAATTTTTATCCGTTTTGAAACGTTTTGAAACGAATTTTTGCTTGTTTTTTTTTTGGATTTTTTGTCTGGTCACATGTTTTTTATTTGTTGAGCATTTACAATTTAGTGTACTTCTTGTATCTGATCTTTGTTATACATATGTATACTATTATGGCTGCAATGCCTTCCTTTGAATTAAAAAAAATTTTTTATAACGACTATTGAATTTTTAAACGGAAATATTGACTGATGACTGGCAAATTAAAAATTTATTTTAAAACTTCAAGAAAAAATTATTTAAAAGTTTAATATTTAATAAAAATTAATGGGTATTTATTTTTGAAGTAAAGAAGTTTTAAGGCGTATTTAAGAGAGTCAGGGCACGTCCGGTCCTTCTCTCTCGAGGAGGGCCGGACCCAATGCCCGGTGGGCCCACTAAAGATATTACAAAGGGATATAGAGATTAAGTAGTGTAAGGCGGAAATAGGAGTGAGAATTATTAAAATAATCAAGCCTATCCATAACCAATATAATACAAAGAATAAGCGAAGGAAAGGATCGGTCTATTAGTCAGTTAATAATTAAAGTGAATAGTCATTATTTATTGCCCGATCGGAAGGATTAACGTCGCCCATTTAATCACTCTTAATGAGTAGCGGTGAATATTATACGGCCAGACCAACAAATTTAATATATTAGTATTCCTTTCAAATTCCATTATTATCGGCTCCATACTGGGTATACATTCAGCAAATTGAACGGATATCGGGGAATTAATGAGTATAAAAACTTAGTTTACAACCTAAGCAATTTAAATATTTCGGCATTTTTTTTCTTTTTTGAAAATCATTTCTTAATCATTGCTTTGGTTAGTTAAAATTTAAAAAAATTTTTAGATTTAAATTATTTAACAAAAAATTTTCTTCCCAAAAAATATCTTTATCCAATAATAAAAAATAAATAAATAATTAAAAGGCACTCTTTAAGAGAAGTGCAAAATCTTTAATTGGATAATCAATCTTATTTCTCAATTTTTGTTTTTTAAATAAATCCCCCAAAAAAATAAATTAAAAAAATAAAGGGCTGCCGTTTTTGAATAAATGAATTTAATAAAAATTAAATTTTATCAGAACCAGGATTGTTAACGAAAAATTTTTTTAGGATATTTCGAAAAGTTAACAGTCTAAAATTTCATAAAATAATTTCAAAATCCTCCTCAAAATAAACTCTATTTGGCCATGAACCAAAACTGAAAAGTATAAGTTTAAAAAAGTGGATTAAAATGGAAATTACCTTTCCTGATAAAAATAAGTATTTTAAAAAATCCCCCTTAGATAAATTATCAATACATAATATTTGAAAAACGGCAACCCCTTTTAACATAAATTTTAAAAAATACTCCAAATAACTCCAAAAACCACTTCCAATTTTCTTCTTCTTACCAAAATTTTTCACTAAAATGCCACCTAAAATTTATCCAAAAATTTATCTTTCATTGTTTCATGTTCATAATTTTTGAGAATGCCATTTCTCATCTCTTCAGCCTTCTTACTATATTTACTGTTAAAATTTCCATACTCGTCATATAATATTTGATAAAGAGCATTCGAGAGACTTTGAATAAAATCATCCTCTATATAATTCAAAAAAATGCCAATTCCTTTTTCTTCAACAGTTGAAGCAATATAAAGTTGATCTCCAGATTTTGGAATACAAATTAAAGGAACACCGGCATAAATTGACTGAAAAATTTTGATAAAAAAATTCTAAAAAGGGGAGAGCTTCAAATTTTTGTGTCGCTAACCAGTGAACTTTTTGGTTTTTCTATTTGGTTTTTATTAGGGCTAGGGGACTGTGTACACGGAGACGTGAGTTACAGTGGTTCTTGCTACGAGGACGGGGATGGTGGCTCTTGGTGAGGACCACGGGTGGCGTGAGGACCACGGTTTTGCGTTAGTTGCGTTAAATTTTGGCCTCTTGCACTCACCCTCTGGTTGATTAATATTTGTTTATAAATTACCTCATTAACACTATTTTGTCCACAGTGTGTAATAAATGCTTTTGTATTTATTTTAGCTAAAATTAAAGATAAATAACAGGCTTGCTTATGGATACTGATTTTGCTATTTGTGTCCGGATCTATCTATGAGGTCAATATCAGTATCCGTCTATATCCGTCTAACATTTGAGGCATAACCATCCGCGGGTATCCACGGATATATCAGTCTTTTCTAAAATGGTCAGCAAATACAAAATTTTCAAATTGGTCAAATTTATTTAAATTAACTATCCATATCCGTCCGTACATGGATATATCCACAGGTATCCGGGTATTATCCGTATCAATAAGCAAGTCTGATAACTAATATGTAAATTAATGCATACATAATATCTCTTTTTGTGGAAAAGCTTCTTTACTAGTTTGTACATTGATGAATTCCGAAGGTTTATTTGCTCGAACATAAAAATAACACTGAGAAAATTTTGAAAATACATTTCCAATCATTCCGTTGATAGGTAACATTGCAGATTTAACCGTTCCAAATGCGACAAGAACAACACAGTCAGGCTTAAAAAATGTGTCAGAAAAAGAGACATACCCAAATTTTTTGTGAGATTTCGTGGTATACCGTATAACCTGTATTAATTGCCCTCCCTCAAATAATTACCCCACTTCCATTAATTACCCCATCCAGCGATAGATTGAAACAATAACCAAATAAATGCCCTAAATCGAGTTCAAACCTCGTATAATTACCCTACCTCAATTAATTACTCCCTCCAGCGGAAGGTCGAAACAATAATTACCCAGGGTGTTATTAAAAGATATACGGTAATCAACATTTTTTGAACCACTCCTTTTGAGTGAGTCAAACAATCTTTGATCAAAATTATTAGATTGGGAGTTAAATACCTAAATATCTTTTTGAGAATCTCGTATCTCGTGTCTTGTATTTTGTGGCACTTGCGCCACCCCTGCTATATAATATGTATTCTTTAATTATTTTAAAAAAGCTTCCCACTTCATTCTCTACAATCTGTTTTCCTTCAGTTAAAAGTTTGTTATCTTCAACAGTAATACCACCAATATAAACAATTTTATCGTGTTCAGGAAAATTGTTAAATTTAATTAAAGGATGTTGATTTATAAAATGATATTTAATTTTTTGAAATAAATCCTCTAAAGATGATGGCTTTTTAATACTTTTGGATATTTTTTTAGCTTTAAACAATAAGTCATATAAGGCTTGAGAAGTTTCTGTGAACAACTCTTGTGTCAATTTATTCTTTTCTTCATGTTCCTCTCTATTCTCCTTTCTGTCTTTATGCCAAATTCCATTTTGCCAATCTCCAGGTTTGGCTGATTTGAATTCTTAACAAAAAACAAATTGTTTAATATGTATGTATGTTTATAAGCCTATATTATAATTTCAATACAAGGGATGTAATAATCTTATATATTATACATAATATAAGAGGAACTATTACGAGGAACTTGATAGTCCAAAACATTAATTCCAAGGAATTGAAGAAATTCTGGATGGAATATAGAACTGGAAACATCAAATGTTTCTTCAATTCCCAATGCTTCAAAAACAGCGAAAGAACCAGCCATTACATTAAACTCGGCAATTCCAATATCATATTTATTTTTTTGAAGCTGATCAAAAATGCCGTTTTCATTTGTGATTATTTCTTTAGAAATAGAAATATTTAATTTTATTTTTAATTTTCTTGCCTCTATAAATTCCTATAGTAAAATATCTTTTACTACTTTTATATTCTTCAAAAGTTTTAAATTTATGCAAGGTTTCTTCATCTATTGGAACAGTCATAACTTGAAATTTTTCTGAATGTACAGTTTCTCCCCCATCTCTAGTGTAAACTAGCATATCCTGTATAAAAAATAAAAATATTGAGTCGACGCCCAACTTCAAATTTAGTCCATATTTTTAATTTTGCCGACCAAATCCAATAAATTTTGATTGATATAAACCTATTTTTAATTAAGGAAAAGCATGATAGCCAAGCAAATTTATAGGAAATAATTATGGCCCGAAACCAAATGGGGGCGGACCAAGTAAAGCCAGGAACCAATTTCGAAAGTCTGAAGGAAAGAGAAAAACTAAAAATTCTAAATCATCTTCTGGCCATTTTTCTGTTATTTTTCCATCCAAATATCAGTATAACTAACCACATTATACTTTGTTGTCAAAATGTTGGCTAATAATGTCTAAAATAAAAATTCTTTAACTTCAAAAAAGATTACTTTATAAAACGTGATAAAAAGGCCCATTATAGAATAAAAAACTTTAGTGGGTGAACTAAAAAAGAACGTCGCTTTAACTCTGAAAAAATAGGTACTGAACTAACAAGGCCGGCGAAGTTTCCTCCCAACCAGAACTTCCTCCCAATCTCATAATCTAGTCCTAGTCAGTGGTTGGAATTTTTAAATTTGCTCTATTTTTGGCCTTGTACCTCGTACTTTCTTGTACATGTTACTCGTACTTCTTACACAGGTAAGAGTACGAATTTTGTTATGAACTTCCAACCAATGGTCCCAGTCTAATCTTGTTATACTCAGGAATGAATTTGGCTGCTTTACTTTAATTTAAACTTAAAAAATTTACATTAAATTGCACATGGGAGAAGAAAAAATTGTCGCAAATGTACAAAACACTTTTACTGCCATTTTTGCTCTTTCTTTGAATTTCTTCAACTTCAATTTCTTCCCTCATAGGTTCTTTCCCAGGACGGCGAGTATATCCTTCATAATCATCATCTGTAGCTCCCTCTCCTCCAAAACAACTACATTTTCCTCCTCTTTTAAATCGACGATGAAACAAAGGATTTTTTGTTTGTTTTAAAAGGCATTTACACTTTTTTTCAATTGAAAAGTTAACAAAAATTAGAAAAAATAAGAAAATGCAAAAAATTAATTTTAAATTGTACATTTCCTTAAAAATTTAAAAAATATTTTTTTTTAATAATTTTTTTTTGATTTATTTATTTTAGGGCAGAGAACCTATTACAAAATTATAATAAAATCAGAGATTGGGTGGAATTCTAGTTTCTGATTTCTGGTGTTTTTCCAAGTTTCTTTCATGTTTTAACTTCAGTTTTTTGGATTTTTCGATATTTCCGGTCTTTTACCATCCAGAATTTCCAACCTCCTATTTATCAAATTCACACAGTTTTTAGTTGAAATTTTATAAAAATTGTTATACAGGGATTACAGGGATTCGAGAATCACTGTTTCCGTCCCATCTCTTGGCAAATATTTTATAATTAGCTTTATATTAAATGAATTGAATAAATTAAAGGGAATAAGGGATGGAGGAATTGCTAATTTGTATCTGATTTTTGTTGTAGTACATAGTATATTATGGCAAGAAATGATGTCTTACTTCGAATCAAAAAAATTTTTATACCGGCTATTGAATTTTTAAAAAGAAATATTAATTGATAACTGGCAAATTAAAAATTTATTAAGAGGACATCAGAGGACTTTAAGGAGGATATCAGAGGATTTTAAGGAGGATATTAACAGAGGACATTAAGAAGGACATTAGAGGATTTTAAGGAGGATATTAACAGAGGACATTAAGGAGGATATCAGAGGATTTTAAGGAGGATATTAACAGAGGACATTAAGAAGGACATCAGAGGATTTTAAGGAGGACACTAACAGAGGACATTCGAGAATCAGAGGATTTTAAGGAGGACACTAACAGAGGACATTCGAGAATCAGAGGATTTTAAGGAGGACATCAGAGGATTTTAAGGAGGACATTAACAGAGGACATTCGAGAATCAGAGGATTTTAAGGAGGACATCAGAGGATTTTAAGGAGGACATTAACAGAGGACATTCGAGAATCAGAGGATTTTAAGGAGGACATCAGAGGATTTTAAGGAGGACATTAACAGAGGACATTCGAGAATCAGAGGATTTTAAGGAGGACATCAGAGGATTTTAAGGAGGACATTAACAGAGGACATTCGAGAATCAGAGGATTTTAAGGAGGACATCAGAGGATTTTAAGGAGGACATTAACAGAGGACATTAAGGAGGATATCAGAGGATTTTAAGGAGGATATTAACAGAGGACATTAAGAAGGACATCAGAGGATTTTAAGGAGGACACTAACAGAGGACATTCGAGAATCAGAGGATTTTAAGGAGGACACTAACAGAGGACATTCGAGAATCAGAGGATTTTAAGGAGGACATCAGAGGATTTTAAGGAGGACATTAACAGAGGACATTCGAGAATCAGAGGATTTTAAGGAGGACATCAGAGGATTTTAAGGAGGACATTAACAGAGGACATTCGAGAATCAGAGGATTTTAAGGAGGACATCAGAGGATTTTAAGGAGGACATTAACAGAGGACATTCGAGAATCAGAGGATTTTAAGGAGGACATCAGAGGATTTTAAGGAGGACATTAACAGAGGACATTCGAGAATCAGAGGATTTTAAGGAGGACATCAGAGGATTTTAAGGAGGACATTAACAGAGGACATTCGAGAATCAGAGGATTTTAAGGAGGACATCAGAGGATTTTAAGGAGGACATTAACAGAGGACATTCGAGAATCAGAGGATTTTAAGGAGGACATCAGAGGATTTTAAGGAGGACATTAACAGAGGACATTCGAGAATCAGAGGATTTTAAGGAGGACATTAACAGAGGACATTAAGGAGGATATCAGAGGATTAAGAAAATTTGAAGGATATCGGAGAATTAAAGAAGATAGCAGTGTCGTATGGGGCAGGGGATTTGTAGGGAGATCCGTGGGAATATCAGCATCAGCTCTTGATCGTGGAAACTCTTGATATTGACTTGATACTTCTTGGGTCTATTTCAAACTTTGGCAACATTAGGTATTAACGACGACCCTATCAAAATCTGGGTTCCAGAATTTGATTTAACAAGGCTTTGATTTAAAATTAATTTTTTTCTTCCTTTTTCCATTCTTGAAGAGCTAATTATGTACTACTCAGTTATTAATAATTTTTTTCCTTTTAAATTAAAGAAAAAGATGCCGCGAGAGTGGTTATGTAATTAACCGTTTCTGGACGAATAAATATTTTTGAAAAAAAAATTATTTGATGATAACCTATAAATTAATTAAAATATTGTCGGCATTTTTTCTTTTTTGAAAAACATTTCTTAAAACTTTGCTTTGGCCAGTTAAAATTCAAAAAAAAATTTTTTTTAATTAAATTATTTAACAAAAAAATTTTTTTCTTCCCAAAAAATATTTTTATCCAATAATAAAAAATAAATAAAAAATAAAAAGGCACTCTTTAAGAGAAATGCAAAATCTATGATTGGATAAACAATCAACTTTCTCAATTTTTATTTTTTAAATAAATCACCAAAAAAATAAATTTAAAAAATAATAAAGGGTTGCCGTTTAGAATAAATAAAAATTAAATTTTATCAGAACCAGGATTGTTAACTAAAAAATTTTTTTCTAGAATATTTTGAAAAGTTAACAGTCTAAAATTTCAGAGAACAATTTTCAAAATCCTCCTTAAAATAAACCTCTATTTGGCCAAGAACCAAAACCAAAACCTTATTTTCTTGATTAATCCCCCATGCCAGGGAACAGGGTTGCCGCGGGTACAAAAAATCTTCGGGTACGGGTTTCGGGTATCGGGTTGGAGCGTTTTCATTTCGGGTCACGGGTTTCGGGTTGGCAAAAATATCGGGTACGGGTTTCGGGTTGAAAAATTTTCATTTCGGGTCACGGGTTTCGGGTTGGAAAAAATATCGGGTACGGGTTTCGGGTTTGGCGAAAAATCCGGGTTATTATATTGGTGAACTAAATTGTATGGAGACAAGCTATGTTGCATAATAGGATTTTGGGTGATATAGAGAGGCAAATTTGAAGAGATTAAAGATCCATTGTGGGATTTGGGGATAAAGAGGGATATCTTGGTAAAATCACCTTGATAAAATCCCACTATATACTAATATTCTTCCGCTTTATCTCCATTAAAGCCTCCAATTTTCTCCAGTTTTCAGCGCCGCAGGCGAAAATTTTGAGAATTTTTAAGGCCAAGAAGCCAAATTTCTTCCATTTTTTGCGCCGCAGGCGAAAATTTTGAGAATTTTAATGATCCGTAAGCCAGATTTCTAGCTTTTTCACCGCCGGAGGCGAAAATTTTGAGAATTTTGTAAGGACTTAGGAGGCCAGAACTCTTAATTTTATGCGCCGCAGGCGAAAATTTTTCAAAATTCATGGCTAAATTAAAATTTTTAATGCTTTTTCAAGCTTAAAATATTTAAAAAAATAAATTTAAAAATCTAAAATGAAAATCAAAGTTTAAAAACATTTATTTTTGAAAAGACAAATTTTTTAGGCCTCATTTCCAGACCTGGGCTCGAACCGACCCCAATTAAAATATAGAGCCAGTCGCCTTACCCATTCAGCCACCGATGAACACGTAAATATGGAGGAAATTATAAATATTCCTTTCCCTTTTCCTTTCTATAATTTTTTAAATTTATTTTAAAAAATCGGGTAGGGCCTAGTTTTCGGGTAGAAATTTCGGGTTTTAACCAATTTCGGGTCACGGGTTTCGGGTTGGAAAAAATATCGGGTACGGGTTTCGGGTTTCGGGTTGAAAAATTTTCAATTCGGGTATCGGGTTTCGGGTACAAAAAAAGGCCGGGTTTCGGGTTTCGGGTATCGGGTTTCGGGTTTCGGGCGGCAACCCTGGCAGGGAAGGGTTGAAACAATAATTCCCCACCTCCAAATACCCTACTGCACGTTCAAATGCCAAAACTCGAATAATTCCCCTCCCTCGATTAATCCCCCATGCCAGGGAAGTGTTGAAAAAATAATTCCCCAAGGGAATACGGTAATTATGGTTCCAAGAATTGGACTAACAGAAAACTACCTTTCTTAATACAAAGTAGGTATTTTAGAAAAACGCGGCAACCCCTTTAAATAGATAAATAAATAATTTTTTTAACCCAAATAACCCCAAAAAATCTCTTCCAATTTTTTCTTCTTTTGCTATACAAATTCCTTCACTAAAATATACCACCTAAAATTTACCCAAAAATTTATCTTTCATTGTTTCACGTTCATAATTTCGAAGAATATTCTTTCTCATCTTTTCAGCCTTCTTACTATATTTACTGTTAAAATTTCCATACTCGTCATATAATATTTGATAAAGAGCGCTTCTGAGAGATTCAGTAGAATCCTCTAATTGTTCATCAGTAGAGCCCTTTAATTGTTCATAATCCACATAAATGCCAACTCCTTTAGATTCGACAATCGAAGCATTATATTTTTGATCTCCATATTTTGGAATACAAATTAAAGGAACACCAGCATACATTGACTAGAAAAAATTTTTTTAATTAAAAAATTCTTGGTACTACGGTATTATCTCCCCCATAAGTCCGCAAACTTTGTTTGCAAATGTTCCTTCGTCAAAAAACCTTCTGCTTCATATCTCATCGGTTTTAATCTTTATTATAAAGCCGTAAACTAGCTAATAGAGTCATTCTAGTTTTTGTGAGGGTGTTTGAGCGTAGCTCTCATTCATCCACCATGATTGTTTGTTTTTTCTAATTGATTTTATGGAGCACGGATTTGAGGATATGACAACTTCGAGGAGATATATCAAAGAATCTCTAGCTTTATAATCTTGTTTTATGAGATATCGTTTCAGTCGCTAGTTTGACCATTTCTAGTAATTCATATTTTATTTATGAAATGTGTACCTCAGTAACACTATTTTGCCCACAATGTGAAATAAATACTTTTGTATTGGTTTGAGCTTGAAATAAATTAATTAATGTGGGTACTATACATAAATTTAAATTTACATAATATCTCTTTTTGTGGAAGCGGATGTTCAGTTGTATAACCATTGACGAATTGTGAAGTTTTATCTGATCGAACATGAAAATAACACTGAGTAAATTGTGTAAATACTTCAATCATTTTCTCGATTGGATAGGTTTTATAGCCAGCCGTTCCAAATGTAACAAGAATAACGCAGTCAGGCTTAAAAATTTATCTGTCAGAAAAATGGCAACACGCAAAGTGGGAGCAGGGGCCCCTAGTATGGCTCGTTGCGCCTCGACGAGCTAAATTGAACCATTCAAGGGCGTCCCGGAACCGACAATTTTAAACAAAGTAATAGTAATATTGAGAGCTTTTCCCTAATATTGAGAGTTTTTAAAATTTATTGGCGTATTCAGAACTGTGCATGGACACGAATTATTGTATCCATATTCGGTATATACGGCGGATACAGGCGGATATCAGCAGTTATTTAATATTATCTGTATCCATATCCGTATCCATGCACAGGTCTTCTACCTCATTGTCTGTGCATTGATATGGATACAGATATTAAATAACTGCGGATATCCGCCTGTATCCGCCGTATATGTATATCCTAATATGGATACCATAATCCGTGCGTATTAAAGGATCGTTGGGTTAGATGTGAGACAAAAAGTTGATTTGGAGAGCTAGGGTGGTACGAAAAGCTTCAAAATTTTCGTAAGGATATTTAGTCAAATTAATTTTATCACTAAATTTATTACTATTCTCTTAAAATTACCTCATTCTCAGCTAACTGTTTTCCTTCAGTTAAAAGTTGATGATCTTCAACAGTAATACCTCCAATATAAACAAATTTATTGTGTTCAGGAAAATTGTTAAATATAATTAGAGGATGTTGATTTAAAAAATGATATTTAATTTTTTTAAATAAATCAACCAGAGTTGATGGCAATTTAACATTAGATATTCCTTGATCATAAAACAATTTTTTGTAATACTTTTTAGAATCTACAATGAAAATAGCTTGTGCCCATTCGTTTCTTTTTAAATGTTCCTCTATATTCTCCATTCTGTTTTTTTGCCAAATTCCATTTTTCCAATCTCCAGGTTTGGCAGAATTGTATTCTTAACAACAAATAAATTTTTAATATATGCCCAACAGGGCTGTAAGATAAAGAAAGCCTTAATTATGTAAGAGGGAAGGAGGTTTCTTTAATTCCCAATGCTTTAAAACCGGTTCCAACACTTTAACGGTTCCACTTCGGCACCGGAAGTTGAACCGAAACTCCGTCATAACTGAATGTCAGTCCACAAAGGCATTCCGTAAAATGCATATTTTGCTTATTCAATTAAATATTAATAAATCACCAGGAACTTGATAGTCCAAAACATTAATTCCAAGGAATTGAAGATATGCTGGAAGGAATACAGAACAAGAAACATCAAATGTTTCTTCAATTCCCAATGCTTCAAACACAGCGAAAGATCCAGCCATTACAGCAAATTCGGCAATTCCAATATCATATTTGTTTTCTTGAAGCTGATCAAAAATGCCATTTTCATTTGTGATTATCTCTGTAGAGATGGAATATATTTTTATAAAAAGTAATCAACTATAATTGACTCCAGTTATATGCCAACTAATAGACCCAGGTAGCGAAGTCTAATAGAAAGAGGGCGATAAATAAATTTGCAAAGGATCGTCTGATTAAACTTTTCATTATTCTTTCTAATTTTAGAAGTAAGGAAAAGAGAAGAAAAGGAGGCGGAGCTTATGGGGGAAACTACACAAGTATCCAAAATACTTTTTAAAATCAAAAATAATAATTAATTTTATTTTTTTAACTCACCTGCATAAATTCCCATAGTAGAATATAGAACACTATTTCTATATTGGACAATATTTTCAACTTTAAATCGAAGAAATATTTCTTCATTTATTGGAACAGGAATAATTTGAAAATTATCTGATTCTATTGTTAATCCCTCAGTATCAGTATAAACTAACATATCCTGGAATGAAAACAAAAATATTTTTATTTTTCAATTTAGATTTAGCCCGAATTTAAGTTTAGTCCAAATTTAATTGTGCCGGCCAAATTCAATGGAATTTGATAAATATACATATAATTGATTTTGAATTTTGAAAGCATTATAAATAGCCCCAAACTCTGATTTTTTTCAAAAAACCATAAGGTAAGAAAATGCCTCAACATTCATGTTTTGCCCATTTTCTATCAGATATTCGTAAAAATAACTTACCAATTTATACTTTTCTGACAAAATGTTGGCTAACAATGTCTAAAAATTTTGATCAATGAAATATTTGTATATTACCGTATTTTTCCCAATAGAAGCGCATGCGCTTCTATTTTTCAACCCCCTCGTAGACTGCGCTTCTATTGGGACGTGCGCTTCAAATGGGACGTGCGCTTGTATTTTTCAACTCCTTGCGAATTAATTTTTATAACATAGCAATTTAAAACAAATATTAAATCTATATAGAATTATCAATTTCAATTCCGTTTATATTGTCTTCATTAAGATTAGGGTTGCCGTTTTCGAGGCGGGCCGACGGTCGAGGCATTTTTTCGGGCTTGTTTTTATCGAGTCGGGCCGGAACGAGTCACTTCCGGGCCTGTCTTTATCGAGTCGGACAACGAGACATTTTCGCGTCATTTTTAAAAAGATTTATTTAAGTGGATTTAGAGGGAATCTGAGAATTAAAAGGTATATTGATGGATCTGGAGGGTAAAGGAAGGGCTGAAGAGAATTGAGATGGATATCAGTGGATATCCAAATCCCTCAATAAAATCCCACTGTATTCTAAAATCTCTAGTATCCTTGTTAATGCTCTAAATCCATCATAATTTCTCCTTGCTTCTTTATCGCTTCATTGACAGTAAACAAGGAAGAAATCTGGCCCTTGGTCTCCAAAAGTCATAAACTTTTTACTCCGGCGGTAAAAAAGGATGAAATCACGATATATGTACATCCAAATGACTGGTGCGTTACATTAGCACCGGTTAGATTACTTGAACATAGCACCGGTTACATACCTAAACATCAAGTTCCGAACCGGAAGTAGAATCCATTTTTATAAAAAAGTATAAATTCTTAATCTATTATAAATGTAAATGAATAATACTTGTATAAAATAGTAACTATGTAACAGAGTAATTTCTCAAATAAGTATTTCATAGGGTGCGCTTATAATAGGACGTGCGCTTCTAATGGGACCTGCGCTTGTATTTTTCAACCTCCTTGTAGACTGCGCTTCTATTGGGACGTGCGCTTCAAATGGGACGTGCGCTTCTATTGGGAAAAATACGGTATATGCCTACAAAATCCGTGACTTTATAAAAGGATCATAGAATTTTTGTGGATCGTTGAATAGAATAAACTGAGGACTAAAAAACAGAATACGGACTAAAAGAAGTAAGACAAATCTCAGACCGAGGAAAAATTCATCCTGTCGGTCAGAGAGAGGTGACTGGAATTCTGACTTGATTTACGGCACCTTTGTCGTTTCCGATTTTACTCTGCTGCCAGCCTAGCAAATAAAGCAGGGCCTAAACTAGAGCCATAAAGCAAAAATGGAAACGATAGGTTGATAATGGCTCTCAGATTAGTGTCCCCTTTCCAATCTTTTCCTATTTCTTGAATAGGTTTGGCCAGTTTACTATAATTTAAATTTAAAAAAATTTACATTAAATTGCACATGTGAGAAGAAAAAATTGTCGGAAATGTACAAAACTCTTTTACTACCATTTTTGCTCTTTCTTTGAATTTCTTCAACTTTCATTTCTTCCCTCATAGTTTCTTTTCCTGGACGGCGAGTATAACCTTCATCATCTGTAGCTCCCTCTCCTCCTCCACAAAAACAATTTCCTCTTTTAAATCGACGATGAAACAATGCATTTTTTGTTTGTTTTTTTGGATTTTTTGAATGGACAGCGGATTTTATATTTGTTGGGCATTTACACTTTTTTCCAATGGAGATGTTGATAAAAATTAGGAAAAATAAGAAAATGTAAAAAATTAATTTGATATACATTTCCTTAAAAATATAAAAAATAATTTTTTTAATAATTAAATATTTTTATAAATATAAACATATCAAAAGTTTCTTCGGTTGACAGGCTCCCGAGCTGGAAGAAATTCCCGGAAAAACGATTTTACCGTGTCTAGTTCCTAAAAGATGTGGGTCGGAACAGTCAGAGGTGTCGGAAATCGGAAGAGCCGGAAATCGGAACTGGCTCAAAAATCGGAACTCGGAAATCGGAAATTAAATTTTTTTTCAGAAATCGGAAGGAAAAAAAACGTCGGAAATCGGAATTCCAACTCACTTCTGGTTCCTACACACCTCTCATTAAATATCCTTTTTTAGTAGAAAATTTTAAATTTATTGGGAGAATAAAATATAGGTATTATATAATTAAATTTATAAGTAGGTATATAAATGAATTAATAAATTGTAAGGGAATAAGGGAGGACCGGATTGCCAAATTATACCCCATCTTTATATAAAGTACATATGCAATGCCTTCCCTTCCTATATGAGCTGTCAGCTCTGCCTTATTAAAGGAAAAAGATTTTTTATAAGAATTGGCTATTGAATTTTTAAAAATTAATATTGATTGATGACTTTAAAATTTAAAATTTATTCTTTAAATCCAAGAAAAACTTTTTTATGTTTTAATAAAAATTAAAGTCTCTTGCATTACTAAAGGGCTCCTCTCTCTTTTTTGACACTTTCCGGTAGTACTGTCGGTAGTACCGAACCGTGCCTAACACTACTCCCTGGTCAGTCCATGGGGTACAGACCAAGTAGGCGCGCGGCCATAACGGCGCAAAGCCATAACTTCCTTCATATTTCCGAATCATACCAAATTTAGTAGTAAACGATTCCTCTCATCGAGCTAAAGAGATTGGTACCAAAAAGGATAAGGGTCAGCAATTTTCCAGTAAGTTATGGAGTTGCGCCGTTACTTGGGCTTGTCCCCAGTCCATGAACTTGACTGCCAAACATCTCGCCGGGACACGCCCGAAATGTCGCGCGGCCATAATGTCGCCGAGCTATAACTTGCTTTAAGATTTCCGAATCTTTCCAAATTTAGTATTAAACGATTCCTCTCATCGAGCTAAGGAAATTGGTACCAAAATTGATAAGGGCCAGAAATTTTTTAGCAAGTTATGACTTGGCGACATTATGGCCGCGCGACATTTCGGGCTGTACCCCATCTCGCCTTACTAAAAATTTTTCGGACAGAATAAGTCTCTGGAGGCGATATAAAGTTAGTTAAAAATTCAATTTAATGAAATGCGATTAATCTTTTTTGGGCGAATGAATATTTTTTTGAAAAAATATTCTATTTTTGATGATTAGGTAACATTATCTCTAATTCCCTTTTTTAAAATATGTACAGTTTATAACATCGTCTTAACAAAAAAATGTTTACCCAAAAATATCTTTATCCGATAATAAAAAATTTAAATAAAAAAATAAACAGGCACTCTCGGAGTGCAAAATCTATCAATGGATAATCAATCAACAAATAATCAATCAAAAATTACTCAGGGAGGGTTGTGTTTGATCGGTAGGTATCGAGGATCTAGCCTATTAGATTTTTAAAAGCATTTCCTCGGGGTTAGTTGATCTTTCGACTTCAGAAATTTCTGAAATTTCTAATTTCCGACATTTCTAATTTTTTTGTAGTAGGCGGCGTGGTGTAATGGCTAACACACCAGTCCGGTCTACTGAAGATGCTGGCTAAAGTAGATGCTGGCTAAAGAAGATGCTGGCTAAAGAAGATAAATACCTAGCTATAGCCCAGCCGCTTTACCATGTATAGCCTTTATAAAATTAAATGAATTGTAGAGGGAATAAGGGAGGAAGTGATTTTTAATTTTAATTTTAATTATAGAATGTGGCATGTAATGAAAAATAGGGAGCCTTTTTTTATTAGAATTAACTATTGGATTTTTAAAATTTAATATTAATTCATGACTGTTAATTTGAAAATTTATTTTAAAAACCCAAAAAAAATTTTTTTCGGAACTTCCGGCCTACCGCAACCGGAACTTATGGCGAAACACTAATGTACACCCCTCCATCTCCCTTTTTATTTACTTTAAAAACCTAAGAATCCAAATTCCAGCTAAAGATTGCCTAAAACCCGATCCCTAATAATATTTTCATAGTAAAGCCACATAATAGCAACAGCTATTTTTTGCCAATACTTGCCAATATATTCCAGTTTTTTTCATTCCCGACCTGCTAATTATGTGCTTACTCGTTCCTCATTAGCAATTTTTATTTTTTAAAAGTAAAAAGAAAATTATGCCGCCTTTTGCAGTGATTATGCAATTGACCGATTCTGGCCTAATAAAAAAAATATTTTTTGAAGGAATTTTTTAGTAATTTGCCGGCATCCTTCTAATGAGCTATTTGGGAGAAAATAAAAAATATTGGCATTTTTAATTATTTTTTCTTAATGGCTACCCACAAATTAGATGCCTTTATTTATAAAATATTCGGTTATGCTATTTGGGTTTAATCAAGTGTGAAATCAAAAATTATTTTTGATATTACTGGGAAAAATAATATTTTTATTGTAGTTTCAAGCCCAGGCCCGCCACGGATATGGCAAGGATATTTTAGCAGATCCTGTGGAAAGTTCAGCCAATATCTGAACCAAAAATTTCCGGAAATCCGGATCTACATCGCTTCTAAGAAATATACTACTCAGATACTGTTATGTTTAGAAATTTCTGAAAATTACACACTAAGTGGAGGAACGTGATATAAATTGTAGAACACAAATGTATATGTACTAAGCTGAAGACATATGTTGAGCTGGAAAATGTAGTCCCTGAATATAGGAGTAATGTATGTTGGCCCTTCTAAGTAATATACCCAGATACTGAAAACAAGAGCCATGTTATTTGTAGAAATGTCTAATTTTTCACTCTTTGAACCGAAATTTGACTGCATAAGTGTGGGATTAGGATAAAAGTTGGTAAATAATAATAGGCTAAAGACGCATGTCGAGCTGGAAAATGTATTCCTTGAATTAATGCCAACTTTCAATTACATATGTTGGTGTCAGAATTAATTAAAAGTTCCCTTAGAGCAATAGGAAAAGATTTTCTTAAATTAATGATTGATAAATTTTTGGGCCCATTTTTCTGTCGCAAAACCCAAAGCGACTTTTATTTAAGTACAGAGCGTTAGTGAAGGAAAAATAAAATTTATCAAGAAATTAAATTTAAAAATTATTTTAATTCCTTTAAAAAAGATTTGTCAATTCTTTTGCCTTTTTTTAATTCTTCTAAATATTCACTCAATTTAATTATATATTCTTGTGCACCCAATAAAGTTTCGAATTTGCTTAAACGCCTTCCTTCTTCAAAATTTGGGGGGAGAACATTGCGAAGCTAGTTAAAAATTGTTTAAAAAGATAAAATCGAATCACATTTTCAGACACCCTCGGAGTTAGCTACCCCGTCGGATCCCGTTAATACCTCATCACCTTTGGGACCGAAGTGAGCCGACATATGAATGAAACTATCGTGTTATCACAGAAGTCGTATTAGCGGTATTCGACTAAATGTAGTTGGCCATGAAGTGAGAGGAGCTGCCTACACCACGATTTAACAGATCCTTCATTATAAGATAGGAAATTTTCGGACCCAAAAATCGACTTGCATTATTTAATTTTAAATAAAATATTACTTTATCAAAGGCTTTGTTTAATTGATTCATTCGTCTTCTCTCACGGGCATTGGCTGCCTTTAAAAAATTTTTTTTCTTTAATAAAAAAATAAATAATAAATACATTAGTCTGTCTGTTTTTCGAATCCCGTGATAAAATAAGGAAAATAGAGTTTAATGTAATCTGAATTCAAAATTTCTTAGTTCTTAGACTGGGACGGCTTTGATTCTTTGAACAAAAAACACGCAGAGCTGGGTCAAGCTACCCGAAATTTTTTCGATTCCAACCCGATTCTAAGAGAATTTTGAAAACCCGACACGACATTTTTCTCAAGCCTGTCAATTTCTATTCCACACCATCTATACTAGGAACAGGTTAAAATCACAATTCCCCCAATATCTAAATAATAATCTCCCCCCCCCCTCTCTTTCCCCTCGATTCAGATTTGTTATCCTCCTTTATCAAAGGATTTTGAGAATACTTTATTTATGGATATCCACTATTAAACTTCATAAACTTACTTCCCTTCTTAATCGTAATAATTGAGGACTTGGTGTTTTATATCTTCTACAGCCCCCACCACCTCCACCCCCTACTCCTGCTCTTTCATCTACTGCTACTATTCTTTTTAATTGTTTATTGTAATTTGTATTTGGGGATTGGTTGTTTTTTTGTTGTTTAGTTAAATTAATTAAATTATTTTCTGTACTTCTTAGAGATAATTTTCCATTTAATGAACTTTAAAAGATTAAAAATAAAAATAATTACGAAATTAAGGGAACATTTGTGGATAGCCCCCCCCCCCAAATAGCCCGCTCTAGCCTTCAACTACAGGCTATTATAACAATGTTTTGAGGGTGTATTACATAGTATCTAGTCGAGCTTTGTCGAAAATCGACGAGATTTGACTCCCCCCTTCATCCCTGGAATTCTCAATTCACGATTTTCTGATTTTGAGATTGTGCCTACTGCAAAAAAACCCTAAAAATCATTGACAAACTAGGAGGATTTTTCTGATTTTGGGTTTGTGCTGTTCCATTTCCAGAAAATTCCAGAAAATTCCCACTTTTCTGGAAATGGGACGATACAATCTTCGATATCTACCATATAGTTTTTTTTAAAAATTTAATAAAGATGACATCAAATCACGAGAAAACACATGTAATGGGGGGATTAGAGTTCTATATTACTTAACTAAATCCCATGGAGAATCCTTTCCGTTAGGATAAATTTATTGTATTTTTCACCTCTGCTTCCTTTTTTGAATATTTTGTAAGTTTTGTTGTTGCTGATTATATTTAATTTCATTATTTTCAAAAAATCCAAAAATCTGTGCCAAGTCTGTTTTCCCGCAATCATAATTTAATTCCTGCGGCCACAAATACATTGAAGGGGTGAGGGGCGGTTTTTCATTAAAGGAATTAATAAATTGGGGCATTATTAATTTATTATTTGGGAATTGGGGAGAGGGAGAAGAAGGTTGTTGTTTTGGCACTAGTTGTTGGATTGATGAATTATTTATTTCTTTAAATAAATTTAATATGTAGAATTGGCGGTTCGGTTACTTAAAAGAAGAATAAGGAGGATTCCCTTCATCACTCAAAATTAGGGGTGGCCCCGACCGTAAAGAGAAGTTTGGCGGTGAAAGGGGATCACGGGGAATGGACTATCGGAGATCGGGACGGGAAACCCCTCGTTCCACGTTTTTCCCGTTCCCGTGGATCGAAGCCCGGGATCAGGAAATGCACCAAAAATAATTGTTGGGCAGGACAAGGCACTGGAGGATTAGCAATTAGATTTTCATGGGGCAATGAATTTGAGCAATTCCCTTCTAGACCTAATTTTCAGAATTTATTTTAAATACTCGAAGAAATTTTTTTAGAACCGACAATCCTATTAATTTCAATCATATTTTAGTAATAATATTCAATTTAATTAAAATACCTTGTGAATAAAAAGGCGGGGGATTCAATAGTGTTAATTGGGAAGGATACGAAGTTGTTGCTGGCATTAACATTTTTTAAAAATATAATTTTATAAGCTAAGGATTTTAATAGTCTTTTTACTTAATAAAAGGTTAATTTAAAGAACTGTTGGGGGAGGTAAGCAGAAATAAAAAAAATTTCGAAATTCCAAAACTTGTCAAAAATTCTTTTGTTAAAATCATTGTACTGTAGAAAATAAGCAAATAAAAAAAGTAAAGTAAATGGACAGAAAATTAAAATCTTAAAATCTTATTTTCTTCCTCTTCCCCCCTTACATTCTTCATTTTCCCCTTTGGATTACCCCCACGTTACTAAAAGTCAAAAAAATATTTTTTAAATGCTTGAGAATCCATTCAACCCCATTCTCTCCCTTCTTTTAAAGTAATTGCCCTCGGATTTGAAGAAACTAGGAAGGAAGAAGGGAAGAAAAAAGGGAAAGAAGGAAGGGGGAAAGAGGGGGAAGAAGGAAGGAAGGAAGAAATGGAAGAAGAAGGGAAGGGGGAAGAAGCAACAGCTGTGTAGCTAGAAACAACAGACGTGGGGCAATAAAAATAACGCCCATTCAGCGTGTGTGGCCCGCCCCTAATTTTTACTTTTTTTCTTAAAAAGTAGGGAGGGGGAAGAATCATTTTAAAGCTATTAAAAGGGTAAAGAAAGGGAAAATCTGTTTAATTATTTTTTCTCTCAAGAAAATTATTTTCCCTCTTATTTAAAAGTCAAGGACTAAGTGTCAGTGGATATTTGAAAATTATAAGTAGTTTTATGAGGAGGACACATGGAATGTTGTTTAGCGATATTATACTGTGTTTAATAGAAAAATTTTTGAATTTTATTATTGCTGGGATTTTAAGGGTACAGTAGATAATATTTAATTATATCTTAAGTTGTGCAATGAATTTGAGTTAATGAGTTTGGAATAATTTTGGATAATTTAGGGACGATTAAGCAATGAAAAAAAAAGAAAAAAAGTCAAACTATGCTAATAAGGAAAATTAGGATAAATGGATATACTTTTTTTGAACAGGTCACATTAATGAACCCATAAGACTTAGTATCATAGAATATGCAAGTCAGAAGACATTCTGCATCCTAAACTGTCGTTATACCCTCGAATAGCAAAATATTTTTCAAACCCTCCGTTATACATTTACTAGTCAAAAAATTTTTTTCGAGGGGCCCAAGCTCGATGGCTGGCGACAGATGGGTACTGCCTTATCAATGTGAATCACACTTTAAGTGGAGGCAATTAATTGTTTTTCTATAGAAGCACATTTTTCTATATAAGCACACCTTCCAATAGAAGCACACTCTCTAATATGAGCACACTCTACAAGAGGATTGAAAAATAGAAGTAAAATAGAAGTAAATGGGGTTGGCTACAGTCTAAGCCATACTTCCCCACGTTAATGCAGACTTCATGTTATTATACGTGTTTACCTCCACAAGGGCGTGCATTATAAGGAGGCATCTAGAAAGAGACATACCAGCCTCCAAATTAATTTAAAGCCTAACAATATATTCAAATATATAAACAAAAAAGTTCAAGTTGCGCGTTCCTTCCCCTTAAACCTCCTACACTTGTCCTCATAAATCAGCCAACTCTCTCCCTCTCTTTATTTTTCTAGAAAAGTGTGACGAAAAGATAAAATCAAACAAAAGTGTGAATAATTATATTTATTTAGATTTGTATATTTTAAACAAACGATAGAAAAAGATAGCCTTGTTACATTGCGCGTTTGCTCTCCAACACCTCCCCCCCCCCCCAGTAAATAATTTTGAATTAAAACATTTATAAATGCAACATTCATATTACTGTCAAATCTAGTTATAATGTGTGTTCCTTTTAATCTATACACTTCAGTTTAATGTACGATTTTTTCAGTCCAAGGGCGTAGACGTTATACCGAAAAAATATCGAGATTCAACAATATCGAGATTCAACATAGGTACATATTACGGCGAAAAATAAAAGCTGGATTTTATGGAAGGGTTTTAAAATGGAAGGATTTTATGTTCGTTTTTGTTTCTGGTCACTTATCACGGCACTATTTCATCCCTTTTATTTTATCAGATTATCAAATGACTTCAAATTCTAAAAAAAGTAAGCTTAAAATGTCAATTTTTGAGATATCAATCTCGAATCTCGTTCAACCCTCTAGCCCAGTCTCTTGTTAAAATACTGACTGGTAGAGACTTCCAAGACTTGGTCTTTAGTCGTGACTCAGACTTTTCTTGGGGTTTTTCGGTTTGGTCTTGGTATTGGTCCTGAGTCTTGGAAAATTTTCTGTCTTGGAAGTCTCTACTGAGACTTCCAAGAAGCTTTTTTTCTATTTTCTGAGTGAGTGAAGAAATGTTTTTCCTTGTCCCTATGTTCCTTAAACGAATTTTTTCTCATTATTTTTGATCTCTTTATTTACTTAAATATATCATTTTATTTAAATAATTGCCAAAGAACCCTAAAAATATTTGTTTAGGAATTTTTAAATCGTCGGCACTTCTTCCATTTTTATCCAAAAAAGATTGCCTTTCTACGCTTCTCGGTTTTCATTGCGCACTCATTTTTCTAAAATTTTTTGGCGCCATTTTTGTTATTATTCAACTATTTAATCCCTTCCTTTTTCAATCATTTTGTACCGCTTTTTCTTTTTATTTACTTTTGTTTGTGATTAACTTGCGTTTCAAAAAAAAATTTTTTTGGAGGAAGAAAAAAATTTTTTAATATGAGGACGGCATAAATATTTATTTATTGGAAAAAACTTTGAGGATAGATTAAAAATCCCAAAAAAATTAAAGTTTGGGGGTCCTTTTCTCAAAATGCATTTTCTGTTAAAACCCTCCGCTATACATTTATTTGTCAAAAAAATTTTTTTCGAGAGGCCCAAGCTCGATGCCTGTCGACAGATGGTGACTGCTTTATCATAGTCCGTGAATCACGCTTTAAATGGAGGGAATTAAGTGTTACAAGAGAACGGGCTGGGAGTGTCGTACGAGAATCGAGATCTTGAAAAATTCTCGATCTCGAAAACCGAGATTTTCGATGAGATCTTATCTCGTTACGGTCTTTAATCTTTGCAAATCCCAGTTCTCCTGTAAGTAGTTGGAATCCCTTATATACAATCGAACCTCGATATCTCTCGAAATAACGAACATCTTCATTGCCCCTTGATTTTTTTAAATGACTCTCGATATATATAACTCCTTTCTTCAGTCCTACAATCAAGCATGACTGAAGAAGACAGTCCTACAATCAAAATAAAGTCAAGATTTGACTGTACTTCTTTAAAAATTAAAAAATTTAAATGTTTTTCCACTAAACTTTACATTCGACTTTTACTCTCTTTTACTCTCTTTTATTCTCCTAAATTTTATTTTTAATGCGCAAACACACTCTTTTATTCCTCCCCACATTTTGCCGTAATAAAGACCTTGTACTTTCATTAAAAAATTCTTTTTATCTTCCCCTAAACACCTTGTACTCCATAAAATGATTCATTTATTTTTTCTATTTTTTGCCGCTTTTTTTTATTATTTTTCAATTGCGGGGATTGCCGTAAAAGTTTTTTTTCTTGAAAATAAAAATATTTTTCGTCTTTTTTGATTCATTTAATGACTAAAGACATTTATCCACTCATCATCCTTGAATAAAAAATAGTGGCAAAGTTTAATAAAAAGCGGTATATAAATATAAAAAGTAATATTCCCGCATTAAAACTAAACAAAAAATAGAGTCATTAAAATAGCTTTGGATATTATAATAATTTTTTTTTGAGAATAATGGAAGAAAAATGGGAAAAATATGTGTTTGTGGTTATTAAAAAATAAATTTAATAAACTTAAAAATCAAAGAAAATTTGCGGACTACCATCGAAGGGGCCCAATCTGAGGACAAATTTGAACGAAATCTGGTTTTTCGGCCTTCCAAAATTCTCAAAATTTTTGCCGCTGCGGCGCTGAAAATGAAAGAAAAATGAAAGTTTTTGGGAATTATCTCTTGCGCCCGCTCCTGATCAGGAACTCGACTCGAAGTGCTTTAACTCGTTACGAATCCTTTTAAAAAAGTTTAGACTTCAATCCCGCGGAGATATCAACTTCTCACTAGTGATCAGACCAAGACGAAATATCATAGAAAAATCTCGGTTATCGAGACTTGTGATTTTTCAAGATACGATTCCCAATTCTCGTACCCTACCTGCCTAGTCTCTGCTTTTCAGTAAGCGGTATTTTGAGGAAATACGTTCATAGACTTAAGGAAATGAATTCGATCTGATATCTAGGTTGAACTAAATTCCCAAATATTTTTTAATTTTAAAAAAGATTTTGCAATAATTTGCGGACAAAGATTTTTTTGCGGACAATATTTTTGCGGACAATTTTTGCGGACAATATTTGCGGACAAGTTTGAAATTTGCGGACAAAAATTTAAAAAACGTTTCCTCATATCTTTTAAATCTCCACATTCTTTATTTTACCTAGAAACTTTAAATTTCTATTGTTCTATTTAATTATTAGATTTTTTGAATTATTAGATTAATGTTTGTTGCCTTTAGCAATTTTAAAGGAGAGGCATGTACGGTAATAAATAAACGAGTAAATTAATGTATTTAGAGAGGTCTCTCTCTCCCTCAGAAAAATACAGATTGACCTGTCAGATAATTCTTCACATACTAAAACATGTTTAAAGCCAAATTTTTTTGTGTGTTGATCAGGGCTGTGCGCCAAAATTTTCGCGTGGCGCGCCAAACGCCAAACGCCAATTTTTCAAATTTTAAAAACACGCCAAACGCCAAACGCCAAAAATCGGCCAAAATCAACGCCAAAACGCCAAACGCCAAACGCCAAACGCCAAAATTTTTAGAGTCTATAAAGACTTAAAAACCACTGTTCATCTCATTTTAGCGCCGCAGGCGAAATTTTTTTAATTTTTAAGATTCCCAGAAGTCCGAATTC
This sequence comes from Meloidogyne enterolobii, assembly GCA_963681835.1. Lineage (NCBI taxonomy): Eukaryota > Metazoa > Nematoda > Chromadorea > Rhabditida > Meloidogynidae > Meloidogyne > Meloidogyne enterolobii. Next base: position 446,705 of record CAVMJV010000071.1, read on the forward strand.
ATCCTTTTTTATCACCGGAGCGAAATTTTTGCGAATTTTGGAAGCAAAGAAGCCGATATTCATCCTTTAAAAAATTTTAAAAAATAGGAAATTCCTAGAACTTGAGATTAATGTGGATATGAGGGATAAAAATAGTAATGAGTATAACAGAGGTCATGAAGAGAGTAAATGATTGACGGGACTAAAGTTTTTTCTACCATCCATTAGTTTAAGATAAGGGCTTCCTCCTTTAAGCGCCGCAGGCGAAAATTTTGAAAATTTTGGTAGTCCAAGCAGTAGATTTCTTCATTTTTTATGCGCCGCAGGCGAAAATTTTGAGAATTTTAGATGACGGTATGCAGAAAAATGTTCTTTCTCGATCATCCTTTCTCCCAATTATTTTAAAAAATTTCCATCATTAGGGGTGTATAATTCTGGCGTTTGGCGCGCCAAAAAATGAAAATCACGCCAAACGCAAAACGCCAAAAATCAGCGAAAATTAACGCCAAAACGCAAAACGCCAAACGCCAAACGCCATGACGCACAGCCCTGGTGTTGATGGGTTGAGGACCGAGAAGAGAGAAAAGAGGGTCTATAAAAATAACAATAGGATGAACAGTAAGGGGAGAAAAAATAAAAAAAATATTTTTGGAGGGGGGAAGGGGAGGGAAGGGGTTAATGAACAATAATAAATGAAGAAAAATGAAAATATTTAAAGAAAAGAGGAAAAGATTTTTTAAATAAAATAATAGGAATTTTGAAAAAAAATTTTTTCTAAAGGCTTATATTTGCCTAAAAAATATTCACAGGTTATGTAATAGAGCAAGAATTTTGAATGAAAACAATTATTTATATGAAATATTATTTAATTAGTAAATAGTCCTATTACCTTTCAATTATTTTCTAAAGGTTTAATAATAAATTTTAATTAGTCAATCAGTTAGTTTGGAAAGTAGAGATTGTACAAAGACGACATCTCAATCAAACACCAAAAAAACCCCTCAAAGTCAATAGGAGCGTACCAACTAAGTTTTCCTTGTCAGAATATATGTCATGATAATCATAATATTTAATCATTCTATCAACATAGTCATGATCAAAATATTACCAAATTTACTACAAGGATTTAGTAACGATAATTAACCAACTCCAAAATTTCCTCATAAAATAAAATAGGATTTATGTATAATTTATTTGTGATTTGCAAACTTGATAACAAAAATTGATAACATAAAATAAAACTAAAAATCTAATGTGTTTTAATCAGCAATTTTTAAACACCCAAAAAATCTCTCTTCCCTCTCTTAAGGATCACAAGATCCATCCTTCCACCCATCAAACCATCTTTCCATTATTTTATTACAATCAAACAAATTCTTTCCCAATTTTTCATTTACTCTATTGTGTGCTTCACACATCCACTGAGAAAATAATTTTTTATTTGTTAAAATTGGAGGGTTCTTTTTTAAATCTTCGCGAAAGTCAGCAGCACAATGTTCACAGGGATAGGTCTTTAAACGAAAAAAATTTCTTCAAATTTTTAAAAAATTTTTTTCACCCTAGAAAGGCTCGTAAGAAAATCTTTTGTGTTTTGTTTCTCTTTTTCTGTTGGATCATCCGGGTAATAAACAGACATTGTATGTAATAAATTCCATGTTGATCTGAAACATTTTTTAGACATTAGTATTTTAAAGGCTTGGGATTCTTTAGAAAAATTTTCTGAAATTTTAACCTTGATCGAAACACTAGTAAATTTAAAAATATAATAGTAATGGAAAGAGTCCCCTCATTTTTGAGAATTTTTTGTAGGCCGATTCTAGATTGTTTTTTCTAGCTTGATCTGAAGCCGGCTCTCTTTGGTATTCAAAAAATACTGTTTTCCAAAATATATATTTTTTTAATTTTATTAATCTTGGTGAAGGAATAGTTTTTGTGAAACATTTTTAAAATCATGTATCGGTGAAAAAGATAAAAATATAATGATCAGAAAAATATAATCAGTATCGGTATATATCAGTACACCTTCAGCAGTACACCTAATCAGTACACCTTCAGCGCTAATAAAATTTCAAAAAAAAAATTTTTTCTAAAAATAATCTATTTTTCACCTTCCTAATTGGTCCTTATCCAACGGGCAATCCTCTCTTCTATGTTTTATCGTTTGTTGTTGTTTTCTTCTACTACTCCAATTTGTTCTTGTTTCTTCTTTATCTGTTGAATCCTTTGTTAATTTTTCTTTTGTTTTGCTTGTAAATTTGAGCATATCTTCCCAACTAAAACAAGCTTTACAAGGACGGCCAGTATTTTCCCGAACAGAATCATCCATTTTTCTTTGAGCTGGTCTTCAGTTATTTTTTTTTAATTTTCTAATAATTAAAGGCGGCCATATAAGGGTAACTGGTAAAAAAAAATTTTTTTAAATTTTTTTAATCTAATTTTTAAAAAAAATAATTTTTAAGTCTTTCTTTACTTTAAAAAATAATACATAATTTAAAGGATATTAAGCTCTAAATATATTTAATTCAAAAAAAACTAACAAAAATTGTTTTGGGCAAATAAAACTAACAACAAAAAAACAAGTATTGGGCTAAATAGATAAATTTTAAAAAAAGGTTAAATACCTAACTGACCAATAAAAAAATTTTTTTATTTAATTAATCCTTACTAGGAATTTTAATTTTGAGAGAAATTTTGGAGTTTTCCAAAAAAAATTTTTTTAAGCTGGTAACAAACGAGTGTCCACAAACGTGTCTCCCCAACAAATGCCTCCCAACAACAAATAACAACAAATGTCTCCCCTAAACCTTAAAAGTCTCCCTAGCTATCAGGAATCTTCTAGAGGATATAAAAAATAAATTGTCAATTTTAGGGAATCGGAACGGATTTTTTTCATTTTTAATTCCATTTCCCTTCTAGCCATCCACCGAGGAAACGGAAAAAAAAATTTTTGTTTGGTCAGTCATTTAAAATTGAGAAAATTCAAAAAAGTATTTTTAAAAAATATATAATTGAAGTTTTTTCTATTCAAAAAATGAAATCTTTTTTAATTATGCTAATTTTCTCTAAACTTTAACCTTCCAAAAAAAAGCATTTACTTCTCCGTATTTTTAAAATTATTTTCAATTCCATTTTCATCAATTTCTCTCGATTTTGAACGATTTGTAGGTGAAGGCATTCTCAATATATCTTGAATGTGTTGAACTATTAATTCTATAGCTACATTATTTTCTGCTCCACGTGGAATTATTACATCAGCATATTTTTTTTGTTGGAAGACAAAAATCTTCAAAAGCCTTGAAAAAAAAGAAAATTTTAATTCTTAAAAATAAGCAAAAAAAGTAAAAAAAATTTAAAAATTAATTTAAGAAAAATATTTTCTGGGAGTAATTTGTAGCAATGTCGACCAAAAAGATATTCAAGGCAGACAATTTTTCAACAATCAAAACAAAAACTCTCAAAAAATTTAAGAAAAATTATAGAAAAAAAATTTGGGGGTTTTCTGTAATCTGTAAATTGTCTAAAATTTGGGTTCTTAAAATCACCAAAAAAGTTTTGAGTCAGGAAATTGAGTCATGAATATCTCAAGTAAAGAACATAAGTCTCGTACTCACAGACTTCCATAACGAAAAAATTCAAATCAATTTTTTTAAAAATTCAAAAAAAAATACCGGTTTGACTAAAGTAAGGTATTGATGAAGTATAGAATTAAGCGGACGTCCCCATTCTGTTGTATCCCGTTCAACTTTTGAGAAAATAAAATTGTATTTTAAATTTTAAAATTAAAATAAACCTCTTCTAGCCAATCTAATGTCTGGATCGGTATCAACAAATCTTTGAAAAAATTTTATGAAAATTAGAAAAATAAACAAACAATTTGAGATCAAACATGCTTCTCAATTCCTGAAGAAATTTCTTAAAAATTTTATAAACAATCAAACACCTGATCAAAAAAGATTAAAATTCCTTCGACGAGAATGACATCAGCTGCGTCTAAATCACGCCAACCAATTCTAAATTTAAATCTTTTATAAGGATTATAAAGACTATTAAGAAATATATCAATGTCATAATTAGAGCTTCATAAAACATACAAACTTGATAGTTTAGTCCCTTTCCAGTTTATATCATTCGCTCAAACATTTATTTTCCGCATCAAGTTATATCTCACATGAAAAAGTGAAGGGACTCAAACTCAAGTTGCATGCTTTGTGAGACCCTAGTTATACCTAATCAGAAATAATCTGACAATTTCTGAGTGGAGAAATTTCATTACTTAACCAGTATCAGGCCAAATAAAAAAAATAAATTCAACCTTGAATGAGTTTTAAAATCGTATAGTGGTATTTGAGCAGGTTTGTATTGCTTCAAGTTCTTTAAAGTTTGAAGCATTGATGAATGTTCAAAAGCATCGGGATGGTCAAAATTAAAGTCCCCTCTCAATGCTCGTAAAAATTCATCATGATTTACAAGATCGCGGTAGAAGCAATCCTAAAAAGAGACAAAAACTTCATGAAAACTCGAAAAAATAAACCTGTGAGATAGCCACTACTCTCTTCTGCCCTCCATTCAAGGCTAATCTATCAATAATTCTAGAACAAACAGTTGACTAAAAGTATGAGAAATAAGACATTTTTAAAGTGAAAAGGAGCTTGTCCAAACCTTTCCTGAAGCCGTCCCTCCTGCTACACCAATAATAAACGGACATCTCATTGCCTAAACCAAAGATTTTTTAAAGAAAAAACGCCAAAAAATTTAAATAAAACAAGGAGAATAATTGCAAAAAAGCCTCAAATAAAAATACACAAAACCAGGCCCGTAACCAGGGGGGGGGGTGAGGGGGGGAATTCCCCCCCCCCCCCCCGAAATGGGAAAAAGGAAAAAATTTGGGGAAGGGCTGGGGCAAAAAAGTGAATTTTTTTGGCCTACGGCCTTCGAAATTTTCAAAATTTTCGCCTGCGGCGCTAAAAAAGGACGAAATCTGGCTTCTTGAGGTCCAAAATTCAAAAAATTTTCGCCTGCGGCGCTGAAAATCAAATTTTTGGCGCCTGCGGCGCCGAAAAAGTGAATTTTTTGGCCTACGGCCTTCTAAAATTAAAAAAATTTTCGCCTGCGGCGCTAAAAATAAAAATTTTTGGCGCCTTCGGCGCCAAAAATTTGGCGCAATAAAATTTCCCCCCCCCCGAAAAAAAATCCTAGTTACGGGCCTGCACAAAACAATAAAAATTAACAATTTATCTCATTTTCCTCTTCCATGAAAATTAACAAAAAACGACAATTTAATCCCATAATTAACATCATTTTTAAGCTTCAGTCGGCATGCTTCGAATAATGTCAGAATCTCCAGGATCGGTAATGGAAAGCATTGAAACGCGGAACAATTTTCCACAAGCGGTTCCCAACTCAATATTGTTACCATGATACTCGTGAACACCTTGAAAATAAAATACCGTAAAGGTTTTAATAGAAGTATTGGGCCATTATTTTAATGGATCCCAAAAATGTGAGTCGACTTCTAACAAGAGACTGGAACGGGATCGGGACCCGGTCCCGTTTCCCGGCTTTTTTGAAGATGCCGGGATGAAATCGGGATCGGAGTTCCCGGTTCCGAGTCCCGACCGAGAAACTTCTGCTACAATTTCATTTTTCCCAATACCGGTTCTTTTAAAAATACTGGTCTCTACTTTTAACAGGGCATGGACTCCCATTGAAGCCTGTTGGCTGGCTTCATAGACTCCCACTAAAACAGGGCATGGACTCCCACTAAAAATCAATTAAAAATACCAGTTCTCGCCAGCATAGAATAATACTCGATCTCACTGCGTCTAAAATGAGAAAAGTCAAATTCATCAGAAAATACCAAAAGAAACCTAAGGCTTGGAGTATTATTCGAAATAATAACAAGTTTAGCCTTTCCAGAACGAAGAGTCTTCAACGTTTGCTTGTAGCCCAAACAATACTTGCCCGATTTGGTAACCATGGCGAGACGAGCATTGATATTTTCTGTGGACTTTTTCTGAAAATTAAAAGATCAATTCGATAAAATTTAAAAGAATTAACCTGTTTTCCAACGACCATTGTAACGCACAATTAAAGTATCTTGTTTAACAAATCTGAAATACAATAAAAATAATGTCAAGTAGAAATCGGCGCGGGACGGGATCCCGTACAGGATTTTGCTGAATCCTGTCCCGAAATCCCGCCTTTTAAGCGACAAACGGAATTATAGGAAGTTATGGGATTAATCCTGCGGGATCCTGTCACGCAAAAATTTTGAAAAAAAAACCACGTTAGGGGAACCCGTGAATGCGATTTTCCCGATGTCAATAACAAAATTTAGTAAAAACAAAAAGAAAAAATAAACAAAACAATGAAAAGAGGAGAATAGATTAAGTATAATTTTACCAATTTGAAAGTTACCATTTTGAAAATTTAATACAGAACGCCACAATATTTTTCAGAATAAATTTAAATTTTGCTTAGAATTTCCTTATTTTTCTTGACTTTTTTATCCTATAAACTTTAATTTTTCAGCGTTTGATATTCAAATTTTATCTCATAAAAATGACCGCTTCATTATTTCAAATTCGAAATAGGCCAGATTTGACGGTAATCTTTCTCTTTGATTTCAATCAATTTCACATTTCAGCTTGACAAATGCAAAGAACAAATTGAATTAGCCAAAAATGAAAACAAAACTTTCCTTCGTCAAGCATTTCAAGCTCATCTTGTTAATTTATTAAATCGAGAGAAGAATTTTAGTCAATCAGTTCTTTTAGGTTTTTTCTTCTAATTATTTCAATATCCATTTTTTAGCTTCCGAACTCGTCAAAGAACTTAAAAAAATTGATGACAAGGAATTGTTGGTTGATGTTTTGTTGGAAGAGAGCATTGTATTCTTTTAATTAGAGATCGGAACTGATCCGGGACCCGGTTTTCGGGCCCCTTTTCCGGCTTTTTTTGAAGCAACCGGCATGAAACCGGGAACGAGAATTCCCGGTCTGTGTCCTTCCCGGTCAACCTTCAGAACCCGGACCCGGTTTTTCCAAAATTCCGATCTATACTTTTATTTTTTGAATTTTTTTTTAATTTTATTTTTAGGCTTTTTATTATCTTTCAAACCTCACAAAAGCTCGTGCCTCTCTAACAAATGCACGTACCATTGCCAATTCAAAATATACTCCTCCTGCTATGCAAGTAAGTTTGCTTTGTTTTTTATTTTTAAAAATTTTCTAATAGGCAAAACTCGACCTCCAGTCTGGAATTTTACACGCAGCTGAGGATCACGATTTCAAGACAGCCTTTTCTTATTTTTATGAGGCTTTCGAAGCGTTTGATTCTGTGAATGACAGCAAAATGGCACAGAATGCACTTAAGTACATGCTTCTTAGTAAGGTTAGCTTAAATTTTTCTTTTTGTTTTTGGGTTTTTATGCTTCGCAAGGTAGCAGGTAACGGTCGGTGCTCTAAATTAGGACTATTCGACCCAAAATACGATTCGAAGAAAATTTTTAAAAATGGATCCGAAACTTAGCCCAACCTTTTTCTTTAAACCCGACCCACTTTGGTAAATACAGGGAACTAGCGACGATAAATAAATAAATTCACGATTCCGTGAATCGGTCGCTAGATCTCTGGTCGATAAGAACTAGACCGAATTCCCTTTTAATTGTAAATAGCGAGAAATATTTTAACTGTTTTTAGATGGAATATTTAAATTTCAAATTCAATTTAATATTTTTTCACAAAATTTTCAGATTATGACAGATAATGCTGATGAAGTAAACAGTATTTTGGTTGGTAAAACTATTTCAAAATATTCCGGTCCCGAAACTGATGCAATGAAGGCACTTGCCAATGCTGCAAAGAAGCGATCCTTGAAGGAATTTAACGAGGTTTTTTTTGATTTTTTATTCACTCAACTTCCCTCTATTTTTTAGACTTTTTCCAAGTATGGAGATCAATTAATGGAAGATCCTGTTGTCCAAAAACATTTTTCTTCAATTTCTGATACAATGTTTGAAAAGGAACTTTCTCGTTTAATCCAGCCTTATTCTTGTGTTCAAATTGAGCATGTCTCTAAATGTGTTGGTTTGAATCGTGATTTGGTTGAAAAGAAATTGAGTCAAATGATTTTGGATAAAAAATTTTATGGTAAGAGGATTTGAATTCGGATTGACACAACTGGTTATTAGCCGGTCCCAGTTTTTGGTTAATGCTAAAATTAAAGCAGGCCCGTAGCCAGGGGCAATTCCCCTCGAAATGGGGAAAAGCAAAAAATTTGCGGAAGGGTTTGGGCAAAAAAGTGATTTTTTTTATCTTACGGCCTTCTAAAATTCTCAAAAGTTTCGCCTGCCGCTAAAAATCAAAATGTTTGGCGCCTTCGGTGAAGAAAAATTTTCCCCCTTTAGGCTCCCCGTTAAAAATCCTGGCTACTGGCCTCATTTAAAGAACTCGGTTTTGAGTTTTAGTTAAATACCGGTTTTATTTTGGGGTAATATTTAAAGAAATTTTTTTGTAAATTTACGAGGTTTTGGTTTTAAAATTTAAGAAAAACTGTTAATTTTTGTCCAAATCTTTTGTGTTTAAGCCAGGTTGTGTCTAACCCTAATTTGAATTTTTTAAGAAAAAATATATTTTTTATATAAAATTTAGGTTGTCTTCAAGGCGATGGTTTACTTGTTATTTTTGATAAGGAAATTGTGGACCCTTCTTTTGAGTTGGCAGTAGAGGCGATTCATGCGATTGGAGAGGTAAATTTTTTTAATTTAAAGTGAATTGTAAAATTTAAGGTGGTAGACTCTCTTGGGGACAGAGCAAAGAAAGTAAAATAATTTTTTTGATATTTTTTGGGCACATTACCCGTTCGGTTTTTGTTCTTTTTCCAGCAAATGTTTTTTAAATGTAAACAGGTTTTTATGGTATAAAACAAATTTAAAAAAAATTTAATTTTTATTTTGATTCAAGTCCATCATTAACTCTAAACTATTCACAAAAATTAATTTTTCGAGAAATTATTTCACAATATCACATCCTCATGAATATTCATATTATCTCGTTATACTTGCCGGATTTGCTAAAAAAAATTTTAAAAATTTCTGGAATTTTTTAAAAGCTTCAAACCTTTCCTCTTTTTCAATTTTTGTTTCAATCTTTTCCTTCTCAAGGTTCAATTTCTTATCCATGTTTTCCTTCTCACACGATTTTTTCGAAACTTTGATCGGTAGGCACTTGAGGCATTTAAGAGTACACCCACAAAGAGGAGAGAATTGAATACTAAACAGAAAATTTCAAAAAATTCTTTGAAAAAATATCAAAAAAATTCCACAAACATTTTTCCTTTTGAACTCTCCGTAGTTTTATCCGTCTCTTTTCGATTATGTAGACAACGACAGATTATTGGCATTTTTTAAAAATTAATCTAGATAATTTAAATTTTAAAAAGTTAACTGAAAAAAGTGTTTTTGAAATTGTCTTTTTGTATGAAAAAAAAATTATTTTTATATTTTCAGACTAGGTAATTTCCCTATTTTATTGCCCTGTATCGAGTTTAACGTAATTTAAATTAAAAAAATTTAATAATAAAAAAATTTAAATTATTGTAAGGCCGGCAAGGTCTTATGATAGAAAATAAAATATTCTCAAGGGTGACTAGTTTTTTTTTGAAATATCCGAATTTTAAATTATAAGTATTTTGAAAGACTGAATTTTAATTTAATTAAAAGAATATTTTTTTATTTTTTGGACTCTCAAAAAGATTTTTTAGCTCCTTAAATAAAGCTGCGCATATTAAATCCAGAATATGCTGGAATAAATAAATAACGAATTATAGTATAGATTTATTTTTGGTAAAGCATTTGAGAGGATAATGCAGCGGACTGAACGAATTTTTTTGCTTACAATTAGAATATTTTTCATATTAAACTTGTTCATTTGCGCAAATCCCTTCTTATTGTTAAATAGTATTAGTCAGCTAGTTTTTTTTAATTGTGGAGAAGAGAAAAATTAAAAAGAAAATTAAATTTATTTTATAAAAAAATATTTTTTACATGAGGTTATATTAATTTTTTAAAAATCACGTGTTAAACTTTCTTCCCATTTTTGGTGTCAATGTATATTTTGGAGGAGCTTCCCAACTTTCTGGAGGAGGCATATAATCCGATTTTTTCAAGTAAACATCTGGCACTGGGGCTATAAAATATTTTTTAGAAACCTAGTAATTTCAACTCTATAACTCCATGTAGATATAGCTACCTCCAAAGGTTTTTCCCTCCAAAAGTTGCTTTGAAATAATTCCACAAGCGATGGGCCAAGTTAACATATCCCAGGAATTTTCGACTCGAAATCCGAGACACTGTCCTAAGGAAATTTTGAAATCCAGACCCGACTTCTTTCAAACCGGCCCATCCTTATTCTGCCTGTCACCCTTGCGTTAGGTTATAATGAGAGTCAACAGTATTTAATATAATTAATCTAAGATATTGAAATCTAGAAAATCAAAAATTTCCACCCGTATCTTATTCAGAAACTCATTTTTTAAGTTTAAATTTAAACACTCACTTCGCATTCCTTTAAGTAAATGAACTGTAGTCTTGCCATTCTTTTCGTTCTCCCAGGCAATCATTTGCCTCCAGAATGCCAAATTTGGGGCGATGATAGGTCTTGCACTTTAATAAATTAAAAAAATATTTTCTCCTAAAAATTTAATAAATATTTACCTAACAACAGTATAATAAGCTTCTCGTAGTGTTAATCCCTCATTTATTACCAAGGTCATAATTGTTAATGTGGCAGCTCTACTGATACCAGCAGCACAATAAATAACCGTCTTTCCTCCCTATTTGGAAAATTAGAATTTTAAATTTATTTTTAAGTTTAAACTAAGAGAAAAGTAAGGGAGAGATACCTATTTGTTTAATTACTCCCTACAGCTCTCTATAAGAGACCCAAGAAGTCTATAATACTAGAAATCGGACCGGGTTGGACAGTTAAACATTTCCTCCCGTCAACTCGTCAAACGGCAAGACTTCAATCTTAAATATCTGTTGATCCTTAAGTCTAGTCCCTATCTAACAATACAAGGGTAACTCTCTATTATTGGAGAGAGGGAACATAAGAAAAATATGAATCAAACACAAGCCAAAATTCAAGAAAAAATTTTCTAACTTCACCAAACTTTTTGCTTTGCTCCTCTAACAAAATCGGCAACCCCTTGAAAATATTTGGTGACATCAACATTTAACGAATCATCAATTGGCACATAAAGGTAGTCAATCCCTTGGAAGCGTTTTGTATTTGGTATGTTTGTGGCATCTACACAATGAGTTATTCCTAATTGGTGAAGTTTAGATTCTTCCAATGACTGAAACGAAAGTTTCAATTTCAACAAAAGGAGGGAAATTTTTACACATTTTCTCTCATTATAGTAATCCCGCAAGGGGTATGTATTACCCAAAAACACGTCTCTCGTTGTATACCCAGCCTGGCCTCACTATAGGACATCCAAATATTGATACATCCAAATTTATGATATGTTTCTTTTAATACTGTTTGGCCAGGACAATGAGGAGCTATTTATGCATTACTCCCAATTTAAGCTACATTTCATTATAAGAGACAAAATTTTTTAAGCCTATACTCATCAATGTTTCCGCTGAAGTTTTCTCTTGAATCTAAGCGGATATGTAAGTCCAAAATGGCCATCCTGTTACCTATAGGGCATTCTATTAGAGGGCATATAGGGCATTCTATTAGGGGGGGGGGGGTTTGAAGGTTTTAAGTGTCAAAGCTTTGCTTGGCCCGGTCTCTAGAAAGTCGGGAATCGAATTAACTGCACTCAGATTAAAATTTAAAAATGAGGTAAAAAAGCAAGTTCACTTACTGCATATCCGGCAATAAATAAATGAGGTAAAACTTCACATATAGAAAAAAGGCTTGAAGGTCTGCTTAACTGCGGCGGATGACCTACTAGCTTTCCTGAGGAATTAATTAAATTTGGCAATAATTTTAGAGGCTTACCAGCATTCATTTTAAGGAAAAAATATTTTTTGGAAATTAAAGGGATTAATAAAATTAAAAAAAAATTTTTTGTCTTTAAATTTGTTTAACAGAGACAATATTTTTTTAGAAAGGCAAAAAAGTTTAAAATTTCAAAAAAAAAGTTCAAGATTAAATCAATCCCTCTCTTTCTTCTTGGGTAAATAAAGACAGCTGACGAGATTAAGAAACAAATAGAAAGAGAACCCAAATGCTCAGATTTTTTAAAATGTTTTTATGTCAAGTTTCTTGTTATCTTTCTCAAAACTGGAGGAAAATAAAAAAATGGAGAAGAAAATAAATCATAGGTCAAAGGCTGAGTTTCAAGGTAGAACCTTGCCAATTGATAAAATCAAGGTGATAATCAAACCTTCAGAAAACCATTTTATATTTCAGGTAAAAATAAGGACAGGGGGGGGGGAACGAAATAAATACTCATTAATTTTTGTTAAACATTTAAACTTTTTTAATTTTCTTTCTTGGGGGTTTAAAATTAATTTTTAATTTGCCAGTCATCAGTCAATATTTTTATTAATTCAATAGTCGTTATAAAAAAAATTTTTTTAATTCAAAGGAAGGCATTGCCCGCCATAAAAGAAAGATCAGATACAAGTAGTCTCGAAATTTCAATCGCTCTTTCGTATCCTTTTCCCGTTTCGTTTCCAAAAGAAATAGCCAAAATTTCCGGACGAAAAACTATTTTTGTTTGGTTTTTTTTGGATTTTTTGTTTGGTCATGTTAACAAAATTTTAAAAAATGATAAGAGAATGTGTGTATTTCTTAAAAGATTAAAAATATTTTTTAATTCTAAAAAAAAATTCCTACAGTCTAGCAACTTTTAACCAGTGTTTGGAAACTCTTAGTACTTACCTGTGTACGGAAGTATAAAAAACCAAATTTCTTTTCTTGAAAAATGGAATTTTAAGGCAAAATTGTTGTTTGCCATAATTTATTAAATTAATGAAAAAACATAAAATATTTATTTACTTGGAATTCGAAATATACAAATTAAAGGTGGCTCAAAATTAAAGTCTAGTGGGAAAATGGGATCAAATTAAATTTATTTTTTTGTTTAAGATCGGAAGAAATGTATTCTGGATAATCAGAGGAAATGATCTTCTTGTTTAAGATCTGGTATAAATTGTCTGTTCATTCAGAGGGAGGTTTAGCCTAGTTGAGCTAAAAAAGGGTGACTGTTGAAATAAAGCTAAGAAGCAGCTAAAGTGAAGCTCAAGAATGAATAAAAAGATGGGCTTTTATAGGCAGGTCAAAGTAATTGGAATTTGCTTAGAAAAAAGTTGAAATAGCAGATGTTCTGGTGAAAAGAAGTAAAGTTAGAAAATTACATTTTTAGATTAAATAATTGAGAAAAAATGACTAACAGGTTTACAATGAATAATGAAAAAAATAAAATTTGTGTTGGCTGGTACTAGTCAAACTTGCAAAAAATTTAGAAAATATTCAAAATAATAACAGGTGTCAAAATACAAAAATAGTTTCGCGTACAAAACGCGACAGAAGTACAAATACGGCCTGTACTTTTTTTCCAAAAGATAAAAATTTGAACCCCTATAACTTTCCGAAATGAGGACCAGAGCCAAAAAAGCCGAGTATAGGATTAGGCTATCGAACATGCTCTACACGATGGCATAATTTTTATTTTAAAATTTTGGTCACAGTTCGGAATGTTCCCTTGTTAGTGTTCAACTTTTTCCATTTCTTTCCTCATAGGTTTTTCCCAGGGTGGCGGGTAGGGTAGCAAAAATGGACCGACTCGGACCGAAAGATCGACTCGAAATCGAAAATTGAAAGAAAAAGACCTCGAAAAAAGTCATAAATCGAAATTTCGAACCAGCCCTGCTCCCACATGCCTGCGTAATGGCATTTACAAAGTCATTTAAATTGAATATAATATACATATAATTTTATTTAAATAAATTTAGTTAATTATTTTACTTAAAATTAATTTAAAATTAATTTTTAAATTTTCCTTTTAACAATTTTTATAAAAATTTCCACTAAAAAATTGTGTGAATGTGATAAATAGGGAGGTCGGAAATTCTTGAATATGTTTGGTAAAAGCTCTGAAATAACGTTAGAATCCAAAAATCGGAAGGCAGAACTTGAAAAACACTTGGGAAAAAATACCAGAAATCAGAAACTGGAATCGAAATTCCGGCCCACCTCTGATTTTATTATAATTTTGTAGTAGGTTATCTGCCCCTAAATAAAATAAATAAAAATGCATGGTTAATTAATTCTCTTCAGGTTTAAAAAAATTATTTTAATATTTTTTAGGAAATGTATTTAAAATTAATTTTTTACATTTTCTTATTTTTCCTAATTTTTATCAACTTCTCCAACGGAAAAAAGTGTAAATGTCCAACAAATAAAGTATCTTCTGTCCATTCAAAAAATCCTTCAAACCAAACAAAAAATCCTTTGTTTCATCGTCGATTTAAAAGAGGAAATTGTTTTTGTGGAGGAGGTGAGGGAGCTACTGATGAAGGTTTTACTCGCCGTCCGGGAAAAGAACCTATGAGGGAAGGAGAAATGGAAGTTGAACACTTTCAAAGAAAGGGTAAAAATGGTAGTAAAAGAGCTTTGTACATTTGCGACAACTTTTTCTTCTCTCATGTGCAATCTAATGTAAATTTTTTAAATTTAAATTATTGTAAAATGGCCAAACCTATTCAAGAAATAGGAAAAGATTGAAAGGGGACACGGATCTGAAAGCCATTATTAACCTACCGTTTTAATTTTTGCTTTGTTTGCTTGGCCAGCAGGAAACTTGCTAGGCTGGCAGAGGTAAATCGGAAATGACGATGTGCCGTAAATCAAAAGTCAGAATTTCGATCACTTCTGACCGGCAGTATGAATTTTTAACCAGTCTGAGATTTGTTTTACTTTTTTTAGTCAGTATTCCTTTTTATAGTCCGCATGTTATTTTATTCTATGATCTAGACAGATATTTCATTGATCAAAAATTTTAGACATTGTTAGCCAACATTTTGTCAAAAAAGTATAAAGTGGTAAGTTATATTTACGTATATTTGATAGAAAATGGGCAAATTTGAATGTTGAGGCATTTTCTTGCTTTTTGGTTTTTTGAAATTGGTCTTGCGCCAATCAGAATTTGGGACCTACGCATAGCAATATAAATTTGGCTATCTATAATGTTTTCAAAATTCAAAATCAAGTATATACCGTATCGTCTCTAATAGAAGCCCTTCTTAATAGAAGCCCAAACCCTATTAGAAGCCCACTCAATGAAGGGGATTGAAGAATAGACGCCCAGGGCTTGTATTAGAGTCAAATTTTATTGAATTTGGCCGGCAAAATTAAATTGGACTAAACTTAAATTTGGGCTAAATCTAAATTGGAAAATAAAAAATATTTTTATTTTCATTTCCAGGATATGCTAGTTTATACTGATACTGAGGGACTAACAATAGAATCAGATAATTTTCAAATTATTCCTGTTCCAATAAATCAAGAAAAATTCCGTCGATTTGACATTAAAGATATTGTCAAATATAAAAATAGTGTTCTATATTCTACTATGGGAATTTATGCAGGTGAGATACAAAAATAAAATTAAAAATTATTTTTGATTTAAAAAAGTATTTTGGGTACTTGTGTAGTTTCCCACCCATAAGCTCCGCCCCCTTCCGTTCTATCCTCCTTACTTCTAAAATAAGAAAGAATTATGAAAAGTTTAATCAGACGATCCTTTGTTAATTTAATTATCGCCCTTTTACTATTTGACTTCGCTACCTGTGTCCACTATTTGACACTATAACTGGTGTCGATTATAGTTGATTACTTTTTATAAAAATATATTCCATTTCTATAGAAATAATCACAAATGAAAATGGCATTTTTGATCGGCTTAAAGAAAATGAATATGATATTGGAATTGCCGAATTTAGTGTGATGGCTGGTTCTTTCGCTGTTTTTGAAGCATTGGGAATTGAAGAAACATTTGATGTTTCTTGTTCTGTATTCCCTCCACATAATCTTCAATTTCTTGAAATTAATGTTTTGAAGTATCAAGTTCCTGGTGATTCATTAATATTTAAATAAAAAATATAACGGGGCTGGGCACATTAAAATTTCACAGAGGGCCTGGTGAAGACTACTTGTGCCTAGAAAGTGCTTTAACCGTAACCAGTCAATTCGTTAGTGAACAAATCCATAAATTCTACCTACTAATGCCTAAAATTTTTATTTTTTATATGGGGATCAAAAGAGATATCGAGGATTTAGAACTGGTGGCCATATTAAAAATTAATTTATTCTTAAGAATACAATTCTGCCAAACCTGGAGATTGGGAAAATGGAAATTGGCAAAAAAACAGAATGGAGAATATAGAGGAACATAGAAGAAGAAACGAATGGGCATACAGACTTTTCATTGTAAAGTCTATAGAGTTTTACAATAAATTGTTTGATGATGAAGAAATACCCAAAAGTAAAATGCCATCATCTTTGGTTGAATTGTTTAATAAAATTAAATATTATTTCATTAACCAACATCCTTTAATTAAATTTAACAAGTTTCCTAAACACGATAAATTTGTTTATATTGGTGGAATTACCGTTGAAGATCACCAACTTTTAACTAAAGGAAAACAGTTAGTAGACAATGAGGTAGGAAAAGCTAAAATTATTATGGTGTTAAATGAATAGTAATAAATTTAGTGATAAAATTAATTTCACTAAATATCCTTACGGAAAGTTATGAAGGTTTTTTGTGCCAGCTTAGCTATCAAAATCAACTTTTCATATTTCCTTACCCATCTAACCCCTCCCCAAGGTACCGCAGAGCTATTTTGTTTAAAATTGTCGATTCCGGAACGCTCTGGTATGGTTCAATTCAGCACGTCGAGGCGCATAGAACCATACCAGGGCGTCCCTCCTACTCCCACTTTGACTGTGTTTTTTTCTGACAGATTAATTTTTAAGCCTGACTGCGTTATTCTTGTCACATTTGGAACGGTTGCCTATAAAGCCTATCCAATAGACAAAATGATTGAAGTATTTACACAATTTACTCAGTGTTATTTTCATGTTCGATCAGATAAAAATTCACAATTCGTCAATGGTTATACAAGTGAAAAATCGCTTCCACAAAAAGAGATATTATGTAAATTTAAATTTATTTACATTTGTATTAATTTATTTCAAGCTCAAACCAACACAAAAGTATTTATTTCACATTGTGGGCAAAATAGTATTAATGAGGTATTTTATAAAATAAATATGAATTACTAGAAATGGTCAATACTAAAATTGGCCCCATTAAAAACCTCCTTCCTTGGAGGAGGAAAAACTAGAATAACTTTATTAGCTAGTTTAGTGCTTTATAGTAAAGATTAAAACTGATGAGTATATTTTTGCCGAAGGGATGCCGAAGAGATGAATCTCTTTGGAAGAATTGACATGCTTCAAGTCGGAGATCCTTAAAGTTATAATTTGATGTAGGAGCTGGATCAGGGCTGCACGCAATAGAAATAAAAATTCCGCAACTCGCAATCCGCCACTCGCAATTTTTTTTAAAAAATCCGCAAACGCAAACTGCAAAAACCCCGTAATTTACGCAATTTCCGCAAC
Organism: Meloidogyne enterolobii; assembly: GCA_963681835.1. NCBI lineage: Eukaryota > Metazoa > Nematoda > Chromadorea > Rhabditida > Meloidogynidae > Meloidogyne > Meloidogyne enterolobii. The sequence continues at coordinate 464,332 of CAVMJV010000071.1, forward strand.
TCGCAATCCGCAATTCCAAATCTGGATATCCGAAAAATTCCTATACACACTGGAATTATAAACCCACACTTTAAAATTTATGGTACTATAGTATATTTTCCCCCATAAGTCCGCAAATGTTTGTCATCAACTGTTCGTCTTTGCCTTCTCCTTCAATAAAGACAGAGTATTTTCCTTTATTTTTTAAGAAATGAAGTTAAGTAGCTTCTTGATGGCTAAAGTAATTATTAATTCTTGACCATTTTCTTATCTTTATGCAAGAAGGAATGAAGGAGAAGGCAAAGACGAACATTTGCGGACTTTTGGCAACCAAAAAATTTTTAATAAAAAAAATTTTTTCTAGTCAATGTATGCTGGTGTTCCTTTAATTTGTATTCCAAAATCTGGAGATCAAATGTATAATGCTTCGATTGTCGAATCAAAAGGAGTTGGCATTTATTTAAATTATACGCCATTAAAGGGCTCTACTGATGAACAATTAGAGAGTTTTACTGAGTCTCTCAAAAACGCTCTTTATCAAGTATTATATGACGAGTACGGAAATTATAACAGTAAATATAGTTTGAAGGCCGAAGAGATGAGAAATGAAATTCTTCAAAATTACAACAAACCCAAACCCGAAACGATGAAAGACAAATTTTTGAGTAAAGTTTAGGGGTATACCTATTAGTGAGAAATTTTGGTAAGAAAAAAGAAGAAAATTGGAAGTGGTTTTGGTGGTATTTGGGGTATTTTTTAAAATTTATTTTTTGGGTGATTTATCTAAAAAACAAAAATTGAGAAAGTTGATTGATTATCCAATCAGGGATTTTGCACTTCTCCTAAAGAGTGCCTTTTTTATTTTTTATTTTTTTTTATTATCGGATATGTTTTTTAAACTGTAATTACTCAGGAAAGGTTGTTGGAGTTTGTATTTTTTGGTTTATATAAACACAAAGGATCCTATTATTATCCGAAACAAGGCCTTTTTCTACCAGAAACCAGACTCGAAAAATTTTTTTAAAAATCCATCTGAAAACCCAACTTTTCTCTCACACATCCTTTAATTTTGACAGAAAAATAGAATTTTTTAAATTAATTTTGGCAATTTATATATACATATTTGGGTGTTTAGGCATCTATTACTTCATTTAAGGCATCTACTTATTCATTTTTAGAAAAATATTTATAAAATAATTAACAGAAATTTATGAATTTTATAATTTCCAATTCCAATTTTAGAATATCTTTCCACAACATAGATATGATTTTCGACAATAAAAATGGGATGCAGGCCAAGGTACCGCGAGGCCAAGGCTATAACTTCATTAAACATTACCGAATCCGGGACGCCCCCACTCGATTCAGTTCACCAGGTGAATCGATAACTTTGAACGAAGTTATGGCTCCAAGGTGCCTTGGAGTCGGAATCGGCCCAACTGTCGAAATTTAAACTTTAAAAATTTTGGGAACTCGGAATAAAAATCACATAAATTCGGCGATCGTAAGTCGCAACTCGAAAGAATCTTGGAACAAACGTCAGAACTTGGGGAGGTAGGAATCGGACTTGCAATCCACCTCTGATTTTAATATAATTTTGTAGTAGGTTCTTTGTGATAAAATAAAAGTAAAATGAAAAATTTTTAAGGACATGTACAAAAAATTAATCCATTTTTTCACATAGAGCCCAAAATTCCGCCGGAGCCAATTCTCCAGAAAGTTTGAGCCGAATTTCCCTAAAAGTTTGAGCACAATTTTTCAGAGTCAAATTTTTAGAAACCATGACTCAGCCCCCCCTCCTCTCCAATAAGTTAATAACTCCCTGTAGAAAAACTATAGAGAAACAAGTTCGTCATGCTGTAGCATTTCTTTTTTAAATTAAAAAATTTTCTCTAAATTTTACTAAATTTTAAACAAATTAAAGATTTAAAAATTTTTAACAGTTGTGCATCGTCTGATCGGATCCAGACGATGCAGAGTATTTATCTGATATTTGGATGATGAAAATAATGAATAAATTAATTTCACACGCATTTTTTGACATAAAATAAAAAATTCTGTTAGTATCGGTCAGTATCGATTCTCGGTATCGGTCTCGGCTCAAAATGATGGTATCGGTCTCGGTATCGGGTTCTTGAGTATCGGTCAATCTCGGTCTCGGGTTGGCCGATACCAGTATCGTTTTGATCAACTCTAATTAAACCTTATGTACATAAACATACGATCCCTCGTAGAATTTTCTATTATTATTTAAATCTCTCCCTCTCTTTCTTTCTCTCTGATGGCATTGCCAAGAGAGTCTGAGAAATAGAGATTCAGTAAGAAGGAAATTTTACGAGGGATCGTATGTTTATGTACAAAGATAAGGTTTAATATTAATTACAAACTACAAAAAGCTCTGAATTTTAGTGGTAAATAAAAAGTCGCAAAGGTTGAAAATTTGCGAATTATTTTAAAAAATCCTTCGTTTTTTAATTATTTAATATAAAAAAATATTTTTGACAATTTCTGGCCTCACAAACTGAAAATGAATCCCCGTATTTACTTGAATAATTACCATGGGTAACTATTGTTTCGATCTTCTGTTGGAAGAGAGGTTAAATTGAATTGTTTGAAAGAAAAAATTCCTAATTTATCGTTGGAGGAAGCAGAGCTGTTTCGAATCAAAAAAAATTTGAAATCAAAATTTCGAAACAGTTCATATATTATGCCTTTACATACTAGAGATCGATATTTTCAAAAATCCTGGATCTGGATTCTGGATCTGGATTTAGGTTAGTAACCTGGACAGGATTCTGGATCTGGTCCAGGAAAAATCAATCCAGACTGGATCAAGATCCAGACCTATCTTTATTACATACTACATACAACAAAGATAGGGTACAATTTGGCAATCCTGTCCTCCCTTATACCCTTATAATTTATTAATTCATTTGCTTAAATATTTAATAAATTTAAAATTTTCAATTAAAAAGATATTTAATGAAAGGTGTGTATGGCCTAGATGTCGGTAAAATTGTTTTTGCGGGATCCTGCATGCGAGATTTTCCTTCCAGCTCGGGATCCTGTCAACCGAAGATGTTGGAGGGAACTAGCCAAAACTTTTCAAATGTTTTTACGTACAATAACAAAATTATTTTTAAATTTTAGTAAAGTAGCTGGGCTATAGCTATTTCTCTCCTTTAGCTAGTGCAAAAGGTTATTCGGCGGCTGGGAGCGAACCAGCATCTTCAGTAGACCGGACTGATGTGTTAGCCATTACACCACGCCGCCTACTGCTCAGCTTAGGAAATTAATAGCTATATGTTTTACATTTTTAAGGAAATGTACATCAAATTAATTTTTTACATTTTCTTATTTTTTCTAATTTTTATCAACTTCTCCAATGAAAAAAAGTGTAAATGTCCTTTAAAACAAACAAAAAGTTCTTTGTTTCATCGTCGATTTAAAAGAGGGGATTGTTGTTCGAAAGGAGGAGGGGGAGCTACAGATGATGATAATGAACGCTATCGCAACACTGAAAAACGGCCCATGGGGGAAGAAATTCAAGCAGGACAAACTCAAAGAAAGGGTAAAAAGGGTAAAAATGCTTTGTACATTTGTGACAATTTTTTCTACTCCCATGTGCAATTTAATGTAAATTTTTTTAAATTTAAATTTAATTTATAGTCTCAGGAAATAGTAAAAGAGAGTGTGCTTGATCATGAGAACTTTCCTTCCTTTCGCTATGACTCAATATTAGAGTTCAGCGGAATCTGGATCCCGGTCGGTATCGGGCGGGATTATCCCAGGTTTTTTGAATCCCTATCCAGATTTTTTAAATCCCAAGAACGAAATATGAATCCCAATCATGATTTCGGTCAATCTTGGATCCCGTGCCGAGATCAGGATCGTTATCACAATTCCAAAACCCCGATCCCGATTTTTTCTACATCCCGATACCGCTGAATTCTACTCATTATAAACTCAAGATTCCGTATTTTCCCAATGATTTCCTTTTTTACTCATTCACCCCTTACAGGTGTGAATGGATTTTATAATTTTATATTGGATTAATATAAAAAATACTGTAAATAATCATAGCTTGTCGACTTTATAAATATGTAAATCATTTATTTTTAGACATTGTTAGCCAACATTTTGGCAACAAAGTATAATGTGGTTAGTTTATATGTTTTTACTGATATTTTAAGGAAATAGTCAGAACATAATTTACGAATTTTTTAATTTAATTTTGCTTGCTTTCTGCTTTATTTGTGCTGATTTTTGGCATTTCATATCCTTGGGATTTTTGAATTGTTCGAGACTTATGACCAGTTTGTGTGTTTTTCTGAATTAAATCCCCGGCTCTAACTTTAAAATTTATTGAATTTGGCCGGCAAAATTTAATTTGGACTAAAATTGCATTTGGGCACCGACGGAATATATTTTTGCTATTCCAGGATATGCTTGTTTACACTAAACGTGGAGGAGAAACAGTACAATCAGATAATTTTCGAATTATTCCCGTTCCAATAAATGAAGAAATATTGGAGAAATTTGAAGGAAATATGTATAAATATAAAGAAAGTGATATATATTTTTCTATAGGAATTTATAAAGGTAAGAAAAAAGATTAAATTTTTTTCCAAAGAGCTGATATTAAATTTAGTTATCACACAAAAAAAATATTAGAAAATGGCCAAAACCGAAAATGGAATGGCCATTTTTCCTATCCGGTAGTAGTGATGTTTGAGACTCTCAGTCTCGCTTCGGGATTGATTCCCGGCTCACAAACATCAGTACTATTATAATTTGCTATAGTTGAGACTTTTTTTAAACAAATACATTTTTAAAGAAATAATCACCAATGAAAATGGCATTCTTGATCGACTTCAACGAGATGAAAATAATAATACTAAGGAGTATGATATTGGAATTGCCGAATTTGATGTAATGGCCGGTTCTTTCGCTGTGTTTGCAGCATTGGGAATTAAAGAAACATTTAATGTTTCCAGTTCTATATTCCCATCAACATTTCTTCAATTTCTGGAAGTTAATGTTTTGCAATTTGAAGTTCCTCGTAATAATTTATTAATATTTAGGTTAAAAGATTGCTTTTATTGCTTATTTCGTGTCCCACTCGCAAACTGTCCCACCGACACCCCCCCCCTCCCCCTAAATTTGTCAATGAACATCAAAAAACTGCTGGAAAATAAAAAAATTATTTTGTTAAGAATACAAATTTGCCAAACCTGGAGATTGGGAAAATGGAATTTGGCAAAAAGACAGAGAGGAGAACGAAGAGGAACATACAAGGGCTAACAAGGAAATTAAATCTATTTTCGAAAATTCTAAGTACTCTTACGATAAATTGTTTAATGATAATGGAAGTAAATCTATCGGAAAGCCATCATCTTTGGATGTTTTATTTAAAAAAATTAAATATCATTTTATAAATCAACATCCTTTAATTAAATTTAACAATTTTCCTGAACACGATAAAATTGTTTATATTGGTGGTATTGCTGTTGAAGATCACCAACTTTTAACTGAAGAAAAAAAGATGGTAGACAATGAGGTGGGAAGGAGTATTAAAATAATTTATCTAAAAAATTTACTTTATATTCGAACTGAAGATCCTGACTAGGGCTAGATTTTCACTTGCGTAAAGCCTGATCCTGACATGCTAAATCACGAAAATCTTGGGTCTTGGGTTGGATCGTAAATTGTAAAGATCGTAAGTCTTGGGTGTATATCCTAATTTCCGAAATCGGGAGTTGAATTTGTAACCGTTTATTTTAGAACGCGCATATAAAATAAAATTTTTGTTTGACAAATTTGGGTGTGCCTTTTTTTGATACAGATAAAATTTAAGCCCGCCTGTGTTGTTCTTGTCTCATTTGGCACGGTTAATTATGAATTATTGCCAATAAGCGGAATGATTGAACATGTATTTGTAAAATTTCCTCAGTGTTATTTTTATGTTCGAGCAACTGGAGATTCAGAATTCGTCAATGGTCGTACGAGTATAGATCCTCTTCCACAAAAACAGATATTATGTAATATTCATTTAACTATGCATTATTACCTATTTCATTTTTATTTTTAGCTCAAACAAATACAAAAGTATTCATTTCACACTGTGGGATAAATAGTGCTAATGAGGTATATGATTAATAAAATAAATATGAATCGCTAAAAATAATCAAGCTAGTGTCTGAAACGATATCTCGTTCAAAAACCTGAGTTATCAAAATTAAGATTCTTCGAGATATTATTCTCGAAATTATCTATCCTCGAGTCCGATCTCCATAAAACCAATAGAAAAAACACTCCAAAAGCATATCATCCAAGATACCTATATATACATATCATCCAAGGAGACATTAGTTGGTAAAGATAAGGTGGAATTGATACTGAAAGCTCTAGAATAGACGAAGCTATGCTTAACGGGATGGAATCCTCCTATGCGTCCTCTTGTACGGATTCCATCTCAGATTCCGAATTTTAAGCAAGGATTTACCTGGCGAGAACCGTCTCGATAGTTGATCCAATGAGTTAGTAAAAAAATACTTTTGAGCGAAGCAATGCTTAAGGGATGAGTCGAAGGGATGTTTTTAATTTAAAAAATTTTCAGTCAATGTATGCTGGTGTTCCTTTGATTTGTATTCCAGTAGATGGAGATCAAATGAATAATGCTTCAATTGTTGAACAAAAAGGAGTTGGCATTTATCTGGACTTTTTATTAAATAATTTTTTACCAAGTCTTCGGAATGCTCTTAATCAAATAATAAATATTGATGAGGATGGAAATTTTAATTTTAAGAGTAAATATAGTTTGAAGGCCATAGAGATGAGAAATTATATTCTCCAAAATTACAAAGAAATGACGATGAAAGACAAATTTTTGGGAATGGTTTAGGGGTATATCTATTACTGGAAAAGTTTGTCACGAAAAACAAGAAATTAAAAGTTTTTTGGGGGTTATTTTGTGTTTAAATTCTTTAAAAATTTACATATTTTAAAAGGGTTGCCGCATTTTTATATGTATTATTCATTTATTCAAAGGCGGCAACCCTTTATTCTAAAAAAATTTATTTATTTTTTGGGTGATTTATTTTAACAACAAAAATTGAGAAAGAAGATTGATTATCCAATCAAAGATTTTGCACTTCTCTTAAAGAGTGCCTTTTTATAATTTTTTATTTATTTTTTTATTATCGAATGTATAAATCTATTTTTGGGAAAAAATTTTTTCTGATAAATTTTCAATTGAACAGGAATGTTTTAAAGTACATAATATATTTCAAGAGAAGTCTTTCTAGTGTCGGTGATTTTTTATTTAATTTATGAAAGTATTTCAGTACCTCCGCCTTGGAGAAGAATGGACTCTCGGTCTTTAATACCGAGGCATTAAAGATTGAATCAAAGACCTTCGCCGGTCGAGGACTTAAGGTTGTGCTCCTGATACAATAATTACATCCCTCTCTTATTTAATTACCCTAAAAAACTGTTCAAATTTAATTTTATCAAGGCTGGGATAAATATTTTTCATAAAAAAAAGGTTGAAGCAAGATTATCTTTCATCCTTTCCCCTCATACTCTTGTCATCTTATCAATGTTTCTATTTCTTCCTTCTTTCCTTCAATATTGTTAACAGAAGCGGAAGAACTTGCCAAAGTGCCATAATCACTCGAATGTCTTGTAAAAGAAGATTTTTGGAGTTTTTGGGTTTCGTCTACAGAATTGCTATGTTGAAGAATTATTGTTTGGGAAGAAGAAAATTTTTCATTATAGGGAAGTATGGCATCTTCTTCAGGCCATTCTTTGTCTACTAGACAGTAACGGTTAGGGCGGAAGTTGTGAAGCATAAAACGAATCTGAAAGAAATTTTTAAAATAACTATTGAGGTTAAGGATAGGTTGGGGGGATGTATTTAGGTATATTCTTAGACTAAAATAGGCTTCCTCCTAATTCTGAATTTATTCTTTTTTATTTTATTAAAATTTCTGAGAAGGGTAAATCCATTAAATTATCAAAGATTGCTTCGAGGTTTCAGTTTCTAGTTGATATTAGGTAGTGATGCTTGGGTATCCCGACTCCCGACTCAGGAAAAGTTCCCGAGTTTTTGGCCTCCCGACTCCCGAAATCATTCCCCGACCCGACTCCCGTTTCCCGGGTTTTTCGTCTCCCGAGCAGCACTAATATTAAGCATTCGGGTCAGAATGGCAGTCCAAACGTAATGGAACCTTACATGAGGTATCTGGACTTTGTATCTCATTCTGTTAAAGGATTTGTCTCGAAGCCCCTATCATTTATCAAGGCCGAATATTTAAAAGGAATCTCCAAAAGGTATTCATGCAAAAAGTTTTGAGAGAATCGGTAAAGGTTTAAAATATCATAAATATCCTAAGTAGGGTTGCCAAAATGGCCCGACTCGGATTGAAAGATCGAGTCGGTCCTAAGATATTTGGCCCGAGAAAAACTCGATGCACGACTCGATAAAAATGAGGCCTGAACAAATGACTCGAGCGTCGTCCCGACTCGAAAAACAGCAACCCTAATCCCAACTGAAGCCATGTCCTATTATAAACGCCCAAAATGCGATCAATTTATCGATACTGATATCCTCAATTCCGATCTCCAGTCTATATCACCTTAATTTTTTCAAATAAAACTCACAAAGAAAGCCCCCAAAGCAATCCCTGTTGCAGCACCACCAACAACATCAGTTAATCTGTGTTTGTGGTCTCTCACTCTCGAAAGGCAAACAAAATAGGCAAACAAAGCAATAAAGAATTGAGTAAAGGATTTTATTACAGCAGGGAATTTACACCGTTTTTGCATATAAAAAATCATAAAAGTGGCAAAGTTGCAAATAAATGCAGCGTGGCAAGAAGGAAAGGAGAAATATTCATTCTGAAAATTTTGTTTTTAAAATTAGAATGACATGGGCCAAGCTAATGCTAATTTTATCAGCTTAGCCCATATGCCCTTCATTTAAATATTATTCTGACAATCGAGAAAAGATCTCGAACAAAAATCTTGGTTATTAAGTATCGAAGTTTTCAGAAGATCAATCTAGATTCTCTTACAACCCTCCCCGTCTGATCCTTAATTCTAACGATATTTAATCTTATTCCCGCTTATTCAAGGCAAGTCGAACCCAGATAGTATCAGCTAGAAAACTCAAAAGATATCTATCTCAATAATGAGATTTATGTTCGAGATCTCGCCGCAATCCGGTCTTTGGTAAGGATTCCCGCTTATCTCTAATAGGGAGTTTATAGTAAATTTTTCAAAGAAAATAAAATTAATATCCAACAGATTCAAAATAATCTCAATTAAGGACTTGCCTGATCAAAAAGACCATTGGTACATTCATAGTCTTGAATATATCCATATTCATCTGGAGGGCACAATCCACTCAAATTTTTAGGTTGGCAAACAGCCAAAAAGTTGGGTCTAAGTCTAGAACAAGTTCTCTTTCCCAAATTGCAAATTGAACTTGTTGAAAGTTTAGAACAGAGTTGGGCAGCTAATAAAATTTAGGAAAATTAAAATTCTTTATTTAGCTAGTCTTTGTCTTTTATTCATATCTTTCTATCTTGTCGCCCAGTTTTAAAATAGATTTAGCTAGTAATCGGGAATCTATTTTGATTATGGAGAGTCCTAGTCTCTTCTCTTATACGGAGAGCCTTGATTAAGAGGACCCCTTTGCCATATGAATAAGACTGATTAGTAAGGTTTGCGGGTCCGGATATCCTGATTCGAAAAAAGCCGGATATCTGAAGATTTCTAACTATCCACCATCCTACTGACCAGTAGAGACTACTTTTATATGTACTATGATAATTTCCAGATAGTAAAAAATTTTATTTTGGCATTTTTAGAGGGTTTTGAACTTTTAAGTTTGTTCTTAAAAACATCCTTTCAAAAAATATTAAATTTATTCACCCAAAAAATACAAAGAATTAACAATCATAGGGTGCAAATGACCATTCCTTCGGTGCAATCTTTTATCAGTATGACGCCTTATTAAATGCCAAACTAAAGAAAATTCGCTGGAGATGATCTTAAAGAAATTTAAAAAATATTTTTAAATAATTTTATAAATTACAATAATAGTCCCAATAATATTAGTTGTCCAGTCCATAAAATTGGCGGATACAGTATCTGGCACATAGGGGAAACGAATTTCGTTGTCGTTGCAGAAGAATCCCTTAAATTGATAGTTAACCTTGCTTTTAGAGATAAAGCTGAAGAATTGTATCTTATAATGAGAGGTTCCTTAAATCGAGGGTCTATTATAAAGAGAGGCATCCTAAATGAGAAGGTATCGTTTAAGCAGCTCCTCCGACGCAGTGTCTAATAGAGATCGAGCTAGGCCTGGACCAAGGCCTGGGTTTTTCCTGTACCCAGAGTCCAGGCCCAGGCTTTTCAAAAATCTCGATCTTTAGTGGCTATACAAATTTTTGGAAATTAAAAAATTAAATTAAAAAGTACAAAGTTCGGTGGGTACTTGGTTCTACTATAGTATGAAATTGCATCAAAAATAAAGTGAAAAATATTTGCCCTTGAAAAATTTTTTACGAAAATACCTGCTTAGCATAGGGAGTTGAACGTGCCAACGTTTTGAGTAGAACAAGTATTGGAAGAGATAAAAATAAATTAAAAACGTGTTGATAATTGGTGGGGTTAGGGGAATAATTTGATAAAGTTGAAGCACTTGAGGAGGCCATTTTTGGCAATTTTTTGAAGAAGATTTTTAATTAAAGTCTATTTTTATTTTTTTTGTTGAAGGAATAAATTTGATTTGAACGTTTCTATAAAAAATTAAAAAATTAGAAATTTATCAGATCGATTCGATCAGATCGATTCGATATCTATTCGAAAACAGACTTGAAAAATTTTTGAAAACCCGATCAGAAACATGCCCTATCTCTTAACCTACCCCATCCCTGGATATTGGCGTCATAAAAAAATAAATTCACTAACCCAAATGAACTGGTTTTGAAAATCTAATAGGCTAAATCCTCGATACCTACCGATCAAACACAACCTTCCCTGAGTAATTTTTGATTGATTAAACCGAGATTGATTATCCAATCATAGATTTTGCACTCCGTGAGTGCCTGTTTATTTTTTTTATTTATTTTTTATTATCGGATAAAGATATTTTTGGGAGAAATTTTTTGTTAAATAATTTAATTATTAAAAAAAATTTTTTTTGAATTTCAACTTACCAGAGAAATGTTCTTTCAAAAAAAAATGAAAATTATTAATGATTTTTTAGCTAATTTATAGGAGGAAATCATCAAAAATAATAAAAAAATTATAGAAGAATAAATATTTGTTGACATTTTATTTTGTGGTATTTGCGTCTGGCATTTCCGATTTCCGAAAATTTAGGCTGATTTCCGGTTTCCGACTTCAGTAAAGCAGCTGGGCTATAGCTATTTCTCTCCTTTAACTAGAGCAAAAGGTTATTCGGCGGCTGGGAGCGAACCAGCATCTTCAGTAGACCGGACTGATGAGTTAGTCATTACACCACGCCGTTTACTGCATAGCCTTAGGAAATTAATAGCTATATGCTTTACATTACTGAGCCATTTCCAATTTCTGCCAGTTCCAATTTCCGACACCTTCGTCATTTCCGACCGACCTCTGATCAAGACTACACCAAGAATATTTATTTATCTTCAAATAAACATTCTTTCCTGCAGGAAAATTGTAGAAACAAGTCCGGCATGCCCTTATATTTATTTTAAATTAAAAAATTAATTTTATGAAATTTTTTAAATTTAAAATTAAGCCAATCTATAATATAGATGATTTAAAAATTTTTTTAGAGTTTGTAGTTTGAAATTATTAAGCATTATATACACAAATATACGATCAATCTTCGTAGAAATTTTCACTTTTTTGTATCACTGACTCTCTATCTACCTCTCATTTGCCATTAACAAGGGCAAGAGTGACTCCGAAAAAATTAACAAATAGGGTAATCGTATAAAAGTGTATAAATATAAAGCTTAATATTAATTTACAAACTACAGAAGCTTTGAACTTTGAGTTGTAAATTAAAAGTCGCAAAGGTTAAAAATTTGCGGATTATTAAAAAAAAATTTTTTTATTTTAATATTAAAACAAAAAATGTTATATTTTAATTTTTGTTGATTTTTGGCTTCAAAAATTGAATGGATTAAAATCCTATATTTTATGATTTTTTAATCGAATTTGTTGTTAAAGTCTAAAAACATAGATTTCTGTAATTGGCTCTTTCTTTCAAAACAACGACTCTGGTTTACGACAATCAGGGATGAAAAAAGTTAACTAGCGTTTTAAATATTTCTTTTTTGGATCGAGTTTCGGGTCGAGAAAACGTCCGGGGTTTGTGTAATCGGTGACAGCCCTGAAAGCTTAATATCAATTTACAAACTACTGTGAAGGGAATTAAGAGTAAATGGATAAGTTTAGATAGTTATCTGGTTTAGTTTCTCTCTTTATTTACCTTGCTATCAGAAGTGAATCAGAAATGACGGTAATCGGAACTGTCGGAAATTGGAGATGGCTCAAAAGTCCGAACTCAGAAATCAGCCTAAATTTTTGGAAATCGGGAGACGGAAATCGGAATTTTGACCCACCTCTGCTTGCTATAAAATTTTCAATAATTTTAAGGCGTCGAAGGAACAAATCCGCAAATATGTTTGCGATGGGGGAGGGGAGGTCTCTCACATGCCTTCGAGGGAGGTCTCTCACATGCTTGTGTAAGGCATTGACATACATAGACATTAATTGCATATAAATATACATATTTTTTTACATTTTTTACTAAATGTAAAAAATTTTTTAAAATTATTTTGGGGAAAATTTAATTAAAATCATTTTCACATTTTACTTTTAACAATTTTTATACAAATTTACACTGAAAATTGTGTGACTATGATAAATAGGGTGGTTGGAAATTCTGGAAGAGGTTTAGTAAAAGCTCTGAAATAACGTTAGGATCCAAAAATCGGAAGGCAGAACTTTAAAGACACTTGGGAAAACACTAGAAATTGGAATGCTGGAATCGGAATTCCAACCAACCTCTGATTTTATTGTAATTTTATACTCCTCCCCTGTGTGTGTATCCCTCTTAATAGCTCCAAACCTCTCGATATCCTCTGCCCCCAAGTAAAATAAATAAAATTACATGGTTAATTAATTCTCTTCAGGTTTAAAAAAATTATTTTTTTATTTTTAGGAAATGTACATCAAATTAATTTTTTACATTTTTTTATTTTTTCTAATTTTTATTAATTCATGCATTGCAAAAAAGTGTAAATGTCCTTTAAAACAAACAAAAAATCCTTTGTTTCATCGTCGATTTAAAAGAGGGGATTGTTGTTCGAAAGGAGGAGAGGGAGCTACAGATGATGATTTTGAAAGCTATCGCAACCCTGAAAAACGACCTATAACGGAAGAAATGGAAGTTGAACAAGTTCAAAGAAAGAGTAAAAAGGCTAAAAATGCTTTGTACATTTGTGACAATTTTTACTCCTCTCATGTGCAATTTAATGTAAATTTTTTTTAATTTAAATTATAATAAAGAGACATATCTCGTGTCTCGTATTTTGCCAAGAGACACGAGATATTTTCAATCTATTTTAGAAATAATGCCAACAATTTGGGGCTATTTTAAGAAAGAAGCCGGAGTCTAAGATAAGAGAAGATCTAGCTTCATGACCTTCCAAAATTTGTAAAATTTTTGCCTGCGGCGCAAATAGAAGGAAGCTCTATCCCGATATCCCCCTTAATCGTTCATGAACTAAAGCCTACGAATACCAGATATACCATATATTTTCCAAACCTGCTGATATCCCCTAATCCACCGATTTCCACCAAATCTCCTGACTATACATAGTATGTATTAATCTTTTAAAGCATACCGATCAGAGGTGGCTTTAGTCTCGTATCTCGTGTCTCGTGAAATCTCGTATTTTTTGAGAGATCTCGTATCTCGTTTTATCTCGTTCTCGTATTTTTTTGAGAATCTTGTATCTCGTGAATCTCATATCTCATATTTTGTGGCACTTGCCATCCCTTGCCACCCCTGAAGCCCAAAATATGCATTAAAATATGCAAAAATTGCCAAAATATACACAAATATGGTCGAAATATGCAAAAATAGTATGCATTAAGAACCGGGTCCTAAAGTGCTCGGACCTATGTAGAATTTTTGGACTTCCCACTTTAAGGCATATCCGCATACAAAACATGCATTTGCATGTTTTGTGTGTCCCTACTTATTATGAAGTTTTATAAAGTAATGTTTTTTTGAAGTTGCAGACTTTATATTTTAGACATTATTAGCCAACATTTTGACAGAAAAGTATAATGTGGTTAGTTTATATTTAAATACTTATATTTTATGGAATGGATGTTTTTCCTTCGGGTTTTCGACATCAGTTCTTAGTCCGTCCTATTTGGTTTGGGGGCATAATTTGTTCCTATAAATTTGTTTGGTTACTTTTCTGAATTAAAAGATCGGTCTATATTACTTAAAATTCATTAAACGTTACTGGCAAAAATTAAATTTTGACAAAAATTGGAGTTGGGCGTCGACTCAATATTTTTATTTTTTATTCAGGATATGCTAGTTTACACTAAACCTGAGGGATTAGTAGTACAGTCAGAAAAATTTCAAGTTATTCCTGTTCCAATAAATGAAGAAACCTTGCTGAACTTTGGAACTGCTGATGCATATAAAGATCATGAAAGATATTTTACTATAGGAATTTATAAAGGTAAAATAATTAAAAATAAAATTAAAAGTCAGGTTTTCTGTAGAGTTCACTCCCGACCTCGTACCCTGACCCATTTAAGAAAAATTTTTTCGTATTACCCCCAACCCGAACACTGCCCGAAAAAGTACAAATTCGTTTTCTAACCCGAAAAAGTTTCGGGCCCATAAAATGCCATTCTCTAAGGGAATTCAAAGAAAAAACTTGAAAATTCCCTCCTAATTTACTTTTCTATTATTATTTTGAAAGAAAAGTGAATGAGGCATCAAATGAGATGTGTGTTTGGGTAGTTAGGTCCCCAAAAAAATTGTTTTCCGGCACCTTCCTCATTTCTGACCGACCATAAAATAAAATATTTTTCATTTCTAAAGAAATCATCACAAATGAAGACAGCATTCTTGATCGGCTTAGAAGAGATGAAAACAATAATATTAAATATGATATTGGAATTGCTGAGTTCAATGTAATGGCTGGCTCTTTTGCTGTGTTTGAAGCACTGGGAATTGAAGAAACTTTTGATGTTTCCAATTCTGTATTCAATCCAGCACATCTTCAATTCCTCGGAATTAATGTTTTGCGCTTTGAAGTTCCTGGTGATGTATTAATTATTTATTTAATAAAAAATATTAGGGGTGAATTAAAGGAAGACTTTCTTTCTTCAAAAGAAGTAAGACGTAAAATTGGCACTAGAGCAGGACCGGCGCGATCCTCAACTCCACTGATATCCTCAACTCCACTGATATCCTCAACTCCACTGATATCCTCAACTCCACTGATATCCATTTGCCTTACACAAATCAAGAGTGATGTTGGTGGACGGGATATCAGAGGTATCAAGGGTTAATTACGATATCGGAGATTATAGGGATTTAAGGTGATACACATATATTACGGAGTTAAGTGCCTCCCTGATTAACTCAAGTAAAGAAACTGGGCTATAGCATTTCTCTCCTTTAGCTAGTGCAAAAGGTTATTCGGCGGCTGGGAGCGAACCAGCATCTTCAGTAGACCGGACTGGTGTGTTAGCTATTACACCACGCCGCCTACTGTACAGCCTTAGGAAATTAATAGCTATATGCTTTACACTCACTAATCCTTGATATTTCTCAAATCAATGATATTACTTTAAACCACCTTTAATATCTCCAATTACCTTATATTCGTAGATCTGCAACTTTCGTTTGCGGATTTTAAAATAAAAATTGCGAGTTTGCGGCTGCAAAAATTATTTTCCAATTGCGCACAACTCCTCGTGAACAATTTTTTATACATTAATTGCCTTGTGGTAAACTGCCTTATTGTTAGTTTTTGTGAACTGTCTTGACTAGAGGTGTCGATTATAAACTGAAACGAACTGAAACCGAAAATTTTCGGTTATAAATAATTTAAAACCTTATTTTTAAGATTACAACCTTGCTAAACCTGGAGATTGGGTTAATGGAGAATGGCAAAAAGACAGTGAGGAGAATAGAAAGGAACATGAAGTAAGTAACAACCGAGTACGAGAGCTTTTCACTTCAACTTCTCAAAACTTTTATAATTCCTTGTTTGATAATAATGAAATATCCATCAAAAAGCCACCAACTTTAGAAGATTTATTTAAAAAAATTAAATATCATTTTATAAATCAACATCCTTTAATTAAATTTAACGAGTTTCCTGAGGACGATAAAATTGTTTATATTGGTGGTATTCTTGTTGAAGATGACAAGCTTTTAACTGAAGAAAAAAAGTCTGTGAAGAGTAAGGTATGGGAGGTTCATTTAAAATTTATATAATAAAATTATTTAAATATATTTACAAACTTTATATCTAAACTAAAGGATCCTGATTGTATATTTTCTAAAGAAAGAGTTTGCAAGTTTAGCCACCGGACAGAATTGAACCTGCGACCTCCTCGTAGCTCTACCACACCGAGCTGCCATAATACTTTTTTTATCCTTTTAGATCGTTAACCCCCGCCTAAGCGTTTTAAATGCTGCTAGGTGAATCCCCCTTACACTAACACGATATTACCACAAGATATTATAAAAAATTCGAGTTTCGTCTATTTTTTGACACAGACAAATTTTTTAGTCTAAATGTGATGTTCTTGTCAGCTTTGGAACGATGGAATATTTAGTAATGTATCCAATCCCCACAATGATTGAACAAGTGTTTGTAAAATTTCCTAAGTGTCATTTTCATGTTCGAGCGACTGGAAATTCAAAATTCCGCAATGGTTATACTAGCAAAGAGCCTCTTCCACAGAAAGAAATTTTATGTATATTTCTTTACAAATTTATTAAATTAATTTTATTTTCAGCTCAAACAAATACAAGAGTATTCATTTCACATTGTGGGATAAATAGTGTTAACGAGGTATTGAATGCATAAAATAATTTGACATAAAATAACCGTATAGTCTCTATTAATTACCCTCCCTAGATTAACTACCTATTCTCGATTAATTACTCTCTCAAGCGACTGGTTGGAACAATAATTACGCAGAGCAATTATTAAGGAAATAGGATTCAAATTCTCCAGTTATCAAGATTTTTAGTGATATTCCTAACAAAATTGACTGATTTCATAAAAGCCAATAGAAAAAAAACAGTCACGGAAAATGAATTAAAGATAAAAGATACCTAAGATGGATCCTGAGAGTTTTTGATAGATCCGGCCGTGTTTTAGCGGCAAACGCGATACTGGGATGCTGGGTTAATCTTTGAGATTAAAATGACTAATAATTGATACAATGTGCTGTGAAGAGATACATAATGACATTAAGGTTGTCGGATCCGGATATCCGGATTCCGAAAAAGTCCGGCTATCCGGAAATTTTCGGTTCGGATACCGGATCTGGATATCAGAAGATTTCCAACTATCCGAAAACCTTAATTGACGCGATTCAAAAAAAGTCGGAAATCCATAGAGTTAGAAACTGTTCGCTGGATTGGGACACTTAAACAGAAAATTTAAAAAAATTTTAGTCAATGTATGCTGGTGTTCCTTTGATTTGTATTCCATTTACTGGAGATCAATTGTATAATGCTTCAATTGTTGAAGCAAAAGGAGTTGGCATTTATTTGAGACATTATGATAATCATTTTATTCAAAATCTCTGGAATGCTCTTGTTCAAATATTACATGATGAGGATGGAGATTTTAATTTTAACAGTAAATATAGTTTGAAAGCCGAAGAGATGAGGAATGAAATTCTTCAAAATTATGAACATGAAAAAATGAAAGACAAATTTTTGGATAAATTTTAAAGAGTATATTTTAGTGAGAGATTTTGTCAAATAAAAAAAGAAAATTGGAAGGGTTTTTTGGGGGTATTTTGGGTAAAATTATTTTAAATTTATTTTAAAGGGGTTGCCGCGATTTTTTAATACCTATTTTGTATTAGGAAAAGTAATTTTCTGTTAGTTGAATTTTTGGATAACCAAATTTCGATTTTCGGCCAAATATCAGTTTATTTCGAGGAGGATTTTGAAAATAAATTTTTGACTTTTAAATTTTCAAAATTATTTTAGGAAAATTTCTAAAAAAATTTTTTAAATAACAAAATTTTTATTCCTTGACAATAGTGATTCTGATATAATTTTTTATTCATTTTTCAAGCGGCAGCCCTTTATTTTTTTTAATTTATTTTTTTGGGGGATTTATTTTTGATTTTGTTGATTTATTTAAAAAACAAAAATTGAGAAAGAAGATTGATTATCCAATCAAGAATTTTGCACTTCTCTTAAAGAGTGCCTTTTTATTTTTTATTTATTCTTTATTATCGGATATGTTTTATAAAATGTAAATACTCATTTAAAATTGTAAATTACTTCAGGAAAGGTTGTTGGAAGTTTGTATTTTTTGTTTTATATAAACACAAAGGATCCTACTATGGCGGGGACTGGTTACCCGAAACCAGGCCTTTATTCTATTCGAAAACAGACTTGAAAAATTTTTGAAAACCCGATCAGAAACATGCCCTATCTCTTAACCTACCCCATCCCTGGATATTGGCGTCATAAAAAAATAAATTCACTAACCCAAATGAACTGGTTTTGAAAATCTAATAGGCTAAATCCTCGATACCTACCGATCAAACACAACCTTCCCTGAGTAATTTTTGATTGATTAACCGAGATTGATTATCCAATCATAGATTTTGCACTCCGAGAGTGCCTGTTTATTTTTTTATTTAAATTTTTTATTATCGGATAAAGATATTTTTGGGAAAAATTTTTTGTTAAATAATTTAATTATTTATAAAAAAGAAAATTTTTTTTGAATTTCAACTGACCAGAGAAATGCTCTTTCGAAAAAAAAATGAAAATTATTAATAATGTTTTAGCTAATTTATAAGAGGTAATTATCGAAAATAAGAAAAGATTCCTTCTAAAAATTTTTAAGATATCTCGTACTACTAACCCGATCTCTACTTAACATCCATCCTAATTTAATTGCATTAAAAAACTAATTTTATTAATTTAATTTTATCAAGGCTGGGATAAATATTTTTTATAAAAAATTAATAAAAAAAGTTGAAGCAAGATTATCTCTCATACTTTCCACTCATTTCATTGTCTTATCAACGTTTCTATTTCTTCCTTCTTTCCTTCAATATTGTTAACAGAAGCGGAAGAACTTGCCAAAGTGCCATAATCACTCGAATGTCTTGTAAAAGAAGATTTTTGAAGTTTTTGTGTTTCGTCTACAGAATTGCTATGTTGAAGAATCATTGTTTGGGAAGCAGAAAATTTTTCATTATAGGGAAGTATGGCATCTTCTTCAGGCCATTCTTTGTCTACTAGACAGTAACGGTTAGGGCGGAAGTTGTGAAGCATAAAACGAATCTGAAAGAATTTTTTAAAATAAATATTGAGGTTAGGGAGAGGCTAGGGGGATGTATTTAGGTATATTCTTAGACTAAAATAGGCTTCCTCCTAATCCTTCAAAAATTATCAAAGATTGCTTCGAGGTTTCAGTTTCTAGTTGATATTAGGTAGTGATGCTTGGGTATCCCGACTCCCGACTCAGGAAAAGTTCCCGAGTTTTTGGCCTCCCGACTCCCGAAATCATTCCCCGACCCGACTCCCGTTTCCCGGGTTTTTCGTCTCCCGAGCATCACTAATATTAAGCATTCGGGTCAGAATGACCGTACAAACGTAGTGAAACCTAACATGAAGTATATGGATTTGTATCTCATACTGTTAAAGGATTTGACTCGAAGCCCTTATCATTTTTCAAGGCCGTATATTTAAAATGAATTTCCAAAAGGTATTCAGGCAAAAAGTCTTGAAAGGACCGGTAAAGGTAGAAAAATACCATAAATTTTTTTCAAGAAAAACTCACAAAGAAAGCCCCCAAAGCAATCCCTGTTGCAGCACCACCAACAACATCAGTTAATCTGTGTTTGTGATCTCTCACTCTCGAAAGGCAAACAAAATAGGCAAACAAAGCAATAAAGAATTGAGTAAAGGATTTTATTACAGCAGGGAATTTACACCGTTTTTGCATATAAAAAATCATAAAAGTTGCAAAGTTGCAGATGAATGCAGCGTGGCCAGAAGGAAAGGAGAAATATTCATTCTGAAAATTTTTATTTAAAAATTAAAATGACATGGGCCAAGCTAATATCAATTTTATTAGCTTAGCCCATATGCCCTTCAATTAAATATTATTTTGATAATATATCTAATCGAGAAAAGATCTCGAACAAAAATCTTGGTCATTAAGAGTCGAGATTTTTACGATATCAATCTAGATTCTCTTACAACCCTTCCCGTCTGATCCCTAATTCTAACCATATTTACAAACTAAAATTTATCTTATTCCCGCTTATTCAAGGCAAGTCGAACCCAGATAGTAACAGCTAGAGATCTAAAAAGATATCTTCTAGATAATGAGATTTTTGTTCGAGATCTCGTCGCAGTCCGGTCTTTGGTAAGGATTCACGCTTATCTCTAGTAGGGAGTTTTTAGTAACCTTTCTCAAGGAAAATAAAATTAATATCCAAATTTCTCACAATTAAAGACTTGCCTGATCAAAGAGACCATTAGTACATTCATAATCTTGAATATATCCATATTCATCTGGAGGGCACAATCCACTCAGATTTTTAGGTTGGCAAACAGCTAGAAAGTTGGGTCTAAGTCTAGAACAAGTTCTCTTTCCCAAATTGCAAATTGAACTTGTTGAAAGTTTAGAACAGAGTTGGGCAGCTAATAAAATTTAGGAAAATTAAAATTCTTTATTTAGCTAGTCTTTGTCTTTTATTCATATCTTTCTATCTTGTCGCCCAGTTTTAAAATAGATTTAGCCAGTAATCGGGGGAATATATTTAGATTATGGAGAGTCCTAGTCTCTTCTCTTATACGGAGAGATTTAAAAAGGATTTAGAGAAAGAGTTAAGCCACCGGCAGGATTTGAACCTGCGACAAGCATTTTAAAGCGTTTTAACGGTAAATCATCCTTTCTAGGTGAATCATCTTTACATTAGCCAATTATCGGAAATCTATTTCGATTATGGACAGCCCTAGTCTCTTCTCTCATATGGAAAGTCCTGATTAAAAGGACCTCTTTTGCCGTATGAACAACACTGATCAGTAAGGTTGGCGGATCCAAATTTTCGATTCGGATCCGGATATCTGAAGATCTATCCACCATCCTTACTGACCAGTAGGGACTTCTTTTATAGTACTATGATAATCTCCAGATAGTAAAAAATTTTTATTTTGGCATTCTTAGAGGTTGAACTTTTAAGTTAATATTGTTTCAAAAAA
Organism: Meloidogyne enterolobii; assembly: GCA_963681835.1. Taxonomy (NCBI): domain Eukaryota; kingdom Metazoa; phylum Nematoda; class Chromadorea; order Rhabditida; family Meloidogynidae; genus Meloidogyne; species Meloidogyne enterolobii. The sequence continues at coordinate 485,846 of CAVMJV010000071.1, forward strand.
TATTAAATTTATTTACCCAAAAAATACAAAGAATTAACAATCATAGGGTGCAAATGACCATTCCTTCGGTGCAATCTTTTATCAGTATGGCGCCTTATTAAATGCCAAACTAAAGAAAATTCGCTGGAGATGATCTTAAAGAAATTTTAAAAGAATTTTTAATGAATTAATTGTAAATTACAATAATAGTCCCAACAATATTAGTTGTCCAATCCATAAAACCAGCCGATACGGTATCCGGCACATAGGGAAAACGAATTTCGTTGTCGTTGCAGAAGAATCCCTTAAATTGATAGATAATATACAAGCGAACCATGATTTTAGATAAAGCTGAAGAACTGTATCTTATAATGAGAGGTTCCTTAAATTGAGGGTCTACTATATAGAGAAGCATTTTAAATGAGAAGGTATCATTTAAGCAGCTTTCCCAAGCAGTGGCTAATAGAGATCGAGCTAGGCCTGGACCAATGCCTGGGTTTTTCCTGAACCCAGAGTCCAGGCTTTTTAAAAATCACGATCTATAGTGGCCATACAAATTTTTGGAAATTAAAAAATTAAATTGAGAAGTACTCAATTCAGTGGATATTTAAAAATGTGGTTCTACTATAACATTAAACAGTATCATAAATAAAGTAGAAATATTTGCCACATGAAAAAAAATTTTATGAAAAATACCTGTTTAGCATAGGGGGTTGAACGTGCCAAAGTTTTGAGTAGAACAAGTATTGGAAGAGACAAAAATAAATTAAAAACGTGTTGATAATTGGTGGGGTTAAGGGAATAATTTGATAAGGTTGAAGCACTTGAGGAGGCCATTTTTGGCAATTTTTTGAAGAAGATTTTAATTAAAATTTATTTTTATTTTTTGTTGAAGGAATAAATTTGATTTGAACGTTTCTATAAAAAAATTTAAAAAATCAGAATTCTATCAGAATTATTTTTTAAATAATAAAAGTTGTGGGGTAATACTAGCATTATTAACAGCAAGGTGTGCTTGCGCGCTTATAAAATTCCCAAAAGCGGACCTAAAATCTTAAAATTTTTTCTGTAAATTTATTATCCTGTTAACCTATTCCTTTCAAAATTTGAGAATTTTCCCTTTCTTATTTTTAAAGTTACGGCCAAAAATTCCTAAGCGTTCTAAAAATGACGTGTCCTTCGAACACACATAACTTTCTTACTATAACTTGAAAAATAATAAACCAAAAATTCTGAAATTTTCAGAATATTTAGCTAACTCAGTTAGGAAGGTCTAAGCAAAATTTCACGAATTTAGGTTCTCTATTGGGGGCTGTAGGGCCCATGGCGTAGCGTCACCTCGCCCTTAAACTGATTTAATTTAAATAAAAAATTAAGAAATGCAAAAATTAAAAATTAAAAAATTTAAAAGCAAATGTGCATGTTAAAGAAGATTTCTGAGTTTATAAATATAAAATATAAATTACAAAAAAGGGTATTTTGGCTAATAATTTATATATTTGGGTGCATTATTAAACCCACCTAAATATTTAACGTTAACTCCCACTCATTTTACTGCCCCTTTTTTTTGGGAGGGGAAGGGAGGTAACTCTCTTCTCAATTTCTTTATTACCTTTCCTTTCAACCCTTCCTTGTCTTAAAATTTCTTGGACATTTTAGAAATTTTCTTCACCAAATAAGCATTCCACACAACAAAACTAAAAACAGTTCTTTTCTTTTTTTGAATTTTGATAGACAAAATATTAATTAAATAAATAATTTTTTGGCAAGATTATTGTTTATATTTATAAAAATAATTTTTTGTATTTTGTAATTTTTGAAATTAAAAATGTATTTTATATTGAGAAATATTTTTGTGGAAAGAAATTAATTTTAAAATAAAATGCCGTATTACCTCTAATAGAGAGACCGTCTCTAATTGAACGTCTGTATCCATTAGAGCGGCCCTTTAAGAGGGGATTGAATTTACGAGATGTGAAAGTAAAATATAGTCGAAACTCATTATAGAATAGATCTTTGTTAAGCACCCATTGCCATTGATAAGGGTAGGGGAAATGGGATTTGACGAGTGGAGGGAATAAGGGTGAAGGGGATATACATATGCCTAAGTGATATGTCCAAGTTTTTGTATAAAATCCATTTTAGTGTAGAATTTTCCAGCCCTGGGACGTACACTATAACGAGATTTAAATTCAAATTAATATCAAATATGTTTATTAAAAATATTTTTTTAATTTTATAGAGGAGTAATTTATTTAAAATAAATGTTGAGAAATCAAAAATTAGTGATTGAAAAATTGCTGATTTTAACAAAATGGTAGTGACAAGTATTATTCAAATAGTTATTAAATATAAAATTAAATATGTATAAAAAATTATTGTGTGGCCAACGTTATTATATAGTCTCATTTAAATTCTTTGAAGCTTTAAACTATAATTTTTTAATTATGATTTGAATTACTTTTTCGTAGTTTCTAAATTGTACTTAAATTATTTTTCAAATTTAATTTCTGTAGTTTGAATTTTTATTTTAATTTTTTAGTTTCAAGATGTTGATTGTTTAGATCATTGGGTGATAAGCCCTTTTTGAAAACATATGTTTGATTGTTACTTTGCAGCAGGGGTTGGTCGGAATTCCGATTTCCGATTTCCAATTTCCGAAAATTTAGGCTGATTTCCGATTTTCGAGTTCCGACTTTTAAGCCATTTCCGATTTCCAGCAGTTCGGATTTCCTACACCTTCGTCATTTCTGACCGACCCCTGCTTGACAATATCTAAATTCTAACCAAAAATATGTCCTAACTTTAATTAATTCACGTGAATTTTTCTAAAAATACATTTAAGGCTTCAAAGAAAAATTTTTCTAAAATAATTTTGTTTTTGTTTTTATAGACATTAAAATGATAAAAATTAATCATTTAATGTTTAATATTTTAGTAGAAAAAAGGGAATGAATGACCTTCCAAATTCTTTGGAATATTTAAAAATTTCTTTGAAAAAAATTTATTTTCTTTATTTTGGAAATGGACAGTAAATTAAGTAAATTAAATTATTAATATATTTTTATTTTATAGTTTATTATCATTTTTGTCATGTTGGATGAAAAATGGAACGATTTTAAATAAAATAAAGTTTATGAAAATCTTAAACTCGGCTGTTTTAAAATTAAAAATTTTGTTACTGGTTGTTAACAGATTCAAGTCAAGAATTTCCTTATGAAACGACAGAGGGTGATCATACCATTTTTTGCATCCATATACTTCGGAGACCTCTCTCTTTTTCCGGAATCACTGCAACTTAATCTTTCGTTCTAGTCTTTCTTCTTTAAAAACAAGGATTTGAATATGACTCAAGTCGAGAAAGTCTCCTCCAGTTTTGTTGATAAAGCAAACTGAAGATGATAAGAGTTTCATGGATCATCATACTCCGGAGAGCTTTCAGGATAAATCGTATCAACTCGCCGGATAATCGTATCAGCTTTCCGGAGAAGGGTTCATTGGACGAATAAACTACAGGGCTAATCGTATACTTCAAAAACCTCTCTCTCTTTCCGGGAGACAGAGAGATCATCCCTCCTTTTTAATTTTCCTTATTTAGAGCTCCATGGATTAGGAAGAGCTCCATGGACAGTCGGTTACGTCTCTTAGGTCGATTATTAAATCATGGTCTATCATTAGTCCATGATCCATGGATCACTGATTGTTCCTTGGACAAAATAATCTCTTAGGTCGATTAAACTTTGAATAATTCAATTTTTTTCATTTCCAGACACTTCTACATGAACAAAAATTAAAATAACAGACAAATCAATTAATTATTAAGGAATTATAAACTAAAAATTCTTGAGCAGTTTTCCCCCTTTTCTTTCCAAAATGCTTGTTTCCATTAATTTCCGCCACACTGATCGATGGTTGACGAAAAATATTATTTATTTTTATGATTATTTCTCCATATACGTGAGAATATTGAACCAAAGTCTCTTCCTAATAATAAAATAAAATGAAATAAAGCCAAATACAAACACAAAATCATCTCTCAAATTCCCCCCTTCCCCCTAAATTCTCCCCCCCCCCCCCAAACCACTTTTACTGCCATTAAAAGCCATACAAAACTTTTTTTTTATTTATCTAGTACTTTTTTTAATGTTGACAGTCGGTTACGTCCAGTCAGCTTTTTTAATACTTTTTAAACTAAAAGGAAAGAAAATATATAAATTTTAGGACGGAAAAAAAAGCTTTTTTTATTTTTGATGATAAATAAATGTCCCCTTTTTTCTTTGAAATTTTTTCTAAATTTTAAATTTAAATGTATGTCAAAAAATTTTGGAAATAATCTGTTAGAAAATTTGTTCTAAAAAATTATTTAATTAGCTATTCTGACTGTCCGGCTTTCCGATTTTTGAGGATACGACTTTTGAAAGTATTGAACATAACTTTTTATAATTGAATGTAGGAAGTATTTTTAATTTCAAAAAATTAAGATTAAAAATAGACTCATTTTAAAACAATCAACATCAAAATCGGGAAATTTTTAATAAAGTTATGGCCACTAATATGCATGTTTCTGGCCATATTCCTTAATTTTTAGGCCATAACTTTATTAAAATTTTACGTCATTTCATGCATAATTATTAGCATGTTTTTATAAAATTAAACCCCGTATATCCTCTAACTGAATTTATGCTTAATTTGTTGTCAATTATCCTCAAAAATTGGGACTATGGATTGCCATTTAGGGCAAATTAAGTTCCTTGTTAAGTTCCTATTTAAAAATTCCAGAAAAAATTGCAGAATTAATGAGTAATTTAGAACTAAATTAAAATTCAACGCGAAAATGAATTTAGAAAAAATTCAGAAATAAAATATAAAAAATCAAAAATAAAATTACGAATAAACTTCAGAAAATATTCCATAACTTTTCAGATTTTTACTCCTCAGAACTAGTCATAAAATTAAATAAATTATAATATTTGTACAAAATTGCTTTGATTATTATTATTTTTATTTTATTATTCTTTTATTATTTTTATTTTATTTTTCTTGAAGAGATCATTGAAAAATACAATAATGGATACTCGGGAATCGAATAATAATGAAGAAGACGAGGATGGAAAAATAATAATGGAAGAAAATATTGAAGGCAACAATTTTTGTGAATTTTCTGATAAGTTAATAATTAATAAAAATAAATAAAAAAATATTTAAATAAATAAATTATAAATTAATTTTTATAACTGGAACCATTCTTTCCTCTTAATTAAAATTTATGCTTTTATTTCTGGTATTTTTTCTTTGCTCCCTAAAATTATTTCTCTAACCTTATTCATTAGCATTAAATAAACTTTATTTAAAAATCAGAAAAAAAATCAGAATTTTGATAATATATAATTTCAGAAATTCTGATTTAAGAAAATGAATAAAATCAGAATAAAATCAGAATAAAATCAGAATAAAATCAGAATAAAATCAGAATAAAATCAGAATAAAATCAGAATAAAATCAGAATAAAATCAGAATAAAATCAGAATAAAATCAGAATATAAACAGAATAAAATCAGAATATAAACAGAATAAAATCAGAATAAAATCAGAATATAAACAGAATAAAATCAGAATATAAACAGAATAAAATCAGAATAAAATCAGAATAAAATCAGAATATAAACAGAATAAAATCAGAATAAAATCCCCTCATACCCCTTTAAATCCTTCTAATTTCTCTAATATATCCACCTTAATCATCCGATCTCAGAATCACGCTTACTCACTTCAAATCTATCGATATCCTACTTAATATATGTCCATCCAATTAAGGGGGATCCATTCAAATATTCGATATCCCTTTAAATAATACGATATCCCTCCAAATCTATCTTCATACCCCTTTATCCCTACGAATGCATATAAAAATAATCATTGTTTAATAGATAAATTTTAAGGAATTTCTATAAATTTCTATTCGTATTTATCGGTATTTTTCAGTATTCTAATCTCTAATTTAAGAAAATCAGAAAAGCAGAATTCTGATTGGAAAAGCTTTTCAGAATTAAACTAAAAATTCTGATGTAAGTATCAACTCTAATTTTTAATAAAATAATTTTTAAAAATCAGAATTTTATTTCAAAATTTTTCTCTTCACAAAAGCAACAGAATTTTAATTTCTGATTTTTTCAGTTAAATAATTTAATTATTAATTTCTTTTTAATTTATAAATTAATTTCTTTTTCATTTCTTGACCGTTCAAATATTTTTTTTATTTTTTATTTTTAATTTGCTCATCCAATAACAAATTTTTTCCGAAAAATTATTGAGGTCTTAGAGAGTTCAAGTATTTGTGTTTATTTAATATAAAAAATTATTCTTTTTTTGTGAATAGCAAATCTGCGAGAAAATTGGGAAAAATAAGGGTGGTAGTCCATTTAGAATAAAAATATAATTTTTTAAAAATATTTTTACATTCTCCTTCTATTATAGACACTTCTTAAATAATTTTTAATTTCGAATTTAAATTAAAATTATAATTAGATACCTCTTTAATAAAGACAAGGGATGAGTAAGCTTACCTTAAATGGGTACAGCTAAAGTAGGCGCGCGGCCAAGTAGGCGCAAAGCCATAACTTCCTTAAAGATTTCTGAATCTTTCAAAATTTAGTATTAAACTATTCCGCTCATCGAGCTAAAGAGATTGGTACCAAAATTGTTAAGGTGCAAAAATTTTCCAGGTAGTTATCCAGGTAGCTATGGCTTTCCACCTACTTGGCCGCGCGCCTACTTGGCCGTGTCCCACCTGAAATGATAACCGAACTTACGACCCAACATTTTTTCTTAACTCGATCCATCCCTAATAGTTGTATTTTCTGGCTAAATACTGAGATTTTAAAAATAATTCGGACAGGATTTATTTCGAAAATTGTTTGAGAATTTTAAAAGCGGCTTCCAATTTATTAAAAAAATAATTTCTAAGGGATGGGTAATTTTTAAAATAATTCAGGTTTCAATTAACATTAATTTTTGGAATTCCTTTTTAAATAAACAAAGGAAAATTGAAAACTTTTCTCAAAAAAGATAAGATCATATGTAGCTTCTTCCCTCTTTAGATAATAATTTTTTCGTAGTTTCCGTTCGCTGCCCCAAATTCACATTCAAATTATTTTTAATTTTATAGCTTTATTGGTGTAATAGATAATTCAGATAAAATAAGAAGGGGATTAATTTTAAAACAATTATTGATGAATTTAATTTATGGACCATCCCATTGAAAATATAGGATCGCTGCCAAACTAATTAAAAAACCCCATGAGAATCTCTGTCATCGGGTTGGATGGTAGCACAGTCGGTTTTACATAGATATATCATGCGCATCGAACACCATCATTCCCATTATGGTTCTATTCCATCCAATGCTGCACTCAATCGCTAAAAATATTCAGCAACACGCAATTTTTTAAAAAATTTGTAGCTGCAATCCGCAACTCCCATTTGCAAAAACCAACGCAATTGACGCAATTCGCAACGTGCAATCTGCAATTGCGTGCAGCTCTGATTCCATCCCCTATACAATGAATTCTTCCTAAAAATTTTTTCCATTTAAAATGGAGCAGGTTTAATTCGGAACATACAACTCAGTAGTCTAACAAATTTAAAATTGATTATATCTAATAACTGATTATCCATGAAACTGATTATGTAGCTCATAAGTTATCTAAATACTATAGACTATATTTTTATTTAAAAAATTTTATTTAAAAAATTCCTAGAAATTTTTTCTATTTTTCAGTGAATCCACGAAGAGAATGAATAATCGAGAACATTCATCAAATAATGTTCAAACTAGCGATGACGCGGAAATTTCAAATGTTGTTGCAACAACAACAGCAACCAATTCTCATTTAACTCCTTCTGAGGCAAACTTTTTTCAAGCCTTTATACGAATGGCGGTTGCTGTGTTTTTGGTCCTTATTTTAATTTATTAAATAAAAATATTTCTAAAATGATATTTAAAAATACCCCCCCCCCATCCTCCTCTATAATTTTTCCCCAATAAAATAGTCAAAAATTCTGTCAGGTTCAAGGAAATGCCAGAGTCAATTTGTATCTCTAATGTGTACGGAGATTGAGGTTATTTGGCGGATATGGACTTCCTATCCGTATTCTTTTCAAAATTCCATCCACACTCAGGGGTGGGCTTAGTCTCGTATCTCGTGTCTCATATCTCGTGAAATCTCGTATTTTTTGAGTATCTCGTGAATTTAGTGTCTCGTATTTTGTGGGACACGGCTTAATCCGGCTTAATCCTTAATAACACGGCTTAATCCTTAATCCGCACGTATCCGTGAATATCCGGGTCTTTGCGGATATTATTTGCGGATGTTTAAAGATTTTTTATTAAAATAAGGGGGGGAACATTAGACTGTTGAAGAAATTTAAATAAAAAGCAAAAAGAGTCTTACATTTGTTGTCTCAATATCTTCTAGATCAGCCCCCTCAAGCACCTCTTTTCATCGTTTTAAGTGCGCGCACTAAGCAAAACACACACACACACAATGGCCAAAAATAAAAATAAACATACATACCTGCCAGGTATTTTAAGAGAAAAAAAATATTTTTTCTTCTTTTCTCCATATATACACGTGCCTAGCACCAAACACAGCTTAAAATCTGTTGTTTCTTGCTACATATTTTGCCTTTCATTTTCCTTTTTTATCTTTTCTCCTCCTATTTTTATAAAAATATTTTTTATTGAATTATTTTGAAATAAAAATTATTTTTTTTTGATTTTTAAAAAGATTATATAGGATCTTTAATTTTACCTTAAATATTGAGAGATGCGTGCTGCATGCAAATGAAAAAAAATTTCCTCAGCCGCAAACCGCAACTCACGATTTTAATTTTAAAATCAGCAAACGCAATCCTCAATTGCGTGCAGTCCTGATTGAGAGCCGTGCTGGGGCTCAGGCTCCGACCTTTTCCAAATCTTGGTTCCTGTCTCGACTTTTGGGTTTTCAAAATCTTGGCTCCGATTCCTAGTGCTGGGTATGGCTGGGTATGGCTCAGCTAGCTCCCGGGAAAAAGTCCTACATTTGCCTTGATTTTTCCATAACCAGCCTTGATTGAGATCTATCTCATTATTATTTTTCTAAAAAATATTTTCTCTTATCTTTTTTGTGTTTTAACTTTTTCTTTTGTTTTATCATTCTTCTCTATCAACCCATTCTTTCTTTATTTAAAAATGGAGAGAGGTTGGAAAGGAGGCGAGGAAAAAACAGATTAATCACTCCACAGGCTGATTAATTTCGCAACATTTTTCTTTCTTCTCTTCTCTATTATATTACCAGTCATTTCATAAATCATTTAAAAAACAATTTTAAATTCGAATACATATTCCTTTTTTATTTAGAATTTTTTATTTTACCCCTCCATCCAATACCGATATATTTATTTTTAAGAGTAGGCATTCTTTAAAAAATACAATGGTTTTTCCCTCATTTTGGGAGGGGTATTAAGAATAGGTTGATGATTTTCTGATAAAGCCGAATCTTGTTAGGATGTTATAGGATGTTATAGGACGGGGTCAACCTTTGGAACCAAATTGTTGGAACCTCTTTCTTTGTAATAAAAAAAGAGGCGCGATATCGGGAATATGTGATATCGAGTCCCCGAAAGTTGGGAAATTTGAGAGTTGCCTTGAAATTCTCCGCCCCCTCTGCCTCCCCGAAAATTTTCCTTGTGGCCTCCCTCCTCCCTCCCCGTTGGGCCCTAATATCGAGATTAAATAAATAAAAATCTGCCTCTTATTTTATCAACCATTGGAGAGGAATCTAATCAAGGGGGAGGAAGCCATCGGGCAGGAATGAGGGTCAGCCCTTGGAAACGAACCTCCGATGTTGTCACTGTTTTTGAGCTCCCAGGGATATGATAAAATAAAAAATAATTTTTTAATTTGACACAATATCCAATTTATAGTATCCTAATTTAATCGTCAAATTTAAAACAAATCGCGCATCATCTTAATGTCATTTTATGTTTCTTATTTACCGATTTTTGGTTTGTTCGGTCCTTGTACTAAAAATCTATTTATTTATTTTACCTACCAACTTGCTCATTTTATTTGTTTTACTGTTCAAATTAGCCTTCCCCTCATTTTTCTTTTTTTCCTCAATATTTACATCTGTTTACATGATGTAAATAAAAGAAATATTGACATATTTTAATTTACAAAAATATTTTTTTAATTCCTGAATAGTTTAATCCGTTTCTAATCTTCTTAGAACGTCTCCAAGCACGAGAAAGGGAATACTGGGAAGCTGGGATATTTTTAAAAAATAGGGGTACAGCAAGGGAAGGTATAGTAAGGGAAGGTTTTAACCCCACCTGTCAGGAATCGAACTTGCGATCTTCTGAAGCGCTTTCTAGGCTTTTCCTTTTTTAATGTTTAGACCTGCAGAGGCTCACGAGGAAGAGGAGGCCCTTGGCATATGCTAGGCCATTGGGCTTTCGTTCTCTTTTGTCCTATTAGTTCGCTTAATCCCTGTACTAAACATTCTAAATGCTGCCAGTTGATAAGACTGATAAGACAGAGATCTGTGATTAGTCAGGGATTTAGGTATCCAATAAAGGGATAGAAAATTCTTTTAAATTTTCTTTCTTAAATTTGTGACTTGCGCAATCAATTAAACGACTCGCGCAGTCAAAATAAAATAAAAGAAAGAAAAGTTTTAATTCTTTAAAATAAAGAGTCAAAAATAAAGAGTCACGTAAAAGAATAGATCAAAACACATTTAAAATAATCGTTGATTTTATTATTGGCCCTAATCCAAAAAAAAATTTTTTTGTAAAAATTTTAGGAGAGGAATTTTAGATGAAGGAAAAAGGGAAGAATTTGATCGAATAAATTTCTAGCGCGGTTCAATACCAAAAATTTTCCAGGACTCAAGACCAAGACTACACCTCAAGACCAAGACACAAGACAAAGACTAGACCCCAAGACCAAAAAAACCCAAGAAAGTTCTTGGAATCAAGACTCAAGACCAATAGTCTTGGACAGCTCTATAAATTTCCCAATTTTCCAATTATTCTTTCTCTAATTTAAAATTAATTTTTTTGCTGTCTCATTTACCTACCTCCCTATTTTTCCTATCTACCAAAAAATTTTTTTAATTATCTATTAATTCTAATTTTAATTTTTTTCTTTATTTTTCTCCACGTTTTTACGTTTTACGCTCGGCTGGTCCTAAAATATATACTCCTTTCTTTAGTAAAATTCACCACCAAATTCCACACCTTCCCTCTTTTCAATCCATTTTTGGTATGAATAAAAACGGAAAACCCTTTTTATTTTAACAATGCCTCTTCTCTTTTATTCTAAAAAATCAAGAGAATCAATCAGGCTGGTCCTAAAATTAATTTTTTTCTCTCTCTCCCATTTTCCCTCAAATAGAAACAAAAACAATTTAGTTAAAAAAATAATAAAATTTTGTAATGAGGGAAGACTCTCGATTATTTTTTATATTTTTTATTCTTTTTAAGACGTAAAAAATTTTTTTCTTTGGTCCTTATGTTCTCGAAAATATTAAGAAGAATTAACCAAAAAAATAATAATGTTACCTTAAATCCTTTAAGATAAGCCCCGGGGCTTATTATTTTTTGGGTGCCCTCTAGACTTTATTCTTAATTTCTTATTCCTTTTAAGGCGAAAAAAATTTTTCTTTGGTCCTAATATTTTCTACAATATTAGGAAAAGTTTACTAAAAAATAATAATAATCCTCTAGGTTAAGCCCTGGGGCTTATCTTTTTTCGAGCGCCCTCTAGAAGGGACTTATTTTAGAGTGGGCATATTTTTTCGTTGTCTAAATATTTTCAAAACTAAAATTTATTACCAAAATTAAATATCAATTTTCTAAAATTAATTAAAATTCATCCCATTCTAAAAGTCATTTACGGTAAGTATTTTTAAAATTTTAGTGACTCGATTCCGATTTATAATACAGCCCAGATCAGGCTTTATTATATCCAAGGGAGAGTTATACTAATAAACCAACCCCTTTTAGTACGATTATAATCAGAATCGAGTCTCCAGAATTTTTTTTAAATAAATTATTATTGTTTCTACAAATTTTCTTTAAACCCGAGATTGCCCTAAACTCGATTCCGATTTATACCTCACGCCAAAAAGGGTCTAGCTGGTCAGTAGTACTCCTTACTTCCATAAGAGTTTTACTCTTCCATTTTCTAATTTTTTTTATTTTTAACCTAGCTTTTATTGTTCTCATTTTTTTCTTAAAATAACAATATCTACCCCTTTCTTAAAAGTTCAATTCATTTTTTCCGGAATTTTTTTTCAAAATTAATTTATTCAATACACTTCCCTCTACTACATAAAATCCCTCTTCCATTCACATTCCTCTATTAGTAAATTTTATTTTTATTTTATTATTCTTATATAAATTTTCGAATTGCGACCCCATTCCCGTATATTAGTGCAAATGAATAAACAAATCAAAAATATAAAAAATTTATCCAATGCCTCATTACACTGCGCAATGTATATCTAGTAGTTATAATTCCCGTTTTCTCTGTTCTATTTATTTAAATATAAATAAATTATTTAAATTATTTGAAACATATTAATAAAATTATAGGAAACCGACGAAAATTTTAAAAAATCTCAAAAAAAAATTTTAAGAAATCAGATATTGACTAAATTTTAAGCATAATTCTTGTCCATTTTCTGAGTTATACCAACCGTATATGCTTGAATAATTACCATGTGTTCTAACCAGAGATGGGTCGGAACAGTCAGAGGTGTCGTAAATAGGAAGAGCCGAGAAATCGGAACTGACTCAAAAGTCTGAACTTGGAAATCGGAAATCAAAATTTTTTTCGGAAATCGACATTCCGACCTCACCTTTGGTTCAAACCTTTCGATGCGGAGGGTATTTAATTGAAAGGGGATTATCCAGTATTTGAAAGCCAAACATTCGATGGTAATTATTGTTTCAACAGGTAGAAGGGGGTAATTACTCGAGAGGGGGCAATTATTTGAGAGGGGAATTATTCGAGCATATACGGAACTATTTTTAAATAAAATTTTTAAAGTAAATTTAATTATTTCTTCCAGACCCTCTGGGCAATTTCGCAATCTTTATTTGATAGAAGATTAGCGATAACTGATTCTTCCGCTTCTTCAACTTCTTCATTTTTGGAAGAATTTGAAGACGACTTTAATTTTGCAATAATGGAAGAAGACAACAAAAAAGAGGAAAATGAGAGAATTAGGAAGAAAACGAAGAAACGAAAAAATAAAAGGGAAGGGGAAGAAGAGAAAAATTCTTCATCGTCTTCATCCTCTTCCAGAGAGTCTTCTCTTGAAAGAGAAGAAGATGGGAAGAAGCCTTCTTTAAAAATAGACAGTAATTTATTACACACAGACACTATGCCTAAAATAACAACTGAAGAATTGGGGAAGAGAGAGGATGAGATGAAAGAAGAATCTGAAGAGAAGGTGATTTAGAGAATTATCCTTCTTGGTTATTTAAAAGGCCAGGGGAATAGGGAATTACTCTGAATCTCTGGAGTTGTTCTCGAATTAATCTTTTAAGACCTAGATTTTCAATAGGATAACCTCAGTGTCGAATTGAATCGATTCAGATATACAAGATCCTGATCTATTTTTCCTTCAGGGAATATGTTAGTAATACAAAACTAGAGTTGTAGATCCGGATCTGTAAAGTTTCCAGATATTCGGGATTTTCGGATCGGATCCAGAAATTGCCCAGGATCTGACAACCCTATACACGACTGAGAAAATCCTTCCCTCTCCATAAATTGCTTGAACTCAAGGGAAGTCATCCTTGTTCTTTTTAACCTCCTTTTAAATTAGCTTATTAATTAATTAAACCATTAATTAAAGATTGCAACTCCAGAATCGCCCCCAATACAAATAGAAACTATTGGTGTAAGAATGGAACGAAGGCAACAACAAGTTTTTGGAAATGGACAACAACCCCAACAACTTCCTCCACCCCCACCACCCTTTTTTATGTTTAAACCTGCAGAGGTTGAAGAGGAAGAGGAGGAAGATGAAAATCAACCACCACTCTTTGGACGTTTAGATGCTATAGCTGAGGTCGATTTTGGGGAAATTTTTCAAAAAAAAATTCAAAAAAATTTAAAAAAATTTTCAGAAAATTTTCAAAAAATTTTCGAAAAAATTTTTAAAAATTTTCAAAAAAAAAAATTCAAAAGTTTTCAAAAAAATTTTTCAAATATTTCAAAAAAATTTCAAAAAATTTTCAAAAAAAATTTCAAAAAAATTTTCAAAATTTCATAAATTTTCCCAATAATTTTTCATTTACAAAAAATCCTTTAAAGGAAGATAGCGACGAATTAAGAAGTGCCTCATCCAGTCGTGCCTCAACTGCTCGTTTCCATTTAAGGCCCAGTGTTTCCCCTGAAATTAAAGAGGAACTAAAGAAGGAAGAGGATATTGAGGAAGATAATCTTCCAAAAATGCCTTTTAAATTTTTATTTGAAAGACAACAAAGTGCTGGAGGTTCTAGTCAAAGTTCGGTTGCTAAAGTTGTTGAATTGGATAATTCTGAAGACGAGGAAGACAAAGAAGTTGGTTGTTTAAAGAAGCTTTTTTACATGAACTTAAGGGGCCTTCAGCTGTCAAACCTCGATAGAGTGACCCCCTCGATTTAACAAATCTCTCGAAATATCAACCTTTTTATTAGTACCTGTTGAGATTTCTTTCTAAAATAACTCGACTTAATGAACCGCTACATATAGTGTTACAGATTCTGAGAACTCCCAGGATCACTGGATCCGATATCCGTACCGAAAATTATCGGATATTTGGACATTTTTGGATTTGGGTACCTGGATCAGCTAAACCTAAATATACCTAACAGACCTTCACTTCGATCCCTTCGAGTGCGTTATATCAGGATTCGAGTATTTAAAAATTGGAGTATTTAAAATGGTAGCTAATCTCATCTCAGTCCGATGCCTACTAGTGGTCATTAAAAAATACTTCCTAAAACCCATTTAAACTCAACTTTTCGAATTCTTAAAAATCCTCATTTTATCCACCTCCCAAACAGACTGAAGAATTTTTTCAGCTTCTAGGGCCTTAGAATATCCTCTCAAAAATTCTTGGGATTAAAAAAACTAAGTTTAAATTTAAGAAAATTAGTCCAAAAGTGCCTCGACTTGATTTGGAAGGTGTCAGTTTAGAAAATAGTGAAGCAGAAGAAGACACCGAACAAACAGCACGTGACGGTATTACTCCAATCTCTGATACCGATACAATTATAATTAATGAAGAAGAAGGGGAAGAAAAAAATAAAAAAGTTACTTTTGAAGATGAAAAAGAAAAAATATTTGAAACTAAAAAAGCTTTGGAAGTGGAAGATGAAGTAAAGCGGGAAGAGGTGGGGGGAATAAATAATTTAATAAAAAAATATTATTTTTTGGGTTATGGTACTTCCTCTCATTTTAGAAATTTAAGAGAATTATTTAGTTGTCGAGTAGAGCTCGAGCTGGACCAAGGCCTGGGTTTTTCCTGTACCCAGGGTCCAAATCCAGGCATTTTTTGAGCTTCCTGGGTTTTCCTGGCCTGAACTCTTCTTGGACTACAGGCACAGGATCCGGCTCAGGTCAATAAATCAAACTCCAGAGTCTAGGAACAGGTCCAGGCTTTTCAAAGTCTCGATCTCTATTGTCGAGCTCATAATAATTTTTTTGTACCTTTGGAATTTTTTCAATTTTTGGAAATTTCTTGAATTTAATTTTCAACAAAATCTGGTTAATCTCTTATTATATTACAGTTACATTATAATTAATGATATCTCTTATCACCTTTATATCTCTCTCTCTTATGGCCAATCCCAGACGATTCATTTAAAATTGTGAAAAGTTCACAACCATTTGCCCTAGGATTATGAAAATTCAGAATCCAAGGTTTAATTAATCTTTATTTTTGCGGATTAAATTTGCGGACATTGTTCTAGTTTGCGGACATTTTTTTATGATTGCGGATTTTTATTTTTGCGGACTTCTGATCGTTTATTTCAACATTTTATTTTTTTAATTTATAAGAGTTTAATAATAATTGTCAATTATCTTATTATTTAATCCAAAAATGACCTTCACCCTCTCAATTATTTTTTTCTTCCACTGTGGGATCCCCTTATTCATCTTCCTTCAGATTACCTATATCATTTTCTTTCCTTATTTTTAATTCTTCTTTTTAAAAGTCCAACTACAATATTCCTTCCAAAATCGATTCCCTCTGGTGCGGACAATAGAAATCGCGAGAATTAAAAAATATGCAGACAGTTCCTCGTCACTGACCAGCGGATATTGAGGGGAAGGTTGACCTTTTTTGGAGGTTCTCGACAAATAGTACACACATTTTTGGGGTTGAGGGAAGTAGAAAAAATGAAGAGAAAAATGAAAAATGGAAGAAAAAAAAATTGTCGAGCAGTAATGGGCAAATATATGCCCCCATTTTTATTTTTACACAGCAAGAACACAGAAAATAAATACCTTTTTTTACTATTTTTTGATCTTTTTTAATTTTTAGATGTTTTTTTCAGTTAAATACCTTTTCTATATCGTTATCAAATTTTTTAAAAAATTTTTAAATAGTTAACCATTCCATTTTTTAATTTAATAAGCTTTTGGATTATTCAAAAAAAGATCCGCAAATTTTAATCCGCAAGATAAAAAAAATTGGAAAAAATTTTTTCTGTAAAGATAGGAAAATTTTTTTTAGTCTTAGAACTTTTTAAATTAATTTTAATGGTTGAAATAATTTATTTAAAAATTTTTATGATCAAATTTAGTAAAATACGAGTTAAGCTTTTTCCAAATCACCAAAAGGGGGCATGGCTTCTCAAAATGAGGGAAAAAAGCGGGCATTGTTTTTAGCGCTTAAAAATAATTAGAATTACGCCTGAAAGGAATTTGCTCATTGGAAATGCAGAATCCAAGGATTACGGCTTAAAACTCACCGCAGCCGAAATTTTGAAAATTTTTAGACGCCCATAAGGCTCAAAACTCACGTTTCAAGCCGCAAAATTGATGAAAAAATATTATCATTTTTGTTAAAAATGAGAGAAAAAGAAGGCAAGAGCTTAACTCGAATAAAATCCCTCCTAGGTATCATCAGTTTCGGATCTTTTTTCAGTATCATTCTCCCATCTTCTTTTGTAGCTTTATTTTCTAACTTATCTCTGAAAATCTCTGTTTGAAAAAAAAGCCTTGACCATTGTCTAAAGCAATTCTAGATTTTCGAAATTTTTATTTTTGCGTTGCGGGCTTTAGTTTGATGGCTTTTGATCGCTTATGTACTTCTCAAATATTTTTAACTGATTTTTTATTCTGATTTTTGACTTTAACTTTAATTATTTTTTACTTTAAATATTTCTAAATTGACAACAAAAATTTGTAAAATTCACTAGGTAATTTAAAAAATATTAGTCAGCACAAAAATCAACATTTTTTTCTTATTTTATTTTTAATCTTTGAATTGCTATAAATTTTATTGTAAAGCGCGATTTCTTTGTTTTTATTCACACAAATGTTTTCTTTGCTTTTCAAATTAAAATATTTGTGTTTTAATCATTTTTGTTAATTTGTGCTTTCTCTAATTTTTTTATATCTTAGCTACTATTTAGTTATTTTAAATTTATTTATCTATTTTAAACCTCTTTTATTAATCCCTTTTGAATTCATTGCCTGATCACTAGAGATCGGTATTTCTAGAGCCCGGACGGAGGGCTCGGTCGATATTTTTTCGATAATATCGAAAAATATATATCGAAAAATACCGAAAAATATCGAAAAAATATCGTATCGGTCCGGGCTCTAGTATTTTCAAAAATCCTGGATCTGGATCTGGATTTAGGTTAGTAACCTGAACAGGATTCTTGATCTGGATCTAGGAAAGATCCAGATCCAGAAGAAATCTAGGACGCTCAAAAAAATGCCTAAATAATGACTCTGGATCCAGGAAAAATCCAGACTGGATCCAAATCCATACCGATCTCTACTGATCACAGCATCTTAAAATAGATAAAGTTAAGGCTGAAAGTAACAGTTAAGATGCTGTGCCTGATCAATTATAATAGGCCAATATTTTTGTACCTACATAGCTTGTCCAACGCTTTTTACTTGTAAATCCCACGTTTCTTTCCTTCCATCGTCACCTCCAAACAAACAAGGGTCCCGGATAGGTTAGGCGGTTCTTGCGAGATCTTCGAGTATCCCACGTTCCTTTCCTTCTAGAGATCGAGATTTTTGAAAAGCCTGGGCCTGTTCCTGGGTTCCGGGTTTGATTTATTATTTCTGGGCTTGGTCTCGAGAAGTGTCCACCAGGAAAAACCCAGGAAGGTCAAAAAATACCTGGGCCTGGACTCTGGGTACAGGAAACCCAGGCCTTGGTCCAGACCCAGCTTGATCTCTATTTCCTTATACCGTCTACGAAATTTGGCCCCGAGATGTGTTGTTATATCATAATTCCCTTGCATCGAATTTTATAGTTGACCACATTTTCACAAATAATAAGCAATATTTTCTCCTATCTATTTACATATTTTTACAGGTTAAAGCAAAAATGATTTGTCCGTTGTATGTGTCATCGGGTTTATGTGTCATTCCCCCTTTTAATCAATTCATTCCTACTTCCCCCCACATATTCTTATGGCCACTACTTTGTCCATCATCCGATTACCCTCTTTAATTTTCACAAAACAGAAACTAAAAAAATTATTTTTTTCCTTTACACTTTTTGAAGCAAATTTTATTACTAAAGCTACTGTATTCTCTCAAAGATAAAACTAACGGCCTATTTTAAACTTTATATTTGGGCCTAAACTCAATTCTCTTAAACTCGTTTCTCGAGCTTAAACTCGACTCGTTTCTCGAGGTTTTTACCTCTCAGACTTGATCTGAGCCAAACCTCTCAGACTTGATTACCTCTCAGATTTGATCCTCAAGGTTAAGTCATTTAGATCTAGAGTTATTTCAAAGTGACTCGTATTAGAGTAGAGTTATTTCGAAGTGACTCGTTTTTCGAGGTTTTTACCTTTCCTACTTTATCTGATCCAAACCTCTCAGACTCGACTACCTCTCAGACTTGATTACCTCTCAGACTCGACTACCTCTCAAACTCGATTACCTCTCAGACTTGATCCTTAAAGTTAGAGTTATTTAGATCTAGAGTTATTTGGAAGTGTTCTTGTCCTAGCATTAGGACTTTGTTGAAATCAGACTCGGATTACAGGGATGTCTCAGGTTAACTGAAATTCAACCCTGTCTTTTTTCTTAAATCGAGACATCCTTGACTTGTATGAGACTGGCACTTGGGCTCGTTTCTTAGAGGTTTTATGTTCTCGACCTTTTCTGAACTAGAGGTTCTAAAAGAGGTTCTCAAACGCGTCCATGAACTATTAACTATGTATCAAACCTCTATACTAAATTGTTTAAGAAGAATTACTTAAAGCGACTTCATATCCATGCTTAAATCATTTCCATTTATTTATTCTACATATTATTTTAACAAAAACACGAAAAAATAACCAAAAATTCTCCTAATTCTCCTAATTTTTCCCAATTTTATTTAACAAAAAACTCCTTTTTAGGAAAAGAAAATGTATTCAACAGCAGCTATGCTTTTCCAACATCCCTCTGATGCGGATAGAGATCAAGGGGAACTTTTCGCATCATTAGCTGACCAACACATTCCTATGCCTCCACCAATGTAGGGAAAATGAAAATTTACCTAATAATTATTTTTTGACAATCTTGAATGAGAGACGGGTTTCCTAAGTTTTTGCTGAGTAGGGGGAAGTTTGATTGATATCCTTGTTAAAATTAGGTCAACGAGTGAACTGAAATTTTAATTACACGTTGATAACATCCAAGGGATCGAATCAAGACAAGGGCTGGACGTAACTGAAAAATTTAGACGAGATCTGATCTAGGGAGAAGAGGCCAGGTTATTTTTATTCCTGATTCACTTAAGGATTGGTGGACCTGATCTAGAAAATCCTAGACCTGATCGAGACGATCTCTAAAAATTACCTAGATTGTTATGACAGATTTTCGGAGTATTATTCTCGCTAATCCATCAATCCTTAAGTGAATCAGGAATAAAAAATAACCTGGCTTCCTATCCCTTTCTGTATAAGTAAGGCTAGCGGGTTCGGATATCCTAACCTGAAAAAGTCCGGAGAAAGTTTTTGGTTCGGATATCGGATATCGTCAGGAATATCGATCTCGAATCTCATTCAATCCTCAAGTCCATCAGGGTTATCACGATCAGGGGTAAGCATTAATTTTCTTCCCTATCCCTCTCGAGGTCCAACCCTTTATCCAACCCTTTACCGTTTAATTTAATCTTTTTCCTATCTCTCATTTTAAAGGGAGGATGGCCGCCTTTCATCTCCATCAATGTCAATTAACCTTGACCGAAGCCGTGAATCACTTGATCATTCAATTTGTTCAATTCCCACAAAAGAAACTGAAAATATTTCTCAAGAATTTTATTCTTCTTTACCTTCTCCAATATTGTCTTCATCCACTTTAGTTGGGTTAACTAACGGTGGTACTAAAAATATTATTGAGAGAGATTTTGATTCAACTCAACGAAATGGTGCTAATGGGATGTTAACTACTGGAATTGGTGATATAATGTCTAAGAAACAATCAGAAAAGTAAAATTTTGAATTTTTTTAAAAATTCTGATTCGATTTAATTCTGATTTTGATATATTTCTGAATGGTCGTATGGGTATGAATGGTCGTATGGGCGCAGGTCTATCTGGGCGCTAACTCATAAATTGCAATTAAATAATAGACCTAGAGATATGAATTTTTCTCTGATTATTTTTGATAGGGTTTACTATCTTCTCTAAAAATTTCAGAATTTTTCGTCTCGTATTTTTTAAGTTATGGTCAGAAACCCGAGTAAAATCGTTAGTTTTCTAGAATAAATTAATACTTTCTCCAATAATTTTTGCTATTTCTCCCTCAAAAATTCTGAAATTCTTAGACTTGATAGCTAACCTGATCTAATAAATTTTTGCCAAAGTTATTTGATCTGAATTTTCATTTAGATCTGAAATTGATCTGAATTCTCGTTTAATTCTCATTTAGCTATTTTATAAAGTTACACACGAACCCACGTCACCATTCTCTCACTAGAAGTTTGAGAACTTCCCCCGTTCTAAGATTTATCAAAATAAATTCAAAAAAATTTTTCCAGAGCCTCATCAACATCTTCCTCATCGCCAGCATATATTCAAAAAGCTTACGGGGAGGAAGAAGAAGAGCCAATGCCTTTACCTCCCCCACCCCCATCTACTACTACTTCTAATGGCTTAACTAATAAATTAACTACTACAAATCTTCCTCTGAATGGATCTTCTTTCCCCGTTTCTTTAAGACAAGAAGAACCTCCTCCACCTCCACTACCAACACTTCCACCAGTTTCTTCACCCGAATCAGTATTGCCTTTGTGGGGTAGAAATGAAAGATTAACAAGTTATTTGCATGGTTATGGGGCAACTTTGCCAAAAAATTTTGAGACTGAAAAAGAATCTATTGAACGTAGAAAACGTCAAGAAGGAGCTGCGGTTGAAGGAGAAGGGAAGGAGAATGGAATTATTAATAATTATGTCCCTCCACCTTCTTATAGATGGATTGAATCTGAACGGAAAAAAGTAAGGGAGGAGGGCTAGAAATTTTTTTATAAAATATTTTATTTGAGAGCTAGAAACTTGAAATTTTGCATATTTATCCTAAAAGGTGTCTTCTACCTTTATTGAAAATTTCATAATTTTTGGTTACGTAGTTATGGACGAAAATGTATCACAAATTCTAGTATTTTCATTCAAGTCCGGTTTTTAGGTCATAACTCTAAAACTCCAAAACCAAAAATTCTAAAAATTTTAGGATAGCTAGCTAACACTATTAGCTATATTTTTGTAAAATTTGGTAATTTTAGCTAACCAAATGGCCATTTTATAAGCGTGGGACCAGCTGTCACTTAATCAAAACTTCATCTTTACTTAAATTTAATTCTAAATTTTTTAAAATTTCAAAAATTATTTTAAGATGGAAGAAAGGCAGAAGGAAGAAGATAGAGCCTGGACTATTCATCCAATAGCCTTAAAGGAACGTCCATCTTCCAGAAGCACTCAAGAAGACAAAAGAAGGCCAACAGCCAATGGCGAAAGAAATATTCCAATTAAAATACATCCAGATACCTACAAGCCTTTCTCGGCGAGTAATGATTGGTTCCATTCACCATTTTATGATAGTTTATGGCCTCAGAGAAGTGGTTTTGGTGGATTTCAACGTGAGAATAATTTTTATAAAAATTAGGGGAATTTTTTAGTAATATTTTAGCCATTTTCTACTCCTTTTTTAATGCAAATTTATTTTTATTTTCAAAGTCTTTAATCATAAACCTTGGCAAAAAAATATTTTTTCTTAGTTCTACCTAAATTAACACACACTATAAAATTACAAAAAAAATTTTTGTTAATTAATTGCTCATTGATTTGATTAAATTTTTCTCTGGTTTATCAAAGGAAAATTTTCATCATTCTCTAATTTTAAAATTATCAAGATTTCATTGATAAATTAGAGAAATAAAAATTAATTAAATTGTCGAGTAATTAATTAAAAAAAAACATCCTTTATCCATGAAAGGGCTCGAACCCGTGCCCCAACTTTAAGCGGGATTTTGTAGTCTGGGCTCTTACCCACTTAACCAAAAGTTCAATTCTGCTATGGCCTCTCTTTTTTGCCTGCGCTTGCTTGCATTCTTTAATTAATTCATAAATATTTTTAAAATCAAAAATAAAAAATTTCAGCCAGCTGGTATTTTTCTTTAAATAACCAAAAACATTTTCTCAAAATATTCCAAGGTCTTTTGTACTGAAATTTTAAATATCGTCGTCCTTCATTTCTCCTTTTACTTTTATTACCTTAAATTCTGCGCAAAAACCCTATATACTTTTTACGGCTTTCTGCCATTTTATCGGCGCTACATTGATTCTTTTTTAAAGATATTTGTCATTTTAGCGTTTATTTTACTTTAAAAATTTTTAAAAATTTTATTTTAGAGTCAATGTCTTCGTCAGAATTGCCTCCTTTACCTCCTCTCTATTCTTTACCTCCACTACAACAACCACCTTCTCTATATGGTGGATCTTCTGCTAAGGTAGGGGAAAACTTTTATCTTAATTACAGTATGCTTTGTTTATAAATGTAGCCTCACTCCTCTCCCTCCCTCCCTCTCCCTCCCCTCTCTTCTTATGAATAAAGAGGACTGGAAGTGTCGTATGAGAATCGAGATTTATCGAAAAATCTTTATCTCAATAACCCAGATTTCCGATCGATATCTCGTCTCGGTCCGGTCTCTTCTTATTAGAATGAACAACTCACTTCCCCTCTCTCCATCACTCGCTCCCTCCCTCTCTTCCTCGCTCGCTCCCTCCTTTCATCCCTCCCTTCCCTCCTTCTTATGGGAATGAACAACCGTTTAGATACAACATTTGTGAAGGAGTTTATAATAGAGAAGATTAGGTATTTCAAAAATATGATAATGAATAAATATGGTAAAATATTATAATAAAATTAATAAAGGAGTAAAATCTATCCAATTTAGTGCCATAATTATTTTTTAAATTTAATATTTTATTAAACTATTTCCACCCTATAGTTCATAATTCTTTTTCAATCTTTTAAATTATTTTTTAAAATCTTTTGTTGTGTATTGCTGTGGTGTAGTGGGTTAAGGCTAAACATTAGCTAGTTTTATGTCATAAGTTCGTATCTTCCATCTTGTAATTTGTTTAATCTTTAAGCGTCAATGATGATTGTATTAGCTTCTTATTTCATTGAAAAATGAAGTTGCACAATCTAGCATGTTCACCTTGGAGAACTGAGACGCTTTTTCTTTATCTTTTTTGCTAAAAAAAAGTTCAGCTTTATCTATTTAATTATTTTTATTTATTTTCTAAAAAATCTTGTTCTTATTTTTTGATGTTAAACACGGAACAACTTTCCCCCTAATCATTTTAAGCCGAATAAAAACCTTGTTCTGCTTAATTGTTTTGATTCTTTTTCATTCTTTCTCATCAAAACAATTAATAGAGGGGATAAGTACATTGTTAGAACTTAAAAATAATTTTTGGGGATGATTTATAGGAGAAGGCTGCTGGGGAAGATTCCAAGGAAAAGAGATACTATGCGGCGATTAAGAAAATTTCTAAACCGGTTCAATTACAAGCTAGTAAAATATAATTTATTTTTAAATTGTTGTTCAGATCCGTGTTCTTTTAAATAATAAAAATATAAAAATTGTTTTGGGCGTCATAAAGCCTTTAAAATA
The DNA here is from genome assembly GCA_963681835.1 of Meloidogyne enterolobii. Classification (NCBI taxonomy): domain Eukaryota; kingdom Metazoa; phylum Nematoda; class Chromadorea; order Rhabditida; family Meloidogynidae; genus Meloidogyne; species Meloidogyne enterolobii. The sequence continues at coordinate 510,237 of CAVMJV010000071.1, forward strand.
TTTATTTTTAGGGTAATATCCTTTATTTTTCTGCTGCTATATTCTACCCTTCAATTTTACTTTTAATTAACACTAAACAAGATTTTCTGACACTTCTTTTATTATTCTTATTCTGTTTTAGGAGATATTGGCTATCGTGGCCAGTTATCCTTTTCTTCAGATTATCCGGATATATGGGGATATACAAGATATTTTTATTAATTAAATGTTCCCCATCGTTTTCTCCTCTTATTTAACAGTTCCCACCCCTATTTTAATTTCCTAGTCTTCCCATATTCTCCACGTAGTTTATCAACCCCATCTAAATTGGCTTGTTATTTTTATCCTGAGATTATCCGGATTTTCAGGGGATGTAGTCTCTTATAGTTAAAAGTTCCCGAAGAGAGTTCCTTTCCTCATTCCAGGGGTGGGCGCATTGCGTTTTGCGTTATTTGCGCTAAATTTTAGCGTTGCATTTTGCGTCTTGCGTTTTTTGAGATTGTCTTTTGCGCTCACCCCCTGTCTCCTTACCTCTCTCGTCTCTCCCTCTTTTTTATCTCCCCATCCAAATTGGCTTGTTATCTTTATCCTCAGATTATCCGAATTTACTGGGGATATACTCCTCTTTTCACAAGTTCCCTAAGAGTTCTTTTCCTCGTGGTCCCCTCCACCCCTCCTAATCTCTCCTATTTTTTTATCTCCTCATAAAAATCTAACAAATTTTTATTATTATTTTTATTTTTCGATTACCTAAACAACTAAACATTTTTTCTACTCTTTTTTATCATTAAATTACCAATTTATTTTTTTAAACATTTTTATCATTAAAATCGTTTCCTTTTAAGTATATTTTTTAATGTTTCCCTCATTTTACACAATTTTTTTCTAAATGTAAAATTCGTTGCGTCGTTGAATCACATCCCCTTTTTTTATATTTTTACCTATGTTGTTTTCTACCCATCATTTTTCCAATTTATTTATTTTACATTTTCCGGTTAATTTCCTCCTTAGTATTCCCCCCATCATTTTATTTTTTTTCTCAAACCTTGTTTTCTTTGATCAAACTATTTTTGAGTTCTTGTTAATTTTCAATTTAATTTAAGTCATCATATTTAATTTCCAAATCTCTTTAATCAAACCTCAAGTATTATTTATTTTTTCAACTCTTTTACTTGTTCAAGACCAGTGATTGGAATTTTGAAATTTGCTCGTACTCGTGCACTTACTTTCGTATAGGCCTTTATTACCTCGTACACAAGTACGTGTACGAATTTTGGTTCGAGCTTCCAACCACTTTTAAGACTGCCCCCATTATCAAAACCTAACTGGGAGGTCGTATTAAAATCTCGATCTCGGTAACCAATATTTTTGTTCAAGATCCGTCTCAGTCTGGTATCTAGTCAGGACAACCCCCATAAAGACCCACCACTCTCTATCAGAAAACCTGAATTACTATAATATAATAGGTTAAATTGGGGTGTCTTTTACTTCGAGATACCTTACTATTTCTAGTTCATTTATCCTCAGACCCCTCACATTTTTAACTGTTCAACCTTCTGTGATTAAAAACATGATCTTAGCTACATATCTCCAAAAATTTTTAATTAATTTTTTATTTCTAATATTTTTAATTAAATATATACGGATTTATTTTCCACACATCTCTACCCCATCCATTCCCCCCTAATTTTTACTATTAAAAATTCCTTTTCTTTGATTCATTTTCATTTTTTTTCTCTCAAAAAAATTTTTTCCATCGTTTAATCAACGCTAGTTTTTTTTAGTTTTTTTCCTTTAGTACAGTCATTTCTATAAATATATATTGCTTTTTGCCTTTATTTCGCCCTTCATGGTGACAGTTTGTCCCCACAATCTTTTTTTAATCATCGTTTTAGACCACTTTTTCTAAAGCAATTTTTAAAATTTTTGTCACTATATTTTTTCATAAATTGAGATAAGGAAACGGAAAACTTTGGTAACACCAACCTCTTGGATATATGATAAATGGTAATATTAGCGTTGTTGCTAGACTTTCTGTTTAAAATTTGATGGAAACCATTAATAGGGGTTTTGTTGACATGGATGTAGTGTATTTGGTAACAGGTTCAAAGCCGGTTTTTCCGACCCAAGCCCCGACTCAAGATATTTTTGTAAACCTGCCCTCTTTTTGGTAATTGGAGCGAGATTTAGAGATTGGTGATTTTTAACTGGAGAGAAATCCGGGCACTTATATTTGGGAGAGAGTAGGTCAAACTACCTCAGTTAAAAAATAGTCCTATCTATCTCTTGTTGGTTTGTTATAGCCCATTGGAAAATGTTAATCATACCAAAAATCGAGAAATTTGACTTTTTTAAACTTGGAATAAGTTGGGGAGGTGTACAAACACTTCTTTAGTTTCAAAATATTTTTTCTTCATTTTATAAAATTTAAAAGTATGTACAACAAACATTTTTAACAAAATATTGTTTACCTTATAACTTAAAATACCTTCTCTATTTATTTTACTAAATTCCTCAAATTTTTATTTCTCTCTCTCTCTCATTTTCTCTTTTTTCGGACCCTCTAAAATCATTTTTATTTTCTTCTTTAATAAATATTTCTTAGGACCAAAAATTCGAAATTTGAGTAAGCCGTGAAGCTTGATATACAAAATATTTGCTTACTTATGACTTTCAATTCCAGAGATTTAAAATTCTTTTTTGCAAATATCTCCCTTAATTTTATTGAAATTCACTAAATTATTTTTAACATCCCCACTTAACTTATTTAGATTATTTTGCTTAAGTAGTTAACGGAATTGAGATCAGACTGAGACAAGATATCGAACAAAAATCTTGGTTATTGAGACGATATTTTTTGAGATACTGATCACGATTTCTCTACAAAATTCCCATTCTAGTCCCTAGTAATAAATGGGGGGGGGGGTAAAAAAGTATCTCGAATCGAGCTTCTAAAGATCAAACGTCTTTGATCAGCCTTAGTAATTGGAAGTTCCACTTTTTTTTCAAGTTCCGTATTTGAACTTTTCAAAGCTAAAATTAAATTTATTTTTGACCCATTCTTTTCTTGATTTTTAATTTTTCGTTTCTCTATTCAATCTTCCCCCCCCCTCCCCCTTTTTTCAAATTTTAACAAAATTTCAATTGAAAATTATTTTCCACAATTCAATGCAATGACATAGATTTTTCATTCTCCCTTTTTCATTCAAAATACAATAAAATAAATATATTTTCAATTTATTCCCCTCTATTAATGACAGCCGCACTTAACGATCAATATATTTACATTAAATGACTGTCACTAAAAGCATCCCTCTCTCTCAATTTTTGTCAAAATTTTTGTATTTGTTAGTAAATGTAGTGACCTAATAAATTATTTGAAAAATTTTCTTTTTAAATTTTTGTATTGAAAATATCCTTCAATTTAATCTCTTTTCATTCCAATTTGAATAAAAGAAAAGGAGCACTCATTTAAGAGAGGGAGAGAGAAGGAAGCTGTATGAGAGGAGCTGTGTCGCTTTTGAGAGGAAATGACAGATCCAAAACAATCTCATAAATTTTTAAGAGAGAGAGATCGTTCATAAATTTTATTTATTTTTATTCTTCATTTATTCTTCACAAATTTATTTTTGGGAATTTTGGTAAGAATTTTGGAAGATGGAAGGTAGGACATTTGGAAGATAAACCTTCATCTTTTCCTTAGACTTTGGAAAAGCTTTTAGATTTATTCTGATAACTTAAAATGAATAATTAAACATCCCAGACCAACATTTCGAAGATCATACTTAATTTTTACTTGTGTCTGTTTACGTCCAAGAAAATGAAATTCCTAAACTATGTCCAAGACGCCTTCCTTTTTTTAAGTCTATCTGGCTAATTCCATCTTTCATCCTCCGTTTTTTTAAATCGGCTTGCAGCATTTCTGCTATATTTCTAGAAGATAGGACAGAAACAGGAGTTATTTTGGAAACAAAGTTAACATTAATTGGGAGGAGTAACCTAATCATTTCTTTGGCCTTTTTAAATCCTAAAAATTTCCTCTTATTTTTGCTTCTACTTTTAAAATATTTTTCAGTAAAAGAAAAATAACAAAAAGCACCAGGTATAGGCTTTCCTTCTCTTTATACAATTTAAAGCTTTAGGTAGCTAGCAAAAATCCCCCTCCTTTCCTCAGCTTCTACCTTTCCACAGAACAATAAGAATAATGAGTATTTATTTGTCCTTTCCTCATTTTCCCATTTCTCACAGCTGGCGCGCTTTGCGCGCATTCCATTTTATTTTCATTGATTACAGCCGAAACTGGTTTTGAAAATAAATAATGAGGTCGAAATTGTTTTGATATTTGTTGCATTATTTTTTGATTAAGTTCAACATTTTCTTTAAATAAGTATTTATTCGATGATTAGAGATACCCCGATGATCTATCACTGCATCTACTCCGAGGATTTTTTTAGAAAAATCTGTTGACTCTGGGTGTCCCCAACCTACTGGAAGGACCTTTAGTTTACGATCTATCACAGCATCCGCTCCAAGAAATTTTTTTTAGAAATTTCTGTCGACTCTAGGTGTAACCCCAATCTACTGGAAGTACCTTTAGTGGCCCACGATCTATCAAAGCATCCGCTCCAAGAAATTTCCAGAAATTTCTGTTGACCTCTTCCTCTCTTCTCTCTCTTCCTCTCATTCCCCTCTTCCTCTCATTCCCTCCTCATTTTCTTATTCCCCCTCCTTCCATTATTTATACAGAATCCATCAAAAATCATCTCTTTTTTCACCCCCTCCTTCCCCCTCCCCCTTGAAACCACATAGTATACCATTAATTTATTTAAATATTATTTTTGTTTTGTACATTTGCTTATTATTTTTATAATAATATACTTCTCCAAGCCCCCCACCTTTCCTTTCCTACAATCCTCTCTCTTTTATTATTTTAGTAGTGAGCAAAAGCCGGTCATTGAATGAAAAGCCGGTCATTACAAAGCCGGATTTGAATAGTTGACACAAATAAAAATAAAAAGAGAGAGAAAAGCTAAAGCAATAATAATTATTAAAATATTGAATTGAATGCCCTTTATTTTTTCTATTTTTTCAATAAATTTGTTTTTAACCAATCCTGTTGACCCTTTTTTCTAATTCTTTTTGTCTACCAAAAACTGGGATTTTAAACGGATTTAAATATCGTAAATATCCCAATATAGGCCATGGACGTTTGTTTTTCAATGGTCACATGGGTTTTCATTGAGACTCTCAGGTTCTATTTGAGATGGGATTCTTTTGGGATATTTACTGTAAATCTGTTCAGATGATTTTTCAGTCTATCAGTTAGGGGAAAGATTATTTTGATTAAAACTTTCTTCTGGGGCGCCAGTAAGGGTTTAAGCTCTAATAGATCTTTCCACTAACCACATCTACCTTATTTCCTCTAATAGAATGCCCGGGCATTCTATTTTTTAATCATCCTCCAAAGGAGCATTCTATTTTAGGGGGCATTCTAATGGAGGGGGTCATTATAATGGAGTGGACATCCTATTTTTAATCATCCTCCAAAGGGGCATTCTATTGGAGGGGGTCATCCTATTAGAGGAAATACGGTATTTAAATCCAGTCCTTTCATTTCTCGATCCTTGGAGAGCCTTCATCAACCTCTTCCATCATTTCCTCCTCGTTTTTACTTCCTTCCTCCTTCCTTTTCTTTCAAAAAAATTTTTTCTTCATCCTCATACAATCACTAAATATTTCTTCTTCTTTTATCTTCAAACACTTTTTTTAAAAATAAATATAAAAATATTTCTGCAAACAACAAAAAAATGTAAGGAAATTTCCTTTCATCTATCCATCACGCATTTTACTCTTTTTATTTTTCCTTATTCTTTTTTTAAATGTTTGCGCAATCGTGACAGCCCCCTTCCCCTTTAAAGTTGCTTTAGCAGCTTCATCACATTCTTGGCCACTCATAATTTGTATGTTTGTATAGTTAAAGCAGCTGTACGAATTTTTTCTTTCTTCTATTTTTCGTCTTTGACTCATTAAAAATCAAAAAAATTTTTATTAAAAGTTTGGAGAACTTTTTAACACCTAGATATAATCTAAAAACAGTCGACTAACGTATAGAGTGAATCCAAAATGAGACCGTGAGATCCTTTGTTCTTTTTTAAGAGGACAACTAAGGATTTTTAGAAAGAAGGCTTCTTGGGAGAGAAGGCTTTTCAGGAGATAAGGCTTTCGAATGAGCTTTCGAAATGTTGACCTTCGAATAAGTTAACTATAATGGGTCATGGGTCAACTATTATTATAGAGGGACTTCACTATATACATTGCTCATTTCTTGGTAGTAGTCCACTGTAGAGGGAGTTAATTATACGGAATTAAGCTTTATATCTAAGCCTATCGACGTTAATCATTCTCTTCTTTGTTAAGGCTTTGGGACATAATTCTAATTAATTTTTATTGCTTTATTCTGATGAGGGGAATTAATGAGAGAGTATACTGTAGAATTATTTAAATAAAATTTTTAATTAAAATTCCTTAAATTCTTATAATTCCTTTATCTTCACTTTTTTTTATTTAAATACATCAAAAAATATTAATTTTAATTTTCCTTCATTTTTCTAGCCAAGTCCAGTCCCAACAGCTTTTGCTTCTGTTGGTGCCTTTGATCATTCTTTTGAATCCAGCTCTCGTTCTGATTTCATGTCTGCAAGTGGTGGACCTGCTAGCACTGATCAAAGAGCTGGGAGACAAACAACGAATATTCGAGAAATTCCGATTCAAAGATCGGCTTCAGCTTTTGCACCTTCTATTGGGGGAATTATGGGGAGTGGTGCTAGACCGATACAGGCTGCAGCACCTCCACCTACCCACAATGAATATTATAGAAGAGAGGTGTGAAAATGGGGAAAAAATATTTTTTGGAAGCCAAAATTCAAAAAAAAATTTCAAGAAAAATTTCAAAAAATTTTCCAAGAATTTTCAAAAAATTTTTAAAAAAATTTCAAAAAAATTTCAGAAATTTTTAAAAAAAATTTTCAAAATAATTTCAAAATTACTAATTCCCTCTAGGTTTTAACCCGAACATTGGTTACACGCTCTACTGAAGCTTTGAGTGCACCTCCACCTTTAAGTCGTTCACCGCCAGTTGCACCAACACTGCCTCCTACACGTCCCTTAAATGTTGATCTTCCTCCTAGAGATCAGCTTTCTGAGGAATATTGGTGCGCCTTTTGTTTTTTTAATTTCTAAGGGATTATAACGGGAAATAGAAGAAACGGGTTCTTAATAAAAATAATTATTTAATTATCCAGGGTTCGATATTCTCGCAACATTGAAGAAGAAGAACGCCGACTACGCTCTGAACAGGTCTTTTGGCACCATGAATTTTTCGAGAAAAAAAAATTTTTTTTAAAGGAACATCGTCGCCGAGCAGAAGAAGAACGTCGCCTTCGAGTAGAAGAACAACGCCGCCGTCTTGAACAACAAGAACAAGAATTGGTCGAAAAATTGCGGAGAGAAAGAGAACAATTGGGGAAAACATTGGAAGCCCAAATGCTCGACAGGGAACGTGCTGAACGTGACAGAATACATCAGGATCGGTTGGAAAGAGAAGCTGCTGAACGTCGACGTAGAGAGGTGGAAATAATACCTTTTGGGAATTTTTGGTATTGGAATGAGGAGGAGGAAGTTATTGATGAAGAATCCTTTGAGGCTGTGAATGAGGAGGAGAATAATCGTTATTTCTTGTTGGATATTCTTTGAAAATTGGGGAGAAATTTGAATTTTTGATTAAAAATCTTGTATAGCAAACAAGTAGGGTCCCTCCCCGCCCCTCCCATACCAGTCAAATAGAGATGAGATTTTTGAAAAGCCTGGACCTGTTCCTGGACTCTGGAGTTTAATTTCTTGACCTGGACTGGATCTTGGGCCTGTAGTCCAGGAAAACCCCAGGTCCAGGAAAAACCCAGGAAGGTCAAAAAATGCCTGGACCTGGACTCTGGGTACAAGAAAAATCCAAGCCCTGGTCCAGCTCTCTACTGTCAAATGAAGGTTTTTGAACAGTGCTGGGTATTGGGTGCTTTGTGGCTCCGGCTCCGACCATTTTCAAATCTTTAAGATAAAAAATATTCGGAGGGGAACCCTACTAACTAACTAAAAACATTTTTAACGTAGTATTGTTTAATTAAAAGGCCGCGCATGTTTTGTTTTTCAATCGAGCTTGTTTTGCTTTTTTACTCTTTTTTTTGGAGTGTTGCTTTCTTAGATTAGTTTTGATGTGATTTTTAAAAAATTTAGTTATTAGATTATTAAATTTATTTACAAAATCAAATTACAGTCGGATCTCACATGGAACTGAAAATTTTTATCTTACAATAAGGGGTAATAAAATTCTTCAATAGAAGGTGGAGGTACCTTCCCTCTACCTTCTATTGACCAACCAAAAATATTTTTTAGTTAATTGTCTGACTGTATTTGATAGAATAAAATTTATTTGATAAATAAAGTATTTTTTTATTTTACTTAGGTTTTGATCTTACTTATTGTTCAGTTAATTTCTGAAAGAATATTTTTTTAATTACATTTTTTGAAAAGCCAAACATGAGCGAGCCTATTTTTAATTTTTAAATTCTTTCAAATTTAATTAAAAGGAATGGGATCGTATTGAACGCGAGAGGCGAGCTTATGAGGAAGCCGAATTGGAAAAACGACGGGAATTGGAACGAATAGAACGTGAAAGGCTCGAAAGAGAACGTTTAGAAGCTGAACGTTTGGAACGTGAAAGATTGGAAAGGCAAAAATTAGAATTGGAAAGAATTGAAAAACAACGATTGGAACAGGAAAGGATAGAAAGGGAACGGTTGGAAATTGAACGGCTTGAGGTGAATAAAAAGTTCCGGAACTTCGAAACTCACTGGAAAATTTTTTAAAAATTCCAAATTTCAGATTGAACGTATAGAACGAATAAAACGTGAAAAACGTGAGCAAGATGAAAGAGAAAAAGAGCGGCAAAGACAAGAAGCTGCCAGATTACAAAAAGTACGAGAAGAGTTGGAAAAAGCTGAACGTGAACGTTTAGAATTGGAAAGACAAGCTAGGGAATTATATGAACGTGAACAACGTGAAGAAGCTGAAAGGCAAAGAGAACGGGAAAGGGAAGCACAAAAAGAAGCTCAGAGAAGGGAAGAGGAAAGATTGGCACGTGAACGGCTTGAACGTGCTGAGAGGGAAGCTATGGAAAGGGAAATTGCTCGAAGGGCTAGGGAACGTGCTGAACAGGAAAGACTGGAAATGTTGAGGAAGGAAAAGGAGAGGATTGAGCAAGAACAAATGGAAGCTGAAAAAAGGGAGAGGGAACGATTGGAACAAGAAAGGAGAGAAAGGGAAATGATTGAAGGTATTTTTGGGTTGATTTTTAGGTTTAAAGAGTTTAAAAAAATTTTTTTTAAGCCGCAATACTTGCTCGTGAACGTAGAGACCAAGAACGTCGAGAAGAGAGAGATAGGGAACGCCAACGCCAAGAGGAGGAACGACTTGAACAAGAGCGGAGACAACGTGAACGTGTAGAGGCTCAACAGCGTGAAAGAGAAAGGCAAATGCAGGGTATGTGTTAGAGAATTCCGGAAAATAAGCTTCTTCCGGAAAGTAAAAAATAATAATTTTTAGAGCAACAAGAACGCGATCGGCTAGCACAATTAGAAGCCCAAGCAGCTGAACGGCGAGCACATCGAGCCCTAGAGGAGCGTCAACAACGTGAACGTTTAGAAATTGAACGACGAGCAGAAGAATTGAAAGAGTTTGAGAGATTAGAACAAGAAAAGAGGGAACGTGAAAGGGCAGCAGAAGAATTAAGACTTGCAGAATTACGAGATCAAGAACAAAGAATGGCAATTGAACGGGAAAGGGAAAGACGAGAAGCTCAAGAGCGTGAAGAGAGGAGACAGAGAGAAGGATGGCGTAGCCGGGAGATGCTTGAACAACTTGCACGTGAGAGGGATGAGAAGGCTGCTTGGGAAGCGGAGAGAAGACGATTATTGGTACTCTAAGGGGTTTTATTATCTCCCACTATAAGAACCTCCCACAATCAAGCCCTAAGAAAATTTTTAAAATCCCCAAAAAATTTCTAACCCCTTAAAAATTTTCTAACTCCCCTAAAAATTTTTCTTAAATAGGAGGAACATGAAATACAAGAACGTAAACGACAGGGACTAACATCCAAAGAAACTTTGGAGAGATTGACACGTAAACCTTACTATTCACGTGAAAATTTGGCTGATTATCCTGATTTGACTACTAAGGTACTTTAGGCGCCAAAATAATTTTTCAAAATTTCCTTCCTAAAAAGGTTGAACGCCAAGTCATTGAACGTGTTGATCGAACTCTTTGGACAGACACGACAGATACACGTCCAGCTTCCCATAATGGACTAACCCCTCTCTATTATGGCGGTCCAGGCAGCAATGGAATGCCTCCACCTCTTTATGGGGGAGATTTGGGTGGCCAACAACTTCCTCCTACAGAGGGGGAAGAATATACGGGTGGTGGAGGAAGGGAGCCTTCTCGTTTATATCAATCTAGAGCAGATGAACAAGATTGGCTAAGACGTGGGGCATCTAGTAGAACGAGTAAATATAGGCAAAGAATGGAAAGGGCGAGGAAAGAATTTATTACTGGGACACCAAGTGAATATCCTCCTTCAAGTTATGGTGAGAAGAAATTTTTTCCTCAAAAAAAAAATTTTTTCCCCTTTTAAAGACCCATTGCTAGACCGTTATCGAAAATCTACTGAAGATTTACTTTATGGCCGTCGACCCCCTTCAGAATATCGAGGTCCTTTACTTCAACGTTTCAACAGCGGAGAGTTTTCCCATCCTCCTGAACCAACTATTGGACTTGCAAGTGGATTGGGTCGGAGTCCTTATGAGCAGGTATTTTTCTGATAATTTTTTGTTTGGAGGGGAGAGGGGGCGGTTGTTGTAAATTTATTTTTAGTTTTAATTTTTTGTTGTTTTCTATCAGTTTTTTTGTTTACTAGCACCTTTTAACTGGTTTAATTCTAGTCTAGAACCGACTATCTCGATTATTTTTTCACGTTTTTTTTCTTAAAATTCTCTTTTATTTTTCTATTTAACAACATCTTTTACTATTGCACCTCCATTTAGTAACCTTCACTATAGGCGACTTTATTTTCTATTTAACAACCTCTTTTACTATTGCACTTCTGTTTAGTGACCCTCACTATAAGCGACTTTGCCTACCTCTCCTCTATGTAGTGGACGAATAACTCTCTCTATAAGAGACTTTCTTTACCTTTTTCTTCCTTTTTTACCTATCTTTTATTTTTTCTTCATTCTTCTTCCGCCCCCTCTTCCTCCTCCTAATTAGCTTGTATCATTCTTCATTGCTCATTCTCTCAGGAATTTCAACGTTTGTTGGAGAAAGCTCGTCGTTCTCTGGCACATTATTATCGACTTAAAAAGCCTCCTTCATATTGGAGTCACACGGGTTTAGATATTACTGAATTAAATGAAGGATTTGCGCCCGAGGTTATTTTTATTTTACGACTATTTTCAACCTTCCTTTTATCTCTTCCTAATTTTCTCAAGGTTTTAATTAACGAAATCTTCTTTCTACTCTATTTTCTATTTCCTCCTCCTTTAAAATTTTCTCATCTCCATTAAATTCTCTCCAAAAACCACCTCTCTCCTCTCTTTTCTTTTTAATTTTTCAAATTTTTTAACCTAAAAATTTTTTTAAAAAAGGAGGATTTTCATCGTTCAAAGTCTGTATTAGACTCCTACAGTCCTACCTCTCGAGAGCGTCTAAGCCGAAGGGAATATACCGAACAGGAATCAACACATACACGAAGCAAATCTGCCGATTATTTGATGGATCCGAGACGGTGAGATTTGTTAGAATTTTATTTAGTGACCTTCACTATATTAGTGGCCTTCACCAATTTCACCATTTACTTAGAGTTTGGGGTATCTAAATGATTGGGATCAAGTGTGGGCGCAAGAGACAATCTCAAAAAACGCAACGCAAGGCCAAAATTTAACGCAAATGACGCAATGCGCCCACCCCTGATTGGGATAAATTAAAAGCCACATTCTATTCTACACACACAACAAACACTCCCAGTTATCCCCCAAACATTGGAGTTACATCGCTACATCTATCCATTATCCTTATTCCGGGATATCTTAGGAAAGTCTAGGATATCTGCAAGAAAAAATAGAATTCAATTTTACAAAATTCCAGTCCAAGAGAAGAACCAACCATCCCCGAAAATGATTTACAAAAAGGATTACTCGGCGAACACGAATTACGTTTCCGAAAATCAACAGAAAGAATGCAAGTACCTGATTGGTATAGAGATTATTATAGACAACAACAACCTCCTATAGGAGGTTATGGTCCACCATCGGCTACTACAAGTGGAGTGTTTTCTGCTGGGACAGCACCGACTGTTTCTACTGGGGTGGGGATTTTTTAAATTTTATTTTAAATTTATAGAAAATTGGGGGGGGGGGGATTATAGGATGACTTCTAAAAAATTTTTTTACTCGAAAAAATCAATAAATTTTAGAAAAATTAATTTTAAGTTAAAAAAAAATTAATTTAATATCATTTACTCTTTTACAGTATCCCTCCTTTTGAGTATCCCTTTCTTTTAAAATACAAACCCTTAATTACGCCCAGTTCGGTCCTCATTTATTTAAAAATATTTTAGGGCAAAAATTATTTTTATTCGCCTTCTAATTAGTTTAAAAAATTCTAACTGTATTATAATAACCGAAATAAGTCCTTAAATCTCGAAAAACAGCTTGAACCCTATATTAAAATTAAATTTTAAAAATTTTCTAAAATTTTCAAGAAAAATTTTTAGAAATTTTTAAAAATTTTTAAAAAATTCAAAACCTCATTTTTAGTACCCCTATACTCGCCAAGAACCACCTCCTCCCATTTCTTCTCTATACGGAAAAGAAACTTCACGTCCATGGCAATATACTCAACAACCCCCTCCAACAACTATTTATGGTTCTCCCCCTCTCGGAGGAATTTCTTTCCCCGCAGGGATGTTTGATAAATATAAAGAAGAAATTGAAGATTTGAGACGTTCTAGAGGCTCTTTACATCAATTGGGTTTGGGTGGGGAAAGAGGTGGAGGAGGAACTGCAACACATCCACAGGAACATACAAAGGTCTGCGTGCTTTGAATTCAAAAAAAAATTTTTTTCCTGGAAAAATTTTTGTTTGTGTTTATTTTTGTTTTTCTGTGTGTTTTGATGTGAAAAACGAGCCGAGTGAGGGAAAAGTGAAAATTCCTAAAAGGTTTTTATTGAAGAAAAAATTTTTTTGGGTTAGCTATAGCAGGTCATCCCTTGGGGTTATAGACATTGTTGAAGAATTTAATAAAGCGGGGAAACCACGTGGTTTTTAATGCCATTTTACAATTAATTTAACCTAACAATGGTTAACTAATTTGGTCAACCAACACTTTCAGTTAACCATAACATATGTATATATCCGAAAATTTCCTCCAAAGTTTGCCTTGTTTTTAATGCTTTTTGGCTTTTTCTTTGTTTAATTTTTAGAAATTTTTTTTTCTATTCTGCACATTTTTTTGTTTTTTTTCTTTCCTTTTTCACACCCACTCGGTTCGTTTAAAGCACACAACTTTTAATGCCTAAATTTTTTTTTGAAAATTTAAAAATTAATAATTTTCCATTAAACCACTGCCTAAAATATTTTTAAACAAAAAATTTCTTTCAATTTTTCCTAATTAACAAATTAAACATAAGATTAATTTTAACTTTTACCCTCTTTGCCATTTTTAATTAAATGCCATTTTAAAATAAAAAATAATTATAAGTAAATAATTGATAAAATAATATTCTTTAATTTAATGCTCATGTGCACACTATCCTTAAAAGCAAATTAAAATTTCATTTTTTGGCACAAGAGATTATTTAAAAAAAAATTTTTATCAGTTCCTTTATACATTAATTTAATTTTGTGTGCCAAAAAATATTTTTTCCCTCCAAAATTTTTAAAATTTCGTGCATTTTTCCCCTTTTTTTCTTCCCTTTGCCTTCATTTTCTGTCGCACTTTTATTTAAATTAAAATAAAATTTTTTAAATTTAAATTTTGAACTTTTTTGCACATCGAATTATTTATATGGTAATAATTGATAAAAATTTTTGTTTTTAATTTTCCAGCTTCGGTATTTCTTTTTCAAATTTAATTTAATATAATTTCTGCTTTTATCCTTTTTTCCCACTTTGCTTCAAAAATTAAAATTTAAATAAAATCGGGAAACGCTTGAATGACTAATGTAATGATAGGATTCTAGATTCCTTGAAAGTTTTTTGGATATACTGCTCGAATTCTTAGATTCTTCCCTATCTAAGGAAGAAGGAAAATCCATCTTACTAGGCGGAAATTTAAGATCTATTGAAACTAGAAGGTGAAAGCAGGCTTAGTCTTTACTGGCGACATCAACGAAGGAGAAAAACACTCAATTAAATTTTATAGAGGCTTAAAAACATCAAGTCTTCGGGAAAATAAAAAATACATTATGTATAAATATGTTTGCTTTAATTGCTTTATCCTTTACTTTAACCTCTTTCCCCTTCCATTTTTCTTAAAAATTAAATCCACAACCCCTTTTTTAAGCCTCAACAACAACCACCAAAATTAATAGTTGAAGGCAATACAGTAACTAGAGAATATTCTAAAGAGGTAACTCTATATAGTCGAACCTCGTTCTTAGATCCCTTTTGGTTTAGGGAATACTATATCCAAACGGCGCTCACCTAGGCTTATCGTTTAACCACATCCCACGCAGTCGCATCCAATGTCCAAGCAAAATTTTAAGAAAATGTCTCTTAACTGGAGATCAAAATTTTTTCAAAGGTCCTTGCGGTGTTTCAGGGGCAGGGTTGATAGTCCTAGAGGAGTACCTCCCACTACATATTCCCACTGAACACTGGGGACGCCAATAAGTTAAAGGATTTAAAAAAGTCTCTTAACTTGAGATTGTCATAATCTTAAAAACGAGGTTGGATAAATTAAATAATAAAAACTAATTAAAATTATTCAAAAAAGGCCTTCTCCAAAACAGAAGTACAAACATTAGCATATCCACAAGGCAGTCACTTGCCTGGATATACTGTCTCTACTGTTCCTAGTGAATGGAGAATGGCACCTAAAGAACGGTGGGATTTCCAGAAATATTTTTAGGAAGTTGAAAAAATATGTGGGTTCAAAAAATCTAAATCTTCCTAAATAGAGGAGGTCCTTTAGGAAGCCCATCTAATTAAAAATACTAAGGACTTAAAAATACTAAGGACATCTAATTAAAAATACTAAAGACTTGTCCCCTCTCTAGTAAGATCTCTCAGATAGAATAGTTCAGATGTAGTGCCTTGCCATTTACGGGAACATGGGTTTAGATGAAAGGTCCGATTAAGAAAAGCATATCAGGGAGCGTGCCGTCCCATTTCCCGAAAATCGGTAATTGAAAATTCTCGGGATCCCAATTCCGAGGTGGGAATTTATTTACGTAGGCTCGTTCCCTGGCCCATACTATTATAAAAATTTTTTTTAAATTTTTAACCCTTCATTTAAGTCAAAACTCCCGTGTAGTAGAAGTAGTTGACACCTTTGTTGATCGCCCAGCAGCAACAGATGGACAACAACCTCCTTTAGGCAAGCGCTATGGAGGAAGAGTTACTTTAGAAGAAGTATTAGATTCAATCTTTCAATCTACTCAATATATTCCTGATCTCCCTCCTGCAGATCCAAGGCATTTTTCTTGAAATTTAAAAGCTCTAAATAAATTTCTTTAAATTTTAAAGCACCTTCTCAGAGTCCCAATCGCAATTTCGAAATGTAGACGGACCTGGAATTTTTACTCCAAATCAGGCATTGATGGATAAATTGGCAGAACAGCCACAACTGGCTGAACAATTGCTTAGGGTAAAGATGGGGAAATTAAACAAATATTTTTAGAAACCTCTAACTTATGACCCTTCTGTTTTATAGACACACCTCTAGTTTACAAACTCTATCAGAATATACATATAGTCAACTCTCATTAGTAGCGACTTTTTAATGACGTTATAAAGAAATCTCTTCGTTCCCTCCATTGCCCCTTGGGCGGTGATTAGCAACTCTCATTATAGGCAACCTTTTCTACAACCACTCCGTGTCGCTACTAGCGAGTGTTAATTAGAAATTAGGTTATCTTCCAAAGTCTATACCCGTGTAGTTTTTATACCTTATTGTATCTCAAAGGGTTTACGTAAAATAAGGGTCCGATAGATTTTTTCCCAAATTGAACTCCAAAAATTTAACCAATTTCCTTAAAATCTCAGAATGTGCCAATTTATGTCCGCTGTGCAAATTGCCAATTAATTAGGCCTTTACCAGAAGCCAGAGGTCATTATTGTTGGTGTCGACATTGTTATACTTATTACTGTTCTCGTAGTTGTAGACAACGAGATTGGGAAAGGCATAGAGATAAATGTTCTTTTGCCAGAATTAATTCTCTTTGTAAAGAGGTTATTATGAAGGTATTTGTTTGGAAAAATTTTTTTAAGAATTCCAGTAATAGACCAAATCTTAGAAAATCTGATTTAAAGTTCCAGGTCCTTTCAAGACCACTTAGGAATATTACCATTCGTTTTCGGTTAAAGCTAAGCTCAGTACATCCATTCACCAATGTCTTCAATCCTCAATATTCCCCTTCCATTTGTAGGTCTAACGAACTGGACTGAGATCCAACGAATTTCACAGATTCCTACTAGAGAAAACCTGTGATTCTGGGAAGAACGGGATACCTCAAAAGATAGGTAACTTTACCTCAAAAAGGTAGGGCTCAAAAAGTAAGTAACCCTCCCCCTCCGTTTTTTAAGCTCTTCCTCGACTTAGACCAGAAATTTAAAAAAAATTTTTACTCTCAAGGTCCGTCGAGACCCAGAAACACAATTTCACATGTCCAGGGTTGCCAGAGAAGGATTTAGAAGAGAAGGACGCGGTTCAGTTAATATACGTTTAATGTAAAATAAATTTCTTAGTTAGAAAAAATTTTTTCCTAAATTACTAGATCAGCATATTCAGCCCAATTATATTTAGAAAAAGGCTGGCAAATATTTGCAAGACATGACCCTAATCAGTTATTATTTTATTACCCAATACAGGCATTGATAGATCAAAGGAAGGAGCCTAGTTTAATTCAGCTTTGTAGAAAGTATAATCCAAGGTGAATTTTTAAAGAAAATTTTTCAAAAATTTCAAAAATTTTCAAATTTTTTTTTTGAAATTTTTCAAAAATTTTTCAAAAAATTTTTCAAAATTTTTTTAAAAAATTTTCGAAAAATTTCAAAAAAATTTCAAAAAATTCTCCAAAAATTTTTTCAAAAAAATTTTTTTCCAGTGAAAAATTCATTCTCTCTGTGAGTATAATTGCCGATGTTGAACAATGTCCAGAAACTCCACCTCCATTAGAACCAACAAATAATGACAAAAATAATAATTTTAACAAAAATATAAGAGAAGGCTTTGGACAAGAATTTGTTTATGGGACTGCTGTACCTACTAATGTTTAAGAAAAAAATTTTTTTTAGAAGTTTGGTCAGAGTTGGGATATCTTAGCTAGAGAGGATATACTATTCCCTGCTTTCTAGAATCACCCCATTTTCAGTTCAAATCGGAGAACATGAAATTTCCAGAGAAAATTCTTAAAAATTTTTAAAAAATTTTCAGTAGCATAACCCCAATTTTTTCATTCTTTAATAACTGCCGATTCCCTCTCTCTCATTTCATTTAAATTTGGTATTTGGACAATTATTTGTTTATTGGTATACAGTCGTGGAAAAAAGTATGGAAGCGCTAGTAAATTTCTTTTTATTTTTTAATTTTTTATTCAAAAAATATGTTTTATATACCAATCGAAAGCTCTATTCGCATCTCAGTTGACGTGTTTCTGCATTTTTTATGAAAATGAAAATTGGCCGAGATAATCCGGATCTACCGGATATACCAAATCCCATTTTTTCGCAAAAATTTTTCGGAAGAAATTTAACAAACCCAAATGATAAAGCATATTTTTCTGAGTATTTTCACAAAACCGCTTAGAAATATCTTTTTCCGGAGCAGAGATATGATTTTTTGAAAATGGCATTTTTCGCTTAAAAATTGAATTTTTTGCAAAAATAGACGAAAAATGCAATTTTTAAAAAATCATATCTCTGCTCCGGAAAAAGATATTTTTAAGCGGTTTTGTGGTAAATGCTCACAAAAATATGCTTTATCATTTGGGTTTGTTAAATTTCTTCCGAAAAATTTTTGCGAAAAAATGGGATTTGGTATATCCGGTAGATCCGGATTATCTCGGCCAATTTTCATTTTCATAAAAAATGCAGAAACACGTCAACTGAGATACGAATAGAGCTTTCGATTGGTATATAAAACATATTTTTTGAATAAAAAATTAAAAAATAAAAAGAAATTTACTAGCGCTTCCATACTTTTTTCCACGACTGTAAATCCACACATATTTTTACTCTTTTTTCTGGTCACCACTGCCTTTATTTTTAAATATTTTATTTTTTAAAAATTCCAAAAAAAATTTTCAAAAAAATTTCTTCCCCTTTTTTATTATTTTCCTGCCATTTTTCACCAAACGCGTGTGCATTTTTTCTTATTAATCTTAATTAATCACACCAACTTTCATTTTTTTTGTATTTTCTAATCACAGTTTAAGCCTTAATTTTTTGAATAAAATTTTAATTAATTTTTGTTGTTTCGACGCAGACAAGATTTCGGCGCGGGTTAATAAAAATGTCTATTATTGAAACGGTAGTGCGAAACTTGCGGACCGACTTTTGCGGACCAGGGGTTTATGTTTTTGTTTTTCTATCGTAACTTTGTCCAAGCTTGTACAATCACGATGATTTTGATGTCATTCGACTCAGCTCATCGAGCTCTTTCGAATCAGCTATGTTTCGAGAAATTCGTCGGGTCCGCAAGTTTTTGTCCGCAAAAGTCGGTCCGCAAGTTTCGGCCAGCCATTGAAACCCTAGAGCAACAAAATTTTGCTCAAATATTCTTTTTAGCGGTATCTATTTTGTCCAAAAATTTTATAATTTTTGGTCCATTAATTCTAAAGTTATGGACAAAAATATAAAAATTTTCGAGGAAGTTGTCGATTTTTATTGGGTTATGTCTGGATTTTTGACCATAACTTCAGAAATACTTAACCAAAAATTCTCAAATTTTTAGACAATCTAGATACCACTAAAAAGAATATTCAGACAAAGTTTCATCCCTCTAAGGCTAATATAGGCACTTTTATAAGACCGCGCCGAAACGACCTCCTAGTCAAAAATTTAATTACCACTCATTAAATTTTCTAAAAAATATTTTTTCCTCAAAAAGAAAAATTTTAAATCGCTCTCAATTTTGTATTTCCTGCCATTTAAAAAAATAAAGATGAGTTACCAGCGGTATTTCCACAAAAGAAAAATGATGGGAAAAAAAGAACAGACTCAAAAAATAGACAAATACAAAAGGATATAAAAAATGGGGGGGGGGGGAATATTGACCAAAAATAAGGGGGAGGGAAAGGAAAGCGTCGCTTTTTATGGTAGGTAAAAGGATATTCTTTCATAGAGTGAAAGTAGAAAAAAACTGAAAAAAAAATGCCTTTTGCCATAAAACCCCCTTCTTAATTCCTCTATCCCTTTTTATTCCTTCCACTCTGCGCACACCTTTTATTTTTGTTATTTTTACTTTTTTTTGCCCAAAATAAAAATAAAACAAAAAGTTTTTTCTAAGATAATCTTTAGATTATACAGAATTTCTTCAAACTTTTCGAGCCACTTTTCCACAGACAGCGGAAGTTTTACCTTTAATCCTGTCAGCGCACCTCAAACTTTTCCGGAGGGCATCATCCCTTTCAAACTTTTTCTCTCTTCCATGGTTTCTGGGAAATAAATAAAACAGAAACTGAAAGAATGTTGCTTCCTACAGCCCCTTGTATCTATAAGTAAGTCCAAGACCATACGTTCTCTCCCTCTTATCTCAACAATGACTCTCTATCTTACGAACAACCCTCTACTTATCCCATGTATTTAGAATGTCTTTCAAGCCTTGGGAAAAGAATAAAGGATTAGATAGAGCATATCCAACAGTCCCCCGATTGAGTTTGTTCGATAAAAAATTCTAAAACTTGACTCGTAAACTGACAAAATTTCACTCCTCTAGGGCAAAATTGAGTTTTATAAGCTCGCGCCGAAACGTCCTCCAAGTCAGAAAAATTCGAAAACTTGTATGAAAACTCGATCGGCTGAACCTCTAATTTAACCCTAAACAATTTTAGATTATTAAATATATAATTAAAAATAAAATTCAGAAAAAATGAATTATTAATTCAATTCCTCACTAAATAAATTATTTATTTTCCCCTCAAATTTTCCCAAAAAAAAAGGAATGGTTATTATTAAACAAACAACAACAAAAACAAATTTCTCAAAAATAATAACAATTTTTATGACCTCAATTTTCCCTTTTTTGTTTGGTCTCACAATGGGACAGTCCACCTGTGTTTTTCTCAAACAAAAATACCCCCAGTTTTTATTTTACAATGTGCCCGATGAACCAAGAAGAGGTGAAATAATAAAGAGAATATTATTAGACTGATAATTATGTACAAAATGAAATTAAAAATAGTAGACAAAAATTCTAAAAAAATTTCTGTAGAGGTTAGAAAACCCATTAAGTTTGTTTCGCAACGCAACTGTTACTTCTAGGCTATTTTTGAGGCTGCGCCGAAGCGTCCCTTAGCATTTAAATCCACTGTGTATCTGTGGCTAAGTTGGGCAATTTTGAGTTTTCTGAGGGTAAGGTCGAGGGTTCGAGTCCCACTCGAGGGAAACAATATTTTATTAGATTTGAATAGCCTGAAAAGTTGAATTCTTAATAAATTTTTATTTTTAAAATTTTTTATTCTAAAATTTCCAGCCTCCAACCTCTCAATATGTCAGTCAAATACCCCAACTTGCTGTACATCCCAAATGGAAGAGGAATTTAGTCTTTTGACTGAAACAGAATTTAATCAAAATGTTAAATCACAAATTAGATTAATTCACCAATTTTTTAGTTATTCAGCTACAAATTTTAAAAGTTGGGAAATTTTTAAGAGAAAAATTTAAAAATTTTATTTTTTAAAGGCCTTTTTAAAGAAGGATTTAATAATTCGATGGCAGCTTTGCGGAAAATTTTTAAGAGGACATATGGACAGTTTTATGTTCAGAATAAGCAGGTACATACATAATTGAAAGAAGGGGAGACTGTAATAGTTAAAGTACCTCTCGATCTCTTGGGAAAAAACTAGGGGAGAGGGGATAACTGGGAGATTAAGAAAGAGGGGTTGGGATTAGGGTTGCACCCCAAATGCTCGGGGGCGGGTATGTCGGGGTACGAGAGCGGGATGCAACTCTACACTGCGTTTCAAAAAGATGGCACATCATGTTTTTTCGACATAACTCAACGGAAAATTGTCTATTTTGTTTAAAATTTTATTTGTAAATAGTTTTGATCAATAAAAGGCTATTAAGAAAACCCTTGCGAAAAAATCATTTTTTAAAAATTTTTTATAAAATAATTTTCAATTTTTCACTGTTTCAAAAAGATGGCACACTTTAAATTTTCGGCATTAGGGGTGGTCCGAAAAATCTACAAAAATTTCTATAAACATATCTATTGATGTGGATAGAAAATACCAAAGAAATGAAGTTTTTATTTACTTCCATCATCGAGATCCTGAAAGCCAAAAATCAACGGGAAACCGGGTGTAGACGTCTTTGAAAATATTTTCGACCCCTTGCAGGTGAAATAAAAATTTTATTTTAGGCTTATTTAAAAGCCCTTAAAATTTGCTACGAAATAGCATCAATTTTATCTTTCCAAAAAAAGTCACCTTTAAGACACAATGTGATAAACATTCAGATCAGAAAAATCACTCAAACGCCCCCAAAAAAGTGATGAAAATGTAACTTATAAACTAAACTCAATATTTATCAAAGATGATTTTTTTCTGGATTATGAGATAAAAGCTATCTTGTAGCAAATTTCAAGGGCTTTTAAATAGGCCCAAAATAAAATTTTTATTTCACCTGCAAGGGGTCGAAAATATTTTCAAAGACGTCTACACCCGGTTTCCCGTTGATTTTTGGCTTTCAGGATCTCGATGATGGAAGTAAATAAAAACTTCATTTCTTTGGTATTTTCTATCCACATCAATAGATATGTTTATAGAAATTTTTGTAGATTTTTCGGACCACCCCTAATGCCGAAAATTTAAAGTGTGCCATCTTTTTGAAACAGTGAAAAATTGAAAATTATTTTATAAAAAATTTTTAAAAAATGATTTTTTCGCTAGGGTTTTCTTAATAGCCTTTTATTGATCAAAACTAATTACAAAAAAAATTTTAAACGAGATGGACAATTTTCCGTTGAGTTATGTCGAAAAAACATGATGTGCCATCTTTTTGAAACGCAGTGTAGTTGAGATACTAGTTAGGAGACTGATCGGGGACAACTGAAGGTGTCAGAACTTGGAATAGCTCAAATGTCAAAACTCGGAAATTTAAAAAACCTTGGAACTCGGAACTTTGAAAAGCTTCGGAAATTGTAAGCGTTAATCGGGATTCCAACCCTCGCTGATTGGAAAGTATTAATTACTAACTTTACAAATTTAATTTCAGATTTTTAATAAATTTGTCAATGATTCTTTACTCGTTTTTGAACAAGGAAATGGTTGTTTTATTGAGGCTTTACAACAACTTTTTAAAAGGATATTTTTAACAGAATTTTCTCTTCTAAATCCTTTAGTTTGGAAATTTTTTCAATTTAAATTTCTCCTCGATTTTAAGCGTTCAATTGATAAAGAAAAACAACAAATTTTAAATTGTATTATGTCGCTTTTCCCAATTTTACGGCCCTTTGGTTCTGGGCCAGAAGCTATTTCACAATTGACTGGGAGGGCATTTAGAATTTGGTCATCAACAATTATTGCGTTAGAACAAATATCTCAACATTTACAAATTTTGGAAAAGGCATATTTTATGAGATTGAATGCCTATCTTATCCTATCTGTTTCTATCCTATCCCATGTCCTTCAAACTGGGAAAACTAAAAGCTAGGAATATCCAGAAACGACTGGAACAGAAACACGAGGTGGTTGAATAGCCAGCGTTGAATAGGGTAGAGCGATACTAATTTCGTTCTCCCCCCTCCCCTTGCCCAATTTTTTCCCCTATGTACAAAATGGTCAGTCATTCTTCCTCGTATAATTTCAAAAAATTTCCCTTTGGGTAGGATATCTCGAAAAGAATAGAGGATAAGATAGAAAGGATAACTTAGAGATCAGGAGGCAAGGATAATACTTAAAATACTTTTAGAATTTTTCTACACCCAAAAGTTGTTTGCCTCAACTAATCCAAATAAGGCATTGCGGAATATGTACAGGAGGTGATCCATCCTTTCGACCTTGTGCCGGTTTGTGTCAAAAAGTATATCACGAATGTATTAATGAATTGTTGATATTGGATGGACAATGGAGGATACTTATAGGTCTTTTCAGAAAATTTTCAAAAATTTCTAGAAAATTTCAAAAAAAATTACAAAAAAATTTTAAAAATTTCAGAAAAAAATTTCGAAAAATTTTCCGAAAAATTTCAAAAATTTTTTTAAAAAATTTTCAAAAAATTTCAAAAAACAAAAAATTTTCTTTTTCAGATATCCTCATTGAAATTAGCAGTTATTTACATGTCCACAACCCCTACCTCGTATTCAGACCATTACCAGCACAAATATCAGATGCTATAATGTACTATCAAGAAAGGGGAGAAATAATTTCTAATCAAATAATTTTTCGTTGTTATGGAGAAAATTTTGAAAAATTAGCATTGAGAGAGAAAAGGGAAAATGAAGAGACTGACAGAGAAAATGAAAGGGAGAGAAAAGAAAATAATTTTGATTACTGTAATTATTCTGATTTTAATTCTTCTGTTAAGAGAAGAACAAAAAAGTTGGATTATATCAATTTTAAAACTTTTAATTTAAAAGCGAGAAGAACAAAAATTGCTGTAGAACAATTTAAAGATAGGGTGGGCAAAAAAAATTTTTTTTGAAATTAAAAAAAAATTTTTTAGTTATTAAATATTAGAGGACTGTGGCATTCTTTTCCCCGCTTAATTTGTAGAGAGGGAGGAATTCAAGCTAAACCGGGAGAAAAATGTTGGAATGGGGAAAATTTTTATTTTGAAGATGTTCAGTCTAAGATGAGAGAAAATGCAACAATTAATGGCAACAATAATGGTGAGAGATTAACTATAAGTATAATCTTATCTCTTCTAATCTACATATAAATTCATTTTTCTATCCTATTTTCCCTTTAGTCGGGGAGGCGAAGAAGGAAGTGAACAGAGGCAAGTCGAAATTCTGATTTCCAACATACTTTTCTTATGAATGTCCTTAAATTTATGATGATTTCCAAATTTTGAGCCAGTTCCGATTTCCAGCACCTCCGTTATTTCCCTAATCCCTGAATGTACCTCAATCTTCTAGTTATCCCAGAGACGATTTGAAGAGATAAAAAGTCATCATAAAATAAATATAAAATTATATTTTTAATTTTTAGCAACAAAAACAATGTTACAAATCCAAAAAACGGTTGAATATTTAGTTAGACAAAATGAAGAATTATTTTTATTAGAGGCTATAAGACAAAGAAATGTTGAAAATAATGAGGTAAATTTAAATTTAAAAATAAATTTAAGAAAAAATATTTTTTAGAAAAATAGTGAAGATGAAAAAGTTATTAATTATTGGGATGAAGAAATTAATTGGGATGTTGAAAGATTAGAGGGTTCTAAAGTAAAAAGGAATAGGGCAGCAACTACTAGAATTTACCAAATAAATATTTTATTATTTTTAATTTTTGTGATAATTATTATTAATTTTGTTTTGTAAATTTATATTTTTTTAATAAATTTATTTTAAAGTCACAATTAAAAGCAAGGTCTAAAAACAACATAGTCAATGTTGAAGGTTCGATACTTGCCCAATGACTAAAATTTTACCTAAACTTCAAATTCCGCGACCTTCGAGGACGAGGCACAACCCTAATAGATAGAATATTCTTGATTAGAGTTGTCGGTTAGGAAAACCAAACCGAAGAACCGTGCATTTTTCGGTTCTGTTCCGGAAATCTGAATAGGTCCTCAAAAACAACACGCCTATTCTCGATATTCTATTCTTGATATTCTTAAATAATTGGTGAAAGGTCAAAAAAACTTCAAAAAAACTATTTAAAAGAAAATAAATTTTTTCGAATTTAAAATTTTCAAATATTTTAATCAAAACTAAAATTAAATTTTAAAAAACAAAAATAAATTTATTTTTTTAACAAACACCTTTCCCAGGTTCTAATTCCAAATCTAATTCATCCAATTTATCATCACGTGTATGTTTGAAAGGAAACGGTTCCCAAGTTAAATGAGGGTCGTTTAAGTGTGTATGTGGAATACTTTCTGGTTCAAACAAAATAATACCGCTTTCTTCTAATGCTTTTATGAATGCAGAACGCTTAAAAGAAAGGAACATTGGGGTTAAAAAAATTTTTTAAATGTAAAAAGAAAATATAGGTATATAACACGTATGTAAAATTTGACACGTTTAAAGGAATAAAAAACTGAATAAAGTTAAAAATAAAGATCCGGAAGGAATATTTGAAAAAAAATGAAAGAAAAAATTATGAAAAATAGAGAACAGAAAGTAAAAAGAACGGGGGATACCAACAAGTATGAGCAGCGAAAAAAGAATGTTAGTTCTGATTGTGGAAAGATTTGATTTGAAATTTAATACGAGAAAAAAAAATACATGAATAAGAAATACGCAAGGTTACGGACCCAAACGTTTTTAAAAATTCTTTAACAGCCATTTAAGAAATTTTTTTAATTAAATAAAAACCAACCCTTTTGCTTCCTTCCAATTCCTCAGGAGTTATTCCAGAAGTAATATATTTAATTCCAGCCATAGCACATCTATGAGCTAACAATCTTCCAATATTTTGTGCAGCCGAAACATCTGTTGGACTTTAAAAAATAAAATTGAAATAAAATTAAAATAAATTAAGGAACCTATAAAGTTGGTTTCGAACAGATTTTTCATTTGTAGAGGCTTCAATAATTGCTTGGCCACGTTCATAATGCACAATACTTGCAGTTGTGGAATTTTTGGTAACGGTGAAGTCGACTCTTAAATTCAAATTTTAGGAAAAATCAAAAGGAATCGTTCGTGGAGGGTGAACAATTAAAGTTAGAGACAGGTCGGAAAAAGAGCAGGTTCTCCACCAGTTCAGAACCCGGAAGTTTTGATATAATCCAGTTTAGGGCGCTTGGTCAGGAAACCCCGGCCCGAGTCAGTTCGAACGAAAACGGATACATAGTCCGGCGCTTTAAGTTTCTGGATAGAGCCCAAAGCAAAAATTAAAATAGGGATGGTAACCTAATTGTAAACTTGTACCAGACATCCACATACTCCCCCTTCCTAAAACCATATCTTTAAACAAAAAACCTGTAAATATAATTTTTCCGCATTCTGTCCTTCTCAAACTCCCATCCATCTGGTTTTCGTAACAATCTACACATCTCCATATTTCTTGGATTTTTGTTCACAAAACGTTGAGCGAATTTAACAGAAGTCATTTTCCTAAGTATTTACAAATAAAAATATTAAAATTAAAAAATTAAATATTTATAGTAATCTCCAACAAATATTTTCAAAAAATAGTCAGTGAATGAATTAATTTAATCGTAATATGAATTAATAAAATAATACATTATAGTAATAATGAAAAACAATGGAAGACAGACATACACTATTCGTTTAAATAACACAAAAAAATTTAATATTGATTCGAGGAAGAAAATGATTTTTAAAAGAGAAAATAAACATCATAAAACCCATGAGATTTCCAAAAAAAAATTTCCAAAAAAATTTCAATTTTCACCAAAAAATCGAATTATTAACCATAAAGCTTCTTTGCTTTATAAATCACACAAAAAAACAATTTAATCTAGCGTATAAATACATGGTGAAGCAACTGAAGTACTGTCAGAAATATCCATAGAATTTGGGTCAAAATAGTTATTGAGCGAACGTGAACGTTGATTATTTTGATTATTAGTACTACTCACTTGAATAATCTCAACATCATCATTGTCTTCTGGATCAAGTTCAATTGCAAAATTTGAATTACTTGCACTGAAAAAAATATTGAATATTTAAAAAAAAAATTTAGGAGATGCCACAAGTTGTGGAAATGTTACAAGTCCCCCTGTCTACGGGCCTGCCCACAACTACCTCTTTTCCCAATACTCAAAGAAATTAAAAAATAAAAAAAACATATAGGCAAAAGTAATGACTCGGGGGTTATTTTTGTTTCGTATGACACCCTTTTCTGTTATACATAGGTCAAATTGTGATATTAATAGTAAAAGTATTCCCCCAAGATTTTTTTCTTAAAAAATATTTTGATAGTTCAAGAGCTAAGGGACGAAAGAATTCTGAGTCTAGACATTTCTCAGACCAAAAGTATGGAGAAACTTGAGCTTAACAATAGAGCAAATGAACTGAATAAGTAAACTTAATTTATCGCCCATTAGCTTGTCGGAATTGTTTAAATTACAAGACTACCACTATAAAAATAGCAGAAAACAACTAACGGTGAAGCATTATTATTGGGTATTTCCATAGAAACAGGACTTTGATGATTGCTTTGAGGACGTCGATTATTACTATTACTTTGACCAAGAACTTCAACATCAACATTACTATTTAAAACCAAAACATCATCATCTTCAGGAAAGAAATCACCAACATAATTTGAACGACGCACACTACAAAAAATAAAATAAACATTTTTAAAACAAATAAACCGATATTCCGAATTTTGGTCATAGACCTTCAAAGTTTGACCACTCGAAGCAAAATGAAGAAGATTGTTGAGAAATTGGTGTGGATTTTCTATTCCTCGTCGACTTAAAAACGAAACAATTTGTTGCCGTTTAAGTTTGGTTGTGAAATAATCCATAATGTTCTCCATATATACATGAATGTCAATAGCATCCTTAAAAGAGAATTATATTAATAGGTAAAGAGAACCCGTGGAAATAAGCGGGAAAAAGAATGGCGAACAAGGTAGATAAAAAGGAAATGAAAGCTATATTAACACAGAGAGGTTGCGAGGTGTTCGACCTAAAAACGGTCGAGACCGGGCTTATTCGATAGAGAATGTACTCTTACTAGCAAGGATCTTGTGCCGTTTTTGATCTGGCCAAGAGGTCCGACATCTCGTTCGGACCTCGCAACCGAGGTGCCCGATTTAGGTCGGACACCTCGCAACCTTTCCTTGTATAAACAATAATGAAAATATTTGACTAAAAAAGGGTCAATATTTTTGTTAATGTTTTATAGAGGGAAGAGAAGCGAGTTTTCATAAAAATCCCAAACCCCAGAGATTCACTTTAATGAAAAACCCCTCCAAAGAAGTCTTATTGTTAATAAACCAAAAACTAAAAAATAAACCTTTCTAGTCAAAGCACAAATTTCTCTAATCACAAAAGGCGTTATATGTTTCATGACAATATCCTTTAAAAAATCTTGTTAGAACAAATTAAAATAAAATAAACCCTATTATTCTTTATATAATCAGCATTCAATGCAATGTTAAACAAAGGCTGACAAATCGAACTGGGCGACAAATTTTCTTTATAAACAACTCGACGAAAGGCCGGCGTCTTGAATAATTCAGACCTTTAAAGAAATAACAGTAAAAATTAAAAGTTATAAAAAAACCTTGTAGCTCCATCGTTAAAGGCAATAAGAAGTTTTTTATATTCATCAAGCTCTTTATTAATGGCATCGATGGCATTTTTGAAGATTGTATCACTAAACGTATTTAATGTTAAAGTGGGAACGAGAGAAAGAAAATAGGGGTAATAATTAGTAGCCAAAAGCTGTGTCAAATTTCAAAAATACATCGGATTTTCAAGTTCATTTTCATCAATTACCAGACTTTTCATCATTTATCAGACTATATCTCGGTCCAATCAAGTCGGATTTTGTTGATTATGGTGTCATTCGACACAGCTCGATCTGTTCTGCATTTTTTGACAGACTGACAATTTTATATATGTATTTTCCAAAAAAATTGACTGAAGGAGAGGGGGAGGAGTAAATAAGTACCGTCAAGGTAGCATTTCACAAAATGACCGTGACTTAAAAATGCTTGTTAATTTAAAAATACTCGCGATCCACTCCCAAGCCGACCCTTTGGTACTTATGAAGATGGAGGTGCCCTTTCTGCGGACTTTTTTTGCGGACTTTTCTTCCTTTCTTTTAAATGTATTTTTTAAAGTTTTGGTTGTTTGCTTTGAGAAAGTTTTGCTGGTAGCAACTAACTGTCAAAGGATTAATTTTTATGTCAGTTTGAAAAATATGTGTTTTTTAAACATTATAACCGCAAAATGTTACAATCAATAAAAAATTTTACTTTAACTAAATTGTATGATAAAAATTCAATTACCCGATGTTGAATTTCAACAATGATCACGGATCTCGGAATGCTTCACAGAAAAAGAACATGTGATTGTGGAACAGAAATGCGGGTACTTTTAAACATTGCCCCCCCCCCCATTATTTTTATTACCTAAGATTGTACAAAATGGTCAGATTTTGCGTTGTGGATATTCAGACAATAGACATTGATAAAGAGAAGATTAAAAATTAATTAAGTTGTTCAATATTTTTAATTGAGTTGTTCAATATTGAGTTCAATTTATTTTTTCAGTTGTTCAATATTTTTAAATATAAGTAAGTAGGAATGTAATGTTTTTACACAGAAATTCTTAATGTTATACACCAAATCAATTTTATTTAATTCTTTTTTTGTTTAAATTGTTTTCGAAGGCAAAAAATAAGTGTATGACTATAAAACTAATCTTCTCTTTATCAATGTCTCTTGTATGAATATGCCAGAGGGCAAATAGGGACAGGAGAGAGGAGAAGAAAGTCTGACCATTATGTACAATCTTAGGTAAGAAAAATAATGTGGGAGGGGCGTTGACAATTAGTTGCTACAAGTAAAACATTTAAATAAGGGAAGAAAAGTCCGCAAAAAAAGTCCGCAGAAAGGGCACCTCCATCTTCATAAGTATTTAATAAAAAAAACCTATACCTCGCATAAGTAGTAATCGACATATTTCGCAAAGTATACAACTCTCCAAGCATATGTTTAACCAAATGAATAACTGCTTGTCTCTCATGTTCTGGTTGACGTGCAGATTTTTCCATTAAACGTTCCAATTCATATTCACTTCGCAATTCCATTATATTTTCGCTTAAATTTAAGAATAAAAGATTATCAGGCAAAAAAGCTACATTTGCCCTTCAGACTCCCAATTTGGCAAAACAGCATCGTTGACCCATAAACGATGTTTTAACAATTCCAAAGAACACTTACACAATGGACAAACAGGTTTAAGTCTAAAAAATAAAATTTAAACAAACAAAAATTTAAAAATAACCTAGTCCATTCAATTATACAATCAAAACAAAATATATGGTTACAATTATCCAAAACAGTTGGATCGTTCCAATGATGGAGACAAATTGGACAAACACGTTCTTTAGATAAATCTTGTGTGCTCATTTTAAAACTGAAAGAAAAAAATTATTTTAGAAAATTTTTTCAGAAAAAATGAGAAAAAAACAAGTATAAGAAATTATGAAAGTTTTTCCGTTCTAAAATTGCGGAACAGGATCATTGAGTCCCGCCGATTGAGTCCCGCCGTTTGAGTCCCGCCGGTTGAGTCCCGCCGGTTGAGTCCCGAGCCATTTGAGTCCCAGCCGATTGAGTCCCGCCGGTTGAGTCCCCACCCAAATGGGGACGTTTGAGTCCCCGTGTTTATTTTTTGGATTTGGAGGGATTAAAAGGGATATAGTTGCATTTAGAATAATTAAAGGGGATAATCAATAGATTCTGGTGTGATATTAAGTCAATCCAGAATTCAGGAAACGAGTTACAGACCCTGAAAAGCAAAAAAGGGGATCAAATTCAATTTTGGGTGAAAAATTTTTACTATACAAATGATAGCTCATTCGAAAGGGATCGGTGAGCTGAGTCGAATGACATCAAAATCAGCTTGATTGAATGATTCTGAACAAAGTTATGACCAACAAAATCTTCGCTGGAAAAGCTTTTTGTGCCGCTACGGATGGTAGGGTCGCTATCTAAATTACTAACGTAAAAAAGTAATACCTAATTTCCGGACTACGGCGGAATTTACCCAATACGGGAAAAAATAAAAATGTGAAAAAATGAAAAAAATATTTTATAAAAATTTTATCAAAATTATATCAAAAAAATTTAAAAAAACCATTGTCTTGTCACGCTTCACTTATTAAATTTGTGGCCCTAAGGAGAAAAAGGAGGGCCGTTTGGGTTCGTTTTTGTTGTCGACGTTCTCCTAAGTTCACACCATCGTTCCTTCAGAAACTGTGAACTTGAAAATCGCCAGTCAGAAACTGACGAAAATCAACTAAAAAATTTTAAAAATAAAAACTTGAAAAACAAAACAAAAATTCCAAACCTTATCAAATTTTCCATCGTTACAGCCGTGGGATGAAGTCCGGCATGTGACGAGCAAAGTTTGGGCCATCCTTAAAAATAAAATCTAAAATTAAAAAATAACAATTAAATTTTTACTAACTCAAGATTCTCGTCCTCCTTGAGAAAGTTCAGTGTCCAGATGGACTTGCGTGGATGACCGGTCAACTAATTAATTAATTTAGCTGAAAAAATTAGTGGAAACCTAGATAAAATGAACAAAACAATGAAAAATCCAAAAAATAAACACGGGGACTCAAACGTCCCCATTTGGGTGGGGACTCAACCGGCGGGACTCAATCGGCTGGGACTCAAACGGCTCGGGACTCAACCGGCGGGACTCAACCGGCGGGACTCAAACGGCGGGACTCAATCGGCGGGACTCAATGATCCCCCGCCCCTAAAATTGAGCATTTTAAGTTGTGTCAAAATGGCAAAATTTATTCTAGTTGGCATTTTGAATTTAGAGATTATGAAATATATATAAAAGTTAAATGTTATGTTGGAAATGTTATATTGCAATTTTTTTCAAAATCTAATTTTTAACACATTTTACGCTTAATTTCTTTAAGATTTTTTTTGGCTCCTATACAACTCATCTAATCGTTAACTCATCTACTCGTTAACTCATCTACACGGCCAAAAAGAGTTAACTCATCTAATCGTTAACTCATCTAATCCTTAACTCATCTACACGGCCAAAAAGGGTTAACTCATCTAATCGTTAACTCATCTAATCCTTAACTCATCTACACGGCCAAAAAGTGTCAACTCATCCAATCCTTCGGAACGAGACTATTGAGTACCGGCCGTTTGAGTCCATGGCCAGTAGAGTACCGCCGGTTGAGACTCAACTGGTCATGGACTCAACTGGCCATGGAATCAACTGGTCATGGACTCAACTGGCCATGGACTCAACTGGCCATGGACTCAACTGGTCATGGACTCAACTGGCCATGGACTCAACTGGTCATGGACTCAACTGGCCATGGAATCAACTGGTCATGGACTCAACTTACCAGAGACTCAGACGGCCAGAGACTCAGACGGCCAGAGACTCAGACGGCCAAAGACTCAAACGGCCGGTACTCAATAGTCTCGTTCCGAAGGATTGGATGAGTTGACCCTTTTTGGCCGTGTAGATGAGTTAAGGATTAGATGAGTTAACGATTAGATGAGTTAACCCTTTTTGGCCGTGTAGATGAGTTAACGAGTAGATGAGTTTACCCTTTTTGGCCGTGTAGATGAGTTAAGGAATTTTAGCCGTTTAGATGAGTTGAACGTTTTTGGCCGTGTAGATGAGTTAACGAGTAGATGAGTTAACCGGACACGTTTTTTTTTCATTTTATATCTTGTAGGATTTTTATTTTTTATTTAAAAATTGTCTTAACTTATTTTTAGTTATTTATGAGTATGGAACGCTTAGATAAATTTCAAAAGAATTTGGTTGAGGAAGTTTGTCGTGGCTTGTTAGGGGAAGAACATTTGGTTAATGATGTTAAAAAAACTTTAAATTTGACTCTTGATCCAAAAAAAGCAAAAGAAATTAGAGAAGCCACCTTGGACCATTTTTCTAAGCTCTCAAAGAAATCAATGGAGAAGGCAGACGAGAAATATAACGTTAGTTTACTTTTGGTTTATAAAAATTAGGGCCTCAAATCTGACCGTTTAGAATATTTTGAGGAAAATGAAGGGGGAGGGGATGAATTTCGATTTTACCGCCTCATCTTTCCTTTAACTTTTTGGCTAGGCGATTTATTGAAATAAATTTTTTTCAGTTTTCTGGAAAATTTGCTCGTTTGGATGAACAAGTTGATGACAATGAACCTTGTTCTTCTTCGGCTGCTGACGACGTTGACCTTCACAAATCATTCAAACAAGTTACTTGGCCAACTCGACGTGCTCTTCTTTTAGAATATGAGGAAAAACTTAAGGATGAAAAACACAAATTACAAGCTGAATTGGAGGAGGTTTTTTTATTATTTTGACTTTAAACGGGTCCTCCTTGAAAAATAAGGAGTTTATGTTAAGATTGTTTTTGAATTTTTCATTGATGTCATTTTCGATAATTTTTTGGCTTCCCCCCTTGACCATTTTTATTTCGAGTATTTTTTTCTCTCTGGAGAAAATCATTTCGGATTTTTTTACTCCCTGTTCATTGCCTCATTTAACACTAATTGTAAGGGTTAACCCATTAATACGTATATTTATTTAAATAATTTCAGGAGGAATTGGTGCTGTCAAACATTGTTGATGGTGTGGATAAATAATTTATTGGCATTGACTTTTTAATTTATTTTTTTGACTATTTTTCCATTATTTGCGGACAATTTTTTTTATTTTTTTCCGGTATGACATACAACAATTTAGTTCATAAAACGATATTCTTTTAAATTTTTTGTCTTCTTTCTCCGCAAAAAGGAAAGGAAAAAAAGTCCGTAGGGATAACGGAAAAGTACCTGTTTTGTCTTATTTTTCTTTTAAGTACATTTTATTTAAATTTTAATTAATAAAATCTTTTGCTTTTAAAATATTTTAATTTTAGAAAATGGGTTGATAAAACTTTAGAAATGTCTTTTAAGATTTTTTAACTTACTAATAAATAATTTTAAAATGATTGCTGTGCATGGAGGTGCCGGTTTATTTAAGGAAGGAATAGAGCAATTTTGTGCAACAGCTTTAAAAGATGATGGATTGGGGAAGGCTGGGAATAACTTGACTGGTTTTTCTGATGAAATTGAAGTTGGTAATCGACTTGCCAAAGCAATCATGGTATATTTATATAAACATAGAATTGGACCTTGGGATTTTGTTGTGGTACACTTTTGATTTTCATTGGGCTAACATACGCGCGGGTGGGCTGTACTTTAGCCGGTGATCCACTCAGAAACGGGCCGAATTACATATTCGATTTATCTGGAGAAATGCCTACGAGCTGAGATATAGGTTCTCAAAAATCGAAAAACCATAAGGGTGAGTAAGCACATTTTTATGGTCAAAACATTCGAATAAGCAATAGTTCATTTGAAAGAGCTCGTAGAACTGACAATGAGTGGGACACCCGCTAAAGTTACTGATTATTAACAGGTACCCCTGGGTTTGTGGGAAGTCCTCCTAAAAGAATTTTCGGGGTTAAATTTCTCTCCAACAACCCTTAAATTTATTTTTTATAGTTCAATAGTTTATAGAAACTAGAAAAATGTTCAAAATTCAACTGCGGTTTTGGTTCAAATTTAACTGACGCGGGAACTGTAGAATGCGAAGGGGCTTTCATGTGTTCCGAAAATTTGGCTTTTGGTGGTGTTGCCTCGGCAAATAAATTTTTAGAAAAATTTTAAAAACAATTTTAAGGTCACAAATTGTGCCCATCCAATTTATGCAGCACACAAACTTTCAATGTCACATAAATCCGATTCAGAAGAGAATGGCTTGATAAAACCTATAGTTTTGGTTGGAAAAGGCGCAAATCAATATTGTGAGGCTTTAAATGTTGGAATTGTTTCGAATGAAAATTTGAGGACAGAAAGGACTAAAAGAGACAGAAATTTGGCCATTAATAGAGTATTCAATATTGAACAGAACGAATGTTCCATGAACGATGTTTCAAGGCTTGACACAACTGGAGGTGTTTTCATTGATGTTAGTAAATTATTTAACTTTAAGGGTAATATGTAGGCTCATCTAATTAAAGGTGAAGAATATTTAATGGATTCCCATGTCTGGGGGTTTTTTCTTGGGAGGGGTGCCTTATGTTTTAACTCAGGTACAAACTTTTCTGAGAATTGCAGACTTTTAATGATAATATAAGTAGAGTTAATAATTGCCCTAACCAGGCCCGTAGCCAGGGGGGGGGTGAGGGGGGGAATTCCCCCCCCCCCCCCCCCCCCGAAATGGGAAAAAGGAAAAAATTTGGGGAAGGGCTGGGGCAAAAAAAGTGAATTTTTTTGGCCTACGGCCTCTGAAATTTAAAAAATTTTCGCCTGCGGCGCTAAAAAAGAAGAAATCTGGCTTCTTTAGGTCCAAAATTCAAAAAATTTTCGCCTGCGGCGCTGAAAATCAAATTTTTGGCGCCTGCGGCGCCGAAAAAGTGAATTTTTTTGGCCTACGGCCTTCTAAAATTCTCAAAATTTTCGCCTGCGGCGCTGAAAATAAAAATTTTTGGCGCCTTCGGCGCCAAAAATTTGGCGCAAAAAAATTTCCCCCCCCTCGAAAAAAAATCCTGGCTACGGGCCTGGCCCTAACATTGGCTGCTTGACTAAATTCAGATTTCTCTGGCTTGTCCGCAAATATTAAACTGCAAATCTAGGGGTACCCTGTTTTAGATAATCTGTTCTATCACAGAAATCTTTTTAAAAAATCTTTTTACAGGAAAATGGTTATTATGAAGCTGGGGTTTCTAGTGGTGGTATACTTCTCAAAAAGGAAGGTCGCTTAGGACATTCTACCCAATTTGGAGCTGCAATATGGGCTGAAAAACGTGAAAAAGCCTCTATAGCAATTTCACTTTCTGGGTGTGGTGAGACTTTAATTAGAACACATATGGCTGAAATAATTGCAGAATTTTTCTTTTCAAAGTTTGATAATATTTTTCAATTTTCAAAATTTTTTTTTGAATTTTTAGCGCTTTGGATGACCTATTTTTACCAGAAAAAATAAAAAATTTTCTAGAAGGAGAATCTTTTTTAAAATCAAAAAGACTACAAACATTCCCAGTCAGCTACCTTTTGTTGGGAGGAATCGCAGCTGTTCAATCTAACAAAATTTCGACACTTTACGCTTTCCACAATTCTGCACATTTTCCAATAGCTTTTAAAGGTTCAGACCAAAAAATTAGAAAATTTAATTCAAAAAATGAAAAAGTTGGAAATTTTGTCTGTAATTCGTTTATTTTGTAAATTTTTATAAAAAAATGAACTTTTTAAAGAATATTTTACTTAACAATCCAAAAAGTTGGCAGCCATTAATAATTCTAAAGCCAGTTCCGGAGCCACATGAAATTCCTGCAAAAATATTTCTTCTTATTGTTGGATTATTCAAGCGTAATAGGGTGTAATTTTTCTATCCGTTAGGTCCCATAGTGAATCAACAGTCTTTAGTTTAATTCATAAAAATCAGAAAATCCAAGAGGGAATGGATCTAAATTCCTAATTTTATTTATTTTTATGATTTTCCCAAATATTTATCTCTTCAAGAAAATTTTCATATTACTAGACCCCCTGGGGCAATACCAACAAACTTTAAGACCACTCGAATTTGTTTTTTAGTCTAGAAAAGTCTCTCCAAAAGATACTTCTTTTTAGTCACTCCAAAATTAGATTATTAGAAAAATTCAAACCGGTATTTCCGTAGCACTGTTTGTATATTTTGTTTTATATGCAAAATAATGGCACACTTTTTGCAGCACATGAGACGGAATCTCTCTGAAATTAACTTCATTCGTCTCATTTTCAGCATACTGTCCCGGTCCAGAAAGCATTGCACGAATTGTATGAGAAATTAAAGCGTGATCCTAAAAACAATTTTTAAAATTTTTCCTATTTTTAAGAAACCTTTCGAACAAAAAATTCGTGTCCATCACTGCTAACCAATTTTACATAAGCAGCATTTGGGCCTTCACACCCGCCCATTAATCGTTCCTTGTCATTACTGTCAACATCAATGTCTTGCCCACTCATTTTCTTTTTTTAATTTGCTTAAATAATAATAATTTTTGAAAAGATTTTAAAGAGAACATGGGTTAATAAAACCACTTTTCAAAATAAATTTAAAAAATGAAATTCAATTTATATTATGAAAACTTTAAAAGTCTATGAGGCGTTGAGGCAACGAGAAAATATAGGCAAATTTTTGAAATTATACATAGGTGCTAGAGATCGGAAATTTTGAAAAGCCTGGACCTGTTTCTGAACTCTGGAGTTTGATTTATTGACATGGGCCGGATCCTGGGCCAGTAATTTAGGAAAAACCCCCAGTCCAGGAAAAAACCCAGGAAGGTCAAAAATGCCTGGACTCTGGGTACAGGAAAAACCCAGGCCTTGGTCCAGACCCAGGTCGATCTCTAATAGGAACTACAAAATCAAAGAAGTACAAAAAAACTATATCTGTGTAAATATGAAGGCGGTTTCTAAAGACCCACTCGATTTTAAGAAATCGAGTGGGTAGACCTAAAAAATCCTTTCCGACCTAAAACCGCCCTTGAATTTAAGGCTAAATAAAAAGTCATCTTTTAATCCCTCAATAATTGATAAACCATTTTGTTACAATTTTGATTTCTCTTTCAGTCTACCCGTTCTTTCAACTAAATCATGCATATCTAACAGCGCGGTTTCTAATTCCTTAGAAAATCTAAAAAGAACCACAAAATTTTTAATAAATATTTAAAAAAACCTTTCAGCACTAGTTTCTTTACATTCATTAAAAGCTGTTATTGTAAAAAATATTTTGTGTTCTTGTGGATTGTAACAAACTCCATAACAATCTGGTGCTGACGGACCGAAACCTATAAATTTAAATTTTATAGATTCATTGATAAAAGGACGTATGAACAAAGAATAAATATGGACTCAAAGACTAGTCGAAAGAAAGACTCGTTGGACCTAAGGACGAGTCAAAAGATTTTAAGGCTTTTTTATTGTTCTTTGGTCCGCAAACCCGGCTCTTAACCAAACACAAACAGCTCTCTTAAGGATTGAAAGAATTGGAATGTTCCGTAACAGGAAAAGTTAGGTAAGGCTTCAGAGCAAGCTCTGGCCTGACAAGGGACCACCGCGAACTATCACCAAAAAATTTGCTATGTAACACACCATCGTGTAAAGCGTGGTCGGTTTACTATTGCTAGTTTTTGGCTTTTATTTGCCCTGACCCCCATTTCGAAAAGTCATAGGGCTTCAAAGTTTACGACTAAAACAAGAACTATAAAACACCCTAACACCCAGCCCCACCTCCACTT
This sequence comes from Meloidogyne enterolobii, assembly GCA_963681835.1. Taxonomy (NCBI): domain Eukaryota; kingdom Metazoa; phylum Nematoda; class Chromadorea; order Rhabditida; family Meloidogynidae; genus Meloidogyne; species Meloidogyne enterolobii. Next base: position 548,898 of record CAVMJV010000071.1, read on the forward strand.
AACTTATCTAACAAATTAAAAAAATAAACCCATTGGAAGAACATGTTTTGTTGGTACTTGTGATGTACTCAACTTAAAATGCATCAATTTTTGATAACCAATTGAATTAAAAATTTGAGGAATAGGCCGCCATCCATCTTCTAATGAAGCCAATTTTAATCCCAATAAATGTCTATCAATTCCATTACCTTTAAAAATAAATTTTAAAAATTCTCAAAAATTCCCAAACCTTCCATAACATCCAACGAATATTTTTTATGTTTATCTATTGCCGCTTCCAATAAAGTCAACAAAACATTGTCGCTCATTCTTCTGGGTCTAGCAGTTATTTCTTCCACAAAAGCAACAGATTCTGTTGTAGGAAGACGAATTGTGTCAGTTCTGCCTTCCGCAAATTTTCTCAAAGTTCCAGTCTCATAAGTTGGTGGATGAATTTTGTGTAGTCGATAATGTGCAATTTGTAAGGCTAATTGAATCCAAGAATCTGGAGAGAGCTGCGAGCGTTTAGGAACATTTTTGCCATAAGCATTGAAGGCTAAGGACTTGACTTCAAGGTTTTGTACAACTCTAAAAAAATTTTTTTAATTTTAAGAATGGTTTAGAATAATTAAAAAATGGAATAGCAACAAGATAGGAGATAAGGAAAGAGTGTTGTTATAATTTAAAAGAGTTTCAAAATTCTCAAAAAAAATTTTTTGATAGTTAAGACTCAGGAAGGGTTGTCGGTTTCACCAAATTCTTCGGTTAACCGAAACCGATCCGACAAACCGAAGCGAAAATCTTCGGGTTTTCGGTTCGGGTTGAAACTGACAACCCTGCTCAAGATAAATAATCTCGAAAAAAATATCCCAAGATTATTATTTCGTGCCTTACTTTCAACACCATTGGGCAAAAAAGAAACAACTTAAAAATTACCCAATAAAGCTTAACAGTCTAGAACCACAAAAATTAAAACCTTTCTAATTTCTCTTCTGCTCTTCCTATTTCTACAGCATCCTTCAATTCTAATTTAAACTTTATATGTTGAGGAGGTAATAGAGGTTGGCCAGAGTCTAATTCGAAATTGTTGGCATCTCTAAAAATTCAAAAAAAATTTCATTTTTTCTCCAATTTTCAGACAAAAACCCTTACATTTGATCACAAATAAAATCTAAAAGGCGAGCAAGTGGAGGTCCCTCTGCTGGTGTGTGTTCATAAGTTATACCAGCATAACCATTCTCGTTAACATAAAACTAAACAAAAATTCAGAAATTTTTTTAATTTCAAAGAAAACCTGCAACGTTTTATCAAACCAACGATTTCTTGAATTTTTGTTAGCTCCACCTCCGTGTAGTGCCATTGACATATTCTCGTCCTGAGCATTCTTAAGTTTTTCATTTTCATATGGTTTATCTGATTCGTCTAGGCACATGATGAAAAGAGAGTCTTCCATAATTTTAATACTTTCAGGATTGTTTTCTAAAAATATTTAAATTAGAGCCAAAATTTTCGTAACCGTACCGCAGAACAGTACGAAATAATGAAAAATACCGTCGGTAGTACGGTACCGACTGGGCTGTCGAACTGGGTCTGGACCAAAGCCCGGGGTTTTCCTGTACCCAGAGTCCAGGCCAAGGCATTTTTTGACCTTGCTGGGGGTTTTCCTAGACTAAAAACCTAAGATTTGGCCCAGGTCAATAAATCGAACCCAGGACCCAATAACAAGCCCAGGATTTTCAAAACTCGCGATCTCTACTATCAAAGACCTTTTTTGGCATGGACATGGTTTTTTTAAACTACGTCCAAAAAGAAAGAACAAAAAAACAAGTTTAGAGTAAATTAAAATAAACTTTAAAAACCTTTAACCCTCGCATAAACTTCTGCCCATGTATCACGATCAGTACTAGACACAATATTTATCGCCTGAGTATTTGGAGAAAATACACTTCGCATAATTCGATCCAATTCCTTTTTTAGCTGGGTAATGCTCAGAATTCTACCAGCATCGTCACAAACAGAAACTTTAAAAATCTGAAAAAAAAAATTTTAAAAAGAAATTTTTTAGAAATTTTGAGAAATTTTTGAAAAATTCCAAAAAAAGTCCAAAGGAGCTAGAATTTCCCAAAATAAAATTGATGAAAATGTTAATCCCCAAAAATAGCCAAATATTTAAAAAATTTTAAATTCAAAAAATTCCCTAAGAAAAAAATTTCCAAAAAAAATTTTTTTTTCACCGCCAATATTTTTTTCCAAAATTTTTAAATTAAAAAAAAATTTAAAAAAACTAAACAAACATTTCCACGCCACATAACCAAAATATATTCAGCCCATATCTTTTGGTCTTTTCCATAGCGTATTTCATCTTTTCTTAATTTGGGTATTCTTGTAGTTCCAAATAAAAGTTTGTATTGTTCCATGTCAAATAAAACGTGACCGTGTCCTTTATCTGGAGCCAAATCGTTTCTTAAAAAAGGTGGGTAATAGTGTCATTTTCAGGTCCCTTTTTTCATCCCAAAATTTTTCTTATATATGTACAAAATGGTCAGACTTTTTCATTACTTCCACCCCAACAATGGCGCACACCCAATGTTAGCCCCTCGAAACTGACACTTTGATACACCCTTGCATCCCAATTTGTCTTTCTATATTTTGCTTACAAACAATCAAAATTCAGATCTTATTTGCGAAAGAACTGAATAAAAAATAACCCTTTTGATTGTTTGTAGGCAAAATATAGAAACGGCAATTGGGATGGAAGAAAGGAAAAAGTCTGACCATTATGTACATATCAGGAAACTTGGGGAGGAAAAATCAGGATCTAGCCGACATAAAAATTAAATTCACGATTTCCGGAAATAGAGATCCCGACCAAAAAACCGACGGGAATTCCTGTTTTTCGGGGATCGAGTCGGTGTGAAAAAAATTGAGGAGGAAAAAAGGTAGACCAGGAAATGACAATTAAAAAAGGTTTATAAAATAATTTTAAAAATAAAATTAACGTCAAAATTTTGTGATGAAACAAAAGTGCCGATTGAATAATTTTTGCAGCCAAGTCAATCACCTCGTCTCTTCCAGAAACAGAATATGGAAAAGTAACGCCAGGACTGGTAATGACGGGAAGTGGTGTTCTAGCTGATAAGTAGGCAATATCTAACCACCAAGGAGTTAACTTTAAAAGAAAAAATTTGTTTAATTTTGACATTTTAACCCCTCCATCCCGAATTTAAAATTTACTCAATTAATTATAAAAATTTGAATCTCAAGCAAAACTCTAGAATAACTAAAGCTAGAATGATATGGGTAAGAAGGTATGTGCTCCACCCATTTTGCGATTTTCATCATGTGAAGTCTAGTGATCGAAGTAAGAAAAGCCCGTGCCTTTTTATGGACTCTGGGTACAATAAAAACACAGGCCTTGGTCCAGACGCTCGATCACTACTGAAGACACATTTTTTAAGAAAATAGCAGCGTCTTTCAACGCTTGCTTGTTGCTATAGTCTTATAAACCCAAAAATAATTTTTTCATTTAAAAACAATCTAAACAAACCCAATTATCCAGTTTTTGAGCTCTTCTCTCCAGCATTTTTTGCAACTGTTTTGCTTCGATGCTTTCCTTAAACTCATTAGCAACCTACAAAATTTCTAAATTAAATTTTAAATTAAACAAACCTTTAAAGTCTCTCCATAATCTTCAGGTCCAAGTATCGGCTTACAAAATTTCAAAAATTTTTCGATTGTGTGCTCCAACTGGGGAACTGGCAATTTTGGTAAATTGTTGGTTGCCGTTGTTTCTGGCGTAGCTGCATTATTTAATTTGATTTTTGGAGTGTTCGGATCAACTAGAGAAAAGAAAAAGCGGTTGACGCCACTTCGGCTGACGCCCCCTTTCGTTTATGTTCTATTTTTTTTCATTTTCTATCAAATTTTCTATGAAATTTTCTTATATACATTCGAAAGAGCTCTTCAAGCAGAGTCGAACGGCACTAAAATCATCAAAATCTGACTTACATCATTGGACAGAACGGAAACGGACAGCTCTTTCGAATGAAATATAAATTATTATATGTCTAGCAAAAAGACTCAAAATGGTCAGGGAAATATAAAAAGGATGTGGCAGCCAGAATTACCGAAAAATCTGTCAAAAAATTTAAAAAATTTTTAAAAATCAAAAAAAAACTTCTCATCCTCTCAAAAGTTCGCAGCGTAGAGCGAGGCACGAGTTTGAAATTATAGGAAGATGATAATACTTTTTTGTATAATTGGCTAATGGTCATTCTAAAAATTTTTAAAATTAAAAAAAAATAAAAAATAGGACAGAAATTAAAAAAAAACCAGCTGTTCGACTTTTTTTGGAAAATTTCTGAAAATTTTGAAACGACCCGGTTTGTCGCAATCATTTTAATGGACTTTTTGGTGCTTGAATTATTCGCTATTTTTACTGTTAATAGAGAGAAAATAGATTGAAAGGATATTTTTTTTTAATATTTTTATAGATAAGTAAACTAAATCACTACTGCTTGTCTCACTGATCAGCAATGTCTCGAATTGATAAAAAATTTGGGTTTCGGGTCGGGTTCGTGTCAAGAAAAAGACACCCATCTAAAAGAGAGGGCAAGGCCATGAGGGGAAGACGAGGGCCGAAGGCCCGAAGTGCTCTACGTGGAAGGATGAGTCCAATCGAGGGAAAATGAGGGGAAGACGAGGGCCAAAGGCCCGAAGTGCTCTACGTGGAAGGATGAGTCCAATCGAGGGAAAATGAGGGGAAGACATGGCCGAAGGCCCGAAGTGACTCTAAGTGGAAGGATGAGTCCCAATGAAGGCTAATCTTTTGTTCCAGGCATAAAAAATCGCTAGCGGCGCGCGAAGCGCGCCCCCAAAGCCGTTAGGCTTTCCAACGGGCAGAGAAAAATTTAACCGCCTCCCAAAATTTTACCGCCATTCAGCTATCCGCCGCCATCAGTGGTAAACCCATCGCTAGTTTTTTTTAATATTTTTATAGATAAGTAAACTAAATCACTACTGCTTGTCTCACTGATCAGCAATGTCTCGAATTGATAAAAAATTTGGGTTTCGGGTCGGGTTCGTGTCAAGAAAAGTCCGGGTTTCATGTAACCCGTAACATCTCTGTCCCTGAAAACACGCTACTTCCAAATACACCGGTTAAATCCCAGGGGCAAATCGTTTAGAAAGCACACCAAAAATATTTTTTTAAATTTTTTATTCAAATAAAAAATTTTCTAGCCAATAACAATAATTTATCCAAATAAAATAAATTTTCAATTTCGAAAATTGGGTCGGCTAGACTCTTGGTCAATAACAATTAGAGGGCGGTAAGATCGAAGTCCCTGGATCCCGAACGGGATTTTTTATAAAAAATTTTTGCGGGGCATGATCCCGCGGGATCGCGTAAATCACGTAAAACCCCCGTGCATCGCGTAAAACACGGGATTTCCGGAAAGGATCCCGTAAAATCCCTCCTGTCCCGTGCCGACCTCTAATAACTATATTGGTGTGCGGAATATCGGGAGACATATCGGGATTGGTGTGACAAAAATAATTTCTTGCGTGTTTATGTCTGTTCTAAAACATAAAAACACTATTCCTCAATAACAATATACTATCCAAGGTCCAGTGGTCGTAGGTCCCGAAATCAGTAGGATAACTGTTTATACATTGAAATATCCCGATATGTCCGTCCCGATATGTCCGCGTGCCACTATATTTAATCTAATTAATCTACAATTAAAAAATAATTTTTAAAATATAATTTAAGCTAGTCTAAATCCCATCCCAAAATTTAATTTTCTTGAATTTTCCCATCATTAATATCAATCAAGAATAGAAGCAATCATCCCAAAAAATTAATTCCCTCCTCTTTTTCGACGAATAGATTTAGCAATTGTTTCAAGGAAAAATTTTTTTCTTGATTCATTAATGCTTAAAATATTTTCTCTCTGCTCTTCTGCCTTGTTTTGATGGTATTTGTTGGGACTAAAAGATTAATTTTAATTTTTCATTTAATTTTCAAAACTAAACTGATTCAAAATATCTCGGATGGAGTGAAACAAAGAACGTCCAAAATTTTCATAATTTCTATAAACATAATCCACTTTAATATAAATTCCAATCCCCAACTGTTCAACAATGGAGGCATTGTAGAATTGATCACCTCCGTCCGGAATACAAATTATAGGAACTCCGGCATACATTGCCTAAAGAAAAAAGTTTTTTTTTGTAACTTTACGTGTTACACTTTTATTTAATACTAGAGACAATAAGAGAGATTAAATCTGAAAAGTATTTTTAGTAGAGAGCGAGCTGGATCTGGATCCAGACCTTGATTTTTACTGGATCCAGAGTCCATATCAAGGCATTTTTCAGAGTCCATATCAATTCGAATTCAGAGTCCATATCTTGATTTTCCTTGACTCAAGGTCAAGAATTTGGTTAAGATACCCAACTGAAATCAAGGTCAAGGATCAAGGTTTTTCAAAAATCTTGCTCTCTAATTTTTATCCTTTTATCAGTTAATCTCACATTGTTATTCCCTTTGAGCCGTAAATTGTAATGGGAGTTATCTTAAATAAAAGGCAATAGGGGGATCCATCCACCTCTATAAAAACAGAAGACGGAGAACCTATTTATTTAGGCAATTCCTTATTTAGTTTCCAACCAATGCCTTAAATTGAGGTTATCCGTTATTGGGTTATCTAATTGGGATATCCTGATATTTTCTTGATAGAGGTATGTCTCAAACTATACCTCATTTAAACTATTCTGTCCACAATGGCTAACAAGCAATTTTGTGTTTGCTTTAGCCAATATTTCTTGTTGTGGTAAAAATTTTTCTTTTGGGTAAATTTCAATATTATTATAAGACACTTTGGTTGTTCGTATGCGAACTTTAAAGGTACATTGTGAGAAACGTTCAAACACATAAAACATTGTCTCAATATATAGTTGGTCTCTTCTAAAAGGTACAATAGCCGTTCCAAATGTGACGAGAACAACACATGAGCTCTTAAAATATAAAGATACAAAGGATGTACCATTATAACCTAAGGGTTTGGCATGTATTTTAACAAAAACACTGACCCAGACCCCGAAGGCTCTACTCCAACAAACCGATCCCCGGCGACCACCCCCGAGGAGGCAAAACCTCGACCCGAACCCCGAAGGACATACCCCGGCGAACTCAAATCCCCGACACTCCCGCCCCCGAATGAGTGTCAAAGAGTGCTACCATACTTTTAACAAAAGTTGGCAGGTATTGGGATTCTGAATAAGATTGGAAAACTCATATAAATATATCCATATTTTAGTTGATCCCTCTAACTCTAAAAATTAATTTTAAAAAATTTTTCTTTATTACCTCATCTTTATCTATTATTTTAGGTTTTGTTAAAATTCCTTTGCCTTCAACAACAATACCACCAATATAACCAACTTTCTCGTGATCGGGATAATTTTCAAAATTTCCGAGAGGATGTTGATTTATAAAATGATATTTAATATTTTTAAATAAAACATCCAAAGTTGAAGGCAAGTTAAAATTTCTTTGCCCCCAAAATATTTTTTGAAAATATCCAGTAGAATATTCAAATAATTCTTTTATTTCTTTATTTTGATCACTATGTTTTGTCATATTTTCAAAAACTCTATGACTTTTTATTCGCCACATACCGTCTATTTTTATCCAATCGTTTGGTTCGGGGAAATAGAATTCTTAAAAAAATATTTTTTAAATTTAAAAATACAAGTGAGTCTCGTCTATAGATATCCCCTTTTGGGTGAAAATTTTTATCTCATAATGAGGAGTATATTGAATACAGGTCATAGTTAAAGGGTAAAGCAGCTGGGCTATAGCTAGTTCTCTCCTTCAGCTAGGCAAAAGGTTATTCGGCGGCTGGGAGCGAACCAGCATCCCCCTTATTTTTTACTTCGTAATCAGGTACGAGTACGAATTTTAGGTAGGAGCTTCCAAACACTGCTCACAAAAACTTTTGTTACAGGAAGAAAGAACCCAAGATTTAACATCTTTATAGAGGATTAGCGGATCCTGCGAGATCCCCTGATATCCTGACTTTTCTCGGATCTTAATCACAAGTTACAGCCCTAAATTTTAAATTTTTAAAAATATAACCAGGAATATAGCCAGGAAGATCTCTAACAACATTAATATTCAGAAACTGTAGATATGATGGAAGTAAAATCGAAGCAGAAACATTAAAAGTATTTTTAATGTTTAATGCTTCAAATAAAGCAAAAGCTCCAGCCATAACGTTAAACTCTGCTATTCCAATATCATATCCTTGTTGATACAGATCAGTAAAAGTTTTATGGTCTTTGATTACCTCTAAATTTTAAAAATTAGAAAATTAGAAAAATCTTTTCAAGGCGAGTATCAGCGTTCTCCATGTCATAAAATTCAAACGTTTCCCTGACGATTCCAGGTTTTCGAAGGTGTTCAGGTTCCTGTAACCGGTTTCTGGAACTGGGAAAATCTTGGTGATTATCCCTACAAAATTCTGAAATTGTTTTTTTAAAAGAAGGGAGAGAGAGAGTAAAGGAGAAGGAAGAGTGAGAGAGAGGAAGAAGAGAGAGAGGAAGATTATTAAAAGAGAAGATCACCTCGTTAGCTCAGTCAGCCAGGTAGATTTCTGCCTGAGGCCTTACCTCTCACTTACTGAATTTCAGGTCTCTCAAAGCGTTTACTCACTAGAGATCGGATCAAGACGAGATCTTGATCAAAAATCACGGTTATCTCCATCTCGATTCCCAGTTAGCACGCTAATACTCACCACTTACTTTTACGGTTTACAAGGATATTTTAAAAAAATATTTCAAAACAATTTTCACAAATTTTTCCCTACCTTCATAAATTCCGACAACAAAATAATCTTTTGTTCCTTTAAAATCACCAAAAGGATCTCTGCTATTGTTATCCAATTTCCATTTATTTATTGGGATATAAGTAATTTCAAAATTAAATTCGAAATCTTTAGATTCCAAAGGTTGCCCTCCATCTCTCATATAAACATGCATATTCTTTTAAATAAAATAAAAGGATTTACTAAAATAAAAAGGAGGAAAATCCAACTTGGAAGGAGTTCAATCTAATATTATGCCCACAAATGCCCACATAGTCTTATGCCCCCATGTTTTGCGGACAAAAAAGATAAGGGGAAAGAGCAGTGTTTAGAACGGTACAGTAATACTGCACGATTAATAATACCGATCCGTATATCTCGGTATTACCGTTACCGAAAATAACCATTTGCCGAACACTTAAAATGAGTTAAGTTGTGAGGGGAAATGGAGAGGAGATATCTTATTTGATTTAGCGAAAAATCCCGGAGAGTTATGGCTGAACAAAATAATTTTTTGCTCCTTTATCAACATCCATATTTGTGCTAGCCATAGTAACTCTACGAAAATCCCTACCACATTGTATTTCTCCGACAATATCTGTGCCAGCCATAACTAAAAAATTATCCTTTTAGTTATATTAAAATATATTAAAGTTAACTCTCGTTATAAGCGTATCAGAACAGACCAGAGGTGGGTCGGAACAGTCAGAGGTGTCGGAAATCGAAACTGGCTCAAAAAATCGGAACTGGCTCAAAAGTCGGAAATCGGAAATTAAAATTTTTTCGGAAATCGGAAGGAAAAAAACGTCGGAAGTCGGAAATCAGAATCCCGACCTGAAATCTCGTTATTGGCCAACTCTCGCGTAAGACGCTGCTAAGTGGCTATGTGACCAAACTTTTAACGAGATTCAGTTTTTAAATATTAAATTGTATTTACATTAAATTGTACGTGCGAGTAGTAATAATTATCGCAAATGTACAAAACACTTTTAGTTTTTCCATTTTTCGTTGAACTTTCCCCTACTTTTTGTTTCCCTTTACGCCGACTAGAACTCTCTTCATAGCCACTTCCTTCGAAATCTTCAACTTCTCTTCCTCTTGCCTTTCCGATTATTCTTCCATCTCTTCCTAGACTTCCTCCTCTTTCTCTCAATCGTTCTATTCCTTCTCCTCTTTCTAAACTTCTTGATCGTCTTTGTACTCCTCCTCCTATTTCTTCAAATATTTCTTCCATCCTCTTCATTTGTTCCTCTCTTCTTCCTCCTCCTTCCATTCCGATTGGTATTTGTCTTCTTCCTTCACTTCTTCCCTCACTTCTTCCTTCACTTCTTCCCTCACTTCTTCCCTCACTTCTTCCTTCACTTCTTCCCTCACCTCTTCCCTCAATTCTTCCCTCTCTTCTTCCTTCACCTCTTCCCTCACTTCTTCCTTCATTTCCTTCCTCTTCTTCACTACTTTCTTCACCCTTTCCTATACAGCTACAATTTGCACTTATTTTTGCGCCCCTTTTAAAGCGACCCCCTTTTACAAGTACCTCCCATTTATCAGTAGCAGAACAGTTACACTCCTTTTCCCCGTTTATTAAATTAATTTCAATAAAAATTAAAACAAATAAAATACAAAATAAAAATTTAAACATTTTAAAAATTTAATTTTTTAAAAATAATTAATTTTACAAGGAAAATTAGCCGACTGATAGACTTTAATAAAGGACCTTTTTTGGCCATATACACTTACCTCCTCTTAATTTTTTAATTTATTTTAAGACAAAATTTTTATTTTTATCTTGCCGACTCTTTCATATTTTTAAAATTTTGTCAATAATTTTTATGATTTTTTTTATATTTTTTTAAAAACTATGTTTTAATTCTCTAAGTGCATCTCCTTTTCTCGATTTCCGACATTCAATCATCGATAATTTTTTAAGGGCGTCTAGAAAAGAGTGAGAGATACTTTTTTAATTTTTTGGATAGTTTATAGAAATGGAAATTCAAAAAAAATTTTCTGGTTGAAATTTTCAAGTCCTCTCGATCTTTTATTTTATTATTGAGAGGAGCGCTCGTACAAAAATTCTTACAACACGTACAACTACGTGTTCAACTTGGTAGTTAGTTTTGATACTGCGAGGGTCTTGAGCGATGTTTAGATTTTGTTCTAGGAATTGTAGATCCGCGTCTTTAAAGCTTTTTTAGATGCGGTTTTTAGTTGAAGATTTAAGATTATTGTGTGTTAGTTAGGTTGTTGGTGCACAAGCATGAAATCCAAAATGTTGGGTATTTAGTTGGTTTCAACGACGAACGTGTGATGTATTTTTATCTTACAACCTCTAGGAAGATTCCTTTTGTCTTACAACCAGTGCTGGATATTTGCCATTTGTTGGCTCCGGCCCTGAGCTTTCAAACTCCTGGCTCCGGGCTTTTAAAATCTTAACTCCAGAACCATACCCAGCACTGCTTACAACCTCAATATTTATGTATACCCATATTTATATCCATATATGTATCATCTGGTTTTTAGAAAAATTGTATTATTACCTCAACTATAAAATCCCTTAAAATATAAAAAAACTTTTAAAAAAACCTTCGATTAGCTTAAAGTCTTTCCCCTATTTTTCCTTTATATATCTCCCATTCATCTCCAAAATACCTCCTCATCCCTTGGGAGTCGTTCATAATCGCCGCTAGTTTTTTTTCTTCCCCCACTTTCAGGCTTACTTTTATTTCCAAAAAATATTTCAAATATTTATTGGGTTTTTAAAAATATTTTTTTTATTTTTTTAAAAATTGGAGGACTATTTTTGTTTTTGTTTAAGTTACTCTTCTCTCAAGGGTCATTATTATTAATTTTCTCCTCATTAAACATTGCATGCTTTATTAAAATTATTTTTAAAATAAAGTTGAAAATGTAGTCTTTTTATTGTTAAAATTTTATTTTTACTTGAAAACAAGGCTGTTTTTTTTGAAAAATATATCGACTTGTATAAGCCCCGGAAACTAAATTTTTTGGAAATTATGAGGAAAAACAGTCGCAGAATCATGAATTTTTGGTGAAAAAAATTTATTTTTCATGGACTTGGGATTTTACTAATTTTTAGGAAGTTGATTGATGAACGCGCAGAAACAAGAATTTTTGATGAAAAAATTATTTTTCGTGAAATTGGGATTATTATTAATAATCCCAATTATTAGCAAGCACTAGACTGGCTCAAGAAATTCTAATTTTGCTTAGTGATGTTCGGGAGGTAAAAAAGCCGAAAGTCGAAACCGAGACCAAAAATCAACCACGAGACCGAGAGCTCTCTTATCGAGACCGGGAATCAACCACGAGACTTAGAGCTCAAAAAACCCGGGAAATTTCCCTACTCGGGAACCGAAACCGAGAGTCTCGAACATCACTAGACAAGCTCAAAAATTCAAGTTTTACTATTTTTAAGGCTTTAAAAAATAATTCCTGAAAAAAAATATTTAAAATGTCTCTAATCGTCCCACAACAAGAATCTGTTGCTCCTCCTATTCTGCTTCCTTTTCAAGGAGGTATGGGTCGACAAAATTTTATGAGCCGTATAAGAATGCACAACTTACAACTCCCAACTACAGAAAATTCAAATACAGGAGGGAATGTAAGTTTATTTTCTAAAAAAGTTTTCAAGTTCAAACTTAAAAAGTTTGCAACTTTTAAGTTTAAACTTAAAATTTATCGTCGTAAAAATATTAGCAAGTTAACATTTTTGGATATTAATTATTTTAAAAAAATATTTTCTCAAAAAAATCTCCCTCAAAAATATTTACACTACATATTATTGCGTGACTATTTCTTGAGTGCTTTTTCTTTCATAATTTTTTACTTTATTCAGAAATTTTTTTATGTTAAGGCCAAAAGTTTAATTACAGCTTATTTTCTTTTTATGCCCTAAGCTCTATATAAAGGGATAAGGCTTTTAAATGGAGGTTCCTTATATGGGGGTTTACATATGAGGGTTTTATGGGGGGTTGCCTATAAATCTAAATTACTATATTTAGTTATAATCCCAAAATTTATTACCTCCCCCCTCCCTCTTTCAAATCCTCTTCTCTCATTTTTGCTTGATTTCCCTCTACCTTAATCCCCTTTCCTCCAATCCTCATTTTCTTTTAGAGTCAGTTGCTTATTTATTTTCTATCCACAATCTCAATCGGTCAGACCACAAAAACCCTTTTATCATCTTTGTTTTATGACAACAACAAAATATTTATTCACTCAAATTCTCTTTTTTCCATTTTATAAAACTTTAATAAAGCAATAAATAAAAACTGCTTTTTATTTTCATGCTTTAAAAGCTAATGGACCATAAATATCTTAAAATATACCTTATTTCTTTACTTTTTTTATTGCTATGTCCGAGGGTTTCTCCAAGACTTAATACTTAATCCCGAGTAGAAATACAATGTAAGTGAGGGTGGGATTGGGCTTGATCAGCGAAGGATTAAGACAAGGACTAACTTCAAGGACTAACCAGACTAGTTGATCAACTAGGCTAGAGTTGACACTGGTCTTTATAGACTTACAAGAACAAAAATAAATTGGATATCGTATAGAATTAAGGCCTTAGAGACAGGATTACAAGGGTTGGGGGTTTCGAGTCGGCCGGCCCGTTCGAGTCATTTCTTTCCAGGCCCGGGCCGGATCGGGCCGCGACCGAGTCTTTTTCGGGCCAAATTCGATGCCCGACTCTATCTTTCGGACCGGGCCGACCGCGCCCCCAACCCTAAAAATTACAAGAGAAATAATAAATTTTAAGCTTAAAAGATCTAAAAGGCTTTAAAGGTCCATTGAATGACACTTGCGAATATTTTTTAAAATTAATCTCTGGAATAGCTTCTCATATTTTAAATAATGAGAACTTCCCGTCAACCAATAGCTATATTAGACCCTCAATGTTCCTCCTCCACATCTCCCCTATCAGAACAACAACAGCAACAAGAACAACTTCCTCCCCCAGCCTTAATTATTGGAGGGAGACAGCAACATACAATGAGGCATCGAATATCCTTCGATCCAAATATTCAGGCAAATTATAAGAAAAAAATTTTTTCCCTTCCATTTTTAATTAAAAACTGTTTAGAAAAACAGTTGTTATTTTAAGCTTAATCCATCGATTAAATCAAAAACAAGCTAAAATCAGTTTTCTTCCAAAAAAATATTTTTTCCTTTTATTTTTTATATAAATTCTTCCCCAAATTTTCTTCCAAAAAATTACTAATATTATTTTATTTCCCTTTAAATTCCCTTTATTAATTCCACTAATTATACCGAGCCAATGAAATCATCCGGCAAAAATTCCCCACCCCCAACACCACTTTCTGTCTCCTCTGACCACTCCTCACCCCTAATTTCTTATCAATTTCGTTGGCCAACAAGAAAATCACAACGACGGCGACGGAGACAAATTATGGAACCAAACTTTGGTTCAAGTTGTGAGGAAGACAGGGGTTCGAGAAGAAATCCGAGAAACACAAGGAATCCCCCACAACCTAAACAAACTCAGCCTCAACCAAAGCATCAACGGAAAATTTCAAAACAAGTCGTTTTCCGTCCCGGTTTTCGCCCAGGAACTCCTCCACCCTCTGTGCCGATACGTGCACAGGCGCTTAGTTATGATCCTAATCGTCTTGCACCTCCAAGTGCTTATGAAATTGGATTGACTCAATGGGAAGCTCCTCCACATAAACGAGTTTGTAAGATAGGATCAAGTAAATTGGGAATTTTGAACTTTGTATGGCTCTTTTTTATTATCTCTCCAAAACTATGGCGATAGGTATCCAGCTCTGCGTATTAGAACCTAAGGTACCATAACTCTGTGTGAGTAGATTATTCCCATAAGATTTTAACGGATATGTGAACCTATTGAAAATAGTAGTGGTACACACCAGGATTGATGTTCGAAACCCTAAACCCGGTTTTTGTACCCGAAACCCGTCCCTGAAGATTTTTTGTACCAGCCGCAACACTGGTACACACACCCAACGTTTGTTTAGGTTCTAATTACGGAAGCTGGTGATTTATGGCATATGTATACTTACGACATAGATCATAGAACATTAGGTTCTAACAACGCAGAGCTGGGTATAACATAGATTTGGGGATAAAATAAAAAGGGGTCTTACAAAGTTCAAAATTTCCCGTAAAATTTGTCCTAGAAATAAAAATATAACACACAAATCTATTTTTACCCCAATCTTTTAATCGTTCATTAGCTAGCGCATTTATTTTTTTCCCCCGTTTTAGTATTTTTATTTATGCTCGAAATAGCCTTAAAGCTTTAATTTAAGCATTTAATTCTACCACTGCTTTCCTTTTGCTAGTTAATTCCTTTCATTTTTTTGGTTAAAAGGTTAAAGCATCCTACGGGAATTCTTTAAAATAAAATATTGAATATAAATCTTATTTTTTTATTTTTACAAATTTATGCCAAGCTTTTCTTTCCCTAAAAATTAATCTTATTCTATTTTTTGTTTTATCCCTTCTGTTATAAATGGTATATTCTTTTCTTGTTCTTAAACTCAAATTGAAACTTAAAATTAAACCTAGGTGGCCATTTCCAAATCACCAAAGGGGGACATGGCCTCTCAAAAAATGAGCAAAAAAGGGGCATTATTTTTAACACCTACATAAAAATAATTATAATTTGAAGTAAAATTCTTTAATTTTCATATTTTTGACTAGAGTTTTAATTGAACTAGTTTTAACTCAACACCGCGGTGATGGTGGATTTTGGGATCTATCTCTTTTATCCCTCTATTTCAGAGCCGTAGGCAAAAATTTAAAGAATTTTGGGGGAACCTTTTCAGAAAACATCAAAAAAGTAACGAGAAGGCCAAAAAACGGGCAAATGCCTCCCAAATCAGGTTGAAGGGCCACCCTGATCCATTATCAAAAATTTCAAATAAAATAAAACCAAAAACATTCCTTTTAGGATACGGTCGAGAAAATACCAATACGTGCACGTTCACAAAGTTGGTTGATTCGTACTAGGCATTTGCTTGATGACGAAAAGGTGTGAGTTCACCATACAGGCTCATAATCACGTTTACAATTTCTAGTTAAATCGACAAGTACCAATCATATCTAAATGCCTTTATGTGCTTTCTGTTCTACTCCTTGTTATTACCTTCCCTTTCTGTATTCCGTTTTGTCTACGTGTTTCTAAGTAATTTTCTTCCCCAAAAAATCCCCGTAAAAATTAAAATTATTTTCCCTAGAGAATATGAAAGAGCTGTTGTGTTTCGATTGGGAAGGTATTAAAAAATTACTTGAAAAATAAATTTAATAATTCAAGGCTTATTAAACGTGGAACGAAAGGACCAGGGGTAATACTAAATTGTTTAATCTGATATTTGATCTTATAAATTTAGATGTTTTTTATTATGCCATGCATTGACACGTATAGAATGGTATGTAGTCTATTTTTAAGTGTAAACTTGAAACTGGTATTGGATTAAGTCCAAGCTTAAGAAAGAAATTAGGTTTTAAATAAGATTATTAACGACAGTTTTCTTAATATCGAGGCTCAAACAAATAGAAATAAAGCACGGGGAAAAATAAACCGGTCGTGAACCCACAGTTTTAAAGTTCAAATTTATGTTAAGTTAAATCTTTAAAGAAGAAACAAGTCTTTAAAATCTTACAAGAGGACCTTTCGAACTGTGAGTAAAGAAATTTTTGAAATAAAAATTATACCATCATGCAGAGCATGGTCGATAACCTCAGACCTCTCTCTCCCCCCACCCCCAATCGACAAAACTTAAATTAAACTTTAATAAAAACCAGTTCAATCTAGGTAGATTTACGAGTTCTTTCCTTCGATGTTCCACCACAAGAAATTCTTTCAAGAGATTCAGTTACTGTATCAGTAGAGGCTGTTATATACTTTCGTATTTCAAATCCAGTTATTTCCGTTACAAAGTTTGAATTTTTTTTTGAAAATTTAGACATTAAATAAGCTTTTTAGTGTAAATGATGCCCAATTTAGCACAAAATTGTTGGCACAAACGTGAGCTTTTTCTTAGTCTTTTTTACAGTCAAATCTTCCCTCTAGAACTCTTCGGAATGTTTTAGGCACCAAAACTCTCAGTGAAATATTAATGGAAAGGGATATAATATCAAATGTATGACCTTGGAATTTTTAAATTAAATTAACAATTTTAGATAACAGAAAAGGTGCTTGATGATGGAACTGATCCTTGGGGTTTTTTTGAAAAAATTGAGAAATAAAATATACTTTGTAGGTGTAAAAGTGGAAAGGGTAGAGATTAAAGACATTCGACTTCCTCAACAATTAATGAAGGTACTTATATATTTTGTGTTTAAAATTTAAAACATATACCGTATATGGTATAAAAATAATGGTTAAAAAATTTATAGTCAATGGCTGCAGAGGCAGAAGCAGCTCGCGATGCACGTGCTAAAATTATAGCTGCAGATGGTGAGCGAAGTGCAAGCCGGTAAAACTTTTTTTTAATTCTCTTGAACACCAAATTAAAAAATCTTTTTAAAGACAATTAGTCCAAGCGGCAGATATTGTTTGTGGCAATAAGGTTTCTCTTCACTTGCGATACCTACAAACGCTAATCAGAATTTCTTCTCAACATAACCATACTTACGTAAAACTTAACTTTAAAATCGACTAAAAATCCTCTAAAAACTAAGATCTTTAAATAGAAATTTTATTATTTTTAAATTAACATACATATAAATTATGCCATTTTTAGGTAGTACCAATTCCACTGGAATTTATGAAAAGAATAATGGAGAAAATAAAGAATAGAGGAAGAAAACAGGGAAAGTGAAGAAGAAGAAGAAAAAAGGAATTTTTACGAAAAAATTATTTTGGGAAAATTTCAAAGACAGTGAAATTTTTTTAATTTTTTGGTTCTGGTCTAGTTCGTGAGTCCATCAAAAATTTATAAGTCAAATGAAGCTTCTTTACACGTCTAATAAAAATTCATATTCATAGGACTCATAACCTATTATGTAAAACAGAGTTGTTTCGAAACAAAAAATCGAAATTGTTCAAAAATATCTATCGAAAATATTTTTCAAATTTTCAAAATCGAAAGGAAAAATAATCTCAAAATCGAAATTTCGAAACAACTCTGACCTAGACCAGAGCCAAAATTTTTTTTTTGTTTTTTAGACATTCAGCTCTAATATTTAAGAAAAAGAAATTCGATTAAAAAATAAATAAATACAATAAATATTAGAACAAATAAATACAACAATTAGATTGAAGAGTTGAATAAAAATAAGGGGTTATGGACTACTAATTTATATAGGAAATTTTGAAAAAATGCCTTCCCACGGAGAAAAAAAAATCCTTAAAAAATCAATTTTCCTGTCAAAAAAATTTTTTAAATTTTTTCAGGTCTCGGAAAATTTTGTGAGCCCTCCCCTAATCCCTTTAAAAATAAAAACAAGTGAATCAAAAAAAGTTAAAAAGTTTTACGCATTTTCTCCTTGTGAAGCTTCTGTTGTTAATTGTTGAGATGTTCCCGGTGCACAAACATCCATTAATGAAAAATTGAGTGATAAAAGTGATGGAATTGTTCGACAATCTCGCCTCATTTCAAGCTGTTAAAATTTAAAAACATGAAAAAAAATTTTTTTAGAAAATTATAAAAAATTATACGTGGCCAAAAAAAGATTTTTTAGGTGAGCTAATAAAAAATTTATTTATTCCCAAAATTATTCTTATAAAAATATTTCTCCGAGAATTCCAAAAATTTCCTAAACCACTGGAAAATATTTCCCCAAAATTAACCTCATAAAATTAACACAAAATAAACTAACAATTTTCTGTACACGAGTAAATGCTTCCAGTGAAGAACTTCTAGAATCAATAATTTCTATTGATTTAAAATCGTATGGATGGAAGACGCGAATACATTTTAGGACTAAAAAGTAAATTTGAAAAAAATCAGAGAAATTTTTAAAATAACCCAAAATATTTGAGCCATCCCAGATGACGTCATCGAATCTTAAAATAAAATTTGTGATAAATTTACGCCAGTTATATATCAGTAAAAGTGGCATTAGAAGAGAGAAGTTTAAAGGTTCCTCTACCCCCCAAAAAGGATTTCTGAAAATTGAAAAATTGACCAAAAATTGTAAAAATTCCCATATATCTCCATGGGCCCCCTCCCCTCTAAAAAATAACTTTAAAAAAATTTCTAAAAAAGGACTCTCTAGCGTATAAAAAAATTTCTGAAAATTCAACTGATACTTACAACTGAAACTTACAACCCCCTATACCCCAAAAAATGTCTAAATTTGGAAAAGTACCCAAAAAGGACAGAGAATTTCCATAAATGACAGATATACTCTTCGGGCTCCAATTCCTACACTCTAAAAAAATGGTTATAAAAAAATCTCCGAAAAAGTTAGGATTCCCAGAGACAATAAAATATACTTTTTGTGAAAAGGAATATAAAAAATCAAGATTAATTTAAAAAACAAACATCCTTTTAAGCTCCAAAAAAGTCCTTTTAGCCTGTTCATCTTTAATAAAATAATCACTTTCCAAAACACTTTCAGTTCTTTCAATTTCATCAATTGTGTATAGAGAATTGTTGTGTTTTATTAAATTGCTAGATCGCCTTTTTTGCATTTTTTGTGAAGGGAAAATTTTTTCAATCTTAAAAATTAATTTAAAAAAGAAAAATTTAACAAGGAAAACCGTTAAAAGTCCACATTTTTTGACAAAATGTAATGTTGACTTTCCATTGTTTAAGTATTCCTCTAAAAGTAGAATTCCATTAGTTACATCATTTATTATCAATTCGCCAGAAAAATGAGAAGATTTGGTTGAACAACGAATAAAGTCACCAATTGAGAATGAATCTAAAAGGTAGAGAGGATTTAAAAAACATTTTAACAAAGAAAAAATGTTGGGGAAAATTCAACTAAAATTTCTTAGATTATCTTCTATAGAAAATTTAATAATTTTCCCCAATTCCCAACCAGAGCTTATACCCAAAATTCAAACTCGACTTTGGTACGATGTACGAGCAAAATTGAAATTTATAAGACCGTTCCCAGCACATATTTAAATCCACAACAATTTAGAATTCGGACACTTCTGCAACTCTACCCACCTTTTTAAAGACAAAATGGGGGAAGGATCAACCGTGTTTGAAAGCTCTTACCAAAATTCGTACTCGTGTACAAGGATAGAAATTCGGTCAAGTATTACATAGTAAAATTTAAAACTTCCAAACACCGAACATCACTTAAAAGAGAAATCAAAAGACCTCACGAGTGGAAATCTTGGATGTTAATTCGAGGGGAATCAATAAAGGGAAGAAATTTCGGGTAAATAACCCCATCCAGAAACTAAAAAAATATTAAAATTAAAAAACCGATTTGACACTGTACAGAAGTTGTAGGGCATACATCACATTTAACATCATTTAAAGATTCCGAATCAACTTGCGAATCGTTAGCGACATCATTTCCCTCGTTATTGAAATTTTTAGTTATTTGTTCCATTTATTTTGATTGATTACAAGTTTAAAATTTTTTTCCTGAAAAATTAAAAAAATCTGTTTAGATTTAGCTAAAAAAAATTTACTTGCAGTCTCTCCTATTGTTTTTCTCTATTCTAAAAAAAATTATTAAAAGTGTCAAAATGTACCCTTTCACAAAACTATTCAACTTTTTTCTTTCTAAAATATATTTTTAAATAAAAATAAATATGTATAATCCAAATAAGATTTAGAAAAAATTATTAAAATTTATTTAAAAAATTTTTTATTCAATAATTCAAAATAAAATTTTCTTTCAAAATAAAATACCTGAAAAATAACATTTTTGATAATACTTTGGAAATGGGAAAATGAAAGAAATTTTGGAGAGAAAAAAAAATAAAATTTTTTTAGCCTACGACCTTCCAAAATTCACAAAATTTTCGCCTGCAGCGCTAAAAATCAAAATTGGAGGCATTAAATAATTAATTTGACAAATTTGTGCCGCTACAAGGGATTAAAGCAGATGGTCAGAACTTGATTCATTTTGGTCATATTTTGTTTATTTTAGTGTCAATCGACTCAATTCGAAGAGCCCTTTCAAAAATGTGCCATAAAAACAAGAAAAATAGAAAGGAAAAAAGGGGTCAAACCAAAGTATTACCATATTTTTTTGGCAAAACGAGATCTCAAAAAAATATTCTATCACCTTTACTTAAAATATTTCAAAAAAAATTTATTCTTGACCCATATCCTTCATTTGAGCAAGTTTGGTTCTCAACTTTAAAAAAATTCTTTTATTTAAAAAATATTTAAAAAAAATACCGAATGATTAGACATCTTCAAATCCAATAATTTCTTGCGGCGAGCTTTCAAAATATTAATGGTTGTTTCACTAAAATTCAAAAGAAAATTTTTTGTTAGAAAAATTTAGAAGAAAAACTAACGTAAGTTCACTCTTAATTTCCGTAGTAATTTCTTTTTGATCAACCTTAGAAAGTTTAACGTCCAAATTTGCCAAAACTTCCTTCTTCTGTTTCGATTCCTCCGAAGCTAAAGCACCTAAAAAATTTTTTCAAAAATTTTAAAAATTTATTTTTTACATCCAGATTTCGCACCATCTATTTTTTGACGCAATTCCTGTTTAAATTTAGACATATCCCCATAGTGATCCTAAAAATTTTTCGAATTTTAATTACCTCTACATTTATTAAACTAACCTCATCAGAAATTCGCATACTTTTGAGAGTTTCAAAAATACGGTGAAGATGTTTGTTGTGTTCTGCCGACGTCTTGCGGAACTTGTCGACCTAAAAATCGGAAAAATTTCTGAATTTTCTGAAATTAATGAGTTTAGCAAAGGCTGACTAAAGATTGGACCGAGATGAGATCTCGAACAAAAATCCCAATTATCGAAATTTTTCGAGATATCCGATAGTACAACACTCTCGTTAGATCTCTAACTGACAGTACTCGCTTTGCCTCACTTACACCTATGTAGATGCTCTACCAGTGAGCTACCTGAGCAGCAGCTTTTGCTTTCTCTTTTCACCTATGAACAGTCAACCCCCTCTCCTAATCGTCTTAAATGCCGCTCATTCTTACTATCAGAAAATATTTTTAAAAAATCCATACCCTAACTCCCAATGCTTGATCTTCCTTCTCCGAATCATTTTTGAATCTTTAAATTAAATAAAAAATAAAATAATAAAATTCTTAATTAAAAACCCTTTAAGTTTTGCCTCACTATCTCCCAAAGAAACATTAAGCAATTTAATTTTTTCCGATAACATTTCATTCTCAGCCCTATCCTCAAGTAATTTTTTATATTCTTCCTCATAACGCTCCATTAATTTTGCATTATTAGCTTCTTTTGATCCAAGTTCCTCTGTCAAAGATGTAATTTCTATAATTAAAAATAAATGTATGAATATTTAATTTATTTAAGGATAAACTTACGCCTTTCAAGTTGAGATTTAAAATCCTCCTCCTGTGAAATATTTGATGAAGTTGTTGGTGACATTGTAAAAGTACTAAAGAAAATCGAATTTTAAAAATTAAATTTTGTCAAAAGTTTATTGTGGGTAGGGGACGATTCAGTATCGCCGATTCAGTATCGCCAATTCAGTATCGCCGATTCAGTATTGGCCGATTCAGTATCTGAGCTTTTTGGCCATAACTTTTTGCTCGATCAATATTGTAGGAATTATTCTATGATTTGATAGGTCTCGGGGTGCTGCATCTTTTTCATAATTGGACTGCCCTGATCTGATCACTCTACAAAAAGTTATCACTGATAAACGACGTCACAGGCATAAAAAATCGGTTTTCACGCTGTAACTTTTTTTGTGATCATCAGATCAGATCGGGCCAATTATGAAAAAGATGTCGAATCTCTAGACCTTTCGAATGATATGAGAATTATTCGAATCGGTCGAATATCAGGGAAGTTATGGCCATATACTGAATCGGCGGATACTGAATCGGCGATACTGAATCGTCCTTAACCGGTTTATTGTAAAAGTTCCTTTCACTCTCTAGTTTCTCTAATATTTTCCAGCAGTTCTTTAAAGTGGAGAATGTCAAAATGTCAACTTTATATAATCCCATTGGGCATTTTATCCGGCTGTCACGTTCTGAGTCTTTTAGTCAGCTTTTTATAAAAAAAAATTTTTATTTAGGCGAATATTTTTTTAAATTTTATTCATAAATGGTTCGTCGACGACTTCAAGAAGTACAGGATCTAAATAATGACAACAAAAATAATGCCTCAGACAAAACTAAAGAAGAACAAGTTCGAGAATTATTAGACGAAGAAAAACAACATGAAGGCCTTGCACAAGAATTGCTTAGATTGACTGGAAGTTTGAAACATAATTTTACAACTGCTGGTTCTGTGCTTAAAGAGGATAATGCGGTTATTTTAAATTGATTTTTTAAAATTTATTTGTTTCTTCTCCGTTATCCCTTCCAGAATTTTTTGCGGACTTTTTTCTTTTTTGCGGACACATTTATTTTTCTTCTTAAGAAATCTTGCCGAGTTTATGCTGAAGAAAATGATTGGCGAAAATGACGTTTTTGAAGAGGTTTTGTTCTCTTGGAGGAAATATTGGTCATTGAAATTATTTTTTCTTTCATATATTTCCTCTTTTAAAATGTGTCCGCAAAGGTTAAAAAAGTCCGCAAAAAATTCTGGTAGTGATACGGAAGTGTACCTTATATTTTTAATTTAAAGGCTCTCGATGTCATGCACAGAATTGCTTCAAGCAACAAAGAAAATTTAGTTCGTGAAAGTGGCCGTTTAGAACATCATGCATACAAATCCTGTTTCAATTTTATGATGATTTTGATTGTTATTTTTGTGATATGGTCCTTTATTGCGATGATTGTTGTTATGAGAGTATTTCCTAAAGTTTAAAAAATAAATTATTTTTATAATTTTTTTTTGTTTTCACAAGATTTTTATTCAGTCTATTTTTTATTTTTTATGTCCCTGTTAAATTTCTTTCATATATTGTTTAGAAATGTGTCCCAACACTCTCCGTTTCCTTAGAAATTTTCCAAGTGTTTGTGTGACCCAGCATTGCCTCTTCTCCGCGAAAGAGGCTGCTATAGCCTTGCGTCCGTTTTATTTTGCAGTTCATCCTGACAGGTTTTTATTTTTTGTTTTTAAATTTTACTTTTAATATTTTTCAGATTTGCTCAAGAACCGGATATTCAAACGAGAAATGAGAGAGCATTGCAGGTTTCTAAGAACCTTATTTTGTTTGAGGACCCTGACCAGATTCCTTGCTTTGAGTCGATGAAAAATCACAAACTCTGGATCCAGTTTGTCTTGTATTTTGGATGGGTTTTTGCATAATTTTCTAGTTGTATTTTCCTTGTTAAAGCCAAATCTCTTTTCTCCTTTTTGTTAATTTCAACTAAAATTTCTTATTGAAATTCACAAAATTTAATTTTCAGGTCTTCAATGGCTACATCAACAATTTATTTCCAGAGCCTGTAACCCAAATGCCTGTCAATGTTCGTATCTTACAATTAGATTGAATGACTTTATTTTTTTAATTTTTAGGTTGAGTTCACAGTGAGGGACACACTCTCCAACTTTAAAAGTATTCGAATTTTTCTTTCTGGCGCAGATCCAGCGGAAATTATTAAGTAAAAATTTTTCCTATTTCAATCTCTTTATCTATTTTTATTTAGACTAGCACTTGAAAGATGTGAATTAAGCACAGCCCATTTGCCTGTACGAGACAACCTTTCACAAAACCAAAAAGGCACCAAAACGGCTCAACAAAATTTTGCTCCAGGATTAGACGAAATTTGGAAGAATTTACAGGAAAATGAACGTTTAAGACAAAAACGTTTTTATTCTGTTAATTTATTAAATGAATTATCAAAAAATCGAGAATTGGCAATGCAAAGAAGAGACGGACATAAAGTTATGGTTGAAATAATTGAGGACAATATTGACGAGATTAAAAGGAAAACTGGTTTAACTCAGGTTTTGAATTTGTAATTTGACTGTCAATTAGAGATCGAATGGGAGGGCCTTGTAGATAAGCTTGATATCCAGGAAAATATCTCGATAACCTATATTTTTGTTAGAACTACCGTCTCGGTCCGATATATAATGTCAGTCAAAGGCGTAGCCAGGAGGTCGATTTTAGGGGTGGGCTATAGCTTCAGAAGCCCCCCTCCCCCTGGCTACGCGCTTGGTGTCAGTTGTTAGCTTTAGAAAATTTTTCCTTTAAATCTGGCTTCTAATTTTTGGTTATTTAATCTTTTTCAATTTATTCACCGCGATCCAAAAATCAATTTTATAATTTTTTAGATCCTTTGGTCTATAAATTGGGAACTTACTTTTATGCGTCGCTGCCTTATTAATGTTCTTGAGATGATCAACCATGCAGACAAGCATTCGAAGGATTTTATAATTTATTCTTTAAATGGCAGACAATTAACGTTTTTTTAAATTTATTTTTAAACTTTGACAATTTATTTTAAGTTTTGGACGTGGTTCTCATATTTGTTGTAATGGGTCTTTACAGGTATTTTTAATTTTTTTTTAATTTGGAATGACATTTTTTGGATTAAAAATTAAAAAAATTTTTTTTTCATTAAGTTTGGTGCTGATGACGCAATTGGTGCTTGGCAAAAAATTTGTATAGAATCCACAAAATTTTTAACGTGATTTTTAATTAAAGAGAAAATATTTTTTGATCATCTTTTGGTAGTTAAAAATTTAGAAGAATATTTTAATTTAAACAAAAATTATTATTTTTTGAAGATTTGAAGTTCAAAATCTTGAAAGACTTGTTGAACGTGTTGCTGAACTTTTGGGAGGAATAAATTTATTAGTTCAACCTCATGATGGTTTACTTCAAACAATTAAGAACGTGAAACTTTTTATTGCAAGGTTTTTTTTTAAATAAAATAATTTTTAATTAGAAGTTTGGTTATGGTTTAGTTTATGAGTCCAAACAAATATTTGAGGGTCCAATGAAGATTTATGAGTCCAAATTTGTTTGGACTTTATGTTTTTAATGGACTCGTAAATTTTCATAGGATTCTATGTTTCATTTGTCTCGTGAACTAGACCATGGGACACGCTTAACACGGCCATAACGGCGCAAAGCCATAACTTCAAGATTCCCTAATCTTATCAAATTTAGTATTAATTGTACCAAAATTGTTAATGGCCACACATTTTCCAGCAAGTTATGGCTTTGCGCCTGTAAGGCCGCGTGCCGTTTTGGGCTGTATCCCACAATGTATAAAATTTTTTTCATTTTTCTGTTTTTAGAATTTGTTCACAACCTCCATCTGAACTTTCTAAAATTAATTCTCTTCTCAAAAAGGATCAACAAGTTCAAATTATGAATGGGTATTCAGAATTGGCACTTCTTCGAGGAATTTTACAAATACCTTGTAATGTTGATATTCAGGCATTGAAACATTTTATTGATAAAAATGATGCTTCAAAAGCTGAGAAAATGAGAAAGGAATATTTTGAACAGAAGGTTTCTCTTTAAATTTATAAATTATTTTTTTACGAATTAGCTTGGCCTCGCTAACGCCGGTGTTCGAGTCATATTTTCGGGCCTCATTTATATCGAACCGGGCCGTTCGAGTCATTTTCGTGCCAAAATTCGAGGCCCGGTTTGATCTTTCGAACCAAATTGGGCCCCCAATCCTATTCCTTAAGTTGTCAAATAGTAATTTGGTAGTTTCCTTGTCTGTGAACCTCTGTATGTATAACTGAGTCTTTCCATGGAATCTCTCAATAATGACACTCCTCCTTAGCCACTTCTCTTACGGTCACAAAAGTCGCTCAGAACCAGGGATGTCACGGGTTGGAAAAAGTTGTGTCGGGTTTTCAAAATTTTCTTAGGATCGGATTGAGAAAAAGTTCGGGTATCGTGTAACCCGTGACATCACTGCCACGAACGGTGCCTTATCGAGAGAATTTATTATTTTGGATTTAGCTTCTTTTTTTATTTATTTTTTTATTTTTCAGTATTTCTTGGAGAGCGTTAAAAATTCAACTGTTTCGCATTTGGAATTAACTTCACTTAGTTGGGATGCAGATTTAAATTTTACACGTTTATTAGATGCTTTACGAAAATTATCAAAAATTCAAAAAGAACAAATTTCACATTTCTCTGGCTTAGAAATTCATCTTGGATCTGGACCAAAAATTTTTGTTCTTGCTTCAGGTAAAATTTCGGTGCCAATTGAAATGATTGAAGATTTTGAAATTCAACCAAAAATTTAAAAATATTTTTTTTTGAAAAACTTACTTAATTTGTGTGCCTATATTTTGGGGGCAGGCCAGTTTACTGCGAGCCCAATGTGCCGCCGACCTATAACTTTGTTCAAAATTGTCGAATCCGTGGTGCCCTGGTTTGGTCGATTCAGCTGGTCTAGCCGCATCGAAAACGTACCAGGGCGCCACGGATTCGACAATCTTGAACAAAGTTGGAGCTCGCGGTACATTGGACTGCGGTACATCGGGGTGTACCCCTATATTTTTAATGTAAAGATATATGTATATTTAATTATAACTTGTAGTATAATCTTTTTTATATAATTTTTGAATTTGATAAAGAAAAACATTTGTTATTAAATTTAATTTTTATATTTTTAAATGTTGATTCCTCAACTTTTTGTTTTTCTTTTTTGATTTTTCTAAAAATTTTTTAAAATTATTTAACTAGTTTTGTACTCCATTCTTATTGTTTGGCTTTGTAAATTGTTCTGTCTGTTGTTCCTTGTGCTTGAATCTCTTGGATCTCGGTAAGCCAATTTAAGAACTTAGGTAATTTGTTAAAATGGGGTTTCGTGTATTTTTTGATGGTCTGTCCTTTGGTACCTATACATGTTTTTCTAAGGCGTGTTCCGAATAGAATTTTATATAAAATTAATTTTTTTTCTCCTTTCCCCGGCTTACCTACTTTCACTAACATAACTCATTAGGGGCGTATATATCGTTCAAAAACGCAAACGGCAAAGCGCGAAAATTCGAAAGTTAATTTAACAGGCGAAACGTCGCAAAGGCGAAACTGGCACACCCCTAATAATTTATTAATCTATAAGTAATTTATTAATCTTTATTATCTTATAAATACATATGGCATTATAAAATCAAAAAATATAAAGCTCTCAATATAAACTATAAATAACTCGTTCCATCTGTTCTATCAGTTTGTTCATCTTCTGCAATTATTCCTTCTCCATTACTCGATCTTCTACAAATTATTCCTTCTTCCTCATCCCCATCTAATCCAATTAAACAAAGTTTTGTAGTTATAGGACTTCCCCAACTTCCCTCTCTATTTTTTTGTTGTTTTAATAAAGTTTCAGATTCATCACTTAACGATTCTAAACTAGCAATCTGTGCATCAATTGTTTCTTGTTCTGTATTATGTCCTCCACAAGTAGATAAAAGTTCTCCAGTTATTGTTGTACTTCGAACAAAAGTCATTTCAGCTATGGCACTTCCTCCTCCCCCTCCTTTTTTGGATTTGCCATTACGTCTATCATTTTTGTCTCCATGTTTTGCTGAAAAATTTTTATTTATTTTATTCGGGAGGGTGAATATTATTTTCAAATGCTTCTCATGAATTTTTTAAATTTTTCTTCTAAAGCTAAGCTTCTTTGGTCCTTATGTTAGCCCTCATAATTTTCTATTTATTTTTCTTGATAGTCTTTCTTTGATTTTTTGTCTTTTGACTATAGCTCGAACTCGAAAGGACAGAAGAAAAAGTTATTTCAAGAGGTTCGTTATATTTCTAAGGGTCATTTTAGTATCAAAATTCAACTATCTTTATACTTCAGAAATAAGGTTCCTCACCATTTAAAGGCGTATTTGAAGCAGAAACTGAACGTCTCATCGTTCCACAAACATTATTAACATTGTTCCCAATTTTAGAATTTGTTGTTGTTGAAATTGTTCTTCTAGCTACCGATCTTTTAGGCAATTGAGAGGCATTTCGAAGAAATGAGCAAAATTTGCTTTTATTTACATAATAAGCCTTTAAATTTTTTTCATTAAAAAATTTTTTTGACGAAAACTTACTCTAAGACAAGGAAATTTTTGCATAAATGTCACTCTATAATCACTAGAACAAACACAAAAAATATAAAATTGAGCTGCGTGATTTGTAATTTCGAGTAAATTGGCGGCGGCGCGAAAAATCTGAAAGGGGGAAAATTTTTCAAAATAAAAAAAATTTTTTGTAACCTGATAATCCGGCCTTTTCTTAACAACTTCATTAATAAATAACAAATTTATAGCTGCAGGTATATTACAAACAAAAAACATAACTGCAATCCCTCCTAAAATGTAAAGTAGGGTATCATCTCTAGCTGCAGTTTCTCGATTTCTTAGTCTATCAAACATTTTTTGACGTCGACGAAATGCTATCATTATTTGAAAATTGAGCACAAAAAGGATAACAATTGGTAAAAAACGAAGAAATGCTTCTCGAGTCCATTTGTAGACCTGAAAGAGAGATTTGGTGAAGGTTTTTGTGTTTGATGGGGAAATAGGTCTCTTTACCTGCCATCCAAAAGTTTTTGAAATTTCGCTGTCAATAGCACCATAAGTTATTTCTCCACGTGAATTAATCTTTTCACTAACTGAATACCTTCCAATACCATATGGAATATAAAACAATGCTGGGACTGTATAAGCTATTATAATTGCCTTCATTGCACGTTTAGGAGAATTCCACATGCGAAAATGAAGAGGAAAGACAACGGATACGTAACGCTCCAAACTTAGAGCTACAACAATATAAACGCCTGTTGCTAATGCCCAATTTATGAACTGCAAAAAAATTTTTTTTATCAAAAAAATTTTTTAATTTTTAAACTAACCGAAAGCATTACATGTGCTTGATAAAATCCATATAAGGGGTGCCGTTCAATAGGAACACCACTTTCTTTGAGCACCTCGCAACAAGCGAAAGCTAGTACAAAAAGCATGCATAAAAGGTCTGAGACGGCTAGAGCACGCAAATACCTAGATTTTTATATTTATTTTAAAAAGTTTTTTATTAGACTTGGGGATCGAGAAGTTTACTTATTTGAAGGGGAGATAGGACAGCTAAATATCCTTCTAATTTTAGGTGGCCAAATTAGTTCACTACGTAAAATAGTTCCCTCAAATCCCTTGATATCTTCGTTGTCTATCGGAATCCTAATAGATTTTGTAAAACTTAAACTTAGATTTCTATATGGAAAAAAGCTTTTATTTGACTGATCTTTGGAGTTTTCTCATCTTATCGGAGAAATGTTTAAAAATTTCGCGTTTCGAGTTTCGCTTTTTAAAAAATCTGTTTCAGCATGTTTGAAGATAGTTATAGGTTTAATCTCTTCAAAAAATTTTTTACATGTAAGAAACAGCTTTCAATCTTGGACTAGCTAGTGTTACCACATTCATCGAATTCCCAATAATTCCTAGCACACAAATTGTTGGCATTATATAACAATAGGCAACAATATTAATATTTAATTTGGGTGTTGGTGATGGTATTTGTGCTGTTTCTGAAATTAGTGGGGTTGCTAATGTTGAAGTGAATATTGCTGAGGGAGAGGAGGATGTTGTAGTTGTTGGGATCATAGTAGAAGATAGTTGGGATAGGAAATCTTCATAATTTTCTATTGTTTCTGAATCATTCATGTCCTCTGTAAATAGGGAAAAATTATTAGAAAAAAATTTTTTTTTGGATTTTGAAACCAAAAAACAGAAACCTAGCAATGTCTTAACAAATCTTTCTTTTTTTGCTTATTTTTCTTATTACTTTTTTGGTTTTCTAAAATTGGAATTTTAGCCTTATAAATCCCTTATTTAAACAATTAACCACTTATATGTTTCTTTTGTCTTGTCTTTATTTATAGCCTTAGGCTGTTTTAAACATTACTTAAATAGTCAAAGGATATTCAATCTTTGGCCCTAATAAATAATATTTATAATCATTTTTGGATTTTTAAAAATATTTTTTTTTTAAAATTTTTTGGGAATGAACAAGCAAACGAGCACCCTTAAAAATAAATAAATAAGATAAATTTTGGAAAATGTCAGCCAGTAAAAAAATTTAACTTTCTTTAGTAAAAATATTTTATAATGAAAGAAAAAAATAACACGCAAGCGCGAACGTCAATTGTCTCCTAATATTTTTGGTATGATTGTTTAGGTCCTAAATCCCGCTTTCATCCCCGCTTCCCACCACCCACTCAATTGGGAAGAGTGTCCTTTTTACTCAATCTTTTTTTTGTACTAAACGTTTTTGTGTTTGGATTTGAGTTTTTTGGGAGAGTAAGTCTAGAATTCCTATTCCGGAAGGAAAGGATAGGGAAAGAATGGGAAAATAAATTGAACTAATGGATAACAAAAGTTGAATAGTCCTCTGAATTTTTGACGGTTTTTTATATATTTTTTCTCAAAAAACTCAACTCTTTCGCTTTCTAAAAAGTCCAAAAAATTTTGAAAAGCTTCAAGTTTTTCTCATTAGCTTTTTTTTGCATGGATTACTTTTGTTCTTCTTTTTGAGTTTTATGGAAGGGGAGGGGGATTTTGGGAAGTTTTTTTATAAAAATGGAAAGAGGGAAGGAATGCGCGTGCCTTTAAATCTGGGATTTTTTAAAGAGGGATTTTCTTAAGAATTAAAAAAAATTTTTAGAAAATATTTCAGAGAATCCCGTATTTTCTCGATTAATTCCCCTCACTCGAATAATTCCCCTCACTCGAATAATTCCCCTCACTCGAATAATTCCCCCTCTCGATTAATTCCCCATGCTAGTGTTGGGTTGAAACAATAATTTCCCACTCTCAAATACCTTACTGCACGTTCGAATGCCAAAACTCGAATAGTTCCCCTCCCTCGATTAATTCCCCATGCCAAGGAAGGGTTGAAAAAAATAATTCTCCAGGGGAATTAATCGAGTAAATACGGTATACTTACACTTGCTAAAATACCTAAATAAATTTAAATATTCCCCCAATTTTTAAGAGAAAAAATGGCTGATGAAGAAGCTGAAGGAGTTGGATTGCCTCAAAAAGGATTAAATATGAGTAAGCTTAAATCGAAAACTTTCAAAAATTGTAACAAATTTTTCTAGTTATTAAAGATGCTCTTCCCGATATGCGCATTGCTAATGAAACACGCGAAGTGTTAAATCAGTGTTGTGTTGAATTTATAAAGCACATTTCAAAAGAAGCACAAATGATCTCATCAAAGGATCAAAGAAAGACTATTTACCATGATCACGTTCAAAAAGGTGGATAGGAGGGGAGGGAGGGTTTTAAAAAATTTGAAAGGTGAATAAATAAAAAAAATTCCAAAAAATTCAGAAAAAAATGTTAAGTTAGTGAGTGGTTGAAGAAATTTTTAGTGTAATTAAATTTTGAAAGGGAAGAGCTGAGAAGTGTCTAGTCAAAATTAATAATTAATTAAGTGCCTAATCTGCCTAATCCTTTCAGAAAGGTGTTGCATAATTTTTTAAAAATTTTAATAAGGAAAGGAAAGATTTTTTCAATTACATTTCCGGATATTAGATTTAAGTGCAAAAAAGGTAGATGGGAAAAGTAGAGGGAGAAGAATTCTTTTATGGCCGCCACCCACATACCTAAATGGAAAAGGATAATTTTTAAATCTGAGAGATTAAGTATATTATTAGAGAGGATAAGCAAGAGAAAAAAAAATAAAAATTAATATATTTTTATAATATTTTTATTTGTGGGCTAACATGATTAGCATTGTTTGATTAGCACCACATGTAAATTTAGAAAATAAAACTTGAATTGTCTTTTACATTATAAAATAATATGAGAAATTAAGTTTCTAATAGGATTGTTCACTACCGTTTATTAACCGGTACCCCCGGTTTTCGGTTAATCCAAATTTTAAAAACCCGGTTTTCGATTTTGAGTTTTAGACAAATACCGGTTTTATTTTGGGGTAATATTTTTTTTAATCACTCATTTTTATGAATTTCCGGTTTTCAGTTTTTAAAATTTTATAAAAACGGTTTAATTTTTGGCAGAAAAACTCAAAAATCCCGGTCTTAAAATCGGTCGTAAACAACCCTAGTTTCTAATATTATTCGAGTTTTAAGTCTAAAAATTTTTTAAAGTTTATTCTTAAATTCTTCAAGTTAAGTTTTCTTTTTAAAACTTTTTTAAGTTCAAATTCTAAGTTAATTCTTTAAGTTTAAGCCTTCTTTTTTTTCTTTTAATATTTTTAAAAATTGCGCGAAAGCCATAAATAATTTTTGAATTAAAAAATATTTTATGAATGAAAACTAAAGATTAAAAAAAAATTTTTTTCTCTTTTCTTCTTTTGAGAATTCGATCCGATTACTTTTTTTCTTCTTCAAATCTCCTCCTAGTAAGAAACAATGTTTAAAATAACTCTCCCTTTCCCCAAGTGATGAAGTTTGACGTTAAAATCCCTTAGGGCTTTTTTACATTTGCTTGAAAGTTTCAAAAGCTTTACTTGCTTTTTTTTGAGCAGATTGTTCTTTTTTTTGTTAGTTTTTAAAATTAGCAAAAAAAGGAATCAATCAAAGCCCCAAGAGATTTATTTTATTTGCAAAAAGTTATAATTTTCCAAAAATAAATTAATTTATTTTAAAAAAAGTGTTGGAAGTTTTTTTGAAAGTGAGAGGATTTTAAAGAGATTAAAACACATAATTAGTGTGCTGCTTTTTCTAATTTTAGGAGTGCTGTTATTTTTAAATTATTTTGAGAGGTTTATTAAATATGTATTTGCTAAGAAGTCTGAGGAAGAATTTTTAAGAAATTTTAAGAAATTATGTTAAGAAATAAGGAAGACAGTTTTTAGAGCTTTAAATTTTAAAGCAGCCTAAAGCCCTAAAATCTAAGTATTGTGTGAATTTTGTTGGAGCTTCCTAATTTTTTGCGTAATTCCTAGCTGCTGCATTCGCTTAATCAAATAAACAATTTGCATTTTCACATGCAAATATAAAGTTGACCTTTTTCTAAATATAAAGGTCTCCCGACATTCCCAAACAATTCTTGACTCTTATCTTATCTTTGTTATTCACTTTCCATTTATATTTTGACCCTTAAATTGTCTCTATAAATACCCCAGACTTTTCCTCATTATTAGAAGACTTGGCCCAACCATTTCTCTCCCTTGTTATTGTATCCCATATTTATATGGAGAATAAATTAAATTAGATAGAATAAATATTTAAATAATGTAATTCAGTCTAATACAAGTCCCCAGAATAGTAGAACCCGAGTTAAGCTATGTAAAACCCAAATATAGCAATTGGTGCCACATGTCCCGGGCTATTCTGAGAGGACTAAAAATAAAAATACCGGGCATTGACCCGAAGAAAGAAAATATTCGTGAAATTGAATAAATTAAAATACCGGTTATAAACCGAGATAGCTAAGAAATTTGAAATTAATAAAGCATCCACAAATAAAATAATGGCATAGCCTGATGTGAGAAAAATTGAAAAATTCTAGAAAGTGGAAATATTGAAATGGAATGATTTAAAAAACCCGTCTTGAAGATGTAATGATCTGAAAAGTTAACACTGAAGATAGAAGCGGAAAAGAACTTTCTGTGGTAAATAATTAAATAGCCGAAGCTTTGTGCGGGCTAGGTGCCTGGCTATAATGCATAAGACGCGTGGAAGCGCAGCAAATAAAACCGCGAATGGATCTAAACTTAATCTTTAAGCAGTGATAGCTGTGGAAGACAAGCAAAACAAGACGATTTTTTTATTGAAGGGAAGGAAAAAAGTGTTTAAGAATTTTTCATAAAAAGTAAAAAAATAAGAAATTTTGAAGATTGATCATAAAATCTTTTGCCCGTTTTGAAAACGGAGAAACTCAATTAGAAGTCAGAGAAGAACAACAATAATGGAACTATGCCTCAACAATTCAATGATAAGGGTCAACAATAAAATGACTGGTCAACTGGATGCAAAATGACACATGGCACTCATCATCTGAATACAATGGACAATACTGGAAAGAAATGATGCTCCAAATTCAACTAGGCTGTGAAAGAAACTCCATAGGTTCTTGTCAAACTCATTAATTTTTTTTAAATTTTTGTAACCCAATATTTTTCTTAATTCCCATGTATGCAATTTTTCTGTTTTTAACCCCCAAAATTATGTAATCTGCCCTATTCAGTAATTCTCTCTAAAAATTATTAAAGTCGGAGAATATGGAGTTAAATCACCAACAGCAGAAAATCTTTGATGACAAGAAAAAGATTTTTAAACCCAAATGGAGATTGTTAAGCGATATCAACAAAAAAAAAAAAGAAAAATAATTATTGAAAATTCCGTCATGAGAAAAAAAGACGAGAAAGCTAAATTAATAATAAAAATTAAAGTGCCACCCGTTCAATCGGAGAAAATTTAGTTAAAAAAAAAAGCAGTTAGTTAAAAAAGCAGCTTAAACAAATCTCCCAAAATATTAGAACGTGGACGTTCTTTTCGAAGAGGGAAGGAATGCTGCATTCGCTTAATCAAATAAACAATTTGCATTTTCACATGCAAATATAAAGTTGACCTTTTTCTAAATATAAAGGTCTCCCGACATTCCCAAACAATTCTTGACTCTTATCTTATCTTTGTTATTCACTTTCCATTTATATTTTGACCCTTAAATTGTCTCTATAAATACCCCAGACTTTTCCTCATTATTAGAAGACTTGGCCCAACCATTTCTCTCCCTTGTTATTGTATCCCATATTTATATGGAGAATAAATTAAATTAGATAGAATAAATATTTAAATAATGTAATTCAGTCTAATACAAGTCCCCAGAATAGTAGAACCCGAGTTAAGCTATATAAAACCCAAATATAGCACTAGCTTTACGATTTTTTTATTTTAAGAGGTGCAATTTTAATTTTTATATATCCATCTACGTTTTTTTTTAATTAAATATTTTTTAAATTTTTTATCCCCTTTTTTTAAATTTGAAATGATGTAAAAATAGGTAGCTCTGTCCACTTAAAATGAAAAAAAAATTTAAAAAAAAAATTTAAGAAAATAAAAAATTTTTTTTCGCGCTTTTCAAAAGATAAAAAAAATTTTTAAATAAAAAAGGAAAGTAAAAATTTAGTAGTTTTTTTTTGAAATCATAAATGATATCCCCTCTTTTAACATAAAGAAAATTAGCTATAATTTTTTCTAAGAGAATGTGATATCCCGAGAATTTTTTTAGAAAAAAATAATAAAATAAAAGAAACAAAAAATTGAAATAAATAGAAGACGTCAGCCAATGAATAAAAAAATGATTTTTTAACACCCTCCTTTTTTAACTGATTTTTAAGAACTACTATTTTTAGGGGGATAAAAGAGAAAAAAAGGTAATTATATGTATATAAATATTTTCCCAAAGGGGCATCATCATTAGCTTTAATTTTTGATTATGAGAGAATATTTTATTTTAAAAGAGAGAAGAGGATATGAGGGAGGAGGGCTTGGTTTAAAAAAATAAAAAAAGGAAATAAAAATAGAAGTAAATTGTTGTGGGGTGGTCTTCTAAGGAACAAGCCGACCCGACTTTCCAGCCAAGAATTTTGGGAATTTCAGACATTTTTTGACTTGGGAGTCCAGATTCTCAAAAATCAAGAATTAAAAATTTATAGAGAGTCCCGACTGTCGAAAATGTTGAAATTCTAATCTTATCTTGGCTTGTTTTCTGATAAAAAGGAGATGAGGAGGGTTGGTGTTTAAATAAAAAAAAAGAAATAAAAATAGAAGTAAAGTGTTAGATCTGGTATACCAGGGAACGAGCCGTTTGATTTTCCTAAATTGAGAAGTTCTAAGTTTATGTTGTTAAAATGTATAAGAAAGGATTGAAACAAATTTGTTGAAAAAATTTTTTATGAAAAAATTATAAAAACTAGAAGATAATCTTAATAATTACTTATAATTTAAAAAAATAAAAAAATATTTTAATTTTTTTTAGCATTAAAGAATCTTGGATTTCCGCGTGAATATGTTGATGCAGCAAATTCTGTTTTGGGTGAATGCAAAATTGCAGCAGAAAAACGTTTAAAACGAAAAAATTCTCGTTTGGATAAATGTGGTATTCCTGAGGAACAACTTTTAGAAATCCAGCAAAGACTTATTGAACAGGTGGGGGAGAGATTTTTAATAATAAGAAAAAAAAATTTTTTTTTGGGTTTTGAAATTTGATATTTATTAAACTAACTAAAAAAA
Organism: Meloidogyne enterolobii; assembly: GCA_963681835.1. Classification (NCBI taxonomy): domain Eukaryota; kingdom Metazoa; phylum Nematoda; class Chromadorea; order Rhabditida; family Meloidogynidae; genus Meloidogyne; species Meloidogyne enterolobii. The sequence continues at coordinate 585,979 of CAVMJV010000071.1, forward strand.
TATTTGGGCACTTGACTAGACTTTATATATTTATTAGGCAAAAAAAAGTTTTGAGTTTGTTACAAAGTTAACTAGATAATAGGGGAACGGAAAGGAAAAATTTTTTTAATATAAATAATTTATAATACATATGTTTTGTTTAGAATAATTATATTTTTACTTTTATTTTGTCTGGGATAGTTAGCATAAGACTTTATTAATATATTTAATGAAGTTTTTTTCGTAAAAATAAATTTTTGGGAGATTTTTTGTAGTAAATATTTTTTAGGGGCAGCAAGGGATAACATCTAGATGACTTCTTTATGGTAACGGGGGGAGGGAGGCTTTTTTCAAACTTTTGTTGGTGGTAACGGGGCAACTTAAGTTGCTTTTTTGTCATAATACGGGGCAACTTGTGGATGACCTATCGTTCCTGTCCCTGTAGCAAAAGTCACCGCGTCAATCATGCAGGGGGAGAGGTTTTTTTTAAACTTGTTATTGGTAACGGGGGCAGCTTAAGGATGCTTTTTAATAATAATAGGGGGCAACTTGTGGATGACCCATCGTTCCCGTCCCTGTAGCAAGAACCACCCCTCCCACATCCTTTTGAAAATTGAAAGTTGCCCGTAAATGTTGGACCCTAATTTTTAGGGATTTTTATTAGAAAATTCTTTGAGTAATTTCGGGGAAAATATAAACTAGGATCTGAATTTACTTCATGTTTCCATTTTATGCTTTAAAAAAGAAAGAACAAAGAATTCTTTTTAAAAAAGCGCAAAACACAAAAATTCATAGAAACAAAAAATGCTTCTTGCGTTAAAGTCGGAAAGTTGAAAAAGAAAATTTGTCTTTTTTTTCTACATATTTTGCTAAAATTAGCTTTTTATGGCGCACCTCTCTTTTTTTTAAAAAATTGAGAGAGTTGAAAAGAATAAAGGATTGGTAGATAGAGGGGTTAAGCTTGAAGTTTTTTCCTTTTTTTTTGAATTTTACTTGAAAGACATCCGCTTTTCTATATCCCTTTTTTGTTTTAGCGTATTTTCTTAGTTGCAATGTGAGAGAGAAAAGTTAACAGGCCTAATTATTGTTATTTAACCGCTTTTTTCTTTCTAAAATTTCTTTTCCTTTGTTATTTTAAGTTGGCTAAGAGACTTGATATTCTTTGAAAATCCTTCTTTTATTACTATAATTAGCAACAAAAGATTAAAGGATCAACAAGGAAATATAAGGATTTTCTAGGAATTTGGAAGAAAAAATTGGAGGTCTTTTTAAAGAGAAAAATAGCTGAAATTGTTTAGGTTAAGTGTGTTTATAGAAGCTAAGGGAGGCTGCACGCAATGCGTTTTATGAAGCTTGAAGCAGTTTTTGCGGGTTGGGGTTTCTGAGATTTTTCTAGATTTTTTAAGTCTTGGTTATAAGGTTTTTAAAGAAACAAAAATAGTTTTTTTCTAAAAAATAGCTAAACTTCAAAAGTAATTGTTTATAAAGGCAAGGCGGCTGTTTAAGCAAGTCGGCTGCGTGCGCAACATGTTTTGAACCAGACTAGGACACGGACACAGATTTTGGTATCCGGATATTTACGGCGGATACAGACGGATATCCGCAGGCATTTTTACAATATCTCTGACAAAAAATTATATATCCGCATCCATGTCCTAGTCTGTTTTGTACCTGTTCTTCTGTTTGAGGCGTGGTGGGTAGGGTGTGTTAATTTTTTGAAATTTCTTGAGCCTTTTTAGCGGTTTTTTTCGAGCCTTGTATCTCAATCAGAAAAAAATTATTTTAAATTTATTTATCCAAAATTATTTTTTTGTTTTGATAATTAGCGAGGTAAAAGGACAATTTAGTTGAATAAAAAAAGAGAAAAGATGGGCTTAGTACCAGTGGGAAAATTTTTTAAAGAAAAATTTTTATGGAAGGTGACACAATGAATAAATTTATTGGTAGTTTTACTTGTTTGTCTTTTTTGCTGTGTTTTTTTTGTTTTTTTGTGTAGCCTCATTGTAGAAAAAAATTTTTTTTGTCTGTCTTGGGGCCCTCCATTAATGTAAATTTTTATTTTTGCTATTTGGGAGAATAAATTGAATAAAAGAAGAGAAAAAGGTAAAAGGTGAAAGAAAAACTTTTAGGGTCAAATAAAAATAAGTAATTTTAAAAAGTTTATTTTTTGCAACAAATTAACTAAAGGTTTGGAAAGTGAGGTTTGAAGTGTGTTGATTGTTGACCTTTACGTTTCAAGAAAAAAATTTTTTTTAGAGTTTTTTTGGGTTTCTGACATTTTTTTGGATTTTATCCTTTTGAAAGTGTGGCTGTTGACCTTAACTTTTCAAAAAAAATTTTTCCTGGATTTTTTTGGGTTTCTGGCTATTTTTGGATTTTGTCGACTAGAGTGACCTTAACTTTTAAGGAAAATTTTTTTTGAATTTTTGGCTTTCTGATTTTCGGTTTTTCTGAATTTTCTGATTTTGTCCTTTTTCCACTTATATATGTAGCTTTTTTTTAATTTTTCAAAATTTGTTTTCAATTTTTCACAGATTTTTTTCTTTAAAAATAAATTTAAAAATCAAACCAAAACTAACTAACCTAATAAATATTGTGAATTATGATTGTTAGAATGAGGATCATAAATAACCATTCCATTAGTCCCTAATATATCATTTGTGTCCTCATAATTTTCTATTAGTGAAGAGAAAAAATTATTGTTATTGTTGTTGGTGTCAATTGAATTTCTGTGTTGATGTCTAGTATATTTTGATGGCATTTTTTCTGTGATTTTTTTTGTTCTGAAAATTTTTTTAAATTAGATAATTGTAAAAGATTTTTTTTATTTTAGGAAAAAAATTTTCTACAAAGGGAGTATTTTTTTAATATGGCAATGTTTTAAATTAATTTTTTATTAAGAAAGGGGAAGGTTGCTAAATTAATTTTTTCGCAAAAAATTTTTTTCTTAAAATTTTTTAGCCTATTTCTGTATCTGGGAAGGTTGCTAAAATAAATAATTTTTTCAAAAGAAAATTTTTTCCTTAAAAATTTTCTAGCCTATATTTTTATACCTTACAAATTAGCGTATTTTTCCACGCAATTCTTGTTGAGAAAAAAAATTTATTCTTGGGTCTTTCTCAGTTACTACATTTTACTTAAAATATAAACACTTTATATCATATCTAATTTTGTATAAGCTTAAAACATTTCTATATATTTATCCTCAAAATTATTTTACTAAAATTTTTTCATGTTAAACTTTAAAAAATTTGTAAAAGGGGGAATGACTTTAGAAGAAGATATTCCTTTGTCATTCAATTTTTCACAACAGAAATGTCCCCGGATTTTTCTGCTTTTGCCACTTTTCCGGGACTTTTTCCGCCTTTTTTCTTCTTCTTCCTTTTTTTCTCCAAATAAAAAAAACACAAAATTTTTGGTAGAAGAGGACAAACCAAGTTTAATGCTTAAATTAGGAAAGGAACTAAAATATAAAAAGAAGCTAAAAGTTTTGTAAAAAGATTGTTGAAAGGAAAGGGTTTTAGTTTAAAAATGATGGCATTAATTAAGTAATAAGACTTGTTTTTTGGAGGGGGGGGGGGGAATCACGCTTTAAAGTGAGGCGGCTCTCCTTTTACTTTTCTAAGGATTAATTGAGATTGGAGTGAGAAATGAGACCACGAACAAAAATCTGTTTATCGAGCTTCGAGTGTTTTTTGAGATATTTTGTACGATTCTTGTACGAGAGATTGAGATTGGAGTGATATGGGATGGTCGGAGGATGGAGAGGGATGGGGAAGGGTATGGGGGAGGGCGTCTCTCCCAATCCAGTCTTCTGAGCTTGTACGGAAATAATGTGACTGTAAAAATTTATTTTGATTGTAGTTGGATGTTGTAAGGGGGGGGAGATTGTGAAAATCGTGCCACATTTGTGTTACTATATTCTCAGTTTTTGTTTAAAAAATATACCAATAATAAGAAGATATTATGCATAAAACTTTAAAAAATAGAAAATATTTTTAAGTCACATTTTCGGCAATCTTCCAAAAATTTTCTAGTAAAAAATGGCACAGTTTTTGTTTAAAATTAGGCTCATAGACCTTAGTTTTTTTTTGTTTACCAAACTTCTTTTTATAAATATCCCCACCGTTTATTTTCAAAGAATGAAAAAACGTGGTGAGAAACAAAAATAGGAATATTTAAAGTCAGAAAAAAAGTGAGAGGGGGGGGGATGTGTACAAATAAAAAAAACAAAATCCCTGAACCATATCTTTGGGATGTGGGAAAAAGCTTGAGGGGAAGGATATACGAAGAAAAGCTGGCAGTTTAGGTTAAAAATGCAAAAAATAAAAGAAGTTAGAATATTTGATTTTTAATTATTTAATTGACTAATTTGAGGGATCAAACATTAAAACACAGAAACATTTTTTGAAAAATTTTATATTTAACTTAATAGGTAACAATAAAAAAAGGTTAATCAAGAGGAGGTCGAAGAGCCATACCGTATATCCTTTAATAACTACCCTGGGTAATTATTGCTTCGACCTTCCGCTCGAGAGAGTAATTAATTGAGGGAGGGTAATTATACGAGGTTTGAAATTTGAACGTGTTTTAGGGCATTTGGTGGGGAGTAATTATTGTTCCAATCTATCGCTGGATGGGGTAATTAATGCAAGTGGGGTAATTATTTGAGTGAGGGCAATTAATACAAGTTATACGAATCTATTTTTATTTGAGGGAGGGCAATTAATACAAGTTATACGGTATATCTATATTTTAATCCCAAATCTGATGAAAAATTCTTCATGTAGTCAAATCCGATTTTACATATCTTCGATTTTAAAATTAATTTTTTTAAAGTTTGTTTAGACACTTGATGATAGTAAAGATTTATATAAATGCCAAAAAAATTTTTTAAGAGAGAGATTTTCTAAGAATTTTGAAAACCTTAGATTGATTTTGAGAGGTAACTTTTTCTTAAAAAATTTTTATTAAGGGTGAGAAATTTTCTGGAAATTTTGAAAACCTTAGAGATTAATTTTGAGTTAACTTTACTTAATTTTAATTTGCTGGCTAAATTAATAATCTCATTCATTTTTCCTTAATAATGCCTCTAATCCTTTCTAACAACTTGGGATGTTTTTTGTTTATTGTTTTTTCCCCACAATTTTTTTTTCAAAATTCATTTCCTCATTATATCATTTATATAATAATGTGTTTATTCTTTCAAGTTGAAAAGTTCTTTTATTTTGTTTTGCTTATTTTTTAACAGAATTACTAAATAGCTAAATAAATGTGTGTGTGTCAATAGTAGTAGTAAAGTTTAGCTATGTTTATTTTAAAGTTTAGCTTCTTCTCTCTTTTATTTTCCCACACAACATGAATATTTAAAACAAAAATTTTTCTTGAACGGGAGAAGGGGGGGGGGGAAGGAAGATGTTTTTATTTTTTTTTTATTCCTCGTCATTTTCTTTTTTAAATTTTGTTTTGTGTGCTGAAAAAAATTTTTTTTAAGGGTGAGAGATTTTCTAAAAGATTTTTTTTCTTCGTCATTTTTGTTTTTCCTTAGAAATCGCTCTTTTGTTTTTAAACAAATTATTAGCTTAATAAAATAAAAGTAAATTTAAAGGACAAACGAAAAAAGAATAATAATAATTTTTTAAGCGTGGGTAAATTTTTTTAATAATACCGAAAAAAAATTTTTTTGCACTTTGAAATATTTTAAATATTCAGAGTAAAAAATTTATTTCGTGGAAAAAATTTTTTCCACGAAAGAAAATTTTTTTTGAATATTTATTTTACTTTTCAACAATTATTTTTCTTTTTTTTATCATATTTTTTTCTCACCCTTATAAATTCTGAGTTTTGAATTATAAATTAAGTAGGGGTTAATATGATAGGGTAAATAATAAATATAGGTACCTATTGTGTTAATTTATTTAATTATTCAACAATAAAATAAGACCTTTTATTTTTTAAAAAGTTTTTTTAAATAAATAATTGAAGCATTAATTAATTTTAGAAAAATTGAAGGATAAAGTGGAAAAGAATTTTAATTTAAAATTGGATTTAAAAAATATTTTTGTTAGATAAATTATATAAAATTAAAAAAAAGGGGGGGCAAGTTTGTTTGATTCTTTCAAAAATAGAACAGAATGTCTTCATAATACTTTTTTTAATTTAAAAATGTCTCGAATATTTTGGGAAATTTTGGTACCATATAAAGGGAGTGTCATTCTTAAATAAGTAACTTTTATTTTAATATTTACAAGTTTTATGAAACCTAAATTTACTATTTCCCTATTAAATTTAAATTAACCAATAATAGGTTCAGAAAATTTTTTTGAACCTATTTTTTTATTTAAAAAATGTCTCGCGCAATAAAAAAAATTTCTAGAAAAATTGACTTTTAGTAGAATAAATAAAAAATAAATATGTAAATATAAGAAGAAAAAAGTATTTTTTTTTATTTGTCAAGTCGTTTATAGCTAATTAAGTTTTTTATGTTATAAACAGAATATATGGGCTTTTTTCTTGCTAAACTATTAAAATAAAAAATAAAATTGAGTTAATTTATTAAATTAAATTATTTTAAAGAATTGTTATTGTTTTATAATTTAATTTGATAGTAGACTTTTTTTAATAGACTTTTTCCTGTTATTGTTGATTTTCTTGAAAAAAGAAATATTTTTTTTTATTTCGTTACTTAATTTTTGGGACTTAGTTTTGGGAAAAATTTTTGTAATTTTTTAAAAAATTTTTTTCATTTTTACTTCTAAAAAAGCTTCTAAAAATTAAAAAAAAATTTTCTAAAAAATTTTTTGTAAAAAAAATTTTTTTCAGGCTCGTCGTGAAGAAGCAGAAAAGCAGCATGCAGCATTTTCTCAATTTGGAGGTTTTGACCATTTTGCTTCATTTCAAAATCAAATGGCTATGCCACCATTTAATCCTATCCAACAACCAGAACAACAATTACAATCTTCTCCAACTTTTTTAACTCCATTATTACCTTCTCAACAACAGCAAACACAGCAACAAACATTTGCTATCCCACAAATACCACAAACAACAACAGCATCAACAACACAAGTAGAACAACAGCAAACGTTTATTCCTTCAACTATGCCTATGCCTTTTGTAAAAATTTTATTTTTTTTAATTAATTTTTAAAAGATTTTACTTTTTTTTTGGAATTATTGGGAAGCTTCTAAAATTATTTTTAAAAATTCCCTGAAAAAAAAATTCCAAAAAATTTTCTGAAAATTTTAGGCGACGAGAGGCTAGTTTCTTAATACACTAGTATATAAGTTTTGCTTCAGGTTTGTTTTAAAATAATAAACTTGAAGCAAACTTAAAAATATATTCCTCAAGTAAAAGTTAAACTTGAACTTGAAAACTTGGATTAAAAAATAAACTTGAAACAAAAAGGTTGGCTGTTAAACTTGAAGCTTGAACTTGAAAACAGAATAAAAGTTATTAAGCTTGAATTTGAAAAACTTGAATTAAAAAAACTTGAAGCAAAACTTTATTTTTTATTTAAAAGGGTTTAACACCTCAACAATTAATTGTTCCTGAATGTTCTAATATTCCAACAACATCAGAACAATCGCAACAACAACAGCAACAATTAATACCAGAATTAACAACTGAAAGAGCTGCACAAATATTGTTTGGGGGGAAAAAGAATGAAAATGAAGAGGATGATGAGGAAGAAAATTATGATATTTGAATGTAGAAGGATTTTGGGTGTGTGTTTTTATTATTTATATTTAGTAAATAATGATTTTCTTTTAATTATCATGTATTTTTAATAAAATAGAAGAAGATAATTTAATAATGAAATTATTGTTAGGATGGGGACTTCATGAATCTCTGAATCTCTTACTAGGTAGTCCAACCTCTTTCCTCTCCCATTATTCATTTTAGAAATTGGAACTTTAAATAAACCTTAATCTTGATTTTGTTTAAGGACTTTGACCATGTTATTGACCTTTAAAGAAAAATCAAGAAACACTGAAAAATGCCTTGATCTTGACTATGGATCCAGGAAAAATCGAGCTCTAGATCCAGGCCATTCTTTAATTCCATTGTGTTTTCTGGGTATGATTCCAACACTGTTTGTGCATGTATGTATGGTGCGGAGCCCTTCCTTTCTATTAGTGATCGGTCTTTTAACTTTTCAATTTTGTTCATACCTCCTTCTACCCCTTTATTCTCTCAATTTAACTCAAAATTTATTTTTAAAATTTTTTTCAATTACCAAAAAAAATAAAAATAAGCATTCCATCATTTGTTTTTTCTTCTCCTCATTTTTCTGTCTCTCAAGGGATTTAACTCAAAAAAAAATTTTTTTTTATTTATAGACTAGGTAATGCAATTTGTGCAAATAAATAACAGAGCTTTTTTTCATTTTTATTTTTATATATCCACTACTATATCACTCATTTTTACAATTACATAAATACACTTGGAAGGATATATTTTTTCTGCTTTTTTACTTAAAAAATATTCTTTCTCAAAAAAAATTTTTTTTTAATTTCCCTATCTCTCTCAATATCTGTCCAGTTTAATAGCTAAGACTGGACAGATGTTTAATCCCTCCTATGGAAAAGAAGGTTGTTCTACCTATTTTTTGTATTTCCCATATTGGAAGGAGGATTTTATTTCGGATTGCTTTATTTTGTAGAAAGAATGTGAGTCCTTATTGGGTCCATTTTGTCAAATAAATATTATTATTATTATCGGATTCTCCTGAGGATTGTGATCAAAATTACTTCCCTTCCACGATCCTTTTCAATCCTTTCTACAACTCTCGAAGGATGGTTCATTATTTCTCCAAATTTTTAATATACAATCCATCTATGAACAGAAAAAATTTTTTTTTTGGATGGGTTTCCTTGGCATTCAGATGACCAACTCTCCAAGGAAGCTTAGGGAAGCTTCTTCAATTTCCATCCCACGAAGTGTTGGTGGTCCAGAAAAAAAAATTAGTAGCCTTGAGAATCTGCCTTCATAATTTTTTTTGTTAAATTTTAAGAGAATTACGATTAGAAAGAAAAACTTTTCTTATTAAGACGCTTTATATCCCCCATGTTTACCCTCAATCTTGTAATTTACTCCAACACAATTAGACAAATACTTTTACATTTTCAAAATAAAAATTAAATTAATAAAAATTTTTTTCTTCAATTTCTACCTCTCAAAACTACCAATTTTCTCTCACCAACCACTTTTCATAGAGTAAATATATTATTATTTTTTTATTAAAATATTTTCGTAATTTCCCTGCTATTTTTAGCTTTTTCTCTCTCAATATTTTTTTTTCCAATTTTATTTTTATAATTAAAAAAATATATTTCTTCTTAATATTTTTATACTAAAAATGAATTATTTAAATATAAAATTCAATTTAAAATTATTTTTTATTTTAATTTATTTTTCTCCTTTTGTATTATTTTATTTTATTGTTCCAGGTATTATTTTATTTTATTAATTAATTTATTTTTGGGAAAATTAAAAAAATTTTCTTATTTTTAAGGGTCTCTAACAGAGGTCGATCGGAATTCAGTTTTCCAAGTTCCGACACCTTCGTCAGGTGTCGGAAATCGGAACTTGGAAATTTCCGACACCCTCCCCTCCCTTCCATCCAAAAAAAAGTAATTTTTTTTCAGTTAAAGAATATCAGAATTAAAGACTGAACTGGAAAGGTCAAGCAAGAATCGAAATATCGATATCCCAAAAAATCTCGATTTCAAAACCGAGAGTTTTGGTTCTAGATCCTTCTCGGTCCGGCCTCTTATCAGAATTATTTTTTGTTGTTCTTCTAAAAATTTTTTAAATTAAAATTTAATCAGCTACTGGTGATGAAACTGATACAACCGCATTGATAGCCCAAGCATTGGAATTGGCTAAAGCTGGACAAAGAAGAGTTGAGAGAATTGAACAAATGATGAATGTAAGTGTATATAGAGATAGGGATTTTGAAGAGCCTGGGCCTGTTCCTAGGTTCCGGGTTAGATTTATTGACCTGGGCCTGTAGTCCAGGAAAACCTCAGGAATGTCAAAAAATGCCTGGGCCTGGATTCTGGGTACAGGAAAAATCCAGGCCTTGGTCCAGACCCAGGCCTTTATAGTGTATATAAGTTGAAAGAAAAATTATAATTTAAGGAAATTTTTTTTTCAAAATTCTAAGAAAATCCCCACTCCCCCCCCCCCCCACCCCCTAATAAAAATCCCAACAGAAAAAAATTTTTTTAGTCTTCACTTCAACAAAATGAACAATTTATTCAAAAAGGTAGTGAAGCATTAAATAAACTAACTAATGAGGAAATAAATAAACAAGAATTTGATAATCCAAACAAAGCATCAAAAATGAAAATATTTTTGAATAATTATTTGCCTTTAATTTTAATTATTTTTTTGTTTTTAATTTTTTAATTTAAATATATATAATTTATTATTTATGTTAATAAAAAATATTAAACAAAAAATAATATTTACTATACAAATATATACATATCCCGCATTAAATATTTAAGTATTTAATTTTTGAGATCAGGTAGAATTGAAATATAAATAATAATATAATACATTATGTCCAAGAATATTAGATAACCAAGTAAAGTCAACTCTTGCTCACGACACCTAATGTTCCCTTGACCCTATAATCTAATGTTCCCTTCACTCTATGAGCTGATGTTCTCTTTACCCTATAAGCTAATGTTCCCTTCGCTCTATGAGCTGATGTTCTCTTTACCCTATAAGCTAATGTTCCCTTCGCTCTATGAGCTGATGTTCTCTTTACCCTATAAGCTAATGTTCCCTTCGCTCTATGAGCTGATGTTCTCTTCACCCTATGAGCTAATGTTCCCTTGACCCTATAAGCTAATGTTCCCTTGACCCTATAAGCTAATGTTCCCTTCACTCTATGAGCTGATGTTCCCTTCACCCTATGAGCTAATGTTCCCTTGACCCTATAATCTAATGTTCCCTTGACCCTATAATCTATGTAATGTTCCCTTCACTCTATGAGCTGATGTTCCCTTCACTCTATGAGCCCAGAACCAGATCCTGAAACAAAAATTTGAAAAAAAAGTCGGAGCCGGAATCACAAAACGCCCCTAATGTCCCCTTCACACTATAATCAAAGTCCTTTCACTTTACGATATAATGTTCGCTCAGCTCACAGGATATCCGAGGATCATCTGAGGATATCTCTTGATATTCGAGGACACTTCTAATGGGAATTGACTTTACTTGATATAATTTCTAAAAAAATTTTTTCTTCCTACAAAAGAACAACATCCTCATCATTATAATCTTCAATATCTTCATTAATATTACTACTGTCTATTTTTTCTTCACCCAAAGTCATCAATTTATTTCCATTTAAAGTAGCTAGTAACTGTAATGATTGTTGAGAATTTTTTCGATGTTCATCTAATGAATTTTGACTGTAGATTGAAGGAGTACTGAAAATTTTAAAATTAATTTTGATTTTGTATAAATATTTCATTTTGTCAGAAATTCAAAATACCCCAAATATTTTTAAAAGGATAATTAACTAATTCCTCTTAAAAATCTACAGAAAGTCGGAAAAAAGAAATTATTGTGTTCCTTTCACCCCATAAGAACTGATGTTCCCTTCGCTCCAGGATTTAATGTTCCCTTCACCCTATGACCATACTATCAATTCTCAAATGTTATTAAAAAATTTTCTAAAATACGAAAAATTTTAACATTGAAGGAATCGAGTTTTGAGAATTTTCAAAAATTTTTTTGAAAATTTCTAAGAAAATTTCAAAAAAAAATTTTTTTTCCGAAAAATTTTTCAAAAATTTTTTTTTCAAAAAAAAAATTCAAAAAAATTTTTCCAAAAATAAAATACTACATATTTTGCAAAATTAATTTTTATTTTAATTTACCTATTATTTAATCCATTAATTTTATTATTAATCCACCCATTGTCTCTATTATTGCTATATTCAGTTAACAAATTTGTTGTTGTTGTCCCCCCAAAATTAACGGTAGAGGAAGGTCTTTTAATTGAATTATTTGAGGGATGCAATGAATTTCTATGTAGTTGAAGAGAATAATTATTAGCAAAAGATGCTGGGGAAGGGGTTAAACTTGGATTTATTAGTGTTGGGCACAAACAAATTAAAAAGCGTGAAATTGTTCGACGAAAGGCTATTCGGAAACGTTCTGATAGAAGACCTTAAATTATGTGTTTTCTTTATGTGTTATTTGTGTATTTTTAAATGTTTTTAATGTTTTTAAGTTTGTGTTTTAGGTAGTTTAATGCTTGTATTTTTGTATTTTATTTTGTGTTTTATTTTTGTGTTTTTGTGTTTTTTAATGTTTTAAGTTTGTTATTTTAATACTTATATTTTTGTTTTCTTGTATTTTTTGTGTTTTTTTTGTATTTTATTTTTGTGTTTTTTAATGTTTTAAGTTTGTTATTTTAATACTTATATTTTTGTTTTCTTGTATTCTTGTATTTTTTGTGTTTTTTTTGTATTTTATTTTGTGTTTCTTCATAATTTGTATTTTCCCTATTTTTATTTTGTATTTCCATCTATTTTTATCCTTGTATGTATTTTTGTGTTTTTTTGTATATTGTGTTTTCTTTGTGTTTTTCTTTATTTTTGTTGTGTTTGTATTTTTGTTCTATTATTTTTTATTTTGTGTTTCTTTAAAAAATTTTTTTTTATTTTTGTTTTTGTGTTTTCATATGTTTTTTTTATATTTCGTGTTTTTCTGTATTTTTGTCTTTAAGCTTTATCCATTTTCTATTTTTGTATTTTCTTTTATTTTCCCCAAGTTTATTTATTTATAATTCTGATTTTTATTTATTTTATTATTTTCCGGAAACAATTTCCGGAAACAAAACACACCATAAAGTATAGGATTAACACAACTATTTGCATAAGCCATTGTTTGCACAACTGACTGGACAAGTAAAAGTCTAAAAAAAATTTTTAATTAATTTAATTTCTATTTAAAAACAAACATTTTTTCATTATGCTCCCAAAAACTAGCTTGTGGATAATTTAATCCTTGAAGGAAAAAACGAAAATTTTGAGGTAACCAACAGAATCCAAAAGTTAAAATAACTACAAAAACCATTCGAGTTGCATGTCTTTTGACTCTAAAAATAATTTTTTTCACTCTTTTTAGTCAAAAAATTTTCTAAATTAAAATTCCCACTATTTAAACAAACCTCTATATAGTGGACAAGTCGCTTATAGCGGGGTACATTAAATAGAGGTTTTTGGATTTTTTAATAAAAAATTTTTTCTTTATTATTTTTAAATTTTATTTTTATTTTCCCTGATTTTTTCTTTATTTTCCCTTCAATTTATTTTTATTTGTCAAGTAAAAAAACTTTTTCGCTTGAAATCCCTCAAGCACTTCAAAAAATATTTTTTTTATTTATTAAAAATGATGTAAAGAATAAAAAAAAATCGGAAACACAGAAAATTATTTTGTTTACTTATTTTTATTTTTAAGAGAAAAATAAAAAAAACTTAAAATTATTTTTTTGAATCACGTCAAAAATGAAACAAACAACTTTCTTTTTTCTTGGAAAGGAGAGGGATTAGCTGAATTATTTAAAAAAATATTTTAGCTCAAAAACAAAGAAAAAATTTTAAAAACAAAGAAAAAAGACTTGAAAGAAGTCTAGTTTAAATAAACATGGAAAAAAATCCAAAAACCTCTATTTAATAAACCCCGCTATAGGCGACTTGTCCACTATATAGAGGTTTGTTTGAATAGCGGGAATTTTTAATTAAAATTTTTTTAAGTTAAAAAGGGTTACTTTTGTGAGGATTTTGACTGAACAAGCTTTTGACGCCATATTTCCTTTACCAGTAAAAAATAGAAGGCACAAGATAAGGTTAAAGGCAACTGAAGGAAAATTTTTTTAAATTTTTAAAATTTTTTTAATTTTTAAATATTTTTTAAATTAAAAATAAAAGAGAAAACAAACCAAATAAGCCCCCAAATTAAATCCCCAATAAAACAATCTGGCTTGAAGAGGAGAGGCAGTAGTAAGGGCTATAGCTAGCGAATCAACACAAGCAGAGCCTTTAATTCCCTTAAAAAAGAAAAATTTTTTTAGACTTTATAATTTTTTTAGATATTTAAAGGTGTATTTTAGTACATTTTTAAATTAATATTTTATTTATAGAAATTAATTTTATATTTTATTTAAATTAAAAAAAAATGCACTAAAATGTCTGTCACGCTTATTAATAAATTAAATAATTTATTCACCCCTTCCTTTTTTTATGAAATTAATTTTTTTAATTAAGAAGGAAATGAAAGGCTTAATTTAGAATAAATTTAAAAAATATTTAGAATACTAAGATCTTGTTTAAAAAAATTTTTTTAATTTTTTTAATTAAGGGATTAAATTAATAATTATTTTTGCATACAAAATATGCTTAATGACGTTTGCGTAAAAATTCATAAAATTGCTTAGAGAGTACATAGAAACATAAAATTTTGCAGAAATATTAATAAAAGGGTTAACTATCGAATTTTAAAATTTCAGAATTTTAGGTTAACTATTACACAAGTTCTGGTCAAAAATTTCAGAAGGGTTTGAAATTTTCGTCAAGTTTGAACATTTTCGCCCATAACTTTTAAAATACTTAACTAAAAATTATGAAATTTTTAGAGATGTTAGATAAGAGCATTAGGGACGTCTCTGGAAAATTTTATGGTTATAGGTAATAAACTCTCTATTTTATGGACTCATAACTAACGTCAACTCAAGCCTATACTCCCTCATGCTTAAATGGATTTCAACGGAAAATAAACTTTAACGGATTTTAATTTTTTTCAAAAAATCAAAAAAATTCTCCTTACATTATATTCAAATCGAAGTACCCCAACATTTCTCATTTGAAGAGAATTTAAAGCTAATACAATTAACCAAACAGTTATACAAATGTAGAAGACAACTTTACATCGTCGTGAACTTCTTCCAGTAATTGATGATGTTATTGACTTGAAAATTTTATTTAGAAATTTTTTTCTGAAATTTTTTTGAAAATTTTTAAAAATTTTTAAGAATTTTTGAAAATTTTTTTGAAAATTTTCCCTTACAACAAATCTGTCATGTGCCAACAACACCAGCGTCCAAACAGAAACATAACAAGTAATATATTGTAAACTAACAGTTATATAACACACAGAATCCGAGAATGGCCACGATTTGGAAACATAGGAGAGGGCGGTTGCAGGAACACAAACAGTTAAAAATAATAAATCGGCTAATGCCAAATTGGAAATAAATAGAGAAGTACTTTAAATTTTGAAAAAATTAAATTTTTAATTTAAAAAAATTTTTTTGGCTAACCTGTCATGCATTTGGGTATTTAAAGCTATAACTAGCAATACAAGTATATTCCCAAATATACCTATCACAGTTATTGGAATAAAAACAATTGCGATAGCTAACATTATTTTTTAAATTTAAATATTTTTTTAACTGAAAAAATTTTTTTTTAATTATTTTAAAAATAGTACAGACTTGGAAAAAATTTTTTATACCAGAAAAAAATTTTTTTGAAAAAAATTTTAGTTAAAATTGGTTTAATATAGGATTTTAAAATATTAGAGGAAAGAGCGCATAAATATGTATAATAGAGACATTCTTTTTATTAATACAACTTTTTTAGTTAAAATTTAAAACTTGTTTCCAACTTGATAACTTTATTAGAACTTAATCAACTTTGCAACCTTTTTAAAAACTTTTTTTAGAAACATTCTTTAGAAACTTTTTTAGAAACTTGAAAAAAAACTTTTTAGGAAACTTTTCTTCCAGCATTTTTACCAACTTTTTCTTCCAACCTTTTTTAAGCTACATAATTAAATAAAACTTGGAGGGATAGTATAAAAGGATAGAAAACATGTAGAAAACATATTGCAAAAATTGCTAATTAAATTTTCAAAATTAGATTTTAAAATTAATTTTTAAAAATTAAAATTAAAAAAATTATCATTTAAATCTTTTAAAGGTACCTTATAAGCAACTTTTCTCTTTTAATTTTATTTTTAAATTAAAAAATTTATTTTTGTCATTAAATTATAAATTTAGCCGCTTTTTTGAAGGGCTTAAAGAGGATGGAAAATAAATTATTTTTTTTTAAATTAATTTTCTTTTTTATTTTAATTAAATTTTCTAAAATGTCTTTCTTTAATCTTCAAAAAATTATTTTTTTACAAAAATAATTTTTTAAAGAAAATTATTTTATTAATAAAATTAAAAAAATTCCAAAATTGGATATATTGTTAATTAAATGACGCAAAAAGAATGTGTAAAAGAAAATTAATTTGACATGAAAAGTGTTGCGCCGAAACGCAACTTTTATAAAGATATTTAATATTTATTTTTAAACTTTTCTATTAATCATCTTTGTTTTTATATTTTTAAAATATTTATGTTCACATATTTTTGTCCAATCATCTCCTCAATTTTTATCTTTTCCCTCTAAAAAATGTATCATTTTTGGCCCTATTTAAGCTGATTTATATCCTTTATTTTTAACTTCTTCACCCTTCCTTAAATTCCCCTTTAATATTAAAACTTTGTATTTTTTAAACCTTGGAATAAAATATTTAATAATTTTGGATATTTGGTAAAATCTATTTGGTTCAAATTATTGTTATATTATTGGAATATAACAAATTGGTGCCACGACGTAAAAAAAAAAATCAGGGCAATAAAAATATTTTTTTTGGATAAAAATAATTTTAGTTAAAAAATAATCTTTTGGGCTAAATTTTTTTAGCAAAACTGGAAAATATTCAAGAAAAACTGGACAAGGTTTCAATTTGTTCGTCCAGACCACCACCAAACAATTCTAATTTGGAAAGAAAAATTGAGAATAAATTCCGACAACAAAGCGCTCAACAGCGCAATTTTTTTACTAAAAACTACAGAAATCAAGGAACGTCTCAAAACCGTCAAAAGCCCCAAAAAGAATCTGCCCCGGTCATAGTAAAGGTAGTAAATTCAAATTCAGATCAAGCATCAGGAGGCTATCAACAACCACCTGTTTTCCATAATCCATACACGCCTTTTCCTTATTTTAATCAACGACCACCCTACTATCCACCTACATTGCCGACAATTTATTCGGCACCCCCTTTTTATCCAACTTTTGGGACAACACCTTTTCGTCCAACATTCCAACGACCTGTTCAACAGGTCCAGCAACGTCAACAAGTAAGGCCTCGTCGTCAATTTATTAGAAGAGGATATGGCGGCCGTCCTGCAGGCGGGCATCAATATGCTGCGAGATCGTTTAGGGCGACATTTGGACACCGCTCGTCAAATCGATTTCAGCGTAAGTAATAAATTAAATCAAGAATCTAAAAATAAAAAAATTGATGAATTAATTAATAAAACTGAAAACATTAAAAAGAAAATTGTTGGAGTAATGGAAGAAATAAATAAAAAAGATTTGGATTATGCCAATTTCATTAAATATCTGGATACTGAGGCAAGAGAAAATGAAAACGAGCAATATCGAGAATTTGCTCTTGGGCAAAATGGATTTTTGACTATTTTAGACGAAGCGCGTGATGTTTTAGACATTTTGGATGAAAATTATGACACGCTTAATAGAGTTGAAAGCCCACGCGAAAGAAATCGCGCAACTCTAAATGAAACAATTCTCCAAACGCCGAATACTATTAGACTCCCAGAAATTCGTTTACCATCTTTTTCGGGAAAATTAGAGGAGTATCGGCCGTTTATGGAGGAATTTAAATGTGCTGTTGATGAACAAGCAATTTCGGATAAACGAAAATTGCAATATCTTTTTGGAGCATTAAATGGAGAGCCTAAAGAAATGGCCAGACAATATCCCCTTGAGGGACAAAATTATAAAATTGTTTTAGAACTTTTGGAAAAAAATTTTGGGGATAAATCAAATATAAAAAGTGCGTTGCACGCAAATTTACGAAGAATTCCTAGGGCGTCAAAGTACGTGCCTGAAATTCGACAAACATTAAGAAAAGTCGAAGCTATAATTAATCAATTAAATAATTTGGGGGAATATACAAATAATGAACAATTAATTTTGGAAATTGAATCAAAATTGCCAAAATGGCTCTTAACTGAAATTTATAAGAAAAAAAGAAATAATCTTGATTGGTCTGTCAAAAAAATGCTCGAATTTTTAGACAATTCGTTAAAATTGGAAGAAGACGTTTTTAGAGCCCATAAAAATTTTGAACAAGAAAAAACAGACAATCTTCCCAATTTTCGGCAAAATTTGAAATATAATAATAATTTTCAAAATAATAATAAGGGAAGAAAATTTCAAATGAATTATAATAATATTAGAAATAATTTTGGAAATAAAGGAACAGGAATGTTCGCTGTAACTGAGAAAAAATTTTTACATACTTGTAGATTTTGTGAAGAAAACCACTGGGAAAATAATTGCTCTAAATATATAAATCCTGAAAAAAGACTAGAAAGAGCAAAAGAACTCAAATTATGTTTTAAATGTTTAAAAAACAATCATAGGTCTGAAAAATGTTTAAAATTAAATTTATGTTTTCACTGCAAGGGCAGTCATAACACTGCTTTTTGTAGGACGAAGCCGCACACCGAGAACCCGTTGAAGAGAAAAAATGAAGTTAAAGAAATTAAAGAAAAAAGAATTGGAATTAAAAATAATCAAAATAATAAAAATTCAAATATTTGTCTAGAAATTCAAGATGATGATAATTTAAAAGATTCTAATGATATTTTAATAAATTATTTAACAAAAAATTCGCAAAATTCAATTTTTCCAACCTTTCTTCAAGTAACTCAAGCAAAGATAGTAAACCCAAAAATTCCAATTTTAATGCAAAATGCTCACGTATTTTTAGATTCCGGTGCCGAAATTTGTTTAATAAAAACCTCTCTAGCCGAAAAATTAAAATTAGAGCCCATAGCAATAAATAATTTCAAAGCAACTGGTGTCTTTGGTCAAAGTATGGTTAGAAGAATGCCTATATTTGATTTTGAAATAAAGTGTATAAATAACGAATCAATAAAGGTCCGAGCAAGAGGAGTCGATGAAAATTTTGTTGAAAAATTAAAAACTATTTTTGTTGAAAAAATAGGCTTAGATAGATTAAATGAAAATAGAATTCCCTATGAATTTGTGGAAGAAGTTACGCCAGAAATATTGATTGGTACAAGTGTTTACAATAAAATAATGGGATATGAAAGACTTCAAAATGGATTTTCGGTAATACAAACTAAACTAGGAAAAGTTCTTTCGGGTAGAGGCGTAATTAGTTTAAACGTAAATGAATCAAAAATCTTTTCAATGGAAAATGTAGAAAAATTTTGGGAGCTAGAATCATTTGGTATTACCGATAACCCATTAAATGAGGATGATAAAAACGCTTTAGAATTATTTAAAAAATCGGTAACCCGAACACCCGAAGGAAGATACGAAATAGAATTCCCATTTAAAGAAAAGAAAATAAATATATCAAGTAATTTCGCGCCTTGCATTAAACGATTACAAAGTTCTTGGGCAAAAGGAAACAAAGAAGGCGTATTGGAAAAAATGAAAGAAAGTTTTTTAGAACAAGCAAAAAATAATCAAATAGAGAATTGCGAAAGAAATGACTCTAATTTATGTCATTACATTCCCTGGCACTATGTTTATCACCCACAAAAGAAAAAAATGCGAATCGTTTTTGCGGCTAATTGTAAAACAGCGGAAGAAAAAATAAGTTTAAATGATATAATATATAGAGGTCCTGTCTTGCTTCCGGATTTGTGCGGACTCCTAATACGAATTAGAACATTTCCAATTTTAACCTCAGCGGATGTCAAGTCTGCTTTTCATCAAATAGGATTGAAAGAAAATCAACGCGACTTAATGCGTTTTCTATTGCCTAAAAATTGGAATCTTCCTCCTACTAACCTAAATTTGGCTTACTGGCGTTGGACTAAAATGCCATTTGGAATTTCTGCAGCACCTTTTTGCCTTGCAGCAGTAATAAATTTACATTTGGAAAAGACTGCCGGAGAATTTGGAAGAGAATTAAGAAGAGGAATATACGCCGATAATATTTTTTTCTCTGCAATCACAACTGAAGAAGGGTTGAATAAATGTAAAAAAGTAATAGAAATTTTTAAAGAAGCTCAAATGCCGCTACAAGAATTTATTTCAAATTCCGAAATAATTAATAAAAATTTTGGAGATAAAGCGTTAGAAAATAATACAAAAATATTAGGAGTTGGTTGGGATGTTAAAAAAGATGCATTGATTGTTGAAATGAAAAAAAATTAAGACGCCAGAAAAATGGACAAAACGATCGATTCTAAAAGAAATCGCAAAACTTTTTGACCCCATGGGCGTTCTTCTCCCAGCAAATTTATGTAGAAAATTATTATTACAGAAACTATGGGTAGATAAAGAAAAGACTTGGGATGACGAAATATCGATTGAACATATAAAAGAAATTGAAAAAATAAAAGACGATTACGGTACTTTTAAATTTAGAAGACAGCTTTTAAAAGAAAAGGGTCCGAGTGAACTGCACATTTTTGTAGATGCTTCACAAAACGCCTTCGCCGCAGTCGCTTATATAAGAGTTGAATATGATTTAAATAAAATTTTTTCCTCAATTATTATGGCCAAGGGGAGATTGGCCCCGTTAAAATCTCGTCTTACAATTCCAAAAATGGAATTGATGGCCGCAATTGCAGGTAAACGATTGAGTGATTTCATACAAAAGGAGTCAGACATTGAATTAGAAAAAATATTTATTTGGTCTGATAGTAAAGTTGTACTAAATTGGGTATTAATTAGCGACAAAGAAAAACAGCCACGATTTATAAAAAGAAGAATAGAAGAAATAAATCAAAATAAAAATTTGGTTTGGAAATATGTCCCCACTGAATTAAATATAGCTGATGTCGCAACTAGGGGTTTAACTTGTAATGAATTGACAGAAAAGAAAAGTTGGTGGCAAGGTCCAACATTCCTTCGAAAAAATAAAAACGAATGGCCGAAAGCAATAGAATTTGAAAAAATAGCTAGCCCCAAAGAGACAAAAATAGAATTTATAATGAATGTCACGACAGAAAAAATAATGAATTTAAATGCGCGAAGTGAGTGGAATAAAACAATTACAATTGGAACAATAATTTGCAAATTCTTAATGAAATTAATTAAAAATATTAATGTAAAAACTCAATTTTTCATTGAACTAAAAAATACTAAAACAAATGTAGGTCTTCGAAAATTCGGTGAAATATTAATTCTAAAAGAAGCTCAAAACCAAAATAAACCTACAGAAAAAGAAATCTTTGAGTTATATATGAGAAAGAATGCATTTGGAATCTGGGTCTGTCCAGGACGTGTTGAATCTTCAGGAATTCCCACACCAGTTTATGTCTCATATGATTCTCCTATTTCCGAAAAAATTTGTTTAGAATACCATAAACGTGCAATGCATAGCGGATTAAGACAAAGTTTGTGTGAATTAAGACAATGCTTTTGGATAACAAAAGGAAGGCAAAAAATGAAGAGTACAATTAATAAATGTCTTCAATGCCGAAAACAATTATTAAAACCTTTTGAAATACCAAAAATGCCAATATTACCTGAAGAAAGGATAAAAAGATGTTCTCCTTTTAAAAATACAGGGTTAGATTATGCAGGTCCGTTTCATGTAAAAACACAAGAAAATAAAATAATTAAAATATGGATAGAAATATTTACTTGTTTGACAACGAGATTTTCGCATTTAGAATTAATTACCGATCTTTCCGCAAATACATGTGTTCAAGCTTTAAGGCGATTTATAGCAGAATACGGAAAACCGGCATTGATTTTAAGCGACAATGGAACCCAATATAGATTGACTAGTAAAGTAATAAATGAAATTGAAAAGAATTTGGATTGTGAAAAAATTGAATGGCGATTCATACCCGCTGTTTCTCCCTGGTTCGGTGGCGTGTATGAATCAATAGTAAAAATTATGAAAAAGGCTCTTAAAAATTCTGTTGGCCGAAAAATGTTAAATATAGAAGAGCTCAGAACACTATTGCCAGAAATAAAATACGTAATCAATTCTCGTCCCCTTACTTATTTGTATAATGATTTGGAAGAAATTGAAGTATTGCGTCCAATAGATTTAGTTCACCCAACAAGGATTAAACAAGGGATTAATTTTGAAGATTTTGAGACAGATAATTATGATGAAAAGGTTTCCCAAAAAATAACAATAATTAATAATTGGAAAGAAACAAATAAAATAGTAAATACATTTTGGGAAAAATTTGAAAAGGAATATTTAAATGATATTAAAGAAAGAACAAATAGGCACGCGCAAAAACAATACAGAAAAAATTATTCACCAAAAGTTGGAGAACTAGTGCTTATTCAAAATTCAAATCTCCCAAAACATTTTTGGAGTTTAGGCAAAATACAATATTTAATCAAGAGCAGAGATGGATTGTATCGCTCCGCGAAAGTTTTGTGTAAAAATAAAATCATTACTCGCGCCATCGCTCTTTTATATCCCTTAGAATTGACAATAGAAGATGAAGAGAAAAACAAAGAATTGGAAATAAATAATAGTATTGACTCACATCCAAAGGGAAGAACCCATCCAATGGCCCTCAGAGAAAGAAAGAGAATAAATTATAATGAAATAGATAATGCAGACATAAATTTTCTGATCAATAATGAAAATAATTCAATGGAAAGCGCAAAAATTTGTATGTATTTTGAGGATGAGCCAATAATGTGGAGACCTTGTAAATTTTGTGGGGGCCCGCATATGGATTATGATTGTGATTATCAAACTAGTTCAAGTCATGATTGGCAACGCGGGGAAAAATCATTCGATAAAAAATTTAAAAGACAGGATAGGCAACCAAGAGATAAATCTTATGATTATAAATATAAAACTTTAGAAGATGAAAATAAAATTTTGAAAAGGGAAATAAAAACTAGTAAAGATGAAATTTCTAAACTTAAAATCGATAATAAGGCGAATGAAAATTTGATTAATAATAATAAAATAGAAATCTCACATTTACAAAATGAATTAAAAGAAACAAAATTAATTTTAAATAATGTGAATGAAAATATAACCGAGCTTGAAAAAACTCGTAATGAAGAAATTCAAACATTAAAAATACAAAATGAAAGGTTAAATAATGACTTTAAAAGAATGAGAGCAGATTTTTATTCAAAAAATATTTTGGACGAAGACGTTACTAAAAAGGGACAAAAAATTGTTAAAAATAAATTGATTGGGAATAATAAAAACAAAAATAAAGGTGCAGCAATCCTTAAACCTAATACACTTTCTGCCTCTATTACACTCACAATACTGATCTTTTTCTCTCTGTGTCTAAACCTTGCTGCAAGTCCGTGTAAATCACACGAGGAAACAAAAAGAATACAAATTGACGACGAATGTATCGTTAACGGTTTTTCTATACACAAGCGTGCGGGCGGCAATTTTTGTTGGAAAAGAAATGAGTGTGGAAAAGGAAATTGCAACCCGGCTTGTGTCTGTCCCGACTGGGCAATAGAGTGTTCGTTTTATAAAGGATTAGAGATAAAAAGATCAACAGCCAATGACCCAAATGTAAAAAATATTATAGAACACAATAGGCCAAAAATATGTTCATTTGAGTATAAAGAAAATTGTAAAAACTTTTCTGAAATTAAAAAATTTAAACAAATCGAGTTATATGATGGTACGAAACATCTAGTCAATGAATTAAAAATAGAAATGAAAGAAAATTTAAATGACGAGTTTATTTGTTTTGGGGTTGGGGAAACAACTGGATCACCTCTATACTGTTCTAAACACGCATGTTCTGAAAATGGGAAAAAATTTTGTTTTTATTCGAAAAATGAAGTGGCATATTTTGTTTCAAATCACGGTAAAGTCGTCATTAAAGCGTGGGGTGAAATTTCAAAAAGAGTATACGATTTTAAAAACGAAAATGAAAAAGGATGTAAGGAATGCGAGATAGAGTGCGCCAAAGAAGGACTATCCATAAAAATAAATAAAGAAATAAATGGAATAGAAATTTGTCTGAAAAAATGCATTTATATACCTTTTCCCGACACTACACAAGAAATTACATTACCTAAGGAAGACTTAATAAATGGGTTTGAAGCAACAATTAAATTCTTTAATAACGGTCAAAATATAAAAGAAAAAGGGATTAAATGCCAACCATTAAATATGTGTGGACTAATAAAATGTAGTTTATGTATTGAACGATTAACCAACCCAAAATGCAACCCCGAACTAGCCATGATTTTAGTAGCCCTTGCAGTGTATTTATTTTCTAATATAATTTACTTTGTTGGTAAAATTACAATCGCAATAATTTCTGTTATTATTTGGATATTAAAAAGAAAATGGTCCTTAATTAGATTTCTCATAAAATGTTGTAAAAAGCCAAAAACGGAGAATAGGGAAAAAATAGAAAAAATTAAAATTCTAAAAAATAATAGAAAAAATCGATTACCAATGAAAGTCACGATTGCAATAATTCTTTTTGTTAGCTCACTACAAAGAGCTGTGTGTCTTACAACTATCACAGCCGATGAAGAAAAATGCATACTAGACAAAACAGGGGTTAGAAACTGCCTCTTTGAAAAAACTCTTGAGATAAGTTTTAATCCAACGGACCAAGAAATAGATATAATATTGCAAGATTACCAAGACAATTTTGTAGGATCCATGAAATTTATTTTACACCGCTTAAAAGCATCCTGTGTTAAAACAATAAAATACTTTTCACGCTCCTACGATATACAAGTAATTTCGGAGTGGAGGTGTGCTCATACAGGAAGCTGTGTTAATCAAAAATGTAGTTCCATTAAAATGAACGATACGATTATTGAATTAAACATGGAAAATCAAAAATTCCCAGGCATCACAAGATGCATGGAAACAGAAGGCGGTTGGGCCAATGGTTGTTTTTATGTCGACCCTGCTTGTTTATTTTATCGCTTTTCTGCAGTACCAACGAATGACCCTAAAATACTCGAAATATTTAGATGTCCGAAATGGGATCTTGAATTGGATGTAAAAATTATAATTGAAACTCAAAATGATAAACAAGAAAAATTAATTTCGCTAAAACCCGGATTTACGACAGAATGGAACGATCTTCGAATAACCGCCACAAGCATGACAATTGCTCCTCTTCCTATACTCAATCAACTTTTCGTGTCGGATGAAAATAGAGTTGCAATTCTTGAATCGGAAAGTGAAGATAAATTGAGAAGTTTTAGATGTTCCTCAAAAGCGGCAGCCATTAAATTTAATGAATGTAAATTAGATCCACTATCGTGTGATTGTAACTCGGCCGACCATAATGTAGCTTGTCTGTGTTATGAATTGTTAGAAACTAGACAGCTTTTTAAAAGAGATTTAACATTGCCATTTGAGCATAACGGTATACTACTTGACGTGGACCAAGGCACGATTAAAGTCTCGCCCGATTTTTCCGCCGCTCAAATCCAAACACAAATTAAAGGCTTAACACTCAAAACAGAAATTCTCGCAAATAAATGTAAAGTAACAAATGTTAAATTAATCGGATGCTACAAATGTAATCGCGGCGCAAAGCTAGAGCTAACTTGTAAAACTGATTTTGGAAACTCCTTAGGAAATATTGTTTGTCCTTCTCTTACTACATTTACGACCTGTGTGCCTAAAGGAGAAACTAGAAATCTTTCAGTACATTTGAGCCACTCACAAATTGACGAAACATGCGAAATTTTTTGTGGTTCTTCATATTCAAAATTTGAACTTAAAGGAATATTAAATCACCCAGAAGAAACAATCGAAACAAAATGGGCACAGAAACATAGCAATAAAATGCAAAGCTTAATGGACATTGATTTAACGCATCTACTTAAATTTTTATTTTTTCCACGCTATCTCCTAATTTTATTATTAGCGTTGTTTTCTTTTGTCCTTATCGGCTACTGCTTTCTTCCCTGCCTAACACGATTTTTACTCTTCAGACTAGTCAACATTTTTTGTGCGCGGAGTGTTGCGCCGAAACGCAACTTTTATAAAGATATTTAATATTTATTTTTAAACTTTTCTATTAATCATCTTTGTTTTTATATTTTTAAAATATTTATGTTCACATATTTTTGTCCAATCATCTCCTCAATTTTTATCTTTTCCCTCTAAAAAATGTATCATTTTTGGCCCTATTTAAGCTGATTTATATCCTTTATTTTTAACTTCTTCACCCTTCCTTAAATTCCCCTTTAATATTAAAACTTTGTATTTTTTAAACCTTGGAATAAAATATTTAATAATTTTGGATATTTGGTAAAATCTATTTGGTTCAAATTATTGTTATATTATTGGAATATAACAATAATAACAACATTTTTTGTGCGTGTGTTTCAACAACATTTTTTGTGCGTGTGTCAACATTTTTTGTGCGTGTGTAATTTATGTTTTAAATAAAATTTTTTTTCAAACAATGATTCTGGAAATTGAAATTCCTTATTAAAAATAAAATTAAAATAAAGAAAAAAATTTTTATTTGAATTTAAAATTTTTTTTTGAATTTCAAAGATTGGTAAACAATTAAATAAACAATACGTTTTTATGAAGAAAAATAATTTTTCTAAATTTTATAAAAAATTTTGGTTGAAAAAAAATTTTTTTTGTTTAACTAAACCTAAAAATAAATAAAATTAGAAATTTCAAAATTTAAAAATATTTCATCTTTAATTATTAAAAAATTAAAGAATAAAAATTGTATTTAAAAAATGGAGTAATATATTTAGAAAAATTTCTTTAGGTTTTTTATTTGAGAAATTTAAATTTAAAAAGAATTTTTAACATATCCCTCCATTAAACTCTAGTTTCTAAAAATCTCAACTAGTGATGGAAATTTTGTATCGGTCAGCATTCCGTACTATCGATACGGAAAACCGATAAATACGGCCGTAGTACGGTCCGGTCCAATCATTAATCTCAGCATCCCTAGTGTTATATCAAAATACTTCAAAATCTCTCATTTATCGAATAGAATGGGAAAAGAATCGGGATTATAAGGTATATTTATATTAACTACCCTAATAGAAGCCTATCCCTTTATAGAAACCCCCATGCCATATTAAAAACCCCCCTCGAAGATCCATTGAAAAATAACGTTCAAGACTTTTATCGAGGATATCTAAACTAGGATTGGTCCCCGTTCCCGAAAGTCGGGGAATTTGAGAGACCCCCCGTCGGGGGCCAACCCTAATCTACACCCATTAGTTAGCTAATAATAATTTTTGTTTAAATTAAGGAAAAAATTTCTTGTTAAATTAAAATAGTGGAAATTAAATTAGGAAAAAAATTTATATTTTTTGTTTTTTGGTCATTTAAATGTGTGAAAATTAATTAATTTAAACAAAATGTTAGGAAAAAGAAGAAGAAGCTTCTCTCTTTTTAACTTCCCTTCATTTTCCTACTCGTTTTGGCAACTCTAAAATAAATTTTAAAATGTTATTTAACCACCCATTTTATAGTTGCGTGCCTTTAAAAATATTTTAGAAAAAAAATAAAATGAATATTCATATTAAGAGGCGTGTCTATGCAAAAATAAAATATTAAAAATGAAGAAAAAAATTGTGAGATTAGAAGAAAATATTGAAAAAATGTTGGAAGGATGTTATTAACTAAATATTAGGCTTATAAAATTTTGACAAATTAGCATTTTTAGCTTAAAAATTAATTTTGTTAATTCATTAAAATATATAGAATTAATAATTAATTTACTAAATTATATATTTTTAAAGCAAAAATATACCCTAAAGAATCAAAAAATAATTTTTAAGTGGAAAAGAAAAGTATGGCATTTTAAGAAGTTATCTAAAAAAATCCTTTTTTTTAATATTAAAAAACTATAATAATTTTTTAAACTATAATAACTATTAAAAACTATAATAATAAACTATAATAATTCATAGCTTATTTTTTAATTAATTAGAAATGCCATCCTTTTCTTATATACGCATATATAGGGTTGCCGTTTTCGGCTTGAGCCGACGTTCGGTGCATATTTTTCGAGCTTAGTTTTTTTCGATTTGGTTCGTTTTCGAGTCTTTCGAGCTGAAAAGCCTAGGCTCGTTCGATCTTTTGAGTTTCGGGTCGAGCGAGCCGGCAACCCTATGTATATACCTTAAGATATACCCCTTAAAGAATCAAAAAATAATTTTTAAGTGGAAAATTATCTAAAAATCCCCTTTTTTTAATATTAAAAAAACTATAATAATTCTTTACTTATTTTTTAATTAATTAGAAATGCCATACTTTTCTTCTAAAATAAATAAGAAAAAAAAATTATTTTATTTTTTTTAATTTTTAAAAGTGTTATTAAGGATTTGGGGGAATTAAAAAGTATATCCGGTAAAATAATAATAATTTTTTTCAAAAATTGTCCCCACACATCCATGTGAGGGATAATAAATTTAAAAAAAAATAATTATTTATTTATATTTAAATCTTTTATTTTTTAAATTGCTGTTTTCCGTTTTTTAGGAGATAAATCTGACTAAAATAAAAATTAAAAAATAAAAATTAAAAAGCTTTTTTATTTAATATTTAAAAAGAAATTAATTAAATGGAGAAAATAAATAATTTAAAAAAATTTTTAGAAAATGTTTTTGCAAAAAAAATATTTATTTTAGTAGTGTTTTTGCTAAATTATTCTGATTTTTTAATGTTTATTTTTTTAAATTTGTGTTTTCCTTTTTTATTTTTAAAATTAATTAAAATAGGTATATCAAAATACAAAAATAGCAGAAAATAAAAATAAACACAAAAATAGAGGAACAGAAATTAATAAAAACACAAAAGAAAAATACAGAATTTAAGAGAGAAAATACAGAAAAATACAAAAAATCAGAATTAATTTCAGAATTAATTTAAGGGGGTTAATTTAACTGAAAATCAAAATTTAATTAATCAGAATTTTATTTTTAAAAATAGAACTTTAATTAATCAGAATTTCTATTAGAAAGTCAGAATTTTTAGAAATCAGAATTTATTTCCTATTTATAAATCAGAATTTTTAAAAAAGAAAATCAGAATTTAATTAAACAGAATTTCCATTAGAAAGTCAGAATTAAAATCAGAATTAATTTCTTATTTATAAATCAGAATTATAGTCAGAATTTTTAAAAAAACTAAATCAGAATTTCAAGTTTATTTTCTTTAAAAAATCAGAATTTTTAACGTTATTTATATAATAAAAAATCAGAATTATTTATTTGTTTTTAAAAACAAATAAAATCAGAATTTATCCAAAACACATAATAAATAATAAAGAAAAATACATATAAAAATATTCTGACTTTATTTAATCCCTTTTCTTTTAATTTTTCGCCCACTCATCAAGTTTCCGTTTACTTATTCAAATTTTAAGATTAAAAGGGAATAAATAATCTTTTTTTAATTTATAAAAAAAAATTAGAAAAAAAATTTTTTAAAGAAAGCACAATTATTTAATTGTTACTTTACTCTTTTAAATAATTTATATTTCCAAGTAAAATTATTTTAAATTTATTTTTTAATGAATATATTTAAATTAAATAATTAATTGCTCAAAATTGTTAAATAAAATGTATTAAAAATATTTAAAAATATAAAAAAAAATTTTTTAAGTATTAAAATTATTTTTAAAAAATAAAATAATTAAAGGTAATCGTCTCTCAATTAAAAATTATACTTTTATTAATTTAGTACAATTTTAAAAAATAATAATAATGAGGAAAAATTATAACTAAGTAAAAAGGATGTAATTTGCAAAAAAATAGAATAAAAAAATATTTTTATTATTAAAATTTTTTTGTAAAAGTCTGAACGGATAAAATAAATAAAATAAAAGGAAATATGCAAATATTTTTTTTGTAAATTAATTCTGAGTAAGCTGAGTAAATACATATGTAGAAAAAATAAAAAATAAGGATAAAGATTATTTTGACTTAACAATAGAAAAACTTTTTTTAACCGAAAAAACACGTCTATTTCCATAAATATTCCTATTTTTTAAATTTTTTTTTAATTTAAAAATATTGTTTAACTTCCCTTACAATTTTATAATGAAAATTATTTAAAAATAGAGTTGGGGGCCCGATCCGGTCCGAAAGATCGAGTCAAGCATTGAATTTTGGCCCGAAAAAGACTCGGTCGGGCCGGCCCGATAAAAATGAGGCCTGAAAAAATAACTCGAACGTTGGCCCGACTCGAAACCTCCAACCCTATCTAAAAATGCAGAAATAAAGATGATAAAAAGTTTTTTTAATAAATTGGGGAGAGGCTCTATAATATTGTTAGATAAAAAAATTATGAAAATAAATATTCAGAGAATTTATTTGAAATTTAAAAAATAACAAGGAAATTAAATTAAAAATTATTTTAAAAATTTATTTAAAACCTCAAAATTAATTTTAACTTAAAAAATCTACTCATTAATTATGTGGGTAGATAAAATCCATTTTAGATTAATATAGTAATTGGCAATTATAGCCGTCTAGAAAAAATTTTAGAAAATTTTTTTTCGCTTTAAAAAAATTTTAAAAATGATGAAAATTGTCTAAGTGCAAAATAAAATTTAAAAATATATATAATAATTTTGAGAATGCAAAAATAAAGGAAGAAATAAAGAACTAAAATTAAATTAAATTAAGAACTAAAATTAAATTATTAAGTTTAATAATACCTACCTATATTAGCTTATTAAATTACTATATACCTATAAATTAAAAAAATATTTTAACCATATATGGAAAAAAATTTTTTTTCGTTTTTGGTGTACGGAATTTTCGTGTTTGGAACTTCGTTTCCAAATTTTCGAAATTTTCGTCTCAGCGGAATAAATCAAGAAATTCACTCCGACGCCTTCAATTCCCCGTGCCTAACATTCCTGGAGACAAATATTCCGATTTTTGAGTTGTTGACCAAAATTTTTGGAGATGAAAGTTCCAAAGAGGAAAATTCCGGTACCCTTTGGATTGCCCTTACATAGAAAAAATCCTATTTTATAATTTAATTAACAAAAAAAAAATTTTTGAATTTTTAATTTAACAAAAAAGTTTAAAAAAATGCCATTTTCTCTGAATAAAAAAATTTTTTTGTCAATAAATATAACAATTTTTTTCTAGTTTTGTTAACGTAAAGGGAATTAATTGGCATGTTTTTTACCTTTGTTTGTTGTCTTTTATGGCATTTATTTTTTGACAGTTAACAATTAAAAATTGCCTTTTTCCTTTATTTAACAGACATTTTATTTTAACGAAAATAAAAATAATTTTTATATAGAAAATTAAAAGATTAAATAAAAATTAAAATTTTTTAATTTTATAGTAGCTTTGTTTTAAAGGCGTGGATTGAAGGAAGCCTCAAAGAAAATTAAATTTTAATCACTTGAGACAGGTATACATAGGAAAGGGAAAGGGGAGATCATATTGGGAAGGCCTTTAATAATTAATTAATTAAAAAATATAAATAGAAAAAATATAAAATAATAGGATTAGGACCATCTATTTTTATCAAAAATTTTATCAAAAATCCAAATTTTAATTTATTTTAGAGGTATAGATAAAAGGAAGCCTCAAAAAAATAAATTATTATCTGATTTATGGCAAAGATTAGGAAGGTCTATTTTGGAAGGAATCTTGTGAAATTCTCTTAATAATTTAAAAAATCAAAAGTAAAAATAATCGGGACTTGTGATTTTTTAATTATTAAGAGACTTCACAAGATTCCTCCCAAGGAGACCTTTCTGATCTCTGCCATAAAGTCAGGTAATAATTTTTATTTTTTGAAGCTTCTTTTTATCCATATCTTTTAAATAAATTAAAGTAAAAAAATAATGGGGACTTAGGGGAAGATCTAACTTGAGACAAATTATAAAGGTCTCTTCTCTCTTTAGGAGGGCTAGGAAAGTCTCTTAATAATTTAAAAAAATAAAAATAGGGGAATTAAATATTCTCTATTTTTTATAAAATTTAAAACAATGAAAAATAAGCCAAGTCTAACAAGAAAATAAAAAAATAAAAAAATAATAAAAAAATGAAGAAGCGTGGGAAGTAAGTCAAGAGAACTGAGTCAAACAAAAGAAAAAATAAATAATTTAAATTAAAACAAAAAATAAATAAAATTACATAGCTTTAGAGAGTAATTAATCAAACTTTTTTCGTTATAAATAATTTGTTTGTTTACTCAAAACTTTTTTTTCGGTTAAAATTAATTAAAGAAAAATATTTTTTGATAAAATAAGGAAAATAAAAATGTTTGGAGGGAATAGTTGCCTTTGAAAGTTGTAAATTAAAAATTAAATGAATAAAAGTTTTTCCGGAAAGAAACATTAAAAATAAAAATGTAAAAAAATACAAAAAATACAAAATTTATCAGAAACACATATCCATAGAAATAAAATCCAAAAATTAGGAAAATAAATTTAAAACAGAAAATTAAAAATTTATTTAATTTTAAAATTTTTATTATTAGGTTATTTATGTAGGTTTTCAGAACTTAAATTTATTGTTCTTAAATTTCCAAAACTTAGTTTCCGAAAAACTTAAGTCTCAGGATTTAGTAAGTTTTTCGTTTCCGGTCTTAAGCTCGGATTTTTAAAGGTGTGGATAGAAAGAAACCTTAAAGAAAATTACCGGACCGAGATCTCTATTATCGACATTGAGATCGAGATTTTTCAAGATTTGTCTCGATTCTCGTACGACACTCCCAGTCCGGTCTCTAGTCTTAAATTCTTAAGTTCCCGGAAAATATTTTCATTTTACTCTTTATTTTAATCAGAAACGCAAAAATATACCAAAAATATTCAATTATATTTAACAAACAAAAATTCTGTTTTTTAATCTTTAAATATAAAATAAAAAATTTTCCGGAAATTTTATGTACTTTAAAAATGTTTATATGAAAATAGACACTCATTTGTTTCAAAAAATAAAAAAAAAAGTAATCCGTCTTTTTTCTATATGAAATTGAATAGCTGTGAAAAGGGAAGTTAAACAGACGAGTGTGCTTTTTAAAATTTTATTACTAGAAAAAAAGAAGAAATATTAACAGGAAATTAAATTGTTCAAAAAAAAATTTATACTTGAAAAAAAAATTTTTTTTTAATTTTTAAATAAAGATTTTTAATTTTTTTAACAGGTGTTAATTTTTGAGCGAATTTCCGCTTACATGCTTCAACCAAAGTATAAAATACAGAAATTAAATAATACAAAGTAAAATACAAAATAAACACAATTTTAAAATTTATTGTATTTTTGCTTATTCTGGTCGCAAAGTAAAATGTATTTTTTAATCAGAATTAATTGTATTTTGCATTATATTCTGGTCTGTGTTTAATAAACTTGCTAGATATTGAAGCATGTTTATGTAATAAATAACTCTGAAAATCAGAATTTATAAAAATCAGAATTTTAAAATGAAGAATTTTAAAACCAGAATTTCTTTTAAATCAGAAAATTTAAAATCAGAATTTCTTTTAAATCAGATTTTTACAATCAGAATTTATTAAAATCAGAATTTCAAAAATTCAGAATTTATCAAAAATCAGAATATTAGAAATCAGAATTTATTAAAAATCAGAATTTCTTTTAAATCAGAATTTTAAAATTCAGAACAAATAAAATATGTACTACAAACAAACATTACATTTTTATTAAGTAAAAAGTCTACTACGTAATAATAACAGAAAAGTATACATATTTCAGAAAAATAAATACAAGACAGATGTAAATATATTATTATTTTTTAAAGATTTAAATATATTAAAATTGTTAAGAGGAAGTAAATTAAATAATTTAAAAAATAAAATGGAAATAATTTAAATATAAGTGAAAATAAGAAAGGTGATAAGGCAGAAGGAATAAAAATTCCCAAAAATTCCCAAAAATATTTTAAAATAATTTTAAATAATTTTTGTTAATTTGGCAACATTCTCTCTACTTTTATTAAATAAAAAATACATACATTTAAAAAAGAATAATCCCAAAAAAGGCAAAATTAAAAAAGGGAGAACCCCATAAATTTATAATAATTTTTTTTCAAAATTTTCCCAGAAAATTAGGATAATCCTTTTTACAACCCAAAAATAGACGGAAAAAGGCAACAAAAAAATTAAAAAAAATATTTATATTTTAAATAATTTCTTCCTTAAGTAAATACTTGTCATTTCCATTCACATCAACCAAAATCTTGCCAACTTTATTATTATTATTTTTAACTTCCCCATTTTGTTGACAGCAACCATTTTGTTGTGGTTTTTTATGTTCTTCTTCTTTTGAGTTTATAATTGAATTGTCGGGAATGCTAATACATTTACCCTTTTCTGCTATTATTTCTATATTTTTCCCCTTAAATTGTAACATATAAAAGTTTTTTTTAATAAAAATCAGAATTTTTGTATTTTTAAAATAATAAAGAAAATACAAAATAGACTTCTGAGTTATAAATTTATTTTAATAAACTTCTGATTTATAAGTTTATTTTGATATATAAACCAGAAATTCTGATTTTATTTGATGTTAATATAACCCAGAAATTCGGATTTTATTCAATGTTAATATAACTCAGAAATTCTGATTTTATTTGATGTTAATATAACCCAGAAATTCTGATTTTATTTAATATTAATATAAATCAGAAATTAAATATATATAAATCAGAATTTTGGTTTCTGGTTTATATTAATTCAAAATAAACTTGTTAATGTTTATTCTGGTTTAAATTTTATTCTGGTTTTTAAAATGTGTATTTTTCTGATTAGAACTATAAGTATATTCTATAAAATATTCTGATTTATATTTATATTAATTATTTCTGATTATGAGTTATATTATATTTAATTATTCGTATTTATATTAATTTTAGTCCCTCTATTTAAATCAGAAAATCCCTTGTATTTTCGTATAGCTTTATATTATTAAGAGTAAACTTACATTAAATTGTATTCCTTTGCCTAGAAATACATTTCCCGTTATTACAATCTTTTCAACATTAGATTGTATTTTTGGAATTTCTGGAATTCGTTTTTCAAAATCTGTTAAAGCTCCAAATTCTTCTGTTGAAAGAATAACTTCCGGAAGGGGACTTTCTCTTATTTTTTGTAGTAAACAAAGAGAAGAATTAAAAGAAAAAAGACATTTTGAGCGAAGATGGAATAAATCTCTCGTTGATTTGACTGGCAAAAATCGCCGTCTTGATACATTGACAGCTAAAGCACGGCCAGGGAAATTTCGGATAACATCGCCTATGGATTGTTCAAGTTGGAGAATAGGGCGGCCATTTGATAATTTCTGAAAAAATATTTTTTTATAATATTATTAACACTATAATCTATAATTCTGATTCCGTGTAAATTCTGTTTTATAGAAAATTATTTTATAAACCAGAATTATATTTTCCGAACAAGAGCTTATTCTGTTTTAAATATTATTCTGGTTTTTTCCCAATCAGAATTAATTATTATTAAATTTCAGAATTATTAAATTTCTGAATAATATAAATCAGAATTAAATTTCTGATTTTATAATTATAATAATAAATACAACTAAATATTCACTATACTCTCACCTTCTCATTAGCCAACATAGCAAGTTTCAATTGCCCAAGTTTCTCTCTAACAGCTCTCAAATTCACCCAAATATTATTTGTATTGAACGTTCTATAATTTAAAAATATTTTTAATTAATTAATTATTTCTTACTTGAATTTTTTCAAAGAACGAAATTCGTCTTGGTGCTCTAAATTAATTATATAATTTTAAAAAATTATTTTTTAATTTTCTATATACCATCAGGGACATGTGGGCATTCAAGTTGTGTGAGTCTATAGCCATCATCAATTTCCACTAAAGTGCCTCCCTAAATTTTAAATTTATTTAGGGACCTATATTTAGTGAATGAAGCGACCTTAACGTCAGCAGGCGTTCTCGGTGTAACCTCCAAAATATAATCCGTAATTCCATCAGCTAATACCTTAGCAATTCTTTCATCAAAAACAGCTCCAGTATTATCTATATTAGCAAAAAAGGCAATATCACGGCCTTCTGCCAATAAACGATCGAGTAATCCGCAATGGGCCATAATTGGGAAAATGTTTGCATGGCCAGGGGGATACCATCTATTTTTTTGAATTTTTTTTCTCTCAAAAAAAATTAGAAATTTACCCATCATTTGGGCAATCATCCCATTTTGTTGGAACAGGCTCCAAAGTATCCGCATAAATGCGTGGGCATCTACTTTGACTGAAACACTCAACATAATTTGCAGGTTTTTCCCTATTTTCCAAATATTTTTTTGTTTGAATATCAGTACAAAATGAATTCATTAAAAGAAAAGGAATTTCTTTTGTTTCTTTTAGATCTTTCAATTCCTCATTCAGAATCTTTAAAAATTAATTATTTTATTTTTAATTTAAAATTCTGGTTTATAAAATATATTTTTTATCGTAAAAATAACTCTATTTATAAATCAGAATAAAATATTATCATACATATTAATTCTGATTTAAAAATACATACATTATATACCTATTAATAAACCAGAATATTTTCAAAAAATAACTCTAAAAATAGGCTATTGAATAATAAAATTCTGATTTAAAAATAAAAATAATTCTGATTATGTCTGTCCAGAAAAAAATAATTTTTATATAAATCAGAATTTAATTTCTATTTACCTCATGCTGGCGCAAAACAAATTCAAGAAAATTCATTCCATTGCTTAATTCCACCAAAGATTTAGGCCCTTTACATCCCATTGTTGTACCTTAATTTAAATTTAATTTTTATTTATTTTTAAAAATTATTTACCTAATCCTCCATTTAATTTGACAACAACAAGTCTATTAAGCAAGGATTTTCTCTCATTTTCATTTAAAACTTTGGGTAATTCGTCATATGATTTTTGTTTTTCCGCAGGCATTGGGCGAAGATTTTCCCAGATAACTTTAAAAATTTTGTATTTTTTTTAATTATGTCAAAAATAAAAAATATAAATCTATTGTTTTAGACACTTTTAACTAAAATTAAAACCAGAGTTATATTCTGATTTATAAATAAATTCTGATTATATAATAATAAAATTAAATCAGAATTAATTAAACCCTTAGTTTTATATTCTGATTTTAATAAAAAAACCAGAATCATGTTTAATATTTATTTATTATTCTGATTTATTTATAATTCTGATTTTTTAATAATTCTGGTTTGGAAATAAATTCTGGTCTATTTATTAATAGAATACATAATATTAATTCTGATTAAATCAGAATTAATTAAAACCTTAGTTATACTTTTATATTCTGATTTTAATAAAAAATACATATGTATATTACCTTTATAAGGCTCCGTCAAAAATTGATAAAATATTTTTCTATATATTGCTATATCTCTCTCACTTTCAGCCTAAATAAAATTAAATTAATTTTAAATAAATTAAATTTATTTTTACATCTCCAGGCTTAATCAATGTTTTACTTTTATTGTCAAACATTTTCAAAATACTTTCAACTTCCTCTTTGCTACGTGGTGATTTGTTCATTTTTAATATTAATTAATTTAATTAGTTAAATTAAAGCTTTAATAATTAAAAAATAAATTTTAAAAATTTTAGTAAAATTAGGAAATAAAAAAATAAATTTCTGTTCGAAAATATTTTTTTATTTTTTTAATAGGGAATATAAATGATTGGCTAAAATTCTCGAGACCTCCCATTATTAAAGCATTTTTAAAATTAAATAAAAATAGTTTTAAATTACAAAAACATATTTTCTCTTTTAACGGAAAATAAAGTAAAATAAAAATAAATTTCCCTTTCCTTACAATTAAATTTGTAAATTATTTATTTTAAAGAAACATGTAAAGATAAGATCGCTTTTAATTTGAGAAAAATGTAAAAAAATTTTTTAAATAATTTTTAAAAGCTTTGAGTAACATGAATTGTGTAACGGAAACAAGAAAATTATTTTAATATTAAATAGCGAAAATCCATAAAAATTCATTAAATATTTGGATTAAAATGTGCGTAAAATATAATGTTCAAGGTTAAAGGGTTAATCTTTGATGATGAAAATTAATTAAATAAATTCTGAAATTATAATCATAAAAGAACTATGGCTATATTTAATTCTGAAAAAAAATTCTGGTTTAAAAAAGAAATTCTGAGTTATACAATAATATTAAATTCTGATAATATAATATATAAATCAGAATTTAATATTATCATATAAACCAGAATTTCTTTTTAAAACCAGAATTAATTAAGAACTATAGTTATATATTAAATTCTGATTTTAAAAAAGAAATTCTGATTTATATATTATATTATCAGAATTGATTAAAAACCAGAATTAATTAAAAACCAGAATTCATTTTAGAGTTATAAAATATTTCTGATTTATTAATTCTGGTTTATGAAACACCTTTACAACTTGCATTAATAATAAAACCAGAATAATTGTATTTATGTATTTTACCCCCCATAAAGAGTCACCAATATTTTTGTAATAAACAAAAACACAAAATTAAATAAAATTTTATCGAGTTTTAAAAATAAAATGAATATGATTT
The DNA here is from genome assembly GCA_963681835.1 of Meloidogyne enterolobii. NCBI lineage: Eukaryota > Metazoa > Nematoda > Chromadorea > Rhabditida > Meloidogynidae > Meloidogyne > Meloidogyne enterolobii. Next base: position 624,584 of record CAVMJV010000071.1, read on the forward strand.
ACTTGTGGTGACTTATAAATGCTTTTATTTTGGATAAAAAAATTGAAAAAAATAAAAACAAAAAATAATAAGGAAGTGGGCGTTTCAATTAACAAATTGATGTGGCCGAAAGATGATGTAAATAAATTAAGGAATTAAAAATTAAAAAATATTTTTTTAAAGCTAGGTAAGTAGGTAGATGGAAATAATATTTATTTTTTTATTGAGAAAAAAAAATAAAAATTAGAGACCTCCAATCACTTGACATACAGTAATTTAAAAAAGAAAATTTCTTAAAAAACAATCCAACATTAAAATATTTCGTGGCAGAAAAATGGGAAATAAAATGACAAACATGTGTAATTAAAAAAAGTCTGAAAAATATATTTATTTTATTATGAGGAAATATCAAACAAAAATAAAATATTGAAAAAATTCCCCCTATTTTTTTATTTTTGTTTTTTTTCAGTTCCAGTGATATAAGGGAATACAAATATTATTTTTTGTTTTGGAAAAGAAAATACGAAAAAAATATTTTTCAAAAAAAGTAAACTAAAAGGGAAACCCGCGCACATTATTTGGCGACGGACCACCTTAGTTGGGAGTTAATTAATCATTAAGTTGCATCTTTGTAAATTTTTAAATTTGAATCTAGAACATGAAATCATGCAAAAAATTATTTTTTGAAGTTATCTAACTCATTAAAAAATTATTTTTTTAAAAATTTGAAAAAAAATATTTTAAGAAATTAAAGAGAAAAACGATGAAAAGGTTGCCTTCTGAAAATAACCATAACTTTCGGAATGCTGAACCAAAAATTCTTAATTTTTTTTTATTAGTTAGCTAACACATTTGAGAATGTCCGTAAAAATTTATATAGCTATAGTTTCCAATTTGGCAAAGTTATGGGTTTGTTTGTAACGCTACTAAGCCTAAATGCTACTCAACGACCCCATTCATTTCGATCCTCATAATAAATGAAAAAATAATTAATTCTAAATTTTGATATCATTGGATAGAGGAGAGTCTAATCTACAAAATGAGATAAAATCCAAAATTTTATATAGCCGAATAATAAAGTTATGGCCAAAAAACCAACATAAACTCGTCAAAATAACCCCTTTTTAACCATTTCAGACAGTTTTTCGACCAGAATTTTAATTTCTAACATTTCAGAAATTCTGATTTTTATTATATTTTATAGTAAATTTAATTCTCTATCCAAAAATACCAAAAACTCAATTAAAAGTACCCCTATCCAATATAAATTTATTTAATTATTTCATTCCATTTTTTGTCTTTTTTCGTATAAAATTCTTCATTATTTTTTGTTTTTGGTAAAATAAAGCTTGACGATAATGTTTTTTCAATTGAATAGGCCAGACCAGAAGAAGAGGAAGTAGAAAATGGGAAGGAGGTGGTTGATGGATATTTTTTGTGTTGCCTACAAAATTTAAAAAAATTTTTTTTCAGGGTTTTCTTCCCTTATTTCCTGTATTTTCACGTGTTTTTAGGGTTAATATCCTATGCCTTTAACTGTCAAAATTATTTTAAACATCCCTCATCTTTAGGGGCTACCAAGGGAAAGACTTCAAAATTGTTTCCTTTAATTTTTAGAGGAAACAAAATTTTAACAGACAAAAAATTGAACAAATAAATAGCGTCAAAGACCAAACCAAATAAAATATTTAAGAATTTATTTAACAAAAAACACCATTGTTCCCTCTCAATTTTTTGAGGAAACAAAATTTTAAACTAATAAGCTACATATGTGGCAATTCACCTCTCCCATAAACTGTGCTAGGCTACAGCTATTTTCTTCTTAATTTTTTAGATGACGTGGATTTTTATAAGAAATTTTATTTTTTAAGAGCTTTGTTAGTCTTTGACGCTAAATAAATTTGTTTCTAAATTTTTTATAAAAATTTATTTCCTTTAAGACCTGTAAATTGAATGAAAAATAATTGCTGATGCAATTCCAAAAATAAATAAAATAATTAATAGTATAGCTGTAAATAATGTTGTGCTAATACATAATGAGGATTTTGAATCTACTAATGTAAGATTGAAATTATTTATTCTTTAAATTTTTTTAAAATCTTATTTTTGAGGCTTCTCGACTTTTCTAAACCCTCTCAACTTTTCAAAACCTCTCAATACATCTTCAAGGGTTCTTGAGGAAGTTAGGAACACTCTAGGCTAGATACCAGACTTTAGGATCAGGCAAGATTTCAAATCGGTCAATCACGAAAAATCCCAACATCTAGCCTAGATTTTTGAATAAATTTAATTAATTTAGACTCTAAAATATGGCAAGAGAGAGAGATAAAAGATTAATCCCCGTTCTTTATCCAACTGAAACACTAGTAGTTCAGCTCTACCAACTGAACTAAGATAAAGCTGCTTCATTTTTTCTTATAAAATTAGGTCCTAACCCCCATCCTAGTACTGATGTTCAGGAGAAAGAAACCCAGGAAACGAACGGGAATTGACATAGGGAGGCCAAAAACTTGGGAAAATTGCCAAACTCGGGAGTCTGGATACCCTAACATCACTACAGCCTAGTAAACAATTTAAATTTTAGCCAGCTTGATTTCCCTTCTTCCTTTACATTATTAAAATTTATTTACCATAATTTTGTAATTTAATATTATTTAAATAATTATTTTCCTCTTTTTCATCTTCCCCATCAACAGGTTCATCCAAAACAAAAACATATTGAGAAAATAAATCGGCATCTACTACTTTAGTGTTTACTGAACGGTGTTTTCTTATCTTTGAGAAAAATTATTTTATTCTCAAAATTAATTAATTTACCCTATTTCTTGGGGTAATTAAGCTTTGATTATTATAATTATTTGTTATATTTTTAATATTTTCTATTGAAGAGTCATCCAATGAATTTTGAAAGTGTATATTATTGCTACTCTCTTCTCTATCGTTTTGACAATCGGGGGGCTAAAAATTAAAAAAAAATTTTTTGTAAAATTAATTTAATAATTAAGCCCCGCCCCTTTTATTCCAAAAATGTAATTATTGAACCAGGGTAACTAATAAATTCAAATAATAGCTCATTCGATGCGTCTTGACGAGCTGAATCGAGTGATACCAAAATAAAAATTTTAGGTCGATATTGAATAGAGTTATGATAAGAAAACTTAGAGTAGATGGTAGAAAGTTTACATAGGGATAAAAAATTAACTTAATTTCCCAATTTTTCTATAAATATTTTTTTAATTTCAAATTAAATTCTAGACTAATTTTTAATTAAAAAACAAATGTTTTTTAAATTTGATTTACTCACAGTTATTCCATCACAACCATTTTCTGCTTTAACACAAAGCTTGATTTCACAAGAAAATCTGACGCCTATTCTATCACGAAACTAAAAAAAAATAAAAATTATTTTAAAATTAATTTTCTCAAAAAAAAAATTTTTTTTTTCAAAAAATACTTTAAAAACATAAGATTCTCTATATGCCATATTTAATTCTTTTGTATATGTTGGATCTCCAAGAACATTTGGATCCTTATGGCAACTTTAATGAATTAAAAATATTTTTTAAATTATTTAAGAATTATTCTAACCCTCTTTCATCAATAACTTGTACTCTGTCACCCTGTCCATCTTCTACAAAACAATTATGAACTAACATTCCATAAACATTTTTGTATTTTTCGTCTTCTGAAATAAATTTATTTTTTAATTATAAAATCAGAATTATAAATTAATATAATTCTGGTTTTAACTAAATAGATAAATTCTGGTTTTTATTTACAAAAATTATGATTTTTAGTTAAATAAATAAATTCAGAATTTAAATAAGTAGTATAACTCTGGTTTTTAAATTAATAAATTCTGTCTTTAATAAATTCAGAATTTATCTATTTAGTAAGTAGTATAACTCTGGTTTTTAAAAATTCTGATAAACAGAATTTACACCAGAATAAGTTTAATTTTATGCGATTATACACAAATCAGAATTTATTAAATCAGAATTATAAATAGTATAACTCTGGTTTTTAATAATTCTGATATATCAGAATAAGTTTATTTTATACATATTTGCCTTAAACCAGAATTTATTTAATCAGAATTACTTGTATAACTCTGATTTTTAATAACTCTGTTTTTAATAATTCTGTTTATAATTAATTCTGTTTTTTAATTAATTCTGTTTTTAATTACCCGATCTACAATCCCATCGATGCATAATTAAATCACCAACACGAGAGAATTTTAACAATTCTCCATTTATATTATCCTTTCTGATTGTGTATTGACACTGAGGTAAAGGTAATTCATTATGTAATATATTTGCTGGTGTTACATCCCTTTTTAATTGAAGAAGAAAAAATATTGAAATTATAAACATTTTTAATTCTTAAATTTTTTAAATAATATAACAGAAAATAATTTTTTTAGTGTTTAATGGACAATAAATTGAATGTCCCCTATTTTTATTTTGGTCATTCCATCACCCATGGAAACCATAATAATAAATATAGAAATTATTTTTCGGCGAAAATAAAAGTGTAAATAAAAAGGTTTATAAAAATAAATACCAACCCTACAGTCATTTCAGAATCTAATGTTTGACTATCTTCTCTATACATACAATTTATATGAAATGCTCTATCCGTTTTTGTAACGAAAAGCTAAGGAAATAATAATTAATTAAATATTAATTAAATTCCGGAAGAATATAACTTTCCGGAAAATAAATCAGAATTTTAGAAAATAAACCTTTTCCGGAAAAATAACTCAGAAAAATCAGAAAATATATTTATTTATTCCGGAAAACAATTCTGGTATTATTTCAAGTTTATTTTAAATTCTGAAAGAACATAGTACTTTCTGGAAAATTAATCAGAATTTAAAAAATCAGAATTTAATCAAATCAGAATTAAAAAAATCAGAATTTAATAAAATCAGAATTTTAGTCATAGAAATAACTATAAAAATACTAATTCTAGTTTTATTTCAAGTTTATTTTATATTAATCAGAATTCTGGTTATGAAAAATAACTATAATACAATAACTATAACTCAAAAAAATCAGAATTTTGATTTTAAAAATAAATAAACTCACAGAATGGAAAGAAATAACTAAAACTGTAGAGAATTGCATTCCTTCCGGTTGCACCTTTAATTTAAAAAATTTATTTTTTAATTAAGATTAAATAACCATTCTCTGTCTGTCCATATCACACGATCCATGATGCAAACGAATGCCTCCACGTCCATCGTGTTCAGCACCTCCAGCCTGTCCAAAGTCTACTCTACAGTCTGGGTTGCTATAATGCCCCTATTTTTTTTTATTTTTTAAATTAAAAATTTTATTTAAGCACCTGAACATAAATTTTCCCAGTAAAAGGACGCTTCGTTCTAAATCTCATTTCTATAGTGTCTGGATGGCAACTAATATTTGGTTGGCCAATTAATGAATTTTCTAGTTCATATAAAACAGAAAATGATGAATTTATTGATGAGAAGATTAAAATTATTTTTATAAAAATTTTCATTGTTGCTTTTAAATATGTTTAATTAAATACTAAAATAATTTTATTAATTTTTAAACCAAAAAAAAATAATTTTTTTGTTGATCCAAAAATCCCGAAAATAGGGGAAAAATACAGGAACAAATAGGGAAATAATTAATTTATAAATTGTTTGCCAAGCCTTAAAAAAATATTCAAATAAAAAAATATTCAAAAAATTTTTGGCGGTCTAAGCTAGCCAGCTAAACTAATTGGTTGACCGGCCAAACGGAGAATTGAACGGAAATAGAAACGAGGGGGTATTCATTTCCTGAGAAAAAGCTAAAAACAGGAAAAAAAGGACAGGTGCTTGGGGCGGCAATTTTTGTAGAAGAAATTAAATATAATTTGATATTTAATGACAAAAATCTTTTTAAAAAATATTTTTAAAAATTTTATTTGATATCCAGAAATCGACAAAATTAACCCTAAAAATATTCAAAACAAAAATTTAATTTATTATTTTAAGTCATGTTCCCTTCGCACTACAAGCAATGTGTTCCCTTCGCACTAGGAAAGGAAGGGAAGACTTTTAATTTTTAAAAATATTAAATCTTATGAATTTTTTAAAAATTTATGAATAATTAATTAATAAAAATTCTTTAAAATTTTTAAAAATTAAAAAAAATTTCTAAAATTTTTAATTTTAAAGAAAAATAAAAATTCTGGAAAAGCACAACAATTATTTTTAAACCGCGCAATAAAAAAAACATGAAAAGGAGTAAAGAATGGGAAATAGAACAATTTGAAGGACGTTTGACTCAATGTCAGATGAATAAAAAAAGAGTAAAGAAGAGGATAAAGGGGTTTATGGCTATAAATAATTTTTTAAATTTGAATAAATTTGTTAAAAATTTTAATGATTATGTCAGTTTTTTAACTCCGACTTTTTTAATGTTAAAGCTAAAAATTTTTATTTTTAGTCATTTTATAGAGAATTCAATTCTCTACAAAATGATATCAGAAGCAATTATATTGGTCGAGCCATTCAGAAGTTACTTGACTTTAAAAAGCCGTGGTTCTCCTCCATCACCTCGCCTCAGTTTTTTAACTTCAACTTTTTTAGTCTTTTAGCTAAAATTTTTATTTTTGCCCTATTAAATAGAGAATTCAATTCTCTATAAATTGGTACCAAAATCATTTTAATCGGCTCATCAGTTCCCAAGTTATGTGACCCTAAATAGCCGTGGTTCTCCCTCCCTCACTCTGCCATGTTTTTAATTTTACAAACTTTATTAATTTAAAGTTTACTATAAAAGCCTTATCTAAACATCCCCTCCAAACATTCACAACATCCAAACAACAACAAAAACAAAAACAATGCAAATCTACACATTTCCTCAATTTATTGCCAACTTCAACTTTATTATGCTCCTTATTGTGCCACTTGGTTCTTTTGCGGAATCTCCCCCAGTAATTCCTACAGAAGCAGCAGATAAGGTAAAACAAAGAAAATTTCTCTTCTTTTTTCTTCCCAAACCTCAAAAAAAAATTTTTTTTTAATTTTACAGGATGAATGTTGCATAGACGATGGGAGGCTTGTGGACACTTCTTTTGCTGGGGCATTGGCTGCACTTATTATGTAGGAAGAAAAAAATTTTTTCGAAAATTTTTTAAAAAATTTCGAGAGGTTAAAAAATTTTCGAAAAAATTTTCAAAAATTTTAAAAAATTTTTTGAAAATTTTCCTCAACCCCCTTCAATTTTTCAGAATATTTTTTTGGCACATTCTTCGCATTTTTTGCATTTCTCGAATGGCTGCTGCTCATCATCCACCATCAAAACTTCCTCCTCCACCTAAAGAATCTTCGTCTTCTTCTTCTACCAACGTTGACAGTTCACCATTATTATTATCAAAACAATATGTGCTGGAAGTGAGAGAAGTGCCTGGGGAAGGAGGGGGTAAAGGCAACAAGTGATTGTTAATTAAGTAATGAAGGAGTGTAATGAATAAAAGAATGGAGGAATAAAAAATTTTAAAAAAATATAATTATTATTGTTCAATAATTTTGTAAATAAAAAAATTTTTTTAATAAAGAAAATTTATTTCTTGTTTCTCTTTTAAGGGCTGGGATATTAGGATTGGGGTTTTCTAGTCAGTCCGATGTTCAAATCATTTTTATCGGAACGGCCCGACCGAGTCGTTGGGATTCGATGTCTGGCTCGATCTTGCGGACCGGTCCGAATCGGGCCCCCAAACCTAGTTGTGGTATTAGTGTTGTTGGCTAGTTGTTAACCACGTATACCCTAGTTAATTAATTACCCTAATTAATTAAAATACTTTACTAGTTGTTAACCGGCACCCTCGGTTTTCGGGTATACATAACTGGTTTCTTCGATTTTTGGTTAAGACAAATGTATTTGGAGTATCTGGCAATAAGATCGTTTTTTTCGTTTCTTTGAATTTTCCAAAAAGAAAATTTTGAAATAAAATTTAAAAATAGAAGAATTAAAGTAATTCTGATTATTATTTTATTTTGGATAATCAGAATTTAATTTGTTTTTATAATTATTATTATTTATAACTGTCAACAACAACAAATAATAATTATTTTTAATTTATTAATAAAAAAAAATAAAAATTAGGGCAATTGAGAGGGGCCGAATAATTTTATTTTTTTTTTGAAAAAAAAATAAAATTTAGGGGATTGAGGAAAGGTGTTGAGGAAAATATAAAAACAGAGTAATTATTAAGAGAAGATGAGGAGAGGGATTTTTATTAGCTAATTAAATGAGACCGGACCGTTCACACAATTTTTTTCCAAAACATTGACCTTGATATATATTAAGGAAAATCTTCTTTTTTTATCCCTCTTAAAAGAAAAACCTCTTTGTTATCCCCTTTGGAAATTGGAATATCTAAGGAAATAAACCCACAAAAATTTCTAAAAAAAATCAAATTTAACAGGATTTCTAATTTTTCAACGTAAATATAGCACTTTAAAGGTTCAAAAAAACCCTTTTCAAGGTCAGAACTTTTAAATTTATATTTAATATTAAATTTAAATTTTTTATATTTTAATCCTCACGCATTTATTTATTCCTTCCTTTTAAAAATCCTTCCTTTTTTTCTTCCCCAAAATTCGACAAGAGGGATATATTTCTTCTTTCTCTCCTTACATAATTCTTCTCTCTTATTGTTAGAAAAGGACAAAAAAAGGAAGAAAGATTTATATTAGTGATGGTCGGGATTCCCGGTCTCGGTTCCCGAGTCGGGAAATTTCCCGGGTTTTTTGAGCTCTCGGTCTCGACTCTCGGTCTCGACCCGGGACTCGGTCTCGGGGTTGATTCCCGGTCTCGGTCTCGGTTCCCGACTCTCGGCTTTTTTTAACTCCCGACCATCACTAATTTATATAATAAAATACCCAAAAAATACTTATAAATGGTTGGTGGATGGGTCATTGAAAAACACCCATTCTTTCTTTGAAAATAATAAAAGAATTGCGTGAAGACGAATAGGTAAATTTTAAAAAAAATAAAAACTTAGCGGTCTTCCTTATTTATTTTTAAATACTTGAGAGAGAAAAAAAGGTTGGGGGGTATTTTATAAAAATATATAAATTATTAAAAATTAAATTAATAAAAAATATTTTGAGGGTGGTAGAGAAAAAAAAATAAAAAATTTTTTGAAGGAGTTTTTTGGGGATAAGAAAAATATATTGTGAGAATACTTATTCGAAAATAAAACTAAAAAAATATTTTTTTCTCTTTAATCTGTTCAATTGAAAAAATTTTTATTTTTGAATAATTTAGAATGATAAGGACATGCTCTAATCTATTTATTATTAAACAAAAAAAAATTTTTTTGAAGCAAAAACTTGAGGACCTATGGAATGATTGAACTGACCGAAGCCGAATAAAAATAAAATTAAAAATAAAATGAGAGAAAAAAAAGGATCAAAGCGCTCTGTTGGCGGTGGAAGAGAAAAGATTAGAGAGGGCGTCTCTTAGGAAAAAATTTTTTCCTAACAATAAGAGAATTTGCATAAATACAAAAACAAACAAAAATTTAGCCAGTCGAGAAAAATCGATTTAAGAAAATATACATATGTATATATTGACCCTAAAAATAAATAAATATAAAAATTTTAGAGAAGACGAAAATATTTTATTTAAATTTTGAATTGTTTGTAGAAAAGGAGGAGGACTAGGAAAATTTTTGCGTGGAGAGATTTTAATTAAAAATTGAAAAGAGAGGGAAGGAATTATTTGAAGGAACAAATCATTATTTGGCCTATTTGGCCAACTTTACGAATAAATTCCAAGAGATTAAAAAATATTTTTTGAATTAAATTTTGTTGATTCTCGAGAATTTTACTACTAAAAGATGAATGAATCCAAAAGGAAAGGAAAAAAGAAGAGAAAGAATTAAATAGAGCAAAGGGTCAAATATTCTAAAAAGCCTCTTCAGGAAGATGTAATTAAAAAAATTTTCTTTGAAGGGAACCCACCCACACCTAAAAAATTGTGGGTGGCCAAAAAAGCCAAAAAATTAAATAAACCTAAGGGCAAATAAAAATCCAAAAAATCTTATTTTAAGGAAATGTAAATTTAGAAAAAAAATTTTTTTGAAGGGAAGCCCCCCTCCCCAAACCCCTAAAAATTAAAAAATAAACCTGAAATTTTTTTCCTTTATCAAAAAATTAAAAATTCAAACAATTCAAATTCTCTCAACGTCTGCTAAGCGGAATAAAATAAGATTTTGGAATATTTCGATATTCTGCCTCCGTTTTCTTATAAATTTTGAAAGCACCAACAAATGACATTTGCTTGTTTAAACGAAGATTTTCTACTGATTGGCGATATGCTGGAGGTTTGAGCATAAATTCTAAATCACAAGATTCTGGAGGTTCTGAGAAGTCGTTTGTGTCGACAGCATAAACTTTGAGCTTAAAAAAGGGAAATGAAAAATTGGCCCTTGTCCAGATTACGCGTTCAATAAAACGTCTAGTCACATTAAGCACCCGTTTCTTCATTTAGGTACCATAAAATCTAAGGGAATAGCGAGATCTTTTACCAATAGTTATGTTAAACACGCGCGATACCGAACCATTTGTCTAAAGTGAAGAACTGGGTACTTAAAAAATTTGAATGGACGCTTACTTTCCAATGGACGCGTAAAGGTGCAATTGGACGCGTAACCTTTACCCTCAAACCCCATGTCAAAATTAATATTTCTGTTATTGCTAAAGTCAATTAAACCCTCCCATAAAAAATAAAAATTAAACAAACCAAATCAGGATCCTGTCTGAGCAACTCAATAGTTGGCACCTTCAAATTTTTTGGCAGGGAAACGTTGAAGAGCATTGAACTGGAAATTTAAAAAGTGGATTTAACAGTAGATGAAGAACATACAAGACCATATTAAAATTGAAGTACAAGGTCATCTGATTCGGGTCTGAACCAGACTGGGGTTTCCGTGCCCGGGCCTCCAAAATTTTTGAAATTCCCGTTTCCTGACCAGTCCCAAGATACGGCTCATATATTCGAAAATTAGTCTAGCCCAGCAAACTCCCATCCATCCAGTTATTAATTAAAAAAAAACAAACTTTGTCGTGTAAACAATTTCCTTTGTCCGCTTTGTAATCGCTCTCATTGGTAAGTCCCTATATCCCAAACTTTGCATATTCATTATTACACCTCCTTGATTCAATAAACATAAAGCGCTTTTCTTAATTGATTCAGCTAACAAATCCTGAATTTTGAAAAATCTTTTAAAATGCCTGCATGGTTATTCCCCGTCGGGGGCCTAGAAACAAAATTGCCAGAGAGGCCACAGGGATTAAGAAAGGCCACAGGGGTTGAGAGCGGACTCGGGGGTGGAAAGGGGCCATAGGGGTGGAGACCTCTCCATAATGGAGAACGGGAAACAGCTTCAACATTTGCGGACATAACCCAACCCAGTGGACATAATCCAACCTCCTCCTCCCCCATAAACAGCATAAAACCCCTCCCTCCTAATCTGCGGATAAAAAAAACTCAAACTAAACAAAAAATATACCTTAACCATCGGCCTAAAATAAATTGTAAATTCATAAATTGGCATTCTAAATTAATTGCTCAACCACTGAAACAATTTTAGAGATTATCAAATTTCAAAAATTCCAAAAAAATATATTCAAAGATTATTAACAAAAATAAACAAAAAAATTTCTTTTCTTTTTAGTTCAAAATTTATTCTCTATTACAAAATAACCAACACAAAAACTAAATTTCATTTTCCATTTAACAAAAACCTTTAAATTGTTTTACAACAAAAAAATCAAACTTTCAACCTATACTTTTTCTTTTAAAACTTCTTCAGAGGGCAAAGAGAATCAAAAAGCCCATAGTCAAACAAAAAAGTCCCATAGCCTCGGACAGAGCAAATCCAAGAATTGCATAAGAGAAGAGTTGCTGTTTAAGCGAAGGATTGCGAGCAAATCCAATCAACTTGAAAATTAAAGTTAAAATAGTTTATGCCATGGTTGGCAATCCCGGAGAATTGGGGTCCCTGCGGAAAAAAATCTTAAAAATAAGAAAAAGGATTTTTCTAGGGTAAAAAAATACGCTAATTACAAATCCGAGCTCAGATTTTGAAAAAGTCGAATCCCGAACCCGAACCAAATTTCGAACCCTGAACCCGAATTTCGAATATGCAAATGATAGCTCGTTCGAAAGAGCTCGTCGAGCTGCATCGAATGACACCAAAATCAACGCGATCGAACCTGTTTCGACAAAGTTATGACATAAAGTAAACCTCTGGGAGTACTGTAAGTGACGGCGACTTATGTCATAACTTTGTCTAAACTTGATCAATCACTGTAATTTTGGTGTCATTCGACTCAGCTCGACCAGCTCTTTCGAATGAGATATCATTTGTACAAACTTTTTTTTACTCCAAAAATCACCCCTGTGGTTTTACAATATTTAGGGGTCTGTATCTCGGTTCAATCCGGTCGGATTTCATTGATTTTGGTGTCATTCGACTCAGCTCGATGAGTTCTAGATTCTTTTGGAAGACTAGCCATTTTGTACAATGTCCGACAATGTTCGGGGTCAAAAATCCTGTTCGGGGGCAAAAGTCCGAATTCGGGTTCGGGATTCGACTTTTTCAAAATCCGAGCTCGGATTCGTAATCAGCGTATTTTTTTACCCTAGAAAAATTCTTTTTCTTATTTTTAAGATTTTTTTCCGCAGGGACCCCAATTCTCCGGGATTGCCTAATGGTTCATTTGAGAAAGAAAATCTGATGAGGCAAGATGATGAGGAGTAGAGATTGGCCTGGGCCTGGGCTAAGGCCTGGGTTTTTCATGTACCCAGAGTCCAGGTCCTGGCATTTTTTGACATTCCTGGGTTTTTCCTAGGCCTAGGTTTTTCCTGGACTACAGGCCCAAGACTCGGCCCAGGTCAATAAATCAAACTCCAGAGTCCAGGAATCAGGCCCGTAGCCAGGATTTTTTTTCGGGGGGGGGGGGGGGGGGGGGGGGGGAATTTTTTTGCGCCAAATTTTTGGCGCCGAAGGCGCCAAAAATTTTTATTTTCAGCGCCGCAGGCGAAAATTTTGAGAATTTTAGAAGGCCGTAGGCCAAAAAAATTCACTTTTTCGGCGCCGCAGGCGCCAAAAATTTGATTTTCAGCGCCGCAGGCGAAAATTTTTTGAATTTTGGACCTCAAGAAGCCAGATTTCGTCCTTTTTTAGCGCCGCAGGCGAAAATTTTTTAAATTTCAGAGGCCGTAGGCCAAAAAAATTCACTTTTTTTGCCCAGCCCTTCCCCAAATTTTTTCCATTTTCCCATTTCGGGGGGGGGGGGGAATTCCCCCCCCACCCCCCCTGGCTACGGGCCTGCCAGGAATAGGTCCAGGCTTTTCAAAAGTTCCGATCTCTAATGAGGAGCTCGGAGCAAGGGTAGCTGAAACATCGACCCTAATCCTCCCCAAGATGTTCTGGATGTATATAAGGAAGGTAGACCTCCAGTCTTCGAGAAGGCTCAAAGAGCAAACAACCCCTAATAATTAAACAAAAAATCAAAAAATACCAGCGATCCAAAAACATTTCCAATTCCGGCCCCAGAACCAGCAACACCAGCAGTAGCAGCCCCTTCAAATTAGACGTTAATAAAACTTCAAGACAAAATAAACCTGCTCCAATATATTTAGCAGCACTGTCAATATCCTTTCGAACAGCAGTTGTGCTAAACATCATTGTCTGGTTTGTGTTCAGCATTGCTTGAACAGGAAAGAAAATTGGACGCAAATTCGAAGAACGAGCAATGATAGCAACTTGACGAGAAGCGAGAGGAGCGAACATTTTTTGATTTAGAAAAAATTTATAATTTAAATATCTAAACAAAAATTCAATTAACGGAAACTAGAAAAAGAAGGGTACGGCCCAAATCGGCGCGCGGCCATAACGGCGCAAAGCCATAACTTGCTTCAAGATTTCCGAATCTTACCAAATTTAGCATTAAACGATTCCTCTCACCGAGATAAAGAGATTGGTACCAAAATTGATAAGAGCCAGAAATTTACCAGCAAGCTATGACTTTGCGCCGTTATGGCCGCGCGCCGACTTGGACCGTACTTTTTCTAGAAAAAACATCGAACGATTAAAAGTTTGTCGAATTTTTCTTTTCTCACTTCGTGTTATCATATTTTGCCAAAAAGGCTAAAAACTCACGTTCTGCCAACAATAAATTTGTTGGTAAAATGAATATTTCTACCCTTATTGGCAAATTATCGTTTCGGCTCCGGTACAAAATATGGAATCGTTAAAATATGGAATGGTTAAAATCGCGAATAGGCTAAAAAGGGGTTAAAATACCGAATCGTTAAAATATGGAATCGTTAAAATATCGAATCGGGTAAAAAAGGGTTAAAATATGGAATCGTAAAAATATGGAATGGTAAAAATGTCGACACGGCCAAAATGGGTCAAAATGTCGAATTCTTTTAAAAACGGGTCAGATTTGTGCCATACGTTGATTGTTGATAATTTTATCAACATCAGTTTATTGATGATAAGTTGATTGATAAGTTTGGTAAGTCGTAGTCCGTCGTAATCTTTTCTGTCTGAGTTCACTGTACTTTACCGAGTAAAACCGGACCGGATAAATCAAGCATAATCGACCGGATCCGGTCCGGCATGATCGTACGGATCCGGAAAACATAACGCGATCCTGATATGGAAAAATTAGAGTGGTATGCATTAGTTTTTAGTTAAGACCTAAAGTTTGACCTTACCGTATACGGTATGGAATACCGAAAAATAACGGTCAGCTTTTAAATTTTATCGGTCGGCATTCCGTACCGTACAACCGACACGGAATACCGAAAAATACCGTCGGTATTACGGTAACGCCCGGATTCAAGGTTTTGGCGCATCTTTAAAAAAATTCGACATTTTGACCTATTTTGGCCGTGTCGACATTTTATCAATTCGATATTTTAACGATTCCATATTTTAACCCTTTTTTAGCCGATTCGATATTTTTACCATTCCATATTTTAACGATTCCACATTTTAACCCCTTTTTAGCCTATTCGCGATTTTAACCCATTTTTACCCGATTCGAGATTTTAACCCTTTTTTAGCCTATTCCATATTTTAACGATTCGATATTTTGTCCGGACACGTATCGTTTCTCATTTTTTACACTTTTTCTCTATCCACACTATTTCTCACATATTTTTCTCTAACTTTGGGGTAGAAAAATGGAAAAAGGTAGGAAAAATGAAATTGGGCACGGAAACGTCACCTTTACAACGGGCACGGAATCGGCTGGCATGGAATTGTCCCAGTCCGTATCCGGCCGGATTTTTCCGGAATCCGGATCCCAAATCCGGGTTTCTTCGAGATTTCCGTATCTTTCCGGACCGGATTAATCCGGAAAGATCCGGCGGAAATGTCTAAACAGAAGAAAAGACAAAACGGCCATAAGGGAAAATTTTTCAAATACTTACATTTGTCTGACTTTGCTCATGTCAGAGAGCATGAGTGAGGAAATTGACAATTCTTTTTCTCTAACCACTACGCGTTTTTAATGTCTGAGCAAACGCTGCTAAGAAAATCAATAAAATTGCGAATTCTTTTTCTCTAACCACTACGCGTTTTTAATGTCTGAGCGAATGCTGCTGAGAAAATCAATAACCACAAACAACAACAAAAAAGTTAATTAGCCGTGGTGGTTGTGGTGTTATTGATTTTTTCTTTTAGCCTTTCTTCACTTTTATTTTTGTCAAAACAAGACAAACAATTTTTTTTTATTTTAGAGGAAAACATTTATTCGAAGAACAACAATTAATTGCCCATGCTCCCGTCAACATTATTCTACTTCAACCCATTTTCAATTACCTCAACTTACTCCAATCCTTCTAAACAACTGTACAATTTTTCAACCAGCACATTCGATAAGGTCTGGAATTTTGTGAAATACTTCAAATGTCAAACTTGTCTTTCAGGTACTTCAAAACACCACATCAGACTCCCATAAAATCATCTCTCCAACTTCGAAAACAACAAGGAACGAGTTCAGCAATTTGGATAGAGGGACAAATCCTGAACCCTCAAAACATAATTGTCGTCTCTTTAAATGCTGTTGGAGCTGTTGATGCTTAAGGTTTGTAAAAGTTTTTGTTTTCGACCATGTTCCCTCAGATCCACGAAACCTTGTTTAACCGATTTTTGTAAATATTGAGTAATGTGTGGCCACACATGAGAGGACGGGTGTACCCTCGCTTTTGTTAAGTGGCTTTTTGTTATCGACACACTGGTAATATCGGAAAGGGGTCGATATCCGGAGCCCGTCAGGCATTTTTATGTTTCCTTATAGAGCTGGATTTTAGTTTATTTTTGGGTACATAGTTGAATTTTCGATTATTGTTTTGGTTTTTCGTTGGAGTTCGAATCCCCCTTTTTAACAAGTGAACCTACCATTTACGCCACGGGTGGAAAATGCCCCGATTTTTATTCAACTAATTAATTTGCCTCCTATTTATTTTTCTTTTTTAGAACTATTAGATGACCGATGATGCTGGTGGTCTCTACAAACACAGTTGGCTTGAATTTGGCACAAAATCAGCTGCCTTTCTCCCTCTCTCCCTTTCCTATTTGCGGACAAAACTTGCTGTGTTTTAAGCTAACAACATTCTTTATTTTTTCATTCAGTGCTTTGTATGCTTTGCAACCAAAGAAGCTGCTGCATCTGGACTTCATCAATCTGGTTTTGTCTCAAAACGTTAGTTTCAGTTTCCTTTAACTTTGAAATGAAATCATATTTTTAGCAGTAGAGGCGGATGTGGAGCTCTCTTCTCCAACATCAAAAGCACAAGTCCCCTTTGGCATTTGCGTGCGTCCTTTAGGCGTGTTGCGTGGGTTTTAGTTTTGTGGAGGAATGTTCCGGCAATGTGCGAAGGAATACCATGCATCTGTGCGAAAGAATTGCGACAATGTGCGAACGTTCCGTCAGATGTTCGGGGGAATGTTCTAGCATTTGCTTCGGCATCTGTAGGAGTTCTTCTGGCATTTGTTTGGAGTCTGGCTTTGTTGGAGTTCTAACGGCAATGTATGATATTCTTCTGGCAGTGTTTGGAGTTCTTCATCTGTTTATGTGGGGGAATGTTCCGGCTAATGTGCAGGGGAATAACCCAGCAACTGTGCGAAAGAATTGCGACAATGTGCGAATGTTCCGTCAGATGTCGGGGGAATGTTCTAGCATTTGCTTCGGCATCTGTAGGAGTTCTTCTGGCATTTGTTTGGAGTTTGGCTTTGTTGGAGTTCTAACGGCTGTTGTATGGAATTCTCCTGGCATCTGTTTGGAGTTCTTCCTTCTGTGTGGGGTTCTGTCTGGCATTTGCGGCGTCTGGCTGGCATTTCCGGGACTTGTTGCTTCTATGGTACTTTGATAACTGCTCATCAGTTTTATGGTTAGTTTATAACTTTGCCTAAACAAACTCATTTAACTTATTTAGTGCCATGCCTCTAAGAATTGTCCAGCAGCAACAAACAAAAAGAAGAAGAACAAACAAAAAAATCAACAAAAAGAAGAACAGACAAAAAATCAAAAAAGAAGAACAAACAAAAAATCAACAAAGAAGAACAACAAAGAAAGAAGCAAAAAGATCATCAAAGCACTTTAAACGTCCATGGAATCTTTTTAAAAATTAAAAGGTTTGTCTTTTGCCTTTTTTCACACCAGCAAGTTTTGTCCGCAAATAATCTCTGAGTTAATCTGTTATCAATCCTCTTTCCCAAATTCGATTAGAAAGTGTGTTTAGCAATTTTCTGGTAAAGGGAAGGGGTTTTAAATATTTTTAAAGCTTTCAGTATGGATCTTGAAAGATGACAGAACCAGTTCCATTATCTAGAAAACTTGGAAAGAAACCAAAATGGTATTTTGCGGACGATAAGCTTTCTCGGCTTCCATCTAAAATGTCTATTGATTCGGCTGCTGAACTTAAATATAGAAGACAAACTGCAGAATTTATTCAGGTTTTTCTTTTTTGTCTGGCTGAAATGAGATTTTGATTTTATAGGAAATGGCTGAACGGTTGAATCACAACATTCCACATCACAGAGGACAGCTGGCAAAGTGCATCGCTTCAACAAGAAGACAATTGCTTGGTTGCATTTATTTGGCTTGTAGATGTGCAGATTATGAAGTGTGAAAGGTCTTTAATTATTTTACGGGGCTTTTGAGTTTAATGTTTAGAAATCATCCCCCAAATTCAAAGTTCACATTTGTATATAGAGAAAAATTTTGGAGCTTGCATATAAGATCATTTGGTTAAGTTGGTAGCGTTGTTGGTTATATGAGAATAGGTCGCGGGTTCAATACTCTCTGGGTGTTTTCTTTTTTATTTTTCACCGAATAATCATTTTCTTTTAGATTTGAGGCCAATTGATGACGGCAACCCTTTGGACAATTTTTTATGTTGCTTTGGATACAACACATGCTCTTGAAACCCTGGCTTGAAAGGTTATTTAATGATTTTAAGAATTCTTTTAAAAAATTTTTTAAACATGTTCAACTCGAATCAACACACTCCTTGGTTGGACGTTCCTGGCCGAGGCAGACAAAAACTGGCAGCTTTTGGCTGTGCATGTTTGGAAGGGAAGGAGGCGTGATTGAGACAATGGTATTTTATTTATTTTTAGTTGAGGGGTTTTTTGAGTGGATTTCTGAACGATTTTAGGATTTGAAATTATTGATACAATTTTGAATTTATCTGTTTTTTTCTTTTCGTTGTCCCAACATCGTCTAAATTCCTCGGGAGCATTCTTGTATTCCCCAAAGAACATTTGAGACCTTGTTCTATTTATAACAGACTGTTTTCATTGAACTTGTCCCCCAAATCTATCCATTTTATCAAAAATTTACGGAGATTTTGAGCTTGAGATAAGGTCCAAAATCATGCAAAATGCTTTTTTTCTTTCAGACTTGAACAATTCCCAGCAACTACAATAAGAAGAACAACGACAAGATGGGCATTTAATGGATTTCAAGCCAATTGGTGCTTCTACAACAATCTTTTTTTGAATTTTTTGGTGTTTAAGAAGAGCCGTCGAATAATAAGAAAAAAATTTTATGGTAAAAATATTTTTTATTTATTTTCGTTGAATAAATTTTTTTTTATTTTGTTGTATTTTATGTAAATTTGATAAGGACTTAACTACCGGTTGTTTAGAGAAATTGTAAAAAAGAAATGGAGAAAAAATAGATAATTATTGAAGTTCGGTGCTCATTTTGAGAGCGAAATGGCAAAAATGAAAATCGATATTTGGGAAAATCAAGAATTTCTTTAAATTATCGATTAGTATCGATTTTATCGATTAGTATCGATTTTTTGAAAATATAAAATTTTTAAAAAATAAATTATCGATTTTATCGATTAGTATCGATTTTTTGAAAATTTAGAATTTTTAAAAATAAATTATCGATTAGTATCGATTTTATCGATTAGTATCGATTTTTTGAAAATTTAGAATTTTTAAGAATTTCCCTCACCACACTCAGTTGCCGCACCCAAACGTCCTGTTTAATTTCTTCAATTTTCAGCCGCCAGACTCAACTGTCCGTTACTCAACTTAATTAATTTTTGGGATAAACTGTCATTTATTTGGCGCAGACTGGTGCATGGATACGGATTTTGCTATCCGTATCCGGATATATCCGTGAGGTCAATATCCGTATCCGTTTGTATCCGTCCTACTTTTGAGTCATATCCATCCGCGGATATATCCGTTTTTCTCAAAATGGTCAACCGAACAAAAATTCTCAAAATGGTCAAGTTTATTTTAATTTGAGAAATGAATAAAAAATCAAAAAAATGTTTTGTTCATATCTTGTTAAGTGAATCGGCTAAAAGAAGTTTTGAAATGTTGTCATCAGAGAGTAATAAGCGTTGATCGTCCATTACATAGCGTAAACGACTGAATCCTCGTTCTATTCCTAAATAAAAGAGAACAAATTTTGAATAATAGGAAATTCGCGTTAGACCTGAAGAACTAGCTGGTAATGAAAGAATACTTTTAGCAACGCGAGCAAGTTGTGGCATTATCTTTTCATTCTTCTTCCAAAATTCTTCTGGACTTTGACTTTCCCTTGCATCTTTATCAAACATAGACGATATATATTGATCAACCTCGTCTGGATCTGATCTTCTTTCTTTTCTTGTTTGATTTTCGCTTAGAAATCCATCATCGTTTTCCATACTAACAAATTCTTCAGAAATATCATCAAAATTAAATTC
This sequence comes from Meloidogyne enterolobii, assembly GCA_963681835.1. Classification (NCBI taxonomy): domain Eukaryota; kingdom Metazoa; phylum Nematoda; class Chromadorea; order Rhabditida; family Meloidogynidae; genus Meloidogyne; species Meloidogyne enterolobii. The sequence goes on from CAVMJV010000071.1 coordinate 644,833, forward strand.
ATTTATTTCAATCGGTGATGTACATATTTTCCTTTTTCTAATTTCTGATCTAACGAAATCATATATCTTAATTTATTTGTAAAATTATAAATTAAATATATAGTGGTTATGTAAAAACCTTATGTTTCTCAGCTTCAGGGACACCATTCATTAAACGACGTTTTGGAGCAAGGAATGTTGCGGCCTTGTGTATATCTGTTATCACACCCTCATCAATTTTTCGTTGTAGACATTTTAAAGCTGAACGTAAAACACATAAGGATACCTCTGATTCAATGAAGGCCTGGTCTGTCGTTAGACAATTAAGTTTTCTCTTTATTTCATAAATCATTGGCCACACCAAATGCAATGTTACATTCTTTTCAGTCTAAAATTATTAAATAAATCTAAAAAGATAAAAAATAAACCTGGAAAAACAATACATATTCGTTAAATATTTCCAAAATTTTCACAAAATTTTGTATTTCTTCAAGATTTTTACCAACAAGCCTCAAATTCTCTAAATATTCCTATAAAAATTATACATATATTTATAAAATAAATAATTTATAAACTAACCAAGGGCATCTTTGATCTTAGATCGGAATTTTTTAATTCAACCAATTTAGGATAAACTTTTAAGACACTTTTTATCATTTTAAGCTTGCTTAACCATCTAGTAATTATTTCGTCATGAGGCACACTATCAAGATGTTTCCTTAGCCAGAAATGATTTCTCAAATAATAAATAACATTTCAGTCACAATCCTAGGGAAAACAAAACCTTGCAAAAACACCAACATTTTTTACAGCACCCAAAATTTCTAAAGAAATTCCGACGGACAATCTCTCTGATTGACTAAGATCTGTATCGCGTAGAAGCTGCTTCCCTACTTTATAGGGTGAAAATGTTCTTTTGCAAATTGTATTTAAGACGTGACAAATACATCTTATTGCTAAATAATTACTTTGATTAATAATAAATATTAAAAACGAACACAAAACATCATTGGATCCTAGAGCTAAACAAATAATAAATAACATTTCAGTCACAATCCTAGGGAAAACAAAACCTTGCAAAAACACCAACATTTTTTACACTTTTGCAGTTCTTAAATTTGCATATTACAAGATTCTTTATGCGGTTATTTTTAAAAGCTTTTTCTTGATCACCGTCTTCATCATAATACATGAAACAAATTTCAGGCATCAGTTCATTTTTCCTAGAGCTAAACAAATATTTCTAACTACCCTAAATTGTTCGCCTTGATTATTAAATTTCTAATTGATAAGGATGTGGCAAAATGGAATGAACTTCCACTTTCAATGCAAAACTCTGCTAATATCTTAGTTATTTCTGATTTATCTTCTTGAGTAGTTTTTTTTGGCAAAAATTTTGAAATTTGAGGAGTCGATTCGGGGGCATGGTGACGCTTCCTCGTTTTGTGACTTTCATAGTGAACACTAAATTCTCATTGAATTAAAGTTAGAATAAAAAATTACTTAATAGATCCTCCAGGATGAACTAATAACACGTTGCAGTTCTTAAATTTGCATATTACAAGATTCTTTATGCGGTTATTTTTAAAAGCTTTTTCTTGATCACCGTCTTCATCATAATACATGAAACAAATTTCAGGCATCAGTTCATTTTTCGGTTTGTAAAATAAAACAGTTTTATTCAACTTATTTTCCAGGCCCAAAATTTGAGATATATCATCTTTTGTTAAATCTTCCGGATTTTTTTTAGGAAATTCCTTCATTTTTATGAAATTAAATACTATTTCTTTAAAAAATAATTAGATAAATTTAGTTATAAGCAAACAACAGAAAATTAACGATAATAATTAAAACTCAGCTCGGGACTCAATTATCCCTGCAATTGTGCAATATTTTTAATTATTTGTTTTCTTGGCGAAATATATTTATATATTTTATAATATGAGAGCGATGTATATTCGCAGAAATTAGGGACGGATATCCGCGGATTTGGAGCATCATATCCGTATCCATCCGTATCCGTCCAATTTTTTAAAAAACACTATCCATATCCGTCCGTATCCGCGGGTATCCGCGGATATCCGGATATTATCCGTATCCGTGCACCAGTCTGATTTGGCGTATGAGACATTACACAAAATTTTGGCAAATTTTTAAATTGAATAAAATTATAAATTCCCCACAAAAGTATAACTTTATTTTTCGTGAAATTTTTTTTTGTGATTAAAAAACTGGAAATGAAAATTAAAAAAAAAATTTTTTTTAATGGTAAAAAAATCATAAATATATGCTCTGCAAAAATTAAAATAAAAATTTCTTTTTATTTTTTTCTATAAAAATTTTAAATTAAATTAGTTTCTCTTCCCTTTTTTCATTTTATTTAAATTGGAGTAAAAGTTCTAAAAGCCAAAAAGTCTTCACTTTTTTCTTCAATTTTTGCTTCATAAAGTTGTGGTATAAACAAAATATCCCCTTTAACTATTTCTTCTTTTAAATTTTCTTTTTCTAAAATTAATAAAGCTTTGCCTGATATAATTATCATTATTGAAGCAGCTTGGATTGATTGAAGGATTGAAATGTTTTGCTTTAAAAAAATTATTTTTTAATGAAAAATTTTTTAAATTTAAAACTCTAAAATTATAAAATGACAACAATAGTGCCCCCAAATTTTTTTAATCGTCGCGGAACGAAATTAAGAGAAGAAAAAAATTTGGAGAAAAATTCGAGAAATTAGGCGAGAATTTAAGTAGACTTTTGCAGACCCTATTACTCTAGCATGTGGTTCCTAGTAGAGATCGAAATTTTTGAAAAGCCTGGACCTGTCCCTAGACTCTGAAGTTTGATTTATTGACCTGGACTGGATTCTGGGCCTGTAGTCCAGGAAAACCCAGGCCTAGGAAAACTCCAGGAAGATCAAAAAATGCCTGACCTGAATTTTGGGTACAGGAAAAACCCAGGCCTTGGTCCAGGTACAGCTTGATCTCTAGTTCCTAGGACTTAGAGGACAAAGGGACCTGAAACCCAATAAACCCCCCCCCCCAATTTCCTAGTCTTTCTCAAAAAGTAATTTTTTAATCAAAAAAACCTCCCTTACATCCAATTTATGTACCACAAATTCTTCTACTGGTGGTGAATATTCAACAATTCCATTTTCAAGTTTTTTAGGTTCAAAAATTGGAGGACCACTCATTTTATAAGTTAAATTTTCACACAGAGTTTGTACATCTTTAAATTTTGGAGTTAAACCTGCACGGATAGTGTTGTCGGAAAGAGCCATACATTCAACACAATCTGGAGAAAATAAATTAAATTAAAGAATAGAAAATTTTTTTTAATAAAAATTATCATTTTTGGATACCCCATTCGGGCTAAAAAATCATAATATTTTATTCTGAAGAAAAAATTTAATTGAAGAGAAGGTATTTCGGAGGCGCTTTCCTCTTCTTACACCCAAAAAATAAACAAAAAATTAAAAAAAATTTTTTTTGATAAAAATTTCTATTTTGGAACTCATTTTTGGATACCCCCATTTGGGCTGAAAAATCATATTATGTTATTCTGAAGAAAAAAATAAATTGAAGGGAAGGTATTTTTGAGGCGCCCTCCTCTCCTTGCACCCAAAAAACCAACCAAAATTCAAAAAAATTTTTTTTAAAGATAATTACTGTCGGACCTAATTTTTGGATATACTCCATTTAGGCTGAAAACCATATTACTTTACCATGAAAAAAAATTAAATTGAAGGGAAGGGAAGGTCTTTCTGAGACGCTATCCTCTCGTTAAACCCAAAAACCCCAACCAAAATTTAAAAAAAAATTTTATTTGGAGGAGGTATTTAATTTTTTGGGGCTATCCAAAAATAAGGATTTTCGAATAAATTTTTTAAAAAAATTAAAAAAAATATTCACAAAAAAACCTCCAAACAAATAAGCATGTGGTTCATTCGGTCCCAGAAATGTTGCTTCTCCAGGTTTTAAAGTAAAATAATTTAAAAATAGAGGAGCTATAATTCCAATATCTTCAGGGAATTGATTGTTTAAACGAATTATTAAATTGTCAATATTTGTTTTTTCTTCCTCTAAAAAATAATTTTTTTGTAAAAAAAATCTTCAAGTTTTGCAGAAAGTCCGCAATTATTATTTTATCAAATAATTAGAAAATTCCGATTAAAAAAATAAAAATCAGAATTTCATAAAAACATTGTTCGAATAAAATTCTGATTTGTATTAAAACATCAAAAACACTGTAAAACATGTTGTAAAAAATCAGAATTTTTTGTATTTTGTTTAGGAGGAAATACAAAAATTCTGAAAAATTAATTAAAACCAGAATTTAATTCAAACAAGGTTTTTATAAAGTTCTGATTTAAAATTTAAATCAGAATTTCTTTTTTATTTTTAAATAGGCTATTAAATGCGGATTTTCTGCAAAACTTGATAAAAATTAAAATTTTAAAAATTTTTGAAAAAATTTTAAAAAAACAAAACCAACTTTTAGAAATACGTTCAAGTATTTTATTTAAAACAAATTTAATTTTCTCTTCTGGAGCTGTCCATATTTTTGTAAAAATAATTTTTAAAGAATTTTTGTTCATTTCCTCCTCATTTTTAATTGAAAATTTTTGAATTTCTTCTTCCCCAATAATTTCTTCAATTTCTTTATTTAATTTTAAATTAGACAAGATTTCTTCAGACTTTCTAAATCCACACAATAATTCAAAATCTGTTAAAGCAATAGCCATTTCTGGTTTGTGATTGTCATCTGGATAATTTTTTGGGTCTTTGGAATGTAAATATATTGCTTGTTCCTTTAAAAAAAAATTTTTTTATTTATTAGAAAAATGTTAAAAAATTTTTAATAGAAAAGAAACCCAAAAAAGAACATAATTTGAAGAAAAAGACACGATAAAAATTATTTGAGCCCACAAGGATTCGAACCTTCACCCTTAAATTGGCGAGGTGGAAACCTTACCCGGTAGACCATACTGCTCTTAATAGAAATTAATTTAAAATTAGTTTTGTGCTAAAAGGAATAATGAGAAAATACTTTTTAGATGGTTATTCCCCAATTTAAAGGAAAATCACTAAAAAATTTTCAGAAAAATTTCCTAACAATTTTTTCAATGACTTATCTAAAACCCAAAAATATTCTAAAAAAACCTTTGTAGGATGTGATTGCACAGACAACGAACTTCCCACAGAAAGTATTTTAAAAAGAAAATTCAGCCCCTTCTCATGTTCCCCAAGCACTTTTGGATTTTTCTCAAAATATTCAGATAACAAAATTCCTTCATTTTTAATTTTGGAAGGCCCATTTTTGTGCGTACCCATCCAAAGCTTTCAAAAAAAAATTTTTTTTAATTTTTAAAAAAATTAAAAAAAACCTCAGCATAGCATTCCTCTTCTTCTACTTTAATTAGTCCACTTAATTGAGCAACGAGTCCATTTAATCCTTTCTTGCCCCATTTGTATTTTTGTATTGCACATTCTAGTCTTTGCATTCTTAATTTTAAGAAAATAAAATTTTTTTCTTAAAAAATTAAAAAAAAATTTTTTTTTTAATCAAAAATATTTAAAATAAAATTGAGGGGAAGGAGAAAAAGACCATTTTTAAAGTAAAACGTGGATTATTTCATAATTTTATTTTTTAAATTTACTAAAATAATATGGATGTTTTAAAACGTGGAATTTTTTTAAATTTACAAAAAAATTATTTTTTTTTCGATGACACGATTATTTTCTTTTTAAAAAATTCAAAATAAAACGAAATTGTTTTACATATTTTATCCAAAAATTCTTTTTTTTTTATTTTTAACAAACAAAGGAAAAAAATATTTAACAGAAGGAAAACATTTTAAATAAATTTTAAAATAAAAAAAATTTTTATTTGGATAGAGAAAAGAAAGACAATTAATTATATAAAAATAATTAATAGAATAATAGGGTTGCACTTTAAAAAAAAAGTAAAAATTATTTTTTAAATTTAAATATTTAATATTAGGCATTTTTAGAAACAAAAATTTAAAACAAAAAATTTATTATTATTAAGGTATTTTTTGTTGTATTATTAATTTAGGTTAAATCCAAAAAAAAATTTCAAAAAAAATTTTTTTAATTAATTATTGGGGGAAGGATGGTCACATTTACTATGCTAAACAGTAGTTTTCGTTGGAAGTTCCGGTTCCGGTAGGCCGGAAGTTCCGAGAATTTTTTTTTGGTTTCGGTTCCGGCGAAACACTACTAAACACAGGCATTCTTAAATCCAATTAATTTTTTTAAATTAGAAAAAATTTCGTAATTCGTTCTAGGCAAATTTTAAAATTCATAAAAATAAATACAACAAAAATCCACACCTTTCCAATAATAAATTTAAAAAACAAAATTATTATTTTATTTTTGATTCGTTGATCACAGATTTTTCTCAAAAAAAGGCTTTTTTCTCTAATTTAACTTTAACTAAATTTTTTTTTTAATTTTTAAATAAATTATTTCACATCGACTCAGCCGAAGCTATTATTTTTTCTTCTCTACCAGCAACAATATGTTGACTACTTATAGCTCTAACCGAATTTAATTCTTGCCTTAAAGCAGCATTTTGCCTTGTTAATTCGGCAATTTGACAACGTTGTGCCTCTATTAGCTAATTTAAAGAAAAAAATTTTTTTAATTGAAAAAAATTTTTAAAAATATAAAAACAAAAAAAATTTCTTTTTTTTTAAATTTTTGAAAAAAAAATTTTTTTTTAATTGAAAAAAAAATTTAATTTTTCTTTAAAAATTAAAAAAAAATTTTTTTAATTAAAAAAATTTTTTAATAATTTTTTTAAATTTTTAGAAAATTAAAAAAAAATTTTTTTCCTTCCCCTCACCTCCAATTCAGCAGCCAACAAGTTTGGTATTGTTGTTTGATGTTGAGAAGCTTGTTGTTGAGAAACATGTTGTTGTTGGGAAGCCACTTGTTGTTGGGAAGGTAATAAAATTTGTTGTTTTGACCATGGAATGTTCGAATTAATTTCTGATGTTGAAGAAATTAATTTGTTTTTATTATTATTTTCTGACCAATAAATTTCTGAACATGTTGGGAATTTTTGGGGAAATTTTCTTTGATAATCCTCTTTTTCTTCTTCTAATTTTTTTGGAGAAATTTTTTGTGGGGAAGAAGATGAATGTAATGGATAACGAACAAAGGCTGTTAATGGGTCTGTTGGAGTTGAACCGATAAAAGCTGAACGAGGTTGTGGTGGTTGTTGTTGTTGTAAGTGACCAGAAGAAGACGCGGGGATTGACCAACAACTTGGGTTTGTTCTGAAAAATATAAACATGGAGAGAAAACATGTTCAGAAGAATGTTTGGGAAACAAAAACATTTAAAACAATATTAAAACAACTAAAAACTTAATAAAAACATCTGATAAAAACGTTAAACATTAAATATAAACAAAACATGCGCATAAACATTTCTTAACATTTAAAAACATTAATAAACAAAACATAGTTCAGAAAACATGTTAAAACATGCAAAAACATAAAACAAAACATATTAAAATTATCAGAAAAACATCAACATCAAAAACAAACTTAACAAACAAAACAAACTAGATCAAACAAACATGCAATAAAACATGTTTTTCTAAACATTTTACGCGTAACTAAACATTAATTTTAATTGAAATAAAAACATGCCTGGGTTTAGGTAAATGTTGTTGTTGTTGTTGTTGTAATTCTGTTCTGGTTTGTTGTTCTGATTTGCCAGCATTTAATTCTTCCAACAAATGCATTGCTGCATTTTCTGCACTCTTTCTTAATTTATTATTAAACAAGTGTTGTTGTTGTTTCTGTTGATTTGTTGGTGAAAGAGAAGAATATGCTGAGGATGCAGAAGAGGATGAAGAACTTTGGCAAGAATTATTAGAAGATATTATATTTGAAGAAAAAACATTTTTTGAAATTTTTGGAGGATTTTTTAAAAGAATTTTTGGTGATTGAATTAAATTACTGATTATTGATGTTGTTTGTTGTTGGGATGGTGGTGGTGGGGAACTTTCTGTTGTGTTTGTAGGGGAAGAAGAGTTTGAATAACTTGAAAAAAATTTTTGATTTTTAAAATTTTTTTGCTAAATTTAAAAAAATTTTCAAAAAAATTTTCAAAAAAAAATTTTCAAAAAAATTTTTTAAAAAATTTTCAAAAGATTTAGAAAAATTTCTAAAAATTTTTCTAAAAAATTTCTAAAAAATTTTCAAAAATTTCAAAAAAAATTTCAAAAAAATTTCAAAAAAATTTTTAAAAATTTTTCAAAAAATTTTTTTTTGAATTTTTTCTTAAAAATCAACAACAAAATTAACAAACAAACACACACCTACTACTATTTAATTGACTTTGATATCCAGAAGAGGGAGGTATTATCATTTGATTAATACCACCAATATTCTTTTTTCGATTATTACTTCCAACAGAGGCTGAAGAAGAATCAAAATTATTAATTGACTCATTAAAAATGCCATAATGTTGTTGTTGTTGTTGTTCTCCACTAGAACAATTTCTAACATGTGAAATTATTGAAGAATTTGTATATCCATTGGCTGAAGGGGGACGGCGTCTTCTATTTGGAGGTGGACGTCTTTGATTAAACTAAAAAATATCAAAATTTTTAAGAAAAAAATCCAGTTTTGATGCCAAATCTGTTTAATACCCTAAGAACTAGTGTCCGGGGCCGGACCGGATCCGATCGGATTTGCCCGGAGTCCAGGTCCCAAATCCAGGTCTTTACCAATCTCCAGATTAAAACCGGACCGGATTAATCCGGAGAAATCCCGGAGCCGGTCCGGTCAAGTTGCAAATCCGGAATCCAAATCCGGAAAATCGATTTTGCCGGGCTAGAGTCCGAAATAGCATAAAAAGACCATTAGAGTCTTGACATAAATCAAAAAAAAGTCCATTAGAATCTTACTCACCTCTTCATTTTCCTCCACAATTTCTTGTACTCTCCCATCCTCTTCAGATTCACTTTCATCATCAGCTTCATCATCCATTGCCCTAAAAGCGTTCCTTTGAATTACACGTGGAGTACACAATTCTCCTCTACGTTGAGTTGCTTCATGGCTAGCAACACCTCTATGTGCAATAACTACACCAGCATTTAAAGCTCTACTAGCAGATGGTGGAGGTAAGATTGTCTTTAAATTTTATTTTTAATTTTTTGAAAAATTATATGTAGAAGGAAAGAAGAGGAGGAAAGATTATGGATAGATTATAGAGGTTATCGGCTTTTTTAAAAAAGCCCAAGGTATCCGAAATAGAGTTGTCGGTTCTGAACCGAACCGAAGAACCGAGGATTTTTTGGATCAGTTTAGGATATCCAAAAATTTCCAGGAACCGACAACCCTAATCCGGAACAATCGGCCTTAATAAGGACCTCGAAAAATAAATCCTAGGAACTAGGAAAACTAAAAAATAGACATTCAATTAAGGAAATATTAAAAAATCATTAAAAAATATTTTCTTGATTAATTGCCCTCCTCGGTTAATTACTCCCCCTTTCCAACAAGACATTGAAACACTTAATTGCCCAGGTAATTTTAAAATAATCCAAGATTTGATTGCTCCCATATCAATGATCAGTCCGGTCCGCTGAAGATGCTGGTTCACTCCCAGCCACCGATTAACCTTTCGCACTAGCTAAAGGAGAGAAATAGCCCAGCTGCTTTACTCTTTAAAAAAAAAATTTTTCCTCACCAAATTAGAATCTGTTGGAACTTCATCATATAAATGTTGTTGCTGTTGTTGTTGTAAATTATCTACTACTACCCCTCTTCTATTACTAGTTTCATCATATAAATGTATACAACTTGAATTATTTGAATTCCAACATTGTTGTTTTGTTGGAGGATTTAATGGTTTTGTTGTTGTTCTAAGTTTTGATAATGCTGAACTTAAAACATAATCATCTGAAGTATTTAAATGGTGAACTGCTGCTGTTGAAACATAAGAAGAAGAATTGTTGTTGTTTGGGGAAAATGAAAAACGGGTTTTTTGTTCCTGAAAAAAATATCCAAATTTAATTAAAGCCAGTGAATAAATGTTTAAAAATTTATTTTGAAATTTTAAAAAATTTTTAAAAATTTGGTAATTGGTAATTGAAAAAAATTGATAATTTTTTTCCACCTTTTTGGAGGCGGGATAATTGGGAAATAGTTGGGATAAGATATCTTCATCCTTCTCCTCAATCCAAAGAGTCTCAATCCTTTTGAAAATTTTTATAGGTGGGATAACTGGGAAATAGATGGGATAAGTTGAGATAACTTGGATGATAAGAGAAATTGAGATGGAATAGGATGAAAGATTCCTGGGAAGATGGAAGGTTCCTAAGCGATTGAGATACGAGAGGAACTAAACGAATTTAAAATTTAGGTAAGCTGACACTGTGAAGATAAAAAGATGAAGATAACACCAAATATCAAAAAAATTCTTTCGAAAAATTTCTTACCGAAAACGGAGAATTTGGAACAGGAGGAGCACTAATAGGTTGACATCCTTCACCTCCTCCACCATATAAATTGCCTCTATTATATTTATTTTCAGAAGGGATTTCAATAGGTTGAGGTATCATAACTGTCCTTCTAGCCATTGGAATAGGCGGTGGTTGTCTCCACAAACTTTCTGGGACCTTTGTTGTTGTAGTAGTTATAACTGTATTATTATTTTCATAATCAGAAGGGGGATTTCCAGGGCTATGTCCTTCTATAGTTGATGTCATTCCTCCTTCATTATCCTCTTTAAAAAATTTTTTTCCTTCTTCGTTACCCTCCTCATCCTCTTCTCCTCCCTCTTTATCACAACAATTATTTCCCCAATTACTTATTGTCATTAATGCATTCCACAATTGTTTTATTGCTATTAATGTTGTTGTTGTATTACTATTTTTATTTAAATTCAAATTTTCTTTTCGTTGTTCCATCAATTGATCACAATGTTCCCTCATATAGCTAGCAAGTAAGCTCAATTCCTTTCCCAGGTCTATAGTACAATCAACCATACTATCATGAGCTTCACATGCTTGGCAATAACGGGCACATGGTGCTGATATTTGGCGTAAAAAGTGTTGCTAAAAAATTAAAAATTTTCTTTTAAAGTCAGTACTTGAAGTAACCCCGACCCCGCTCCCGAACGATTTTTTTCACAATTATCTCCGACCCAAACCCCAACCATATTTTGCGCCTCCGACCCGAACCCAGACCCGAAACAATTTGGAAACCTCGCAAACCCCCAACACACGCCCTCGAATTTTGGGTACAACCCTAAAATTTTTTCAAGTAAAAAACCCTCAAGTTGCCTAGTCTACACAATATATAATTGTTTATTTTACCATATTTCTCCATTCCCTTTCAACAAAATTATTCATAAATTCCATATAACCCTCCTTGCCACCAAATCGAGTAAAATTAGCTAGAGTTTGTAATGATTTGGCTATTAATGTTAAATTTCTTGCTGCTTGTCCAGTTGGATATTCATTTACTAATCCAAAGAGGGAAGGTGATAGAATTGCTGGACAGAGAAATCGAAGAAAAATGGAAGAGGAAAGTACTGAAATAGAAAAATATATTTTTTAATTAGAAGAAAAGATCTTTTGATTTTAATGAACCCTTAAGAACCCGAATTTTAGATACCCCTAAGTTGCTGCTGAAAAAATCGTGTACAATCATGAGAAGCACCCTAAAAAGGAGGTATTGGTTAGGGTGCTTCACCTTTCCTCAAATAAACAATGTATATTTTAAATTGAGGTGTAACTAATTTTGGAGGGGTATCTAAACTGAGACTAACAGAAAATTCGGAAAGATAGTCAAGGAGAACGTACGTTAAAAATTTTTACATTCCCTCCCTTTCTCTCTCAAAAAAATTTTCTCTCCGACTTAAAATTATATTTAAAATACTTTTCCTATGCATACAATTGTCTGTCAATTCAGCTCGTCCAGCTTGTTCTAAACGATGTCTAAGTCCAGAAAATAAAAGTCTTAAAGGATAGGGGAATAAATGTTGACATGCAAGAATTCTTCTCCAAGCAGTTTCAACTTGTCTAGTTAATTGTTGTCTACTTTTTTCTAATTGGGAAGAAATGCTGCTACCAGAACCTGATGAAGATGAACCGGAAGAAGAAGCATTTCCATTACATAAACGAAGAGGGTCAACCTCACAACTTAAATCGCTGCTAAGTAGTTGTCTAATAAAGTCGCCTAGAGCCATCTTAAAATTAAAAAGAAAATCATTTGGTGGAAAAAGAAAGGAGACAGAAAGCCTCCCCCCTCCCCCGTCCTCCCCAAATTTCACTATAAAAGCAGTCTTAAAATCCTCAAATTTATCACCCGGCTACAACAAAGTCGCGCGTTTGCTATTTCAACTCTACTTGGTCTGCACTGTTCTCTCATCATCATCATCACCAGCTTCCGGATGGGCTCAAAAGTACGTTTCCCTATCTTTTTTAATCCTCAAAAACATTTTTTCCCTCCCATTTTTTAGTCTAAAGTCAGCGGTCGCTCAAGTAAGAAGGCATCGAGAAGCCACAACTCCAACAATACGTCGTCATCGTCAGAGTCGCCGCCAGTAACAATTTGGCCTCCACCGCGCTTGCAGTGTGTTCGCTCTTCTACTGGTGGAAACATAAGCGATAGGACTAGCTGCTCTAGTGCAGGCAAACGCTCGGGAGTTGCAAGGCTTTCGTTCACCTTTGAGGAGGTGAGAAAATTTGCTTAAAGCCTGCTTTAAAAAGATTTTTTCTCCCTTTTTTTAGGAGCCAGGACCAAGCTGTTCGTCAAAGCCGACTTGTAGCCGCAGTGTGGACAACTACAAGAAAAGTCACAAGCCATTGCCACCTGGAGTTCATCGAGTGGAGCTGTTCGGTCACTTCACTAAAGTCGCGCTTGAAGGCCATATTCTTTGGGAGGACTGTAAATGCGTGGAGAATAAGGCTAAGACGAGCAACGCCACCAACAACATCAACGATGACGACAATCAAGAATGAAGAGAAAGAATAAAAGAGGAAATTGAAGGACAAAACAGAAAATAAAAGGATGCTGACAGAAAATATAAATAAAAACTTGATGATGATAAATAAATATAAATTCACATTCCTTGATATTGTATATATGTATATAAATGTAATTGTTGCATTTTGTGTTGTAATATATCTATGTTTATGTAAATAAATGTTGTATTTCTATCCCAACATATATTGTTGTTTTAACCCCTATGTTTTTGTATAAATAAACTTGTTTGGAAAAATGTTTGTAAAAAGGTTGGTAAAAATGTTTGGAAAAAATGTTGCAAAGTTTGTTTGATGTTTGTTCACTTCGTTTTGTTTAGACAAGTTTTGTTTTTATAGGGAGATAAGAAAAGTTGAAACGAGTGAAATCCGAACATGAAAAACATAGAAGAAAAGAAAAACATTGAAAAATGTTTTAGTAATCAAGTAAGAAATGTTGGAAACATAAGAGGAACAAACTTGAAGCAAGTTAGGAGAGAGAAACAAAGGAAAATTAACTCGCCCCAGAAAATAAATTTTAAAAATCAAAAAAAAATTTTTTAATAAAATAAAAACCACACCTGTAGATAATCGGTTGCCACAAGCCTAAAAAAATTTTAAAAAATTTAAATAAAAAAATATAATTTTTTTCTCACTTCATATATGCTTCAACAGCTTTTGTTGCAAGTGAATTTCCTCTGAACAAAAGATGATCTAAAAATTAAAAAAAATTTTTTTCAATCAAGGCCCTTTTTTCCAATTTTTTCCTACCATTTTCTTGTGTCAAAACTTCAGCCATTACCAATTCAGCCAAAGCTTCAGGTGCATTCCTCTCTATATGAAGTATTTTTACCAATGAATTGGCAAAGTCTTCCTTTGCTTTAACACCCAAAATTGGTTCAAAAGCTGTGCATAATGGAAGAAAATATGTGTGGAGAGACTTGAAAAATTTTTTAAAAATTTTTAAAAATTTTTAAAAAATTTTAAAACCTTTCTAAAAGGCAAATAAGCATTTAAAGGTAATATTTGAACAGATTGATATCTTGCTTTTAAACGTAAAGAAGGTTGGGAATCTGTAGATGAAGATGATGATGTTTGTGAAGGTTCTCCAGAAGATATTAAATACCTGAAAATAAATTTTTCGAATTTCAAAAAAAATTTTCTCCACTCAAAAAAAAATTTTTTCTTTATATTATCCCAATTTTTACTTAATTTTCTTTATCTCCAGTTGTCCAACTCTTATAAAATTCAATTCCTATTTTTTATTACTCATCCTCTTTTTGTCAAATTATTTTTTTTGTTTATAAATCACTTGATTTTCTTTGTCTTTTATAAAAACAATGAAAAATAGTCTTTCACATATAATAAAAGTTTATATAATAAGAGGATAATCCATCTCTATTTTTAGTAAAAAAAAAATATATAGCGGGAAATGACAAAGGATTAAAATAGAAAAAAGGACAAAAACTATGTTGTGTGACTGACTTCAAGTAAAATTTTTTTATATCTTAAAAATCATAATTTATTGAGGGAGGTTATCACCTAGTAGATGACCCTCTCCATCTCTCAAACCAAATTAAAAAAAATTATTTTAAATTGAGAAGGCAATTAATTTTTTTCGATTTTAATTAGAAATTTTTTAATCATCCCCCCCCCTCTCCTTACCATTTTTCAATAGGTTGTTTCCCAACAAGTTGAGATAACGGAATTCTAACTAGACCAACTAAACAATGTAATTCTTCATGTGAAGATTTTCCATTACCTCCACCACCTCTTCTCTTCTTTCCTCCACCATTAATTAACATTTCAGGTTCCCTCATTAAATCTATACATAATTGTTGACTATTAAAAGGAAGTTTTTGAAAATCAAAATTTTCTCCCCAAAAACAAATTCCTTCCGATAAACTTTTTGAAGATGTTTTTGCTTTAATTATATTATCCAAAGAAATTTCACAAAAAAATTTTCGTTTTGGAGGGATTCCTTTAGCTTCTAATATCCAAATTGATAAACTATTTTCTATACGGGAAGAGTTATTTGAGGATTGTTGTTGGTGTCTATTATTTAATTGTTGTTTTTGTTGTTGATATTTATGTTGAGGAAAATTATTAAGATTATTCATTGGAATTGTTGTTGTCGTTGATTGGAGTGTATTACTAAAAATTTAAGAAATTAAAAAAAAAATTTGGAAAAATTAAAAAAAAATATTTTTTTTTGTTAAGGATACCTTATTAAATTGTTTTTTCCCTTTAACTCCGAAAATAATAATAATAATAATAAAATTATAAAAAAAATTTTTTTGTTAAGGATGTCATTAAAAAAATATTTTTAGTCTTAAAAAATTTTTTCTTCTTTAATTTTAAAGAAAAAATTTAAGTCAAAGTTGCGTCAAATTAATAGAAAAATAAATATAAAAAAATAGTTTTTAGAAAAAAATTGAGAGAAATTAATTATATAAATTTAGAAAGGATTAAAAAAATATTTAAAAAAATTTAAAAAATAATAAAAGTGCACAAGTATAAATAATAAGATTCATTAGTGCTCATTTTAATTTCTAAAAAAAAGTTTTATTTATTTAAATATTCAAATAAATATTCTCTCTCTCTCCAACTTGAAACGCAAAACACTTCAAATTTATTTTTAAAAACACCCTAACACCCTTCTATCTTTAAAAACATTTTTAGAAACTCTCTCTTCAAATAAATAAAATAATTTTAAAAATAATAATTTTATCTATTCATTTCCGTTTTAACTAACCAAAAAAAATTTTTTTTTAAGCATTTGCATATATTCCCCAAAGAGGGTGGATATAATGAAGGAAAAATGCTTTTCAATAAATAAATTTTTAGAGTCTCTTTTCCTTTAAAATTACCTTTTTTGGAAAAAATATATTCTTATTTTTAAAGCAAAAATAATGTAAATATTAAGAAAAAATAAAATTAAATATTAATGAAAATCTAGAGGAAAAATAAAAAAATAAAATATCCCAAAAGACAAAAGAAGTAAAATATGACATAAGAATAATAAGATACATAAACAGCCAAAACCTCGTTTTTAGATAAAAAAAACCTGTGTGGTTAAAAATTTAAAAAAACTTAAAAAAAAACATTGAACAACAAAAACCAAACTAGGAAAAGTTTAAAGATTTTAAAATTTCTAAAGAAAATAAAAAAAATAGTAAATAATGGGGCTACAATCGCGCGCGCACTATACATATAAATCAGAAAATTATCAAGAAATGTTTAGTTATATTTAACTGTTAAATTTGCTCTTTTTTTGCAAGTACAACCTTCAAAAAATAAAAATTCTTCTAATTCTTCTGTAGAAAACAAAGTAAAAAAAAACACGTAAATTAAAAGAGAAAAAAATATACATATATGTGTTTAAGCGGTTGATTGCAAATAATTATTTAATACATGCAAACAAGTGGCCAACAACAAAAAAAGTTTTTTTCAGGATATACTATTTGTAGCTTAGAAAAATGAGCAAAAGAGAACACAACAATTTAAGGGAGAAAAAAAAAGAATGATGATTAAATATAGGAAAAGGGATTTTTTAGTATTTAATGAGGGGGGATAGGAAGACATAAAAATACTAAAAATCGCTGACTGATGAAGATAAATGGGGGAAGAAGAAAAAAATAAAAAATAGAAAAAAATAGGAGGACATTAAGTCCTAAAATATCAGAAAAAAATGTAAAATCAAAGTATAAAAAATATATCCTAAAATTATTTTAACTAAAGTATATCAAGGGTTAAGGAAAAAGTCGGGTCGAATTTCGGTTCGAGTCTTCAAAATTTTCTTAGGATCGGATTTCGGGTCAAAAAACACTAAAAAGAGTGTATTCAATTTAAAAAAAATTAGATTGCCAAAAAAATTTGGCAACAATGATGTCTGATGAGAATCAAAGCTGCTTTTTTCAAGATTTTGGATTTTATTTTAAAAAATTTTCCAAAAAATCTCTTATACCAATAAATCACAAATTTTATTGTTTAGGAGAAAGAAAAGTAAGAATTATTAAAAAAAAAAATAAAATCCCACAAAAATATTATTTGCAACATTATAATGAATGATTAAAAATTTTTAGCCGTTCCCTTTTTTAATTGTATATTTTTTTGCCATCTGCGCTGTTCAAATTTTTAATATAAAATATGGTCTTTATAGATTAATGGAAAAAATAAAAAAAATATTTTTTAGGTTTATACACCTGCTTACTTAGAAAACACAAAAAAAAAATTTTTTTATTAACCATCATGGAAAATAAAAAAAATATTTTTACAGGTCGTACTTTCTTAAAATATTTTTTTTAAATTAAATTTGGGGACAGTTAGAAAACCACCAACAATAATAATATTCATTTAAATCCACCCATTTTAAAAATACAAAATTAATTTTTTTTCTTGTTTATCAAAAAATAAAAATTTTTTTTCCGGTGAAGATTTACATTTTTTTCTAAATAAAATTGGTTTTTTTTCAGTAAGTTTTTTTATATAAAAATGATCGTGTGAGGACTAAAAAAATTTTTTTTGTAAAAATTGAAATATAATAAATTACCCAATACTACAAAAGATTTCTTTAAAATACTTTTTAGAGCCCAATCCTTGCCCAAATCTTTTAATATTAATAAAAGGATTTTCAGTCCATTAATTTTTAAAACTTGTAGAATTTTCGCGCAAAGATTTATTTTATATTTTTTTCACCTCAATTATAATTTGCTTATTAAAAAAAATTTTTTTCGTTTAGGGTCACGCCATTTTCGAGTTAAATAAATAGAAAAAAAATTTAAAATAATAATAAAGATCTTTGTGTATGCACGGACAATTTAGTAGAAATAAATTTAAAAATCTAAATTCAGAAAAGGAGAAATAGAAAAAAATTAATAGAAAAAGAAAAAATTTTATTTCCCTAAAATTAGTGACAGTCAAAATAAATTTAAAGATGCGAAAATAAAGAAAAAAAATATAAATACTACAAATTTGACGGATCAGAAAAAAAAATAAAGAGAAGGAAAAGTACTAAAAATAATAGTACAAATTTACAATAAACTATTAAAAATGCAAATCACTTTTGCGCGGACTGAACTAGACCGACTGACTGTGTGTGGTGGGTGGTTGGTTGGTAGTTATATTCATTGTTTGGTTAATTTCTAGATTAATATGCTGAGAAAGTTTTTTTGGAAAAATTTAAGAATAAAGAAAAGAAAATTGTAAAAATAAGGAGAGAGAAAGCTCTAATTTTGGAGTATTTTTAATACACACAAAACTAGTTTAGAAAGAGAAAATATAATCTTAAAATTAAATTAAAAATTAGGAGGTCATATTTTAACGAAATTAGTAGTTTTAAAAAATAGTAAAAATTGTGTCAAAATAAATTAAAATAAATTTTAAAAAATTTTTGAAGTGAAAATATAGTTAAGCTCAATTTTAAGTAAAAACTTTTTTTTTAAATTTGATTGGCCACTTGGTGGGATGAAAATTTTTCCGGTTAGGTTCCTGACATTCAAAAATTTTCCAATAACCGACAACCCTACCCACGAATAAAGACAAACTCAAATAAAATTTTTTTTAACATTCAAGAGTACGTAAAATTGAGGTTTGACCATTAAAAAAATTTTTTAATTAAAAAAAATTTAAAAAATTAAAAACTAGCCTGTTATGCCAATATCCATTGCCACCACCAATATTGCTTCTATTATTATCAGAACATAAAATATTGTTTGAATCTATTGGACTAGCCAAATTAGGAAATTGTTGTGGTTTGTTGTTAACACTAGGGAAAGGTTGAAGCAACATTTTGTGTTCGGATTCTGACGGACCTTGAAAAATAAAAATATTTTTTTTTGGAATTTTTTAAAATTTCTAAAAAAAATTTTTTTAATTTTTAAAACAATTTTTAGACACCTTTTTCATTTTTATTTTCTCTAAATTTGGTAAAGGTAACAAGTCGATTGAAAATTTTACAAAAAATTTGTTGGAATTTTAGAAGGAAATTGAAGTGCATTTTTAAAAGGGAATTAAATCAAAAAAAAATCAGAAAATTAAAAAAAATCAGAATTAATTAATATAAATTTTTAGTTTGTAGAAATTAATTTTCCAAAAAATTATTATTTTTGTGAATCATTAAAAGAACCAAAAAGCAAAAAAAAAATTAATAAAAATTATTTTATCAATAAAATTAAACTAATATTAATTCAAAAATATTTTAGATAAAAAAAAACAGTTAAAGAATTTTTTAATTTTATAAAAGAATGTGTTAATAAGTGTGTGATGTCTGTGTGTATTATGCTCAATAATTTTTGCCAAAAAATTTTTTTTGATATTAAAAAAAAAGACAACGTCGATTACAAAGTAGTTATCAATAAATTATTAATGTCCTATTTATTAATAAACTCATTTTTTATTAAAAAATTTTTTCAGTCGAAATTTAAAAAAAATTTTTTAGAATTTCTGAAAATTTTAAAAATTTTTTCAGAATTTTTTAAAAATAAAACTCACTTTTTTGTAAAACACTGCTATTATTATTACATACTCCTGCTTGGCTTAACAACAATAAAGATTCATAAGATCTAGATGTTTTTAATTTTTCTTCTGTTGGACCAGGCAAGTATAGACTTAAAGGTTGGCTTCTTTGTTGTTGTTGTTGTTGTTGATCCGTTCTGTTAAAAAGATAAAAAAATTTTTTAATTAAAAAAATATTTTTAAAAAATTTAAAGTCTTAACTAAATTTTATTTTAATTTCCCCTATTTTTTATTACAAAAATATCCCCACTTTTACTCAGAAGTCTAAGAATAAATAAAAAAATATAAATTATAAGCTATAAAAATAAATAAATAAAAAATTAGACATAAAAAAATTTTTTTTATTATTTTTAACTTTCACACATTTTTTTTCCTTTTAATTTTTTATCTTAAAGTTATATCCACAATTTTTATTTTTTTTATTTCTCAAAAAAAAATTTTTTTTTCTCGTTCAAGAAAAAATTTATTCCTTTTCTCCCAAAAAAATTATTTTTTTATTTTATTTCTCTCCCAAGAAAAGCAACATTATTGCTAACCGACGAACAACACGAAAAACACGACGACCACGAAGAAGGCGAACACGGCTATTATTATTTTGTTGAGGAAGCTCTGATTGAAGAGAAGGAGGAGGAGAGGTTGGAGGTAATGGTGGTGGAGGGTTAGAGGAGGAAGGCTTTTTATTAGAATTTTTTGAAAGCTTTGAAGAAAGTGAAGATTTTGTTGGACAACCATTCCCTCCACCATTATTTGGTTGAGAATGTCGACGATTAATAGCAAATTGTGCTAAAGATTGGGGAAATGGCATTTTAATAATAAAAAATAAGGGTGAAAAATATGCTGCAAATATGTGAGTAAAAAAGATAAAAAATAAGTTAAATCTGTAAATAAATAAAAAGTAAAATATATATGTAGGTAATTAATATTCAAAAAAATAAATTTATGTGGGAAGGAAAATATTTAAAAAAATAATTAAAAATACATAAGCCAAAAAAATATAGATCTGGCAAAAATTAAAATTACTTTAGAATTTTACAAGGTTAATTTAAAATTTTTTTATCTCCTCATTTCTAGAGGAGATAAAAAATCTCCTCGTCGAATCTCTCATCATTTTTAGATACGCATTGTTAGTGTCGGAAAAAATTTGCGAAGCTTATAACCAAAGCTAGGTCTTAGATAGCTTTCAGACCTACTGGCCAATTATATGTACATTATAAGGAGTATCAATAAATTGATGAGTATTTTTAATTTTGGTAGAGTATCCAAAAATGAGATTCGACTATTAATTCAACTTAAAATATAAAACAAGACTAATAATGAAACAAAATATACTAGTTAAATAGGTACGTAATAAATTTTTGTAAAAATTAAAATGTGAATATATGCTCGATTTAAAAACTTATAATGTAAATAGATTGTTGTTATTGCCGCAATTTATGACGGAGAGACCGGATAAGTCTTTAAGGGAAGGATATATAGGAAGGCGCGGCAAATTTTCTTCTTCTCCTTTTCGTTCAGTTTAAGAAAGAGGAAAAGAAAAGTCGCGCACAGCTGGGGATAAAATAAATACAGATTGATGGATAAATTTTGGGTGTTTTGGGGTGTTATTTTTGGTTTCTTTCTATTTATGCAAATGGCGGTTATTATTATTATTTTTACAGAACGAATTTGTTGAAAATGGATGAATTAGAGTGGAATTAATGGAAGGAATTTATAAGGAAGAGAAAATATAAACCATAAATAGGAAGAAAGAAAAATGTTGAAAATAAATAATAATTCAATTTTACAATCAAATAAAAAAGGAAATTGCGCCTTATTATTCCCAAAAATCTCCAATTTCAAAGAAAAAATTATTTAAACTTTATGAGTCGAATAATTTTGGTTAAAGAATGGAAGAGAAAATTTTAGAAAAGAATGAATGCCAGGGGGATCCTGTCAACAAACAATAAATTCCCGGTTCCGGGATCGGGATTTTCGAGAACCTATCAGTTCCCAATTTTGTGAATAGGATTTTCTCTACTCCAGAAAACGTCGGAAATGCGTATCTTCAGGAATAAGGAACGGCAGGATTCCGGCAGGTCACATACATCCCTATCTAACGCAGCTAAGTCCAGCTTAAGTAGGATATAGAGACAATTTTGTCACGATTTAACACACCGCGCCAGAATTGTTTGCAGTTAGTTTATGTCCTGCGTTAGACAGACCTGCACCTCAGCCTAGCCTAAATAAAAAATACTAACCTGAAAAACATTAATATCCAGAACAAAAAAACCATATGAAAAAGAGAACTAATTAAGATAAGGCAACGATGAGGACATAATAAAAAATAATAATGAGAAAATAGCTTTGCGCGCAATGAATTTTTTTAACAATAAGATCAATTTTCTTATTGTATAATTAAGCATTATATTAAATAAAAAATTATTTAAGAGATAAAGTTGAGGTAAATTTTAAGGCGAAATAGAGAGGAAAAATATTATTTTCTTCAATAATTTTCTTTCCATTCATCAATAATTGGAGGAAGAAAAATATTATTCTCCTCCACAGTGTTCTTCTTCCTACTACAATTGTTTTCCGTGTCACCAAAGAAAATTATATCTTCGTCCCCTTTTTATTTTTTCCTTCTTCCCTTCTTTCTTCCGTTCTTCTTCTTCCCCCGTTAGTTTTTCCGTTATCTTTTCATGGGCATCCGGTCGCTTCATTAAATAAAAGCGCAAAAACAAACATTATTACAACACAAAAACATTAAAAATAAAGAAAAATAGAAGAAAGATGTACAAGGAACGCTAAATAATTTTGAAACAAAAAATAATTAAAAATATTGTAAGGAAAAAAGGAAGAGATCCAGCTGGCTACTAAGCAGGAGATCTACTATTAACAGAGAAGGTGAAAGCAGCGCCGCAATAGAGTTCAGTTGGTAAAGCACCGAGCGAAAGTGCCATAGCAATAAATAACTGCTAGGAGGTCAATTCCTGTCTGAGGAGTTTGGTGCGGATTCTTAGGGGCTCTTGAGGATATTTGGTAGATATTTTGATTCCTGGTGGGGATCGATTCCTGTCCAAGGCTAAACCTATACTACTTCTCTCTTACTAATATGTATGAAATGAAAATTTCTTAAATTATTTTAGATTAATAAAATAAAAATAAAAATATATTAAAAATTAACTATAAAATATACAAAATGTTAAAGAAAACAGTGAAAAAGAGGAATGAAACGTGGATTATAAACGTGGAAAAATACTAAAAATTTATGTTACAAAAATAGTAAGCTGAAAAATAAATATTTTAAATACACAAAAATTGTATAGAAAGAGAGGTGAAAAAATTTAGGAGAGAAAAGGGGGAGCGATGTAAAAATACGAAAAAAATTCTTGATTTGAATAATCAACATTACATATAATAAAACGGAAAAATATTTCGAGACTAAATACTACAAAGTCAGGAAAAAATATGGAAGTAAACGGAAAATAAAAACCAGAATATTAAAAAAAAGGTTAAAAAATGGAAGAACAGAGGAAAAATGATCTCACTAAAAATTATCTACATATCACATCCAGAGCTGTTTTAGAATTTAGATTTTCGAGGTTATTTTTCTGTTTCGATTTTCGTAAATTTCTGGATTTATTTCTTTCGATTTTCGGAAATTTTTTTGTTTCGAAACAGCTCTACATCAGAATTTTTAAAATTAAATTCTGATTAATTTTTCATTAAAAATCATTTTTATTTCTGTATAATTTTTTGATTTTCTCAAAAGATTAATTTATATTGTACTAATTAAATAAAAAGAAATAGAGAAAAAAATGATATGAAAGGTCAATAATGATGTTATCTAAATATAAACAAAAATCGTTTATATTTAATTAATAAGCATAAAAAATTGGGTGTATAAAAAAGTAAAAAAATGGAAACTTTTTGTAATAAAAAAAACAAGGAAAATGAAGGGGCAGAAGTTGAGCCCATAATCAAATTTAATTTTTGGTCCTTAGCTAGAAGCTAAAAAATTTTTTTAATCCCCCCAAATTTCTCACCAAAAAATTTTTTTTTATAAAATTCACACCCACCTTAATGCATTTGAACCAAGACTTGCTCTAATTTTTAATTGATGTTCTCCTTGTTTACCAATTCCATTTAGTGTTGTTGTTGTTGCAGTAAGTTTATCTCTACCTAAAGCACTTGCAAGTTTAGGGAAACTTTTGGTCCTTTTTAGTCGTTTCGACAAAAAGCACTGAAAATTTTTAGGGAAATTTTAGAAAAAGATTAAAAGTTTACCGCTAATCGTTGAGGAACAGAAGGTTGTTGTTGTAAACAACTTGAATTTTGAACGGCAGCAGTAGCTGGACTAGAAGCTGAGGATGTACAAGGATCGATTAAAGCAACAGCTGGTGAATCCTGAAAATTTTTTTTTAATTTTTTAAAGCAAAAAATATTCAGTTTTAGATGAGATAAAACATTAATAAAGCTAATTTTAAAAAATTTATAAAAATGTGGTGTGGAATAAAACCAAAAATATAAATAATTTAATGAAAATTAGATGAATCATTAATTTAATCATTTTAGTCCCTATTCAGTCCGTTTGTTTATTTATTGAAAAATAAAATTATAGGAATTTTGGAATTTATTGGAATTTATTTAAATAGGGGATAAAATGTCCATTAAATTTAATCAAAAAGTGGTATTAATCATCTAGTCCCTATAATAAAGGGGCAGGTTACAGGGCCGTACCGAGCTTTACAAGTCGTGGTTCCGACTCCGGGAGCTGACTACGGCCCGATTGACGTAAATATAGCAAGCGCTGGTATTTAGTCTAATTTAAAAATTAAAAAGAAACTCACAAAATCATCTCCTCCATTAGAATTATCACAAATTAAATTATTATTCTTCTTTTTCTCCAAAATTTGTGTAGTAGTAGCTTTTAATGAGGGTCTAATATTATTTTTACAATTTATTTTTGTTGTACTAGTTCCTCGTTTATTCCATCTTACACTAAATAAATGTCTATCCAAACTTCGAGTTTCTTCAGCTTCTTTTTTAATAGGTAAGGTATGGGATGGGATTTTGCGCATTTCATTATCAAGTGATGGAAGAGGAGTCTCTGTAAAATAAAAAAATTATTTTAATTCAAAATAAAAAAAATATCTGAAGCTTTTAAGAGAATTCTTAGGTAATTTTCTCCATAAAACCATAGGAAAACACAAATCAAATTTTAGACATTTTGTCCCAAAATTAACAAAACCCCCCAAAAACCCCCTCTTCCCAATCCCCCAACACTTCCCCCCTCTCCACACCTTCAATTAATGGCAAAGGAGAACACAAAAGTAAAAGTGGTTGATCTACAGAAATTGATTGTTGTTGTTCTTCATTAATTGTTGTTCCCTCCTCAATTTTAATTAAAGATTTTTTCCCTCCAGTATTTCTATTATGGCAATGGCAACAACAACAATAATTATTATTTTGACAACATTTTTGTCTTAATATCCACCGCCAAATATTTAATAAGGCAGAGAATAAACAGCCAAAACAACCAAGTATTAAAGGTAAAGGTCGCCAACCAGTGCTGGTCATTATGAATAATATCTAATTATTTAAAGGTTATATCGAGCAGGTTTGGCAGTGTTTAGGCAAACACTTAAATATAAATGTTTTTGTGTGTTAAAGTTTAACAACAACAAAGTTTTTGTTTCTCTGGTGTTTTGGTGTTTTTCTATGTTTTGTTTATTTGTGTCTGCTGTTTTGTTGTTTGTTTCTGATGCTTTATCGTTTCTGGTTCTCTGATGTTTAGTTGTTTCTGTTCTGGTAAATGTTTTTTGCTGTTCTGATGTTTTGTTTGTTTAAAACAATTGTTTTGCTGGTTTTAATGTTGTTTTAATCAACAAAAACACAACTTAAACATTGATGTTTTTCAATGATGTTTTTCTATAATGTTTTATCTTCCTATGTTTATTGTTCAATGTTTAGACAAACTAAAATCAATCTCTGCCTTTATATAATTTTTAAATGTTGTTTTCTTTTCTCAACAATTTTTTTTTCAATTTCCAACAGTATTTCCGCTTAGTTAATTAAAACCACATGAGAGAGGGATTGACAAACATTTTTTAGATTGTTTTGTCATTTTAAACATTACACTACTATGTGGTCGTTGAAGTTCCGGTGTTCTTCTTCTTCTTTTCTTTTTTTTCTCTATTTTTTCACGCAACTCTAATTCATCCCTTCTTTACCCCTCTAAATTTTGCAAAGGATTTTTTTTTAATTTTATAAAATTAATTTCTTTGTTGTTCACTCTAAAAAATTGTTTTTTCTTTCCAATTCTTCCGGTTGTTTGTTTTTCTAATTTTAAATTCTTTTTAAAAAATTGCTGTGTGTTTTTTAATTTAAGTCTTTAAAGAATAAAAATTCAAAAATGTTTGGCTGATGGAATTCTTGAATATTTTTTGCGTGTAATGTATGCATGAAATTTTAAAAAATAAAAAAATTTGGAAAAAAAATTTCTTTTCAAAAAAATTTTTTTCGAGAAAAAATATTTTTTTAGATGTAAGAAAAAACCAATTTAAAATTAAGAAAAAAAAATTAAGAAAAAAATTAAAGAAAAAAATTAAATATCAATAAAATATAATTTGGAATGAGGAACGGCTGTCAGAGAGAATTGTTGTTGTTTGGTTGAACAAAATAAATCATAAAATTATAAATATATTTTATTTATTATTTTCAGAAAAAAAACATATTAATAATAAAAATATGTTGGTTGTTTGTTTGTTGGTTAGAAAAAAATTAAAAATAGAATGAAAAATAAAAATGGACGGGAAGGGGAATTGTTTAGAAATCAAAACATAAAAATAAAAAAATTCAAAAATTAAAAAAAATAATTTTTCAACGCAACTTTTTAACTAAAATAACTTGGAAAAAAAGAAAAAAAATTGTAAAAATTATTGGTTAATAGTAAATAGTGTTTTTGGTTGGTTGTTGGTTAGAAGGTTGTTTTTCTTTCCTTCCAACAAAGGCAGTAAAAAAAGACGACCGATTTGATTTTTCGGGTAAAATCGGTAGGTAAAGGAATTGGTTAGTGTTTAGAAGAGAACAAGGAAGGATTTAAGCGGCAATCAAAAGGAGAAGAAAAAGAAGAAGAAAGAATCGTCACGAATTAAAAAGAAGAAAAATATATATAATTTTTGGAAGTGGTGGGAAGAAAAAAAATTTTTTTTGGTATAGAGTTAGTGGGTAAAATGGACCCTTCCACCCCTCCCTCCTTATTCCCCCCCCCCCTCTCTCCTCATTCCTCCTTCTTCCCCCCAAAAATACAATCAACAGCTCCTTTCTTCCACCCCTCTTCCATCTCCTTCCCTCATCCCTTCCCTTTTTACTCCTTCCACGGCTGGTAAATGAATGAAGAATGACTAGAGGGGGTACTGAATGAATCGCTTCGATCGATTTGAGAGGGCAATCATGAAGGAAAATAAATACACTTGCAATTTTTGAAGGGTCTTTCTCTCTGCATGACACAAAAATATTTATAAAATATTTTTAGTTTATTGTTCACCTTTAAATTTTCTCTGAAAAAAATTTTCTTCTTCTTATTTATGAAAAGTGGAAGAAGAAGGATTTCTAGAAAATAAAGGGAAGAGGAAAGGGAAGAGGAAAGATCGCAGAAGAAAAAATGTCAATTTTTGAATATAAATTTGTTCGTCCCCTCTTCCAAAATTTTAAAAGAAAAAAATCCTCCCCCTCCCTCCCTTTCCGGTCCTTCATAAAAAAATTTTTTTTCAGTTTTTACTACCTTACGTGAACAACAATAAAAAAGTTGTGTGTAATTTTAAAGAGTAAGTTTTTAACTAGAAAAAAATATTTACAAGTAGAAAGCCATTAAAACAGTTAAAAAATGTGAATGACTTTTTTTAACGATTTTGATGTTTGGCTGACTATCCAAAAAAGAGAGGAATGGCCAACAGGTTTAAGGTGGAAATATTTGCGTAGTGTCTTCTCAGTTTTTTTAATTCTTGAAATTAAATTCTCGATTAATTCCAAGGGTGCCGGAATTTTGGTCACCGGAATTTTGGTCACCAAGGATTTTCGGAACTTTGGTCACCAACTTTTTTGGAATTTTGGTCACCAGCGGAATTTTGGTCACCAAGTCAAATAACGGAATATTGGACACTGGAATTTTAGGCGCGGGGAATTTGGGCGTCGGAGTGAATTACTGAATTTTTCCGAAAAATGACACAAAATCTAACAACGTAAACCTATGGGTGTCGGCGAGGCGCTTGTGCAAAATCCCGCGCTTCGCGCGGGATTTTGCGGCACGCGCCTCGCGGGAGTCAACGGTCGCTGGGTTCTACAACAGTAACATAAACCTATCCCTTTTTTACTGATTTTCAGCTTTGAAATGCCGACCTACCCGCTATGTATCAGCACAAAATTATTTATTCAAGCGAGATTCAATTAATCATAATTTTGTTGAGAATGATTGAATCGGGATGATTTTGGAGTCGGTTGACCTAGTTCGACGAGCTGTTTCGAATGACATATTTTGTCCAAATCTATTTGTAACCTATAGTTACGTAGTTTGATTTTGTGTTATTTTTGAATAAATCAAAAAATTCACTCCGACGCCCAAACTCCCCGCGCCTAAAATTCCAGTGTCCAATATTCCGTTTTTTGACTTGGTGACCAAAATTCCGCTGGTGACCAAAATTCCAAAAAAGTTGGTGACCAAAGTTCCGAAAATCCTTGGTGACCAAAATTCCGGTGACCAAAATTCCGTACACCAATTCCAAGACATTCTCCTTTAAGTTTTCAAGGTTGGTTTGATTTTTAGAACAAGCAGCCTGGAGTCTGCAGTAGGGTTGTCGGTTCTGGACCGAATCGAACCGAAGAACCGATGATTTTTCGGTTCGGTTTGGTTCCGGATATCCGAAGATTTTCCAAGAACCAAGCAGGAGCCATTTATTTTTCTGGAACCACATTAAGCAGCATTGTAGAATCGAAAATCATCTCATCTCAACCTCTCTTTTTTTAACCCTCTTAATTTTATTTTTAGTTTTTTTGTAACAAATTTAATCCTCTGTCTAAATTCTAATTTATAAAGATTATTTTTTAAATATTCGTCATTTAGTTTATGTTTGTTGAGGGAAGATAGTCTACATTTTTGGTTTCTGGTCGTTATATTAAATTCTCCTCTTTTTACAAAGATGTTTGATTTTCAATTTTAATTTAAAATTTAGCTTCTTTATTAATGTTAATGTTGAGCTTCAAAGAAAGGTAAAAGTCAGACTTCTAGGTCGCCAAAAATTCTGAGATTTTGGCAGAGACTCATTTCTTGATCTCTATACGAATTATTTTTGACTTTGAATTTTTTCTGACCTCTTCAATTCAATACCATCATCTTTAGCAATTTCCCATGTACTTAAGTTGCGCATTTGCCCTCAGGCAGAAAAACTTCAAAATTTCACTTTGTTCTTCCGCTTCTTTTAACACAAAAACTTGCCTCTCCCCCACACATTTTATTGTTTCTAATTAATTCAGTTTATTTTGAAATTAATTTTAAAATACCCCCCATTGAGCAATCGCGCTCTTTCCCTTTTAAAGAGTGATCCCCCAGACAAAGATCGCGACATCCGGCGACAGATAAATAAATTAATTTTAAGAAACGTGTCTGAGAGAAAGTTTTAAATTATACTCTAAAAGGAGGCTTTCCTTTTCCGTTTTTAAATTTAAAAAATTAAAAAATTAATAAATTCAGGAAAAACTCCTGAAAAAATTGAAATTGAAAAATTTTGAAAAAAATAAAAAATAATTGTCAAAAAAATTGAAAAAAAAAATTCAAGAAAAATTCACAGATTTTTCTAATGCCAAAATTAATATACTCTAAAAGGAGGCTTTCCTTTATTTTTTAAATTAAAAATTTTAAAAAATAAAAAAAAATCATTTAAAAAAATTCTAGAAAAATTCACGGATTTTTCTAATGTCAAAAAAATTGTTAATTTTTTTCTAACCTCTACAGGAGGCAAATGGTGAATGTGAAAATGGATGAAACTCTAATAATTGTAAAGAAATATTTTTGTTGTTGTTATTGTTGGTTGTATTATTGTTGTTTTCCTCACTCCATCCTCCTAGTTTAGTCATTTTTAAGATTTTTTTTGAAAATTAATAGAAAAATGAATAATAGAATAGAAGAAAAATGTGAAATGAGGCAAAAAAAACTAGAAAAAAAAATTAAAAAAAAAATAAAATATCAATTAATATGTCTTTAAATAACAAGGGATGTTAAAGGGTGAATGAGTGATATTTAAAAAAAAACTTTAAAATTGTGAAATTATTTTTTTTGTTGATTTTTATTTAGAGTAAATATGTAACTACTTAGTGTATTTTAAAGATTTAAATTGGAATTGTTGGCGACCGGTTTTAGGACCGAAAACCTCGATATTTCTTGCCAAAAATCAACATTTTCATGAATTTTAGAAATCAAAAATTTTTAAAAACGAGTCTCCCTCCCCTACAAAAAACAGGTATATTTAACTAGAATTAAAAACCGAAACACGAGTTTTTAAAAACTAAAAGGTATCGGCTACTATCCGGTCGCTAACAATCCTAATTGAAGCTTTTTGAAATTATTAATTATAATTTTAGGCATTTCTTTAAATATATAGATTTGTTAGTTAACATTATTTTATCTATTATTTGTGTAAAATTTATATTAAAAAACATCTTCTCTTTAAAAGCGCCGCTATTCCCCTATTTTATAAGGTGTTTTTTATTCTTTATTTCTTCAATTTTCGACGGAAATTGATAAAAATAGCTGATAAAATTTGAAAAGAGTACTGACTGTTTGACTGTTTGATTTATCGCAACATTTTTTCAAAAAAAAATTTCTTTTTCGATTTTTCAATAAATTGTTTTTTAAAGGAAAGAAAAACTAAAAAAAAGGTTTTTCTAAGCTCCAAACGCAAATTAGCTCTAAAATAGCCTAGATCTTTTTTAGTTAATTAAAAAAAGTTTTAAAAAATAAAAAATATTTTTTTCCAAGTTCCGTCGAAATTAATTTAAAAAATATCACAAATTTAATTTTGTAAATTTGTTTTTAATAAAAAGGCCCATTTTTGCCAAAAATCCCCTCCTAAAAATTTTTTTTTCTCCAACTTTTTCAATTTTTTGAATTCTTAAAATTTTGTGCAAATTACTTTTTTGTATATTTCTGTCAGGTAAACAGAGAAAAGATGAAAATGAACTAAAAAATAAATTGCTAAAACAAATTTTTCACTATTAAAAAATGTAATACGAAGAGATGAAAAATATATTTATTTTTTAATGGATGCGTGAGTAAATTGGTGAAAAAAATTAACGAAAAATATATAAACTTGATATTTTTTTAGGTTGTGGCAGATGTAAGCTTAGAAAATGTGTTGTTGATGATTGTGTTTAAGGGAAGGAAATTGATGATGATGGCGATTAATGGATTGAGAGGAGGGAGGGGAATTGGCAATGTAAAAAATGAGTAAAATAAGAGGAAGAAGAAAGTGCTGGTGCTTTTCCCACACGCGACTAAGGGAAGAGGAAAAGGACGAGGTGGAAATAATGAGGAAGATAAAAAATTTGGAGGAAGATTAAATAAATAGGAAGAGGAAGATGAACAGGACAGTAGAATTAATGGAAAAATGAAGACAAAAATGTTTGGAAGGTGAAGACGAAAATGAATATGATTAGGAAGATGAAGACTGTAAGATAAAAATGAATAGGAAGAGGAAAATGAATTGGACAAACTTGAAGATGAAGAAATTGACAAAAAGGAGGAAAAAGAGAAAGGATGAACATAAAATTTAAGAGGTAATCAAAATTAAGAGAGAAAAAAGAAGAGTTGGACGGAAGATGAAGAAATTAAAGATGAAGAAACATAAAATTGAAGAGAAGAGAATCTAAAAAACAATCAAGAGTTGGATGAGGAGGAAGAAGAAAAACGAGTGAATAAAATTAAATTAAACGAGGAAGATAAAAAAATATTTTAAATAAAATTAAAAATAAAAGGGGATAAGAGAGCTTTTCCTCAATTACTTCTTTTTATTTCCGCGCAAAGCTGCTAGCTTGCTCTCTTTTTTCTAAAGTGTTTGAGAGAAAATATTAAGATAAAAATATTTTATTTTATTATTGTGGCAGATGCCAAAGAAATATGAGAAAATTGTTTGTTTTGGTTGTAAATAAATAATAAAATAATTATTTTATTATTGTAAAAATAATAAAATATTTTCCCTAGGATTAAAGAGAAAAGAAGGGGGAAATTAAAGAGAAGAACGAAAACAAATTTTATAAAAATTTCTATTAATTATTTAAATTGTTGAAAATTTAAAAA
This sequence comes from Meloidogyne enterolobii, assembly GCA_963681835.1. NCBI lineage: Eukaryota > Metazoa > Nematoda > Chromadorea > Rhabditida > Meloidogynidae > Meloidogyne > Meloidogyne enterolobii. The sequence continues at coordinate 676,666 of CAVMJV010000071.1, forward strand.
TAAATTTTAAAAATAAATTTAAATAATACTATACTAAAAAGGCACTCTTTTTTGCCTATCTTAAAAGCGCCGCTATTAACCCTAATTTTATCAGGTGAACGTAAGATGAATGTAAAATTTAATAAGAGGTATTTTTTGCTAAGAGTAATTTTAGAAAATTAAAAATAAAATTTAGAAAATAAATTTAGAAAAAAATATCTTTAAAAATTAGGTATCTATAGAGGTTTGAAAAATTAAAAAAAATCATTTCCGGAGGAATAAAGTAAAAGCTTGAATAAAAATAAATTAAAAATTAATAAAAAGAAAAAAACTGAACATTAGGTGCTTAAAATAGAGCGAAACAAATAAATCCGTGTCCCTATAAAAATAATCAAAAAAATCAAAAAATTAAAAAAAAACAGTTCCAGAGGAAAAACATAAAACTAATGAAAATTAACTTAGCAAAAAATAAGTATAGGTAAAAAATATACTAATTGCAACTAATTGAGTGGAAAATATAATTTAAAAAAAAAATTGAGGATCACTCATGCATGTATAAACTAACAAGCATTTAAGTTAAAACCACTTTAAAAAATACTAGGCCCCAAATACTTCTCTTTGTTTTTAAAAATAAGAAAGAAAATGATAATTAAGTAAAAAAGGATGCTCTGTCCAGCAAAATACATTATTGTTTGGTTAACAAGGAGCTGGGATGTCACGGATTGAGAAAAACGACGGGCTGGGTTTTGTGTCAAAAAATTTTTGGGTCTCAAGTTTCAGGACAAGTCAGTTAGGGGGTTACGATGGAAGTTGGGTCGGATTTGGATCGAAGAAGTCCAAGTCTCGCGTAGTAGGTTTTGAGTAACTCGTGACATCCTTGACGGGAACCTTTATTTTTTTGATTGACTGAATTTTCCAAAAATATTTTTTATTTTCTCCTCCAATTTTGTTTTTAGTTACTATTTATCCTCCAAAAATAGGCCAATAAAAATCCCCCAAGAAAAAAATATTTTTTTTCAGTCAATCCATTTCAATTAGCAAAATTGTTTTGCAGTCAGGCTTGTGCTTATCTCATTTGGATTGATTCTAACTCACTAGGGAATTTGGTTGTTTTTGGATAAATAAAAAAGGAAGTCTTCTAATAGTATATTTTTGGAAATTTAAAAGAAAATAAACAAAAAATAATTTTAAGTACAATCAGACCTCAATACATAAAAATACTTTTCCTTTGGGTCAAAAAATTTATCTTATTAAAAGCCTCCTTAATCCAGTGGCCAACTAATTTAAAAAAATTGAAGCTTGATCAATATAAAATATGGATATATCTTACAAATTATAGTGAGATCTGACTTATTTTTAAAATGGGAATAGATAAGGAATTGAATAGAGAAATCCTTCCAAGGAAAAAATTCAGGAAAGTATTACACTTGAATTACACATTTAAGAACACAAAAATTTTTATTAAACCATGCGATAATCAGAAGAATTTTAAATCACGCAGGGGCACCCCCTTACCAGTCACCCCCCCTCACTTGAGAGCTTCAAACAATTTACCAAAAAACTTTATTTATTTCTTAAGAATTTCCCCACCTTCTTTTCCATTTGCATTTTTTATTGCCACTGTTGTTGTTGCTGTCAAAATAGTTGTTCCCATTTTTGGCATCGGAAATTGGCAATTTTGTTTGTCAACACAATTTTTATAAAATTCTCCTTGTGACCATGATGGACGTAAATTTTTATTTTCATCTTTTAGTTGTTTTCGTTGTTTTCTTAATGACCAATTTTGGTGTTGTTGTTGATTGTTGCTTCGTTCATTTTTTTGTTTTCTTCTCAAATCAAAAGTGAATGAACCAAATTTTGATGAAAGCATTTTTTTATTGGAGAAGATTTATAGGCTGAAAATGAAGAAAAAAATTATTTTTTAATTTTTTAGAAATAAACATTTTAAACTAGCGAGGAGATAAATGATGGAAATAAGGAAAAAGTTGCGGGAAATACGTGAAAATCTGCTGGGAAGTTCAGGAGCTAGATGATGAAGGAATACACGAGCGTTGAAGCAAAAATCAGAAGCTAGATAAGGGGCAATGCGCGCTCTTTGGTAAACAAAATACCTAACAAACTTAGTAAAATTAAAAAAATTAAAAAGAAAAAAATTGAAATAAAAATGGGACAAAATTCACCTCCTCTGAAAGGCCAAATTTTAATAAATATAATAAAACTATTTTTAAATTTATTATTGTTTTGATGATTAATGTTTGGTTTTAAATTTGATAAAAATTTAATTAAGAAATGACAATTATTTATCAAGAAGATAACGCTATTTTTAAAAATAATCAGTCACTCAATCGTCATTTTAGATAACAATAACTTAACTAAAATAAATATTTTTTATTGTTTTCATTCTTTCAAAATATCAAGGAAACATCTTAAATTTCTCCAAAAAAATTTTTTTTGATTTCATAATTTTTTTGATTTCCTAACAAATATATCGGTTTAAGACCAAGTTCGACATACAAATACCCTCAAGACGGAATCCTATAAATTCCAAGAAAATTAATTCATTTAAAATTCAATAAAAATATAAAAAACGACAAATATTTACTAGTAGATTATTAGTAAAAAAAGTAAAAAATAAAGGAATTTTTTTACTAAAAAATTCCTTTTCTCTCCAAGCCAGGTGCATCTTAAGAAAAAACCAGCAGCTGCGGCCAACCCCTTTCTTTTACTTATATTTAATAATAGAACTGATTCAGGTAAGTTAAATACTTATTTGGTGTTTTTAAAGAAATGTCCGGTCCGATTCAATAAGGTCAAGTGAAAAATTACAAGAGACTCTCTAGTTTATTAGCAACAAATAGCGCATTCATAATAACAAATAGCATTATTTGCAATTTCCTTGGAAACGGTTTTAATAGAAATAATAAAATTTAATTTTAAATAAAAACTCCAAACAAATACCCTCAAGCAGGCTAATTTTAATAATCAGATTGGTATTTATTAGAGAGGAGTATCCCTTTAATAAAGAGTAAAGATGTCCAAGACCAAAATTTTTCAGGAACCAAGACCGAAAAAACTCAAGAAAAGTGAGCCAAGTCTCACAACTAGAGAGAGGTAGTTATTAATCGAGTGCTTATTAGAGAACAGACTGGAAGATCTCAATTATTGTTCGAGATCTTTTCTGGGTTTTTTCCTTTCTCTACGATTAAAAAATTTCTTTTTTTTAATATTTTGACAGCTAAAAGAAGCTATCATTTAAAAAAAGTAAAGTAAAAAATATAAAGTTGCAAAAATCTTAGTTCTAAAAATATTACTCTCCCTCAATTTTTCTGCTTAATAATAAGTGTGAAAAGAAGATTTTGCAATAAAAGTAATGAAGAAATAAAGTAAAAAGGGAAAAGTAGATTTGATAGAAAGGAAGAACATTCTTTCTAATATATTTTAACACGCCTTTTCACTCAAATTACCTGCATTTCCTCCTATTTTTTCAAAAAATATTTCTGTGCTTTTGCACACTAAATCAAAGTATATGTGAGTGTATAAATGAGGATAAAGCATAAAAAAATAGAAAAGGGAAAACTAAAAATAAAGAAAAAAAGTAATAATCTTTTTTGAATGACCAATGGTCGTTATTATTGAGGTTATCCCCGCGAGGATGGCAGTAAGAAAAAAATTGGGTAGACGGGAAATTGGAAAAACGGGGGTAATTACAGGTGGATTTCGATTTAACGAACACCTTTGGGTTGAGAAAAGTGTACTCAAAAGAGTGTAAAAAATTATTGTACTCAGAAAAATTAATTGAGTTCATTATTGCTTAGACAGTCTCCTTAACTTTGTAGCTAATCAACTTTAAAAATGTTCCTTAAATTTGAGGTGTGACTAATTGAGATTGTAAATAAAATTGAGATCAGATTATAATACTTAAATGAGAGAGAGAGAAGAGATCAGACGTAATAGGTCAGAAGTTAATTAGAAGTCAATTACCCTAATCCCTAAGGAGGGTAGTTGAAAAAGCTACGTAGTTATAGAGGCTGTAATTGAGGGTCGAGTTCCACTCTCTGGGGCTTATTTCTCACTTTTTCAAACTTGAAATTGGGGAGGGAAATTGGGGGGATTTACTAAAAAAAAAGAGAAACTGAAACTTGGAAAAGTGACTTTTCCAGGCTTCAATTGAATTTCCAAATTTTCATTAAAAAACTGGAATTTTTAACGTTTACTTAATTTTTCAAGGCCGACGAATTTTATTATTTAAACAAAATATTAGTCATAGAAATCTATAAAAATTCAAATATAAAAATTCCTAAACCCAAAAAAACTTTTAGAAAAATCTTTTATTTAATAATAAAAAAATGTCTATGCCTTTGTCTAAAAATTCTTTACTAACAAAATAAAAGGAATTGTTGTGTAAATGTAAAAAAATTGAATATAAAGAGGCGTAAAATGACGGCTAGCTTATTTTTTTAATGCTTTTACCGCAATATGAAAAAGGTGTTTAGTATTTATTTTGTGAGATTTTGGGTGCGCTCGCGCGTAAAGAAAAGATGCAAATGGAATGATTTTTTTAAAGAAAAAATATTGAAAGATAATAAAATAATCTTACTTATGTGATTAGTAGAATGAAGGAAAAAATCGCGAGATTTTAATAACCAAAGAAAGTAATTTTTAATTTTACAAATATTTACAATATAAAGAGGGTTGTTATCGGTTCTTGGAGAATCTTCAGATGTCCGGAACCGAACCAAAAAATCAACGGTTTTCGGTACGGCTCCGAAACAACAATCCTAAATATACACAACAAAAATTATATATGTACTTATAAAATTTATGACGAAATCAGAAGTAAAACAGTCAGACAAAAGATAAAGCCAGACTATCTATTATTAAAAAAATCTTTTTTGTTGACCAAATATAACATCATCTTACCTATTTAATAATAAAAACAATAAAATCTTTTCCTTAACTATTTGTGCGCGAACCAAAATTACAACAAAAATACCGAGAGAAAAATTATGAAAGAACACTGTGAATAAATGAAAATAAATATATATTTTTTATTGGTCATAGTTTCTTTCAGTTTCTAATAAATCCACTACCCAAAACAAGTAAAAAAACTCTCTCCGATATTTGAGTGAATATGGGAGAAATTGCGGGAAAATTATTTTGAAGAGAACGGCTTATTATTATTACACTTTTTTGAGGAATTTTGAGGTCGAGGGGTTCTAGATATTTTTCTGGAATTGAAAAAAAAATTTTATTTCAATATTGGACTGTAAATTGGGGAAAAACAAAAACATTAAACAATAGCAAACTGTGAATAAATTATCTCCCTAATTTTATAATAATCAGCACAAGCATATCCCTCAACATGAAATCTTCCCGCCTCATTTCTCCTAACATTAGCAATGTTGTTAACATAAAGGACTCCTGAATGAAATTCTGCATGGAACCCGCTAGAAGCCAAAAGTTGTTTTAAATCGGTTAATTTTGGGTCGTTAACAAATACAGATTGATGTGGTGGAATTCCACTAGAGGAAAGTAATTCGAGGAAAAGTTGGTCCGGGACTGGAACTGTTGTTGTTTTTTGTTGAGGGGTAGTGGCTTCTTTTTCAGCTATAAAAGTATAGAAACTGTTCAATACGAAAAAAATATTTTTTAAGAAAAATATGAAACCCAGGAACGCGCGCAGGACAATAACTCACAATAAAAATTTAAATTAAAAAATATTCCCTAAAAATTTTTTCCAAAACTACCCACCTTCAACACCATCTTGTTGTTCAACACCCTCTCCATGTTGACCAATTTTCTCTTCCCTTTTTTCCGAATTCTCTTCATCAATTTTTTCATTGTCTTGTTCCATAGGTTCTTCGTTTTCTCCTTCTTTTCTAATTTCAACTTCCATTCTTTCTTCCTCATTTACATTTTCAACTTCTTTTTCCTCTTCCTCTATAACATTTATTGCTTCTACATCTTCATCCAATTTTTCTAATGCAGCAGGGACCAAAGCAGATTTTCGTATTATCCTAGCATCTAACCAACTTAATTCTGCATCTTTAACCTTAAAATTAGAGGAAATATAAATTTTAAAAAAAAGCAAAAAAAAACCGTTTGAAAAAGCAGCGAAGACATCAACTGATCACTTAAAGTTACTTGAAAGATGTGAGATTCAATAGTAGCATCAACCACATCACCCATCATTGGGGTAAATATTTTGCCTTGTACCACATTATTTTGACGACAATATTCGGCTAAATGGCGAGTAGCTGGAGCAGATCCATGAACAATAACCTTAACAATCATTAGTCAAATTGCCAAAAAATTCTTGAAAAATACCAATTGTTTAGGCTTTATTTGACTCAAAATCTTTTTTATTGATTCTCCATCAGAACGTCCTTCAAAATCAATAAATTCAACTTTGCACAAAATCTGAAAAAATAATTTTTGTCAAAAATATTAAACAAAATTAATAAAACCTCAATTTTAGTAATAAAAGAAACACATTTTTTAGGCCATTCTTCAATTATTTGTTGTATTCTTTGACGTTCCATTTTTGCATCAGCAATATCATCATCTTCTTTTTCAATTTTTGGATTTATTGTAGGGCTAGTAGAAGTATTTGTGGTAGTTGTAGTTTCAGCAGTCATGTATTCTTCAGGACGAATAACTTCGCCATAATCATCCCACTAAAATTTCAAAAAATTAAAGATAAATAAGAAAGCAGCCTTCCAAAAGCCACAAGTCCAAAAAATTAAAAACTTGCCCTAGATTTTTCTTCTTGATAAGGAAACATTGGGAATTGCTTCTTATTCTTAAAAAAAATAAAAATAATCTTTTCAAAAAAATTTTTGAAAACCTGTTTGAAAAAAGAAACACGCTGATTCATTTCAAACCTCCACATAATATCATAATTGTTGGATGTATTCACTAAACTATTTGTTCCAGAAATTCCTTTTGGTTGTTTTTGCGCTACTATCGAATTTCGACGTTGCTCTTCTACTTAAAAATTTTTACTTTACAAAATGATAATCGACAAAAACAAACTCTGTTTGAGATTAGCATTGTTTGGAGCAGGCTTTTTTCCACCTTGAGTAAGAGCTAATACAGACGCTGCTAAAGTCTCCTCATCCTCCGATTCTTCTGAAGATTCGACGTTTTCTAAACGTGCATTTCGCCGAAGAGTTTCTAACCTAAAGGAAAAAAGATAAAAATCATTAAAAATATAGAAACCTCTGTTTGGCATCCTCTTGCTCCCTTTCCCTCTTTTTAGCCATGTATTGCTCCAATTCAGCACCTTCCAAACGCACACGTCTTTTCACTTCTAAAGTAACTGTATTATTTGTTGCACGCTTCTTTTCACGAGATTCAGCTATTCTTATTAATTTTGAACACAAAGTTCTATCGCCAGCTCTTCCTAAAATATTTAATTTTCCAATTAAAAATTTCAAACACAACCTGTAACAATAACCATATTTTTTGTATCAGTGCTCCATTCAAGAAAAAGTTCTCGGGAAAACCCGCTTTCCATATCCAATCCACTGACTAAAACAACCTAAAATACAATAAAAATTTGATATGTTGAGAAAAAATCAATAAGAAGTCACCTTTGGAGATCTAACACGATTTAAATCCATTAGTGTATGACAAAAACGAACATGCTTCAATTGAAAAGGATTTTGCCTTCCCATTTCAAACATTCTCAAAATTTTATCAGACATCCATTCTACTTGTGATTTTGCTGATTCAATAACTGAAGACGCTACAGCACTTAACATAACCAAATTATATGTCATCAAGCCTGCTTCTTTGCTAGAAAATTTTTTTGTCAAATTAATAAAATAAAAAAATTACTTTTGCCATAGTTGATCAAGTAAATGTGCAATTTCTAAAACACGTCCAGCTGTGTCTATAACCTGCAAATTTTTAATTGTTTTTCTCAAAAATAAAGTTAAAATTAGACCCTATCCCAAAAGAAGGGCGGAATCGTTTTTTCATTACGTGCAAAGAAAGGAAAAATGGAAAGAATGGAAACAAACGGACTCGGATAGACGTCCGTATTTGGTCTGACCCGAGTCCGTCCGTGTTTTGTTTGTCCGTGTCCATCCGTCTCGTTTTATCTTTTCATTTTTCCTTTCCTTGCAGGTAATGAAAAAACGCTTCCGCCCTTCTTTTGGGATAGAGCCGAAAATCACTAACTATCATAACGTCTCCCCCATCCCGAACAGTAGAAAGCAATTTTGAAACCAAATTTTCATCGCGTTGCTTCTGCTTAGGTTGATTGTATAAAGCATTAAAGGCATCCGTAATTAACAAATTAGGCCTTCCAATACCTTAAATAAAATTTTAGAAAAAACAAAACTGAATAAATTACCATCAAAAGTGCATCCATTCAAATGTCGCTCCTTTTTATGATTGAAATCAACAGCATAAACAATCTCTTCTTCACCCATTTTAGTTATTCTCCAAATAGCTCCTCCAATATGATGGCCAGCTGGGAAAGGTGTAATTTGTAAACCATTATCGCCTTTTAATAAAATCTAAAATTACGAATAAAATAAATTTAGAAAAAACCCATACAGTTTGGCTGTATTTGACTTGTTGAACTTTTTCAAAAGCATGGTCAATATCATCGAAAGAAAATAAATTGAAAGGTTTGACATTGGAATGACCATTTAACCAGTCATAGAGAAAGAGTTGACCCATTTTATAGACTGGGACCTAAATAAATTTAAAAAAATAATCACAAAATTGATTAGATAGAAATTCACAGTAGCATAAATGGGGCAATTGAGACCACATTTGACCAAATAAGGAAATGCTCCAATATGTGGCACATCACCGTAACTGATCAGTAGAGCATTTATTTGAGGTATACGCATTTTTATTGACTCAATGTAGGCTAAATCAAAATGTTCATCCCAGCCGCAATCCAACAAAATATAAACTTGATCCACCTAAAATGATCATATGTATCAGTTAAAAAAGTAATTAATAACCTGAAGAAGATAGCATAAAGGACCATCGTCTTGAACACCGGAAAGAGCCTCCAATTTTATTATAGAAGTCATTTTATATCTAAAATTTAAGAAAATGTAATAATTAAGAAATCATAATGAAAATTTGAAAGGATTGTACAAGAAAATTTGAAAGGATTGTAATCCGTGAATACTTGGCAAATTGCAAAGGATAAAAGAGAAGCATTTTATATCACCCTGACATATTTTTTTCAGTTGAAAAATTAAAAAAACCTGCAATCAGATGATCACCACGAGATCTAATTAGAACTTAAATACATGGGACATAAATGGGACAATTGAGATAAGAAATGGGTCATTTACAGAAAATGTACAGAAATTTACAGAAAATGTACAGCAAATGTACAGAAATTTACAGAAAATCTAAGAAAATGTACAGAAAATGTACAGAAATTTACAGAAAATGTACAGAAATCTACAGAAAATGTACAGAAATTTACAGAAAATGTACAGAAATTTACAGAAAATGTACAGAAATTTACAGAAAATGTACAGAAATTTACAGAAAATGTACAGAAATTTACAGAAAATGTACAGAAATTTACAGAAAATGTACAGAAATTTACAGAAAATGTACAGAAATCTACAGAAAATGTACAGAAATTTACAGAAAATGTACAGAAATTTACAGAAAATGTACAGAAATCTACAGAAAATGTAAAGAAATTTACAGAAAATGTGCAGAAATCTACAGAAAATGTACAGAAAATGTACAGAAATTTACAGAAAATGTACAGAAAATGTACAGAAATTTACAGAAAATCTACAGAAAATGTACAGAAAATGTACAGAAATTTACAGAAAATGTACAGAAATCTACAGAAAATGTACAGAAATTTAAAGAAAATGTACAGAAATTTACAGAAAATGTACAGAAATTTACAGAAAATGTACAGAAATTTACAGAAAATGTACAGAAATTTACAGAAAATGTACAGAAATTTACAGAAAATGTACAGAAATTTACAGAAAATGTACAGAAATTTACAGAAAATGTACAGAAATTTACAGAAAATGTACAGAAATTTACAGAAAATGTACAGAAATTTACAGAAAATGTACAGAAATTTACAGAAAATGTACAGAAATTTACAGAAAATGTACAGAAATTTACAGAAAATGTACAGAAATTTACAGAAAATGTACAGAAATTTACAGAAAATGTAAAGAAATTTACAGAAAATGTACAGAAATCTACAGAAAATGTACAGAAATTTACAGAAAATGTACAGAAATCTACAGAAAATGTACAGAAATTTACAGAAAATGTACAGAAAATGTACAGAAATTTAAAGAAAATGTACAGAAATCTACAGAAAATGTACAGAAATTTACAGAAAATGTACAGAAATTTACAGAAAATACAGAAATTTACAGAAAATGTACAGAAATCTACAGAAAATGTACAGAAATTTACAGAAAATGTACAGAAATTTTTTTATTTTTTTTGTTTTATTCAAAAAAATGTCAATGAAGGGGGAAACCACTTACACATTGACAATAAAATAACAATAGGTGAAAAATATGGCAAAAAATAATAAATTATGTATGATATATAATTTTCATTTATATATTTCCTTCTTAATTCCCATTTCTATTCTCAATTGGAGAAACATTTGAATTGGGTTGGTTTCTTTTTGGAGCCATTGTTTACCCAATTATGATCAAAAAAGGCTTTATCCATCAGCCATTTTCTTTTTTGCTCCAAGAAGACGCCGCACATGGCAACGTTTTGGTAGTTCAACCTTTATAAGGCGGTTTCCATTTCTTTCGTTGTTCCCATTCTATATACTTTTACTGGAAGACATATCATTGGAAGACATTCCACATCGCACAAGTCTAATAATTTAATTATTTGTTGTTTGTCTTCAGTAGCTTTTTGTGTTGGTGTTGTTGCCTTGCTTTCTTTGATTCCCGAAAAAACAACACTGTGTTGTCGTCGGTCCTCTTCAATTGCATCGGCCACCATTACTTGATCTCCAATAATTGAACCTGCTAGTTGTAGAAGAAAATGTACAGAAATTTGCAGAAAATGTACAGAAATTTACAGAAAATGTATAGAAATTTACATAGTGTAGATTACAAGCTTAGTATAAAAAGGTTTACAATCTTCGACATTTATCGCTTCTCAAATCAGTTCTATTTGCTATACTCAACATCAATCAAGGCAAAGATGTCAACTTGGCGCCATATCGTTCGTCTACATACAGAATCCGATGTCACTGAGCAACGACGACTCCTTGATGACCGCACCAGTACTTGGCGTCGCGATAAGTCATTCTCTCGTGAGCTGCATCGTCGTATAACTGGTGGCAGGATTCAAATGGTTGGAAGTGAACAGGAGCGGTCGGAGTACTACAAGTTCGTGATATTTAGTTTTAATAAATAATTATACTTTACCGTTTTATTAAGATGCGAGGTCTCTGCTTGTTCTGCGCGGACAAAACTCGTGGTCATTGTGCGTACAACACCTGATGATGAGGACGACGTCTTCATCGATGGATACCGATACTATTCGGTTGCTGCCCATACAAACCACCGCCCTATGTCTGCTGAGCAAATGGCCGAGTTCGATAATCCGCGTTGATGCTGCTATAAAGAAGTCAGTGCAACGATGTAGGATAATATAAATAGATATATGCGTAAAATTGTAAATTGTGATTTTTCTTGTGCCTGTTTTTGTGATTATTCTTGTGCCTGTAAAAATTGTTTCAAATAAATTATTCTTGTGCTCACGTTTCTTTTGTCTACCGTTTTTTTTGTCTTATAAAGTTTGTCTCAAATTTTTCCCAATTGAGAAAATAATTCAAGCAAGTTGAATTTCCAACCTTTTTTTCTCATTCTTATTTTGTCGATAATTCTTATTCTGTCGATAATTGTTTGTTGGTTTGCCTTAGTAGGGCATTAGTTATTTCTCGTTCGAATATCCTAAACTTTAAAGGAATATAAGAAATGCAAACAATTTATGATCCCAAAGAGAGAATCACAGAGAAAAAAGAAAAACGGAAAACGGTTCTCGAAAAGGAAGACCGTGGGAAAGTAAAAGAAAATTAAGTGTCCAATTTGTATTCCTCCCCGAGTTTCTAGACAATTAGAATCTAGACAATTTAAAATCGATTTGTTCTTGTTTCAATAAAATTAAATTTTTAAATATAAATTTTGATCTGTTGCCACACCTTGCTTCAAATTTCAATGTTAAATTTTATATCTACTCTCAGATAGACTTTTGATTAAATTATTATAATTATTTTGAATTTTAAATTTCTGCTCATTGTTAAGAATTTTAACTGTTTTGCTGACCCTGGGCCCCATTTTTTTGCAAGATGAAAGAGGATCATTTTTTATTATGAGCAAAATCACAGAAAACCGCAAAAATTTGCGGAAAAGTGAGAGAAAGTAGCAGAAAGAAGAAAAAATGGTCATTACCCATAAAAGTTATAAAAGGGTCAATAACGATTTTCGAACGGAAAGAACTTGGGAAAATAGAGACATTATAGAAACAGAGAAATTTTTTGCTTGGCGTTGTGCCCAAAAATCATTTTGTTAAAAATGTCCGCCCTTACTGTGCTTTCGTGGTCCTCCCGGATTTGACGATTAATTAATCGTTAAGTAACGTCATCCATTTCTAGTTTAGGCTACCAAAAATCCAGAAAAGCCTCTTGGGAAATTGAAGACTGGCAGACAAAAAATCACATAAAAATAAATTCCATAAAATCGCTTATTTCAGTTGTTAAATTATTTGTTAATGAATATTATCAATGAAACGACGATACCTGATCCGTGCAATAAGGTTTGCATTCCAGGTTTTAATTTCATCATTCTCCAGAAAAATTTTTCAAATTTAAGGCGATAAATTGTTTTCTGTTTCTGATGGTTACCGTGGAGGTAATGGATGCTTTGAATTTTATGGAATTTTAGTGGCTTCCTTAACTGGTTATGTTAATGTTTCTATTGTGAAGGATCAGGTTTGTATTTACTTTGAATTTATTATTTTTTGATTTTTAAGCATTCGAATGAAACCAAACTTGTAGAAATTAGAAGGAAGATGGATGAGAAAAGTCACGTTATTCCTTCACAAGGAAAGATTGTTACTGCTAAGGTTTGATTGCCTTATGATTAGTATAATTGGTAATATTAAATTTAGCTCCTCCCAGAAATAGTCAGACTTCCTCCTCAACTTTACTTTATTTTCTAATATATTCCAATTAGAGAGCGGGCAGGATCTGGATCCAGGCTTTGATTTTCCCTTGACTCAGGGTCAAGAATCTGGTCAAGGTACCCAACCGAACTCAAGGTCAAGGTTTTTTGAAAATCTCACTCTCTTTTTCCAATCATTCAATAAAAGGATTTCCAGCCATAAGGAAATCGAGCGATGTTGAGAATGAAAGTCTAATCATTTTTGGTTATTCAATTAAGCTAACAAAGAAGGGGGTGGGGTACTAAATTTAATATTGCCTGCAATTTGAGTTGCTCAAAAAATAATTTTTTTACATTCAGGTCGAGCTGCTCACTCAAAAATTTGCAAAGTGCACAATTATAAGTGTTGAAAATACAATGTTGTTAAGTGAATTCAATTCTACTTTGCGAAAAGAAGATGTGAGGGAAAAAGAACGTGATAAAGTATTTTTAAATTTATCTATTTTTTAATTTGAAACAACTTCCTTTCAGGTTGAACTCTACAAATTTGTGCAGCCTGGCGATATAATCCTTGCAAGGGTTCTGGGTTATGGGGAAGCCCAAACATCGTATTTATTGAGCATTGCAGAGGATCAACTTGGAGTTATTATTGGGAAAGGACAAAATGGACAGAGGCTCTCCCCTGATTCGAATGATCCTTTAATGATGAAGGCATTGAATTCTGAATATCGTGAAATGAGAAAAGTTGCTCAATTGCCTGATTTGAATAAATAATTTTTAAAAATTGAATTTTTTTACCAAGTGGATCTTACTTTTCCAACTTTATCTTTTCTATATTTCCTTTAAATTTAGTTTAGGTATTTAAGTTTCTAGATGTTTCCTTCAGGTAGTGCTTCTCAAAGCAAGCCCGGTTATTTAAATCAATCTACTGCAAGCACCTCGGTATGTTTTTCACCCAAATAATTTATTTAAAGTTAAAAACGACCGGACAGAGGATGTCACAGCTTTAGAGGAAAGGCGGGGTGGGGTTTCAAAATTATGTTTGGATCGGGTTTCGTGTGGAAACAACCAGTGGCTTTGGATAACACGTCCTGTCTAATTTTCAATATTTTTTATATTAAAGGAACCTTAAGATTATTCACTACAGCCTCTTAATCTTCAAATATTATTTTAAATTTTAACTTTTTTTTTCAGGTGAACTCAATTTTCTTACAATCAGGAAGTTCTTTGACAAACAAATTCAGCTCATCACAACCCCTTTTTAATCCAGCATTACGTACAAATAATATTCCTATTATTCCACGTCAACCTAACTTTGCAACAACTGGTTTCCTCAATTCGGTCAAAAATAACGTGACAAAACTTGTTAACAAAAACCTTGGATTTTTACGTATTTTTTTAAATTTTTGACGAATTTTGACATTAAATTTGTCATATTTCAGCTTTTTCACCTCCACAAGTAACTAAAACACCTCCAACATTTTCGTCGAGCGCGCCTTCAACAGTCAAAATTTCTTCAGAAAATTCTAAACAGAATCAACCTAATGGTGGCTCCGAACCCGAAGGAAGAAATTGGCGAATGTTAAAACTATTTAGTGGACTTTTAAAAGACGAAGATTTACCTAAAGATTGTGAATGTCCACAGAACAATGAAGACAAACTTTTTCCTTTTCCTGAGTGCCATACAGAAGATTTATTTCTTCGTACTTCTCCTTTAAGTCCTTCTGATGATGAAGTTGAAGAACAACCTGCGGTGAAAAGAGTGAAGTCGACTATTGCTTTGAATTCGGTTTATTTTTTTAATGTTTAAATTACCGAAATGTTATTCTAATAGAAGCCTTGGGGACGTTTTTTTTCAGTGTGTCTTCTAGGGCGGAGCCAGAGGGGAGGCTTCTGGGCTATAGCCCCCTTCCTGAAATGTAAAATAAAAATATTTTAGGAGGGAAATTATCAGAAACTGCCCACAAAATGTGGCGCTGAAAGAATAGAATATATGACAAAAAACCTTGGCTACTCCCTTGTGGGTCTCATTTATAAAGCTTCCAATAAGGAATGGGCTTCTATTGGGCTAGGCTTCTATTAGAACATTTATCGGTAATTTCTGCTTATTTTCATAAAGAAAAATCACCCGTCGACCGACCCTTGTTCCTCTACAAATTTAAACAAATTTTTGAAGCCTTCAACAGTAGCAACATTATCTTCATTAAATATACCTGTGACTTCGAATAATTCAATTCCTGGCACCTCAAAAATGTCAACTAGTACTGCTATACATCCTCTTGAACTCAACACAAATTTAATCAATTCAAAAACTATTACAGAGACAACTTCAAAAACTACAAGTCCAAATCAACAACGCGGACATCTTCAACAACAACGGCCAGTATGGAAACAACAGCAGCAACAAACAATTAATGGCAAAAAACGTTTTACAAACAAAAGTCTTTTGATCTTAAAAAGCGGAAAACGTGTATATGCTGGAAGCAAAGAATGTTACCAATTCGCGGATACAGGTGCCTGTCAAGCTGGAATATTTTGTGTGTTTGAACATGGCAAAAGTTTGAAACATATGCAGCAGAAAGTCTGCCAAAGGTTTTTTTGTTGAATTTTATTTTTTGGGAGAGGAAATTAATTTTGGGGGTTTTTTAGGAGTTTCACCGGAAGTTCCGGTTCCGACTGGAACTAAGAAAAGTTCCTGTTCCGGGAACCTGAACTCAAATTAGACTCGGTTCCGGTCAAAAAAAGTTCCGGGGATACACTAGTCTTCTCACATCCTTTTTAATTTCATTTTTTCTTGCCCTCCTATGTCCTAGAAGCCCGAAAATTTTGTTCACCCTTTAAAACTTCACAATCTTTTTTCAAAAGAATTTTAGCGTTTTTTTGTTTTCCATAATCACAGATTAATGCGAGGAGTTTGCCGAGGTGGAACAGGTGATGATGATTGCCCAGGTGGGCTTCATTCCCCACTTCTACCACACCAAATGCCAGTCTGTGATTTTTATTTACGTCTTGTTTGCAGTAAAGGTAAGGATGAATGTAATTATCTTCATGTTCGACATACGCCTGGTACTGAACCTTGTGCAGAATTCAATCGGGGATGTTGTCATCGTGGAATTTTGGTTTGTTTCTCTCTCTCGTGTTTCTTCGTTTGTTTCTCTCTTTTTTCTTGAATCGACGCAAAGTTTTTTTAAATTTTTCTATAATTGTAATTTAGTGTGATCGACCCCATCGTTATTATTACAGTTTAGTCAAACAAAAATCCAGGTCAGACAATTTTGTTTTCCTTAAAAAAATTTTTAAATTTTTTTAAACAAGCAACTTTAGCATTCTACCACAACAAAATGATAAAATAATAATAGGAGCAACAAATTTAAATGAAAAAGAGGTTGATGATTCTCCCAATTCAAATCCATCTTCACCTTCTCCAATAAAATCTTTAAAATGGATTTCTTGATATAGACATATATTTTTGCCTTACCTATGATACGGGACATGCCAAAAATAACGCAGGGCCAAAACAACCAAAGCCATAACTTTCTTCAAAATTACCAAATCTTAATGGCCGCACGTTGTTTTGGGCTGTACCTCCTATAATATAGGTGAAGCAGTCTTTTTATTTACCCCCTTCTTTTTATTATTATTCACTTTTAAAAAAATATACCTTTAAAAAAAGATTATAAAATATAAATATATTTATTATATTTAAATTAAAATTTTTTATATGTATTTATGCCTACAATTGACTTGTGTGTATCTATTTATTATTTGTATGTTTATCGTTATACCTGAAAAAAAATAAAATTTTTTATCAATTTTTCAAAAAATTGTTTTTTAATATTATTTCAATATTTTGAATATTTTTCTTTTATTTTTCATAATTTTTATTTAAATAATTTTTTAGATATTAAAAATGCCACCTGGCTTAATGAAACGAAATTCAAGCAAACGTAAAGCTTCTGAAGGGTCTGATGAACAGGAATTCTCTGAGGAACAAACTCTTATTGCTGGAAGACCATCTCGCAAAGCAGCTTTGAAATCTCATCGGGTTTGGGATCCTTTGAAGCCGGGAGCGGCCAAACATGCAGATGTTGAGGAGGAAGCGTCTGGGGAAAGTCCAGGTTTTTTATAGAAATTTTTATTTGTTTTCGGGTTGGTGTGGGTTTTGAGTTTATTTCTGTACGAAAATTTTGGGTCCTTTTTGAGAAACTGAAAAATAAGAATGTTCAGGAACTTCTGCTAAACGAACTCGTGTTGTTGCAAAGCGTACCTCAAAGGGGGCACAAGATGATGAAGATCAGTCAGACAAGCAACAAGATGAAAAAAATATTGAAAAGCTAGAGATTGATAAAAGTGACCAACAAGAACCAGAACGAATTATTTTGCAACAACGAAAGATAATTCCTAAAGGTCTTCATTCACATCCACAGCCAGCGATGAATAAAGAACAATTGGCATTAATAGAGGTTAGGCATTAATAGAGGTTCCTCTGCCAGTCGTGGCAGAGGAAGAGGAATTACGAGCGACTTACAACAGCAGCAACAACAGCCACAACAACAACGTTCTGGAATGATTCCAATTTTTTCGACGGCCACTTATCCTCGTGGTGGAAATATTCCAAGAGGAAGGCCTCGTGGAGGAAGAGCGATGGCTGGAATTGGTGGAGGAATCATGCGAGGAAGAATAAATATTCGCCAGCCAGTGGTTTCTTTTAAGAAAAATATTTTTCTTTTAATTTTAATCGTTTTTTTAGAATTATTTTGCTTCTCCACCAGCACGACAATTAACTAATGGTAGTATTTACTCATTGCAGTCTGGTGGTGGTACTACTGTTGGAAGTGGATCTGTTGCCAGTAGTGATGTACCAGTTTCTCGTCCAGGACAACAACCTCCGGTTGTTAGAGTTTTAAGGTTTTTTTAACCATAAAGATTTAAAAAATATTTGTTTATAGACCAATGGGCATGACTTCCAATTTTCAAGCACTTCGTCCATCTTCTATGACTATGGGATCTGCACAATCACAACAACTTGCAGAAACAAATTTTACTGTTAACAGAGAGTTGGAAAATTATCGTGGTCGTGTTGTGGCTGGAACTTCAGTGGATGAATTTAATGATATTATTGACCATATGCTGGTATATTTTTATTTTTATGCAAAACTAGTGTAGGACCCCGAATCTCGTTCATTTTTGCTCACCCCGACCATTCAACCCCTAAAGACCCCGATTTTCAATCCCGAAGGGGGGTCAGTAAAAACTATCTCATTTTGGGAATTCTTAGGCTGAATATCAACGTATTGTTGACGATCGTTCACGTCTTATTACCAGTCATCGAGAATATGTCAACCATTTGAAACAGACAAATCAAGCAGCATTGGAAATGAAGGATAACAAGTTTGATTCCCTTAATCTTTAATATCTTTGAATTTCTAATAGGATTCGTCAGTTGGAACTGTCAGTTGAACAATTACAACAGAAAGTTATGGTTGGTGTTAAACAAGAACAATTACGTCTTGTCAAGCAAGGGACAGTTCCTGGCGCTGATACTCAAGATTGTGGTGGAAATACTGCACAACAACAACAACACCAAGAAGATTCTGCTTCACCACAACAATTACACCGAATGGATATTGTTAATAGAAATCAAGATGTAGTTGATGATGAGGATAAACCACAACAATTGCAGCATATGGATGAAGGTGGGGTTATTGGTGATTCTAATAATAATAATGAGGGTGGACAACAACACCACCAACAAAGTTATTGGCCATCATCTGGTGGTGGTCAACAACAACAACGTATTCGAATTTTAGGCATTAGCGGAAGTACAACTACTAGTAGCGGTGGGGATCGTAGTATACCGCAACTTCATCCAAATGCACCATATTTTGATGATGAAATGGATGATGATGAAGAGGTATGGAAGAGGAGAAAAATGGGGTTCAATCTTCTAGTCTTTTGAGGGTTGTATATAGTCTTTAGGTATGGGATATCCCGGGTTGAAAAAAAATTCGGGTCTGGTTTTCACAATTTTAGCTGGATCGGGGTTCGGGTAACCCGAAACATCCCTGCCTTTGGGAATTGTAAAGTTTTCCCTCTCCTCGTTATTTTAAATGGGGAGATTTCCTTGACTTCCTCGCCACTTTAAAGATTGAACTCTATTTAAATATCCTTTTTTCATCCAAAAAAATTAAAAATTCTCTAACAATAAAGGAGTTTGACGATGAACATGACAGTGGTGAAATGGATGATGAACTTGGGGCACAAGTGACGATTTAAAAGTATAATACTAGCTTTGAATACTTTAAATATAAAAGGCGTTTTGATGGATGTATTATTGCATGTCTTTGGAAGAATTTTGAATTTTAGTATTTTGAAATATTTTTTAGTAATTTGAGAAAAGATACCCTCCCTCCACAACAAAAAAATTCCCAAATAATAATATTAATAAATACAAACAAGCAGCACATTATTATAAGGTGAATTTGATCTCCCCCCTACTATTTTTTGGAAAAAGAAATTTTTTGGCTCTACTTTGGGACATGCGTCTTTGGTGGATTGAAAATGTCGGGACGGACATATCGGGATATTTCAATTTTCGAACAGCAATTTTCGAACTTATGGCCTCTGGGTCTTGGAACAAACCGCAATCCCCCCGATATGTCCGCCTCGATATGTCATCCCTACCTATGCCTGCGTCCATGAGTTTTCATAATACTCTTATGATGCATAAAAGCTCACGGGGGACGCATGTCCTAAAGCCAAATTTTTTTTATAAAATCAAAATTTGTCCTAAAAAAGAAAAGATACTTCTTAGTCCTCCTCTTTTTTTAATTATTTTATGGGACTAAAAAAAGAAACAAAAATCCTTTTTAAATATATAATCAATCCGCTTCTCGTTTTTATTTTTTTTTCAATATCAATAAAATTAATTTGAGAAATTAATTTTTTTTAATTTAAAAAAATAAGGAAGTGTACTAAAATAAAATTTAAATTTTAATTAACTGACTTGAATAAGGAAGAAATTTTTTTATTTATTCAGACTTAGTTCAGACTATTTTCAGAATTTTTATCATGCAATTTAAATACAAATCGAAATTAAAAAAATATTTTTGAATTTTTTTTTGAAAATTTTGGAGTGCTAAGAGAAAAGGACACGGAAATTTTAAGTTTGGTTAAAATACATACATAAATATTTTTAAATAAGTCCGTTTCTCTTAAACTCTAGAATTTTTAAAAAATAAAGAAAAATAGACACGGAATTTTAATTTTGGATTTAGTAAAGGAAGCTATTAAGTTCTTTTAATTTACCGTTTTTCTTCTTTTTATTAGCTTTATATGTAATTTCATTCCATTTTTTGAGAAAATTAGTTTTGTTTATTTTTTGCTTTTCTCAATATATTTATTTCACGCGATGTGGGTGTATCCGTGGCAAATTCCTTCATCCCTTTAAGGTGTAAATAATTGAGTTATTAGGTAAGTTAACTTTTATTATATTTATTTAGGCTCCTTGCGCAGGTGAATATTTTTTAATTGGTTTAATAAAAAGTCTGTGTGTGGGGGAAGTGTTACTATCCCGTGCTTGGACGCTTGTACCGAAATTCGTACCTTTTAATGATACGAAGTACGAGTTCGAGCAAAAAGTAGAAGACCTTATAAAGTATTAACTAAAAATAGGGGTGGAACGAGTGCGAGTACGAACAAATCCGAGATTTCCCAGCACTATTACCTCAATCCATTTTATAATAAATCTAATATGTACTATTACGAAGGTTTGGGTTTAACCAGCATTCCTCTCAATTAAATTTAGTCCTTCCTGTTCCCTCAAAAAATCAGAAAAATGGTCCTTATCAAAAATAATTCAATAAACAATTTTTTGCATAATTTTCCTCAATTTGATTTATTTTAAATTTTATTAATTTTCCCCTAATACCCTAAAGAATTTCTAAAAAAACGGTTAAAATGCCGTGGCACGCGTGCACTTCACTCTATATTTTTATTGAACACCCCCTCTATTTTTTTTGTTGTTGTGTGTAATTATCGCCTCTTTGTCCAGTCCTCCAATAATGTTTTTTTTCAAGTCTTTTCCGCTCATTTTCAGAAGCAAAAAGCCATAAGCTCAATATATATCTACTACTGGCCCTTCACTTTTGCCATTATTGCTCTTCTATTTTTATTGCTTTAGATGGAGTATATATTTATTTAAAAAAAATAAACACAACCCCTCAACATTCTTTAGAAGTATGTATGTATTTATTTTTATCTTTAGTACATTCTCCTACATTTTCTAATTTTATTTTTGTTTTTTTTTCATGGTAGTATTTTTAATTTCGAGAAAAAAATAGGTGGGTGAAGGAACCAGAAAAACTAACAAGCTATTTTTTTACTAGGGATTAGAAGACTAGGGATTAAATTTTTTAATTGTTTTAATTGACTGTGTTAAATTGTTATTAATTGTTATTAATTGTTATCTCGCCTTTATAAAAATGCTGAGGGTGAAGTTAAGTATTTTTATACTTGTTGGTAACCCTTGCCTCGGGATTTACAAGGCGTGATTACCTCCCTACCTTCTCATTGGAATCTGGTAGTTTGAATCAAATTGGAATCATCCTTCTCATTCTCAAAGATCTCAAAAATAAATAGAAGGAATCCACTCCCTTATTATTCATGTGGTAGTCCCTTAGGCTAGGGATGAAATGCTGAATTTTAATTTAATACATAAGAATGTATTATTAAGATGGAAACTCAAAAGCCTGTTCTTTCTTTAATTAAATTATGTTAGCTAAAAATGTTGCTTATTTCACTCTCATATGGGGGCAAAACTAATTATTTCCCCATCTTTAATCTTTTCTTGTTTTATTCAAAATTTAATAAGAAACAAAAACAAAAAATCGTCATTCTCAATTTTTTTCTTCAAAATTCATTATAGTACTTCACACCTTTATCACAAAATCCCTCAAAAATATTTTTTTCCAATCTTCTTTTTTCATCTTTTATTAAAGCGGATTGCACCGCTTTTGCATATTTTTAGTGAATAAACGGTGCCCAGACAACAAAAACTTTTTTGGAAAACAAGGGAAAAAAGTAAAGTCGTAAATGATGTCATTAAATAGGGGAAAGAGCGGATTTTGTTTTTAATAAGGAAAGCATAATTCCCCTTTTTTGAATTTGTTTTTAATTTTTTTTTGGATGACGAATTAAGAAATTTGCTAGATTTAGTATTTTTAGGAAATAAAAATAGTTGGGAGAAAAATACTATATGGGAGAGCAATGCCTGGCGATTGATAGGGGCTTAATGTTATAATTGTATCTGCTGGTATAGAAGAAAAATATCCGGCGAGAGCCTTGTTTGTGGACCTGTATCTGCTGGCACCCCCACCCATTACACTGGAACCACTTGAAATAATTTTTTCTTTTAAAGATTTGTGCAGTATAGAAAATTGAGATGGGTACTGACTAGGTACTGACTGGTACTGCCTAGGTACTGACTTAGGTACTAACTAGTGCAAGATCTGACAAGTCTCCGGAGCTCAACACTAGTGATATTCGAGACTCGGTCTCGGTTCCCGACTTGGGAAATTTCTCGGGCTTTTTGAGCTCTCGGTCTCAGTCTCGAGTTTAATTCTCGGTCCAGACTCTCGGCTTTTTTTAACTTCCAAACATCACTATTACCCAGTGACCTTCTTTTTTGTTCAGAATTACCGAGGACCTTCAGTCTTACTTGAACTATGACCCTTTTGTTTAAAATTACCGGACCCTTATGTAGCTTTTCTTGTTTATTCTTTAGTCTTCTCATGCTAACCAAACAGTTTTTTTTCTTTTCTGAATTTATTTTTTGCAATTTGATTCAAAAATAATTTTTGCAGAGATAACTGGGACCCTTTATTTTTTAATAAAAAATATAATAGCCATGTTATATTTTTAAAATGCTCATTTAATTTAAGTGAACACCGGAAATATTCTTTTCTATATATTTTTGCAGTGCTTCCTTCCTCATTTTTTTTTAATTTTTTTTCATTCCATTTTCCTCTTTTCAATCTTCTTATAAGAAGCCATATAGAATTTAATATCCCCCCATAATTTTTAAAATTTAATTATTTTTATTTTACATTTAAATCCAGAAGAACACCTGCCCCTTTTTTTAATTGGAGGAGTCCTTGGGCTCGGTGTCTTGAAAAATAATGATCTCGATAAACGAAATTTTAATTCAGATCAGGGGGAGTTCATTGCGTTTTTCACGATTGCCCTCACCCCTTCTGGGTCAGTTGACCACTAGGTAGTTGACCTTCTCGGTCAGTTAACCTCGTGGGCGTTGACCTCCTGGGGTGTTAACCTTCTGTTGACCTTTCTTCCTGGGGTGTTGACCTTCTGCGAGCCTTCTGGGGTGGCCCGATCCCATAAATTAATTTTCTGGATTTTTAAAAAACTACTTTATTAAAAAAAGGAACAGTCTTTTAACATTCTTCTTCATTTCATTCTTCATTTTTGCAATTTTCTTTTTTCTTCTTTGTTATTTTTAATTCCCCTGCGGACCAAGAAATGAAAAAAATGCGCAGCATTGGGCGCCTTTCACACTTATATTTTTATTTTTTTATTTTTTTATTCCTATCCATGTTTATGTTTGTTAAAAAAAGCCAATTTAACGCCTTAAAAATAGGAAAAACATTCAGGAAAAAAAATATTTTTTCTAGGGTAATTTAAAAAAGAAAAATATTTTTTTTGGCTTTTTCTCATGGGAAAGTTAGAAGGTAAATAAATATATCATTTTTTAATTTAATGAAACCTTGGGAAAGCAATGTTTATTTTTTAGAAAATTATTTAGACAAATACAGTAAATGCTCTAATTAGAGCGGAGTCTCGATTAAAAGCCTCCCATCCCCCGACCCAACCTCAAGAAGCCCCCTTCCCAAGGAGGCCCAAAAAAAAGAAGGTCTCTAATAGAAGCCTAATCTAATATAAGACATCCAAGAAGCCCATTGAAGAATAGAAGCCCAGGGCTCTAATTAGAGTGCAGTCTATATTAGAAGCCCCCTCGCCCTTTCCTCTCTATTAGAAGCCCCCTCGCCTTACCCCCTCTATTAGAAGCCTCCTAGCCCTACACAAGGAGGCCCTTTGAAAAAGGAGGTCTCCAATAGAAGTGAGTCTCTACTAAACGCCCCATCTAATGTACAAGATCACCCAAGGAACCCATTAAAGAATAGAAACCCAGGGCTTTAATTATAGAGCATTTTACGGTATTTTAGAGGGCGAAAAATTAAAAAAAAATTTTTTTAATTAAAAAAATCCCTTAGAAATAATTTAATTTTTTTTAAATAATTTTTTTTTTTTTTCTCCTCTCGTTTAATAAAATTTTCTGTTGCTTAAACCTTTTTTTGTTAAAAAAGAAAGAAACCTTTTTTTTCTGAACAAAAAGACTAAAAATAGAATAATAAAGAAGAAAAAGCCCCCTCAATTTAAATATATGTATTTATCAGAACACAATACAAATTTTTAATATTATTTAATTGTTCATAATCCTTGGCCAGAAATGTATTTTATAATAAAAAGAATATTATTTTCAGAAAGTATTTTTTTTGTGTTTTCTTTTCAGAAATATTAGTAATTCTATAAATTCTGATTTTTATAGGGTATTTAATTTCAGAATTGGGAAAATACAAAAATCAGAATAATTAAAAATACAAAAAATGTTTCTACTAAAATCAGAATTTTGTCCTAATTTTTTCTCTTGTTTCTCTTCATTTACCCTACTATTTTCTTTTTCTCTAGCTTAAATAAAAATCAGAATTCTAATTATCAGAATTTAAAACTCTTTCTGTTTTCTCTTATTTTACCCTACTATTTTCTTTTTCTCTAACCCAAACAAAAATATTACATAAATTTGTCATTTCTTAACCTTTTTCAAAAAACTTTTTTTTTTGAAAAACCTCTTTTTATCTTCACACAATCGTCATTATATATTTATGCAAAAAATTCTCGTCATTTTTACAGACTTAACTTTTCTTTTGTTCTTTAACTTCCAACCTTTTTCCAAAAAAATTTTTTTCAGAAAATTCCTCCCAAAATACTTTATTTTTTCTTTTTTTAAATGTTTCTCCCATTAAAAGTTCCCCCTCCAAAAATTCCAAAAATGGAAAACACAAAAAAATTCCTTTTTTAAATATGGCCCTTTTTTTATTTTATTATTTTTTGGCATTTTTTTGTGCTCTAACATTTCCTTTCTCGTTTTTTATAGTTTTTAATCTCTCAAGGGGCCTATCTCCCCCCCTCTCAAAATTTTTTTTTCTTCTTTTTTTTTTGATTGCTTGTTGTACATATTTAAATTTTTCATATGTTGCTTCAACTCTTTTTTTACCTAAAAAATCTTTGTGAGAAAAATTTTTTTTAATTTTTAACTCGAGACTTTTCTTTCTTTTTTTTAATTTTTGAATATTTAATTTTTGAGATCTTTTTTAATTTTTTTAAACAAAATTTTGAGAGTAGCTGTTAGAGATATCACGGGTTTAGAAAAAAAGGTACTTATCGGCCCGAGTGTCAGCTGAATTTGATCGTCTTAACTTTTTGGTGTTTGATCCAATTCAAATTACTCAGTTTGTGGGCGTATAACCTATAAGTACCGAAAAGTTTGGTCATATTTTCAAAAAATCTTCTGATTGAAAAATGCCCGGGTATCGGGTTTTCAAAGAGTCCGGGTTTCGGATAACCCATGACATCTCTGATATCAGTCTTTGTCATCTTTATAAATGGGTTCGTGATATCCCTGTTAGCAATCTTTCTATATTTTGTAGCCTTTATCGTCTCTATCCTCCCTTGAAAAAAATTTTTTCTACCCAAATTAATTAATTAACCAATTTTTTTCCAATTTTCAAACCCTCTACTATCATCCCTTTTCTCTCATTAAATTTATTTGCTTCATTTCATTAAAAATTGTTGCCTTCCCCCTTTTTTTATAAAAAAATTTTTTTTGTCAGTCGATTTTATAAGAATAGTATTTTAATTATTTTCTGTCTTTTAAAAAAGCCTTTATTTTACGAGTAATAATTAGTATGTTTTGGGAAAGAAAAAAAATATTTTCTTAGAAATTATTTTATTTTAAATTATTTGGTTAAATTTGGTGACAAAAATCGAATTATTCTATTTTAGAATTTTTTAAAATTCTAATATATTTTCTCTAAAATAGCCCCCCTCTCCAGAATAGCCCCCTCTAGAGGTCGATTGAAAAAATAGCCCCCTGAGGCTATTTTTTGAGAAAATACGGTATTTTAATTTATTTTTCCTTAAGGTTCTGGGCTTCTATTGTTCTTGTTAATCAATTATTCTCGATAATAATCAGAGCTTAAATGTGGAAACTTAATTTAAAAATCTAAAAATGACTTATGGAGACCAGATCGAGACGAAATCTCGAACAAAACACTCTAGGTTATCGAGAACGATCCTCGCACGACGACCTTCTCATTCTTGTCACTGATAAACACCCAATCGTCCTTCTTTTATTTTCTATACCTTTCTAGTCCCTTTATCGGTCAACCTCTCGATACTCTAATAGTCCCTTTTCTTATTTAAATTCGGTACTCTAATAGCCCCTTTTGATATCTTTGTCTTTTCCAGACTCTAATAGCCCTCTTTATTTTAAATTCTTTTCGTTACTCTAATAGCCTCCTTCATTTAGAGATCGAAACGGGTCCGGGGAAGCGAATTTCCGGTCCGGGTCTCCCGGTTAACTTTTAGAACCCGTTTCCCGGACCCGGTTTTTTCAAAATTTCGATCTCTAACTTAATTAATTCAATTTCGTTACTCTAATAATCCTCCCTTCAATAAATAAGAATCAGACAGGTATGAATTTAACAAATTCTTCCCCATTTTCTTCATCATCTTCAAAAAATACTTCGAATACTCAACTACAGAAAAATCAACAACAACAACAACAACCATCAACTATTCATTCAATCCCTCAACACTCATCAGCAGCAGCTGTATTAGTTCGGCATACTTTGGACAGTGCTAGTGCTTTACAACAAACGTTGGATAGACGAAAAACTTTCAGATGCCGTGGATCTTTGGTAAAATTAAAAATTTTTTTTTTGAATCTTCCCGGTGGGATCTAATGTCCCCTTTAAAATTTTTAAATTTTTTTTAATTTTCAGGGCCCTACTGTAGCTTCAGCTCCATCAGTAGAACACGAAGACTACAGAACTCCAAAACCTTCAGTTGTCTCTCCTATGGGTGGGAAAAGCTTTGATTTTGGGGAAAGAGAGGGAGCTGCAGGTGTCAACTTTTCGGACTCTAATGGGCTCATTAAGGCAAGTTAAATTTTTTTTAATAAGATTTTTAATATTGTAAGGTTTTGAAAATTTGTTTTGTGGCAGGAATCCTGCCGTCCCGATTCCCGATTCCCAAAAATCGAGAATTTATTTTTTAGTCCCTTCCTGGCCTGGAAGGGTCTGGTACTAACGTTCCTTCATTGCGACTTTTTCGAGGGACGACTTCTTTCCTCCCTGGCCTGGAAATTTCCTCCCTGGCCTGCTTTAGCAACCCTCACTGCTTTATTCATTAATAAAATACAATTTTTTAACCCCAAGGTTAGGTCCGTGTAAGTAAAGTCTAACTATATAAAAGTCTGTTCCCAACAAGGTTATTGGGGTGAACAAACATTTTTTTTTATTTTTTTTTAATTTTTTTTTCATTTAAAAAACATGCAATACTTTAACAATAAGTACAAATTTTTTCTGTTTATTATTTTTAAAATTATTTAAATATTCAAACTTTAATAATATTATATTTCCAGTGTATATTAATGAGATTGGGAATAAAAATAAAAAATTAATTTTATGTAAATAAAAAATAGGCGCGCTTTACCCCTTGTTTCGCTTATAATTTTTTTCTAACTTTTTTTTTAAAAAAGATTATTATTTAATATTTATACAGGATTCTCACGTTGCCATAAAATTTTATTTAATTTTCTTTAAAAAAATTTTTTTCCGAATTAGACAATTTATATTTTAAATTATTCTTTGTCTAGTTAAGTAACTTTTTATCTAATTTTTTGTAATTAATTTTTTCTATCTAGTTTGGGGAAGCCATTAAAAAGGACTAACTAATTTGTCTATAAATTAGCGAAGAAAGAAATTAAAATTTTGTTGTAATTATTTGACTATCCTCAAATTATAGTCGAATTTCGATATATAATTAATCTTTGATGTAGTATCTCCTCAATGTAGTGGCCCTCGATACTAGGCCCAGGCATTTTTTGACCTTCCTGGGTTTTTCCTGGGCCTGGGTTTTTTGGGTTTTTTTCTGGACTACAGACCCAGGATCCGGCCCAGGCCATAAATCAAATCAAAGTCCAGGAATATGCCCAGGCTTTTCAAAAATCTCGATCTCTACTCGATATTGACTTTTTCGTTATAATAACCCTCCTCGATTTTGACTCGGTTTTTAACGACCAACTCTTTTTTAAAATTAACTTTTTCTTTTTTTTTCGAGTTGGTTATATTTCGAGATTCGAATATCTTTTATATTTTTTTCAGAAATTTCTTAGAAAATCACTTACCAAAAATTAATTTTTAAGCTCTATCTAAATTTGTCTTTTTTCGCATAGATTTAATTATATTTTTTCTCATTCTTTAAATGATACTTTCCTCTATTTTAAGTAGCTATCCATCAATTTTCAAGAGGGGGGGGGGGGGGGGGAGAAGGAGGAGGGGGAGAGGTATTCGAGATTGAGAGAGAGGGGAAAGTGAACTCTCTTTTTTAAGGGGGATTTTTTTGTATATATTTATTATTATTTTACTCAATATTTTTTGTTTTTTTAGCCATTCCCTAGAGTAGAAACGTGTTTTTATGTCACATTTTTTGTGCCTTTTTTTTCTTAATTTTGCTTTTAGTTTTTGTGTAAAGGGGGAATCCTTTCTAAATTATTTTTGTTTTTTTGTAAATATTTAGTCTGTCAGTATTCATTTTTCGTTCTTCTTTTGTTTTTTACTTTTTAATAAGCAATTTTTTGAAAAAAAATTCTAAAATTAATTTTCTGACTTAAAATTACAATAAAATTTTTAACCCTCATTTTTAGCTCTTATAAATTTATTTAAACCTGGAGAGAGGGGAGACCTATCGGAGCTTTTTTTGGAATTTTGATTTCCAATTTTCCATATTTTTTGGTTCGAAACAACTTTAGGGTCGGTCATCTCTTAACTCTATTAATGCCTTCTTAAAATTTTTTTATTAAATACGATCAAATCTTAATAGCATGCCTCCCTATACATCCCCATCCCTCCCCCTCCCTCCCTCCCATAGGCCGGATTGAGAAAGAACGTTCGAATATCGCATTTTAGGTAACCCAACAGATCCCTACTCCTCTTTATCACGTCCTTTTCCTTAATTACATCTCCAGAATTCGGCCCTGAACGATGTCTTTATTGACTTAGATTTTTTTCGTATTTAAATTGGAATACTTTGAGACTTTTGAAAAAAAAACAAAAGAATATATTTATGTTTGTATTTTACAAATTTAATTTAATTTTTTAAAAAATCTAATTTTACTCTTCTTTTCTCATGATTTTATGTTCCGTTATGCTTTACTTATTTTTTATTATTTCCATACACACACACATGTTTGTATGCAAAAAAAAAGTTTTTTTTATTTATTTCCTTCATATTTTTTTAAATTTAAAACCTTTTTAAATTTTTTAAAGAAAAATTATTTTTGAGAATAAATTAAATACAACAAAAAAACCTCCTCTTTCTAATTGATGGACTTACAATCACGGGAACGTCGCGCTTCTTCAATACACGAGGCGAGAGAGAGAGACATGAGGGGGGATGGGTGGGGGGGGGATTTATTGCTATTAGCCTTGAAAAAAATTTTTTCGACTAATTTTTTTAAAAGTTGACGGGTGACAAAATATCCCAAATTTTCAAGTTTTATTTTTTAAGTCTTGGACATACTAAGAAATTTTCTAGGCTTAATTAAGCAAAAAAATGAAAAAATAAATATTTTAATAATTTATTTTTAGGTCAGCGCAGACTTTCTCCGTTTAAATGGGTCCAGGCAACAATTTCGTTCTTTACTTAGCCGGAAAAAGCTTGGCCAAATGCCTCCAGCTTATACACAAATTGATTGTAGCTACGAGTCTTTTGATTCTAATCGTAAGAATTATTTTCTTTAATTTTTGGGAATTTTTTGGAATTTTTTTTAATTTTCGAGAAATTTTTTGAAAATTCAGATAATATTTTTCTAAAATTAAAAAATTTTTTTGGCTTCTAAAATCTTCATTTTTTGGGGAAAAAATTTTCTAAAAAAATTTTTTTGAATTTTTTAAGAAATTTTTGAGGCTAAAATTTTTAAAATTTTTTTGAAAAATTTCTTCTGATTTCAAAAATTTTTCCAAAAAAATTTTTTTTCAGAAACAGGAACAGGCCGTACAACAACAAATATACAACATCCATTAATTAAAGTAGAAGATGCTGGAGAAACAACATCAACATTACCAACAAAAACAATTCTACCACCAAAAAATGAATTACAAATTTCCCCTTCAACAATAATTTTAATTGATTCACAAAATTCTTCAATTGATAAAAATGTTGTAGAAAATGGGGGTGGAGGAAATAATAATATATTATTAATTAATAATAGTGGAGGATATAATCAACAACAACCTTCTTCAAATCATATTAATAATAGAATAGCACAATCTGGGGCTTGTTTAAAGAGAAATGGAAGCAGGTTAGATTTTTTGAAATTTTTTTAGAGAGATTTTAGTAAAAGAATTATCATAATGCTAGGCAGCAAGGGAGGTCGATTTCAGAGAGGCTATAGCCCCAGAAGCCCCTCTGGCTACGTCCTTGCTAGACAGACGAATCTCGATATAATGGCCCCCTTTGAAAGATAATTAAACCGACGTTTTAATAGAAGAGGACGTGACAATGTGGGGCAAATATCGCCAAAATAACATTTATCTCAGGAGCGAATTGTTCAGTCGTATTAAGGAAAGCGATCAGATTTCGGGTTTGGGTCGAAAAAAGTTTCCGTAGATTTAGGGTAATCCTTCCCTGTTACATGAGAGCAATTAACTATAATTAACTATTTTTCTAGATATGATGGTTCAGCAGTTAAAATGGTCTACAAAATTCGTTCTCAAGTTAGAAAATTTTTTTAATATTTTAAGTAAAATTTCTTTAATTTTTAGAGGCTTGCAGATCGTGTTCATATATCTGATAGATGCCTTATTCTAGCAATGCTTGGTATTCTTTTAATGATTGTGGATACAGAATTGTGTGGTCAAAATGCTTTTGGTATTCACAAGGTTAAAAAAATTTTTTTTTATTTTTAAAAATAATTAGAACACCAAGAAATATTCTCAAAACATTTTATGAATTTTCTAAGGAATTGTATAAAGACAAACGAAAATTTTTTTTTAAATTTTTACCAACTCAAATGAACCTTTTTTTAAATTAACTATAAGCTAACCTTTGCAAAATTTTTTTTATTTTTATTTAAATTTATAAACAATTTTTCTCTATTTTTACAGGATCATGTAGCCTCTTTACTTATAAGAACATTACTTTTATTTTCAACAATAGCACTTTTATGTGAAATTATTCATTATCATTATAATGAAATACAGGTTTTTTTATTTTAATTTAAGGAAATTTTAAATTTTTTTAAAGTTGGATCTAGTAGATTGTGGGGCAGATGATTGGAGAGTGGTTCTTTCTTGGAGAAGAATTTGGCATTTTTCGACAGAATTTTTTCTTTGTTCTATTATGTTGGTTTTTTATTTTTAAAATTTTTTGAAAAAAAAAATTTTGGGAAAATTTTGGGAATAATTTTTTAAATAATTTTCTAAAATAAATTTTAGACAAGGGAACACAGTCTATTGTATATAAAAATTTGATATTTTTCTTGGTACCATTCGATAGGGGACCCTCAATTTCCTATTGTGAGGTGATATTCTTTTCCTTGAAAAAATGACTTTTGACCGAGTTATGGCCTGGCACACTTTTGGTTTATGGGAACCTATTCGAAAAAGACTCACCCCAAAGTCATTTTGAAAGAAAAGAAAGTTGCTTCGCAATATGAAGTAGAGGAGGTTCTCTATTTCATGATACTGACAATGAGAATAATACCAAATTTTGTTTTTATGCACAGTAAACCTTAGAAAAAATAACCGAAATAGACAAAAAAAAATTTTTCTTTTTAGTCCTCTTCCCGGAACAGGCTCTCTAAATTGGTCATTTATTGAACCTCCACGTTCTTGGGCTCATGGTCACGAAAGACATATGTTACATATAAAAGAAGTGCCTGTAGATGTTTTACTTTCTCTTTTAATGCTTTCAAGGCTTTATTTAGTTGGTAGATGGCAAGTATTGCATTCGAAACAATTTCAGGTTTTTTTTAATTTTTGGAATTTTTTTAAAATTTATTTTTTAGGATGCATCTACCCGTACTTTGGCAGCTCTTAATCGAATACAAGTCAATTTTGCTTTTGTAATTAAAACAGGTTTCTTAATTAATTGAGTATATCAGGGATGGACCGTGGTAAGAAAAATTTCGAGTCGGGTTTCGGGTCGAAAAAGTCCTGGGCCCGAGTCTCGGCCTGTCTTTGATACCTGTTGCTAATTTTAGCTTTAAATCCCTTAGCTTTTTTTTGGATGGTTATAAGTTTTTTTGGAAAATGTTTGGATATCCAGAATCGAACCAAAGAGCTGTACAGAAAAATTATCAGTTCTTCGTGATGGCCCCGAAGTTATAGAGCCCTAGTTTTTGGTACTTTTATAGGGATTAAATGATTGAGTTCGTTTCTTTTCTTGATCAAAAAAATTTTTTTTGAATGAGAAAGCTCCCTTGAAAGCATTTCAGAAAATTAAAATAATTTAAAAAAATTTTTTAGTTCTCGATCAACACCCAATGCTTTTCCTTTCAATTTTTCTATTAATTTTTTGGTTAATTACTGCCTGGTCCTTTGCTCAATGTGAACGTTTTGGACGAGAGGAAGGCTCCTTTCTTTTATATATTAATTCATTATGGTTTATTGCTATTACTTTTAATGTTTGTTTTTATTTTTAAATTTAAAAATTTTTTTACGAAAAAATGTCAAATTGTCAAAGGGCTCGAAACGTCCAAAATTCCAATTTTTTAATTTCCAATCTTTCAAAATTGGGGATATATTTTTGAGGATTTTTTGAAATAATTTTACTTTTTTTTCTTATTTTATTATTTTTTAAATTTAATTTTAAGGGCAACGGCTATGGAGATATTGTACCAAAAACACTAGCAGGACGAACAATAGCAATTCTTGTTGGAATTAGTGTAAGGGGTTTTTTTTAATTTTTTTATTGGAAAAATGATTATTTTAATTATAGAATGTCCTAATTTTTTTTTATTTTTCACAAAAAAAAACTAATTTTTTAATTTAAAGGGTGCAGTAATCTCTTCAATCCTTATCGCAGTCATTTCACGAAAAATTCTTTTATCTCAAGGACAAAAAAATGTTAACAATTTTATGAACGATAGCCGTCTAACTTTATCACATAAACATGCTGCTGCAAGAGTTTTACAAAAAACATGGCTTATTTATAGATGTTTAAAAGCTAATGATGATACTCCAGATAATTTATTGAGACGGCATCAAAGGAAATTTTTAAATGCAATTCATCAGTGAGTTTATTTTTTAATTAAAGTTTTAGGTTTTATTTTATGTTGGAAGGTTATGTTGCGAGTTGGTAGAATGGTTAGGGTGTTGGGTTTGATTGGCAGTCGTTCCTGAAGGGTCTGGGGTTCGATTCCCCTTGACGCCCATTAATTTTTCGAACGCTCTTTTTGCGTTTTTAAGGCCAAATAAAATTTTTTTAAATTATATTCTTGTAGTAAAAAATTTTTAATAATTAAAAAATATTTTTTCAACAGTTTTCGTCGAATAAAAAATAAAATTCGTGCCTTTGGCGAGAATAGTACAACATCTATGCATCAACTAAACAGGGTTTTTTGTTTTCTTTAAAATTCTCTAAAAAAATTTTTTTCCTCTAGTTAATGAGCGAAATGCATTCACAAACACAAAAAATGGCTTTGGCACAAGAAGAAATGCGGCAACAATTAGAATTATTACAAAGAACAATGTTAGCATATTATCAACGTGATCCATCAATTAATACAAATATGGAATTACAACAACAACAAACACCAAATTAATTTTTATTTTAATTAATATAGCTCAATTTCAAGATTAGTGCCCAAAAAATTTGAAAAAAAGAAGAAGAAAAATTTTTTTGTGAAATTTAGAAAAAGCGGGTTTAAATTTTAGCCTAATATGTACTTTAGAATTTTTGATCTCTTCTCTATATAAACGTTTTAAATTTTGTGATCTTTTTAAAAATTTATTTTTAAAAATAAAAATAATTGATTTTGTTTAAAAAAAGCTTTTAACCAGTTAATTAACGGATATTCCGTATCTTTATCTTTAAAAATTGTTTTCGTGACTCTA
This sequence comes from Meloidogyne enterolobii, assembly GCA_963681835.1. NCBI lineage: Eukaryota > Metazoa > Nematoda > Chromadorea > Rhabditida > Meloidogynidae > Meloidogyne > Meloidogyne enterolobii. The sequence goes on from CAVMJV010000071.1 coordinate 711,284, forward strand.
ATGACTAAAAATGATAGACAATGTATATTGAGGAGAGTGAAGAGAGAATTTGAGAAGGAAAAAATTTGCCTTCACATATTTTGCCATAACCATATTTCGCCAATAAGTCTTGAAATTTACGTTTTGTCAACGCATCTCTATTGGCAAAATGTGAATTTTTACCCTTATTGGCGAAATAAGGAGTTGGCAAAATGTGATCACGAAAAATTTGCTTTTTTCTGAGAGCGAAGAATTATTTCAATTTATTTGATTTCCGTTTATTGTTTTGCTTGATTGAATTCATTAAAGAATTTTTTTTTTAATTTTTAGATTTTAATTTAAAAATAATGATTAATTTTGACAATCTTAAAGCTAATGGACAAATTATTGTGGTTCTTTTTTTATTTTAATTTAAGATTTAAATTTTCATTTTTTAAAGGCTGGACGCTTTAGGTTAAGATATTTGAATAAGAATTGTGTTCCAATCGCGTCTGACATTCCTGAACTTGATGAACATTTGATTGTTGTTGATCTGGTTAAGGCTGAGGTTTCTTTTTGTTTTTTATCCGGACGTAATTTAATTTGTTATTTAAAGGGTTATGAAGCCAAAATTATGGAATCTCTCAAAGCTATGGGATTATCCATCTCTGACAGTTCCAATCACAGCCTTGCAAACAAAGAAAACATTCCTGAAGGTTGCGAAATTAGAGGAGACGAGAAACTTTCTGTTACTTTCCTTTCAATTGATAAACTTGACAAAATGGCAGCTTTGAACAAAAATCGACTTGAAGAGACACAACGTGGATTTGAATTGAGTTCTTCTGATCGTTTCGCTAATTTTGAGTTGCATTTGGTTCCGCAATGGGAAGGTTTTTCTTTTGTTAATGAGTGAGTTTACTTTTGTTATTTTCGTGTCTAGTCCCGTTTGGTGGTTTCCTCGTTGCCTCTAAACCCTTGTGGTACTTGAACTACAACTCTGACTGGGGAGAAGTGAACAATTATTGTTTAGTTTCGGATGTCCTTGGCTCTAGCTTCGACATTTTCAAATCGGCTCCAGCAGTGGGATTTGTAGAATGTTTAATCCGGCTCTTGGCATTTCAAAATCCTGTTTGCTCCGAAGCCCTGGCATTTTAAGATTCTCCTTGCTCCTGCTCAGAAGCCAATCCTTACAATTAGAGCCATACCATCATTGCTCTTAACTATATTTTTGGGTAATTTATACCTTTTCATTTATTTTGACGTCTTATAGTCTTTTCTGTCTGTTCTCATGACTCATTTTTCTACACACCTTCCACACTCCTTAAGTTTGACTGTGTATTTTGTAACGTTGAACGAGTCAAAGTGTGAAATATTAAAAAAATGTTTGAAAACCATTTTTCTTGATCTTTTCACGAAAAATCTATAAACATTTAACAAATCTTTGTTATTAACTCCTTAATATTGAATTTTTAAATTTTTTAGTCTGACTGAACAAGAAACACCAATGCCAGAATCCTTTTCTTTAATTGTCTTCACAGAGGGTTCTGGCCATGAAAATATTCTTCTTCTTGGAATAAAAAAGACGGCTGAACAATTTTTTAGTTTTAAAGGGAATTATCTTGGTATTTATTTTTTTATATTTTTACTCATTTTTTCTGTTAAAGGCGATTATTATACTTCAATCAACCTTCTCGATAAACTCGTTTCAAATTTTAATCACTATTCTTTTGTTGAAACAAAATGTCGTTGCCGTTTTGACGTTTTACGTGACAGCATTTTTATTGAGAAAAGTGGACATTTTGTCCCAGCAATGTTTATAATTGAGGCGGAATGGATTGATGAGAAGAAGGAACAGAATAAAGCAAATTCTTCTCAAATGGAAGCTCTTACAATGCCACCGGAAAAAGCTGCGGCTATTATTGTATGAAAATTTTTTTATATTTTCACACTCCTTAAGTTTGACGTATTTTTCTAGTGACGTTGAACGAGTCAAAGTGTGAAAAATTAAAAAATGTTTTTAAAAAACACTTTCTCTGACCTTGTAATAGTCGGAAAAAGAATAAGGACATTGACAAGTCTTTGTTTTGATAGTACTTTAATCCTCAGGCAAGGATAGGACGTGAAACCGGAGGCTGGTTTTTTTCGGCCCGAAACCGGATCCAAATGAAATTTTTAAACTCACAATCAATTATAAAATTCTGATGTTTTCAATTTTAGCGATTCAAGCCAGGATGGTTGGACAGCCGTATAGTTTTGACTGACCGTATCAATGAACTTCGTTACCTTGCCGGACTTATTGCCCATTTGCGTGAAGGAACGTCTCCATGGACAAAAGAAAAAGTTTTGGAACAACCAGAAATTATTGTTCGACTCAAACAATTGATAAACGAAGCAAATACGGATTCTCAATCAGTTTTTCCATTCGATTTTACTGACAAACTTTGGGACGTTTTAAAATTGTCAAAATCATTTGACACACTTCGCCAGGCTTTCCAACTTTTGTATGATCAATTGCAAACTGGAGAATTTCGTGTTTTGGTTGGAGCTAATCGAACATCTTCTTTGGCTAAAATGTTAAGAATGCAAAATCCGAATGATATAGTTTTTCCTCGTTTGGAGATGATGACTTGTTTACAACTTTTGGTGGAAATTGGTGTTGATAGATTCAATGGAGAACTTGTTTATCGTTTTTTGCAAGGACAATATTTGCCTAATAGCTCAGATTTGGATCCTTTCTTTTTGCCATCAATGGCTTCTTTGGAAAGTACTATTGAAAGACTGTTGCCTTTACATTTTGCTCTTCAATCTATGGTTTTTTTATTTAAAAAATTTTTAGGGGAGTGTATTTTAGTGTATGGAATTCGAAACCGGGCAAGGACCTGGTTTTACCCACAATACTTGGATACGTGGCTCGGCAATCAGAAAATTTTGAATAAGTGACTAAGGCTCGGATTCCCTCTCTCACTTGACTAACATTAAGACTCGAATTTTTCCACACGGGCTCGAATCTGTCTGTCAAAGCGACTCTAATCTATTTCAGAGACTCGAATCTCTTCAATTGTTTTTGCCGTTTCATTTTTGTTTAATTTTTTTAATTTTTGGGGAGTTCTAGACCTGCGAAGGGGCCCTACTCAAAGTCATATCTCTTTATGATCTCTTCACTAAATAATTTTTTAAAATAAAATTTTAAGATTATGATCGAAGGATATGTTCGCTTGCCAAAACATGAAATTGCAAATTTGGCAAAGTAACAATTTTTTAAATTTATAAAAAATATATTTTTTTTTCAAATTTAGACGTCTTTTAACACACTTTATTATTTCAAAAGGAACGGATGCATTTGAAAAAGAATTTGTATATAAAGCAAATATGGAAGATATTCAACGTGAAGAAATTAGGTTTCTTTCTTGTTTATAATTTTTTAAGGATTAAAAAAAAATTTTCTTTTTAATTTTCAAAAAATTTTTAGAAAATTTTTTGACAAAATTTTTCACGAAATTTTTTTGTAGATCTTCCTTGACTGATTGGATTATGGAAAAGAAATATGCAAGAATGGTGTCTGGTGGTGGTATATCATCAAAAACTGGTTCAATTTCAAGCGTTGTTCATATTTCTAAAAATTTTGGAGTTAAATATATTCCACCAACTTTAAAAGATTCAAAATCAAAATTAGATGTTAAAGAAGAAATTTTAAGTCCAAGAGAAGGAGGAGGAAATCAAATTGTAATTATTGAAGAAGAGCAACAAGCTAAAAATGCAAAAGAAAGTTTTGAGACTATTTATATGACTATTACGCGTAATTCACTTAATCCTTTTGTTTGATGATGAGAAGACTGTTTATTTTTAATTTATTTTTATTTAATTTATTTTTGACCCCAAATCGGTCCAGAAAATTTTCTGACTTTATTAAATACCTAAAAATACATTTGCCTTTATATACACACGTGCAATTTCTCTTATGTGTATTTTTGATTTGTATGATGCTCATTTATATAAAGAAAATAAAAGTTATGGTCTCTCGATAATTATTTTGTTAGATTTCTAATTGAAAAAATTTTAATATTTTAGAGTTTTAATTAAAATATAATTTTTTAAATTTTAAATTAGAGATAAGAAATGTTTGAAAAAGATGCTGTAAGGGATTCATTTAATGAACTTATTCAGTTTCTTCATGACAAGGTTTGTTATTTTTTTGGTTAAAGGTCTTAACTAATTTTCTTGGATTTTCATTCATGGGTCCATTGTGCTAAAAAATTTTGTTATATTTGTGACATGAAACCTCAGTTTCTTCACGTTCCTTTCTGACATTTATTGTTTTTTGGTTGAATTGTGGCTGACAATTGAAGATCGAATCCTGACCCTTCTAGATTAAAGCTGGTCATGGTTGAGGCTTTTGTCATGGTTGAGGCTTTTGGTGTATTTGTTTTATCCAGAAAAAACTTCGGGTCGTGGTCCAACCCTAGGCTCGATTTTTTTCTTTCTGGAAGGTTTTCAATTAAATGTATGAGTCCGTTAACTTAATTTTTAAATTTAAAAAGAAAATTTCTTTTTTAGGAATTTGACAAAGCTGAACGTTTATTAGCAGAACAACCCAATTTGCGCCAATATTCTGATTCAACTGGACGTAAACCATTTCATTATGCAGCAATTTCTGGTTATTATGAATTTGTTAAAACTGAAATTGAAAAGAATCCTTCGATGGTTTATGTAGTAGATGATGATAATTGGACTATTTTAATGATGGCAGCTTCTGCTGGACAATTAGAAATTGTTCGTCTTTTATTGAGTTATTCAAGGGAGGATGATTTTTTGAAGAGTTTCCCATTGCGGCATATTAATCAAAAGTATTTTTTTTAATTTTTATTTTTTTTAAATGAGAGGGAAATGAGCAATTGAGTTCGATTAGGTAAAGATTTGAGGGTTGAATCAGTGACGGGTCGGGTTGCCTTAATTCCATAGTTTTTTCTACCTGAAACCCGATCCGTGAAAATTTTTCTCGAAAACCCGCCCTAACCTCTCCCAATACTCATTCTCGATTCATATCTATGTAAATTGGCATGGCTAGAATTTTTTTATTGAAGAAGAATTTTGCTTATATCTTTCCCTTTAAGCTTTTAAGGATTTTTTAAAATCCTTCCTTTTTCCCTTTCAAAGATAGTTTTTTCTTTTTTACATTTTTATGAATCAGCACTTTAAATATTTATATATTACATCCACTTTTTTTGTCATCCTCTAGTAATATAAATAAATAAATTACGGCCGTGTTAAAGTAATTTAATAGAAGATATGATCAATTAAAAATATAAAGTGTTCATTTATTTTAACATAGAAAAAATTACAAAAAAACAGGGGTGTGGGGGATGTGACAAATATTGAGATCATTTAAATTATTTATTATAGAAACAGTTCTGGTCTGTCAGCTTTACATTATGCCTGTTCTAAAGATTATTTACAAATTGTGCAAGAATTGGTTTTTATTTATTTATTTATTTATTAGGCAATTTTCTACTGGAATTTTAGGAGATTTATAGTTGACCCTCAAGTTTTTCGTATACTCTGGGGAGCGGTAAGGCTACTTAAAATTGGGGATCTGCTATTATTGTTTGATGGTTTCTCCCCGAAACGTTTGCGAACCCCTCATAATGCTAAGCTCACCAAAACCCCTTTGAAACACCAAAATGTAGACCAAACTGTCGAAATACCAAACTCCTAACAAAAAAAAAGAAATATATTAAAAAATGTCCTCCCAATTAATATTTATTTAAATTTAGCTTGAAAAAGGTGCTGATATAAATGCTCAAGATGATAGAGGAGCAACACCTTTACATCGTGCTGCAAGTAAAGGAAATAAAAGAATTGTCAATTTTTTGTTAAATTATAAAAATCAAATCCAAGTTAATTTGGTTAATCGAGAAGGAGATACTCCATTACATTTGGGTAGGTCATAGTGATTTTTTGTGAGTAAATAAATTTTTTTTTTAATTTTTAGCTTGTGAAGATGGACAATTTGAAGTTGCTATTTTACTTGCAAATTATGGGGCAAATATAAACAAAATGAATAGAGAAGAAAAAACTCCTTTGGATTTGGTTAAAGATGCTCAAGTAAAACAAAAATTGATTGAAGCGGCGAGATCGAGTGGATCTTGAATATTTAAAAAAGTTTCTTTTTAATTAAATTTTAAAAATTTATTTTTTTGAGTGTGCTCATGTTTTTAAAGGACATTTTGGGGTTTTTAAAAAATTTTTGGATTTTTTTTTGGAAGTTTTTTTTGACATTTATTTAGAAAATTTTTTTTGCAACAAGCTATTAATTTATCAAAGTAGCAAAAAAATCCTGTTTGTAAAATTTATAGACATTGGACATTAGATTATTTAAACTAGTTTAATTTTTTCCCGTTAGGACACAGTATTTATTAGCGAAAAAAATAGGGGACTTGTCTTTTTATTTTTCAAAAATGGCAATAAATTATTTATTTTTGGGCTATCTACTAAATAAACATTATAATAAATTGGTTTTTTGTTTATAATTAAAGTTGAGAAAATTTTTTTGAATAAATTTTTAGTTTTAATTATAAGCGTTTTAATTAGTAAGCGCACAAACTGTCCTTTAATTATTTTTAAATGAATAAAAATTTTATTTAAAAGAATTTTTTTATTTTTAATTTTGTTTTGTATTACATTCTATATTTATTTTTAATATATATTTTTTAAATTTTTCTTTTAGATTTCTTTTAGATTTTTTTTGAATTTTTTTAAAGAAAAGAAAATGGTTGTTGATTTGTTTAATCTTTTAGAAATTGTTGATCGTCTGAAGCATTTGAAACGCACAGGTATTTTATAAAATTTAGAAAAAAATCTTCTGGTTTAAGGAAAAAGGGAGGAGGGATTTTCGGGTAGGATTTGTGTCGAGAAAATCCGGGATTTTGTTTTACTTCCCCCCATTCTCTAGTTTAATACATGGAAAGACTACTAAATAAACACCAGATAATTTACTGTTCGTTATTTTAATTTTCTTAACCATTGGAATGGGTCAAGCTTTGGGGGATTCCTGGAAAATCCTAAAATAATTTTGGTTGAAACCTAGGCCTTTGTTGAGGTCTAGTCGTAATATTTCCTTATAAACTTTGCTATTTAATTAAAAAAATTTTTTTTAAAAAGGTTGGGTCATGTACGCCGTTGCTGAATGTGAAACTGTTGCTTCGCATATGTACAGAATGGCTATTTTGTGTATTTTTTTAAATTTGTATTTTTAATTAAAAAACTTTTTAAAGCAATGTCATTAGCTGAATGCCGAAAAGATTTGGATATTGATAAATGTGTTAGAATGGCTTTAGTACATGATATTGGAGAGGCAATAATTGGAGGTTTTTTTGTTAGTTTTTTAGAATAAGTCTTTATATTTTTTAGATATAACACCAAACTGTGGTGTGTCTGTGGAAAAGAAGTATATTATTGAGAAACAGGTTAAAATTTTATTTTTTATGAAATAGAATTTGTGTTACTTTTTTACCCATGAGAAAATTTTCTTGTTGAGAATTTTAGTCGGGGTTTCAAAATTTCGGATTGGGTTCTGGGTCGAAAAACAAGTTGTCATTTCTGGTAACCCATTCCTGGTATGTATTCTAGTTGTTTCTATAGCTGGCTTGAGTAAAAGAAAAGGAAACTATAAGAAGGAAACTGAAAATAATAGGACAAACTCAGCCTTTAGAGTTTTCTGGAATATCAAAATTCATTTTTTCAATTAAAGGCAGTCGAACAAATTTCTACTTATGTACCAGCATCAATTGGAGAAAATTGGACTCAACTTTGGTTAGAATATGCTGAGGCATGCACTCCAGAAGCTAAAGCTGTGAAACAATTGGACAAACTGGCAAGTTTTTTAGGATTAAAATAATGTTTTTTTTGACCCGAGAAAATTTTTAAGGATTTTTTGGCTCAAGCATTAAGTTATGAGGAAAAGGATAAAACTTTGGATTTTGAGGAATTTTTTAATTCAACCAAAAATGCATTTTCTGAGGAACCTTTTGTTGAATGGGCAAACCTTATAAGGGAGAAACGTAAAGGTTTGAAAGAAAAGAATTTTGCTTAAAGTGTCTTTAAAGAGAGAAAGAATTTAAGAGAGGTTTTTTAAGAGATATATCATTTTTGTCCCTTATTTTTATCCCAAAATTTATTGCCAGTAGGGCATAATTGTCCCTTGCCAGTAGTGTTGTTAAAATTTTGAGCTTTATACAGTTAAGTGATGATTAGGGTTAATCTTTTATTTTTTATAAAAAGTTTTTTTAGTATTCCGAAGGATTTAGTGGGTTTAAGACAAGGATGGGACGGTTACCCAAAACCCGGACCTTTTTTCGATCCGAGAAATTTATGAAAGCCTGACACGACTTAAACCCAGCCCATCCTGGTCGTGGATATGTTAAAGAGGAAGGGTTTTTAAAAGGTTGATGGGAAGGTTGACCCTAATCTTTGTGTGATATTGTGCAATTTTGTTTTTTCTCTTTGGTTCATTTAATCATTTAAATTATTCCCTTCCTTTACCACACGGATTTGACCTTGAATTTTGTCTTTCCCAATGTTCTAATAATTATAAAAGAGTGTTTTTAAAGATTAAAATTTATTTTTTAAAGCAAAAAAATTTTTTTGAGATTAAAGCACGATATGTAGATAAATAAGAGAAAAATAAGGCAGAGAATCTCACAATCAAAAAAAGTATGGCTTTGGGAGAAATAAATAAAAAATAAATTACTATTATATGCCATTTTTAAATTTAATTATTCTTCTTCTTAACATTAGATTGTTCGATTCCCCAAGATTTAGATGCTGCCTGGTAAAGAATTATCGAGCCGTGAATGCAGATAAACCTAAAAAAGAAATTAGGTAGTTGCGGGTAAAATTTTTAGGCATCTTTTTTTTTGGGTTATTCGCAATACTCCTTTTACTGGTTGGACAAAGGGTTCCCTAAAATTTTTTTTGGCTTTTTAATCTTTTTTAGAAAGATTTTAGAAACAAGACACCTGAAAATTTTTTATATATCCATAACTAAACTTTTTTCAGGCTGTATAAGGAAATAGGACAAGGGATAACTTATCATCTCCCTTTTATCTACAAGCCGGACAGAGGATTCCCCCAAAAAATTAAAAAAATACCAAATCAAATAAATATATTCCCATTGATAATCATAATTAGATTCTTTCCCACAAATTGTATACCATTCCACAATATCATCATCAATAACAGGTTTTCCACCTGGAACACAATGAAAATCGAAATATTCACTTCCAGTTCCGTTCAAACAAAAATAGGTTGATTTGTCAAGTTTCTTTAGAGGAAAAATTTTAAAATTAAGGGAAAAATTTTTTACCGTTGAAAATGAGAATAGTTTGCCCAAGCCTAATTTTCCCATTTCCAAGCCTAACTCTTCTCTGACTAAAGGAGATTTTTCTTGGCATGGTCCAATAGGTTGATGAAATCCTCTACTAACAACATAAATTGGATTGTAAAACACCACCAACAGCATAAGAAAAATAAAATGAATGCAAACAACAAAAGAGAGTTCATCAAACCAATAAAGATTGAAAGAATGCTTTTCATAGGTTAAAATATCAAAAATAACCACCAAAATTTGGAAAGAAATTATAATTAACACCATTGTTCTTATAGACAGAAAAAATCCAAAAATAACAATATGAGTAGATATAAACGTAAAGAATAATAAAGCAACACGGGCGGAAATAGCAACCATCAAAAATTCTTCAACAAACCTGAAAAAATTTTTCAATTTTTTTGTATTTAAAGGAATTTACTTTTTCCAATTATAAGTCTCCTCAGCAGCAAAATGTCGTGTAAAATGTAATACGAAAACAAATGCAGAGGTTAAAGAAGCATCATCAGCTGAAAATAAATATTTTGAGCGTATATGTGGAGGTACATAATGCGAAACCACCCCCCCCCCCTTCCCCCAAAGCCGTTAAAAAGTACTAACTTAATTCTAATTAAAATAAAAGCAAACCAAAAAGTATCCAAGGAACACCATAAATCTTCTCTTGAATTAACGGGTTACCATAATCCCAAGTCCACCAAAGAAAATAAGTTCCAAGAAAATCGTATGGAAGTTTAATAATTAAAGCCTTAAAAAGAAGAATAAAAAATAATTAATTTAAATTAATTAACCAAAATAGAAGCTGCAAAACATTGTATACCATAAAAACCAAAATAAGCCAAATGTTCTTGTATAGAAGCATATTCTCGTGCAGGAAAAATAAAAGCCGGAATAAAAGCCCTTAAATTTATAATTTAAAAAATTTTAAAAAATTTGCCTTTCAGAAGATAAAAATTCGTGGTCCCAGTGGGGTTCGCTCGAATCTAACGACCTCCCTCAAGTTTCTCAAAATTTTCAAACCCAATTTTTTTAATAAAACAAAAACCTTTCACTAAGAACAACAGCAGAATAAATAGCTACATGCCGAACACCCAAAACACTCGAAATAGGGATTCTTCCACCACAAAAACTTAAAAGCCCTTGAGAATGCCATTGAAAATCAAATTGCGGCTTCCCAAGTTGAAAATATTCCTGATGGAAAATCAACATAGAAATTCCTAACCAAGTGTAAATATAACGTCCACCAAGACGAATAGCTAAGAAAAAATGGGGGGAAATTTTTTTAAAAAATTTTTTTAAGAAAAATTTAGAAAATTTTTTAAGAAAAAAACTAACCATGCAGTAAAGTAAAAGCAAACAACAAAAAATAAAAAATTTCAGCAGCAAGAAAAGTAAAATGATTTTCAAAGAAATTCCAAACATCTTGAGTTTTGCAAAACCAATCGGCATACTAAAAAATGAAGAAAGAAATTTTGAAAAAACTTTGAGAAATTTTAAGGGGGTCGTGGGTTCGAACCTCAGTGGCGCCCCGAATTTTTATTTTTAAAATAAAAAATTTTGTATACCTTAACAACAGACATTAAAGAAGAAGAAATTGATTTCTTTAATTCATCAGAAATTTGAAAAGGTAAATAATCAAAAATATAACGATCTAATAAATAATCCATTTTTCTTTAAATTAATCTGAAAAAAAAATTAATTAAAAAATTAATTTAAATAAAATTTAAAATTAAATAAACTCCTATAATTAAGAGGGTTAAAAAATAATTTTAGAAAAAATTGAGACATTTTTAAGAAAAATTTTTTTATTTCTTATCATTTTTTAATAGGACTTAATTGTTTTAAATGACATACTCTACTATTTGGTCATTCAATATTTTATTTTATAGTTTGTTTATAGACAAATAAAAAATATTTATAAAGGTAATTCCCTATTAAAAATATTTATAGTTTGTTTTTTTTTCAAAAAATTTTTTGTTATCTATCCATTTATAAAAATAGTTAGTAAATCAATTTTCTCATAAATTGAAAATAAAAATTTTTTTATTTAAAAAAATTTTTTGTTTGTTGAGTTATTATTATTTAGAGTTTTTTTGTTAATTCAATTAAATTTTAAGCATATTAAAAAAATTTTTTTAATTAATTTTTAATTAAAATAAAGCTTATTAATTTTTGTTTTGTTAAACAACAAAATTAAATAAATACAAAAATGTCGCAACCAAATTCAAGAAATAATTCAATAAACGATGAATGTACTCCTCTACTCAGTGCTTGGTAAATAAAAAATTTTTTCTTATTTTTAAGAAAAGCTTAAAGTTTAGAAATCGGGGATTTAAAAGGATTAAATGAGCTTAAGCTTTTTTAAATACACACTATTTCTCTTTTTCTTTCGCTTCCTGCTATTTATTTCCATTTGAGTCTGAAAACTCCCAAAATTAAGGACTATAGCACTTTTCGCCAATGTGGCTAAATTCCCTCGTTTTGTCAAACAGTTTGTTGGCAAAATGTGCGTTTTTACCCATATTGGCAAAATGTCGTATTGGCAAAATGTATATACTCGAAATTAATTTATTATGAACGAGAGAGTGTGTTAAATTAAGAGAGGGAAAAGAAAATCTTTTTTAATCCTCTAAAATTTTGACGTTTCATTTTTAACCTTTATTTTCTAAAATCAGTTGTAAAAATATTTTGTAATTAATTTTTAATATTTTTAGAGTCTTTCAGATAAAAAAATTTCAAAAAAAAATTTTCAAAAAAAATTTTAAAAAATGTCAGGGATGTCTAATTTAAATTTTGACCAACATAATTTTTCAAATCTCGATTCTAGTTCATTACCTTCAATGCTCAATGAACCTTTGACCAATGAACGACATGAAGAAGAAGATGAGGAAGTTGGAAGAGAAAATAGCCCTTTTATGCCTGAAAATGAGGAAAGAAATATTTTGTCGTTTCAAGCTTCAACATCTCAATCTGTTGAACAATTGAATAGAAGTCCTCGAAGACGTAATCGACATTCTAATAAGAGGAATAGACGTCGTAGGAGGATTTATAGTGACACTGACTTATCAAAAATGCGGTATTTTTTTATTTTTAAATTTAATTTACTGAGGGGAGAAAGGGTCAGGCAAGATATTTCTTATGGCGGACAGTTCTATATATTTTTTTAACTCAATGGTCTGGCCAGGCCATTGAGTTATTTTTTTTAATTTTTAAATTTAATTTACTGAGGGGTCTGGCCAGGCTGATTGAGATTTAATCTTGAGATGGGGGCTTCCTCCCAGGCAGAGTCCTTTACATTTAGTTTTATCTGTCTATAAACCTGTTGGACCTCTAATAAACCTTGCCTAATCCCTTCTCCCTCATTGAGAAATTTTTTTCTTTAAAGTAGATGTATCCAGGCCCGTAGCCGGGGGGTTATTGGGATTTAATATTGGGAGGGGGCTCTGAAAAATAATCTTTTCCTTTGAATGGATCCTTGTTAAAAATAAATTTTTTCAAATTTTCTAGCCCATTAATTCTCTCACCATTTATGCCGAATTTTGCAACCCAAATTTCGGTTGATGCTCAAAATAGACGTCTAACAAATACAAGTCTAACAGGTATTCGAACAATATCAACAGCTCCTCAACAACCAACATCAGCAACTATAGTGCCTACAAATATTTTTTTACCAAAAAGTGGAGTTGACAAATTAACTGTTAAAAATGAGACGCGTAGTAATCAAACAAGCAAGTATGGCTCTGTTCCAGCAATAAAAGTAAATAATGTTGTTACTGAACAAATGTTGCATCAAACAATACCTGAAGGTGAAATGGAATCTGATGAGTCTGATGATGATGAAGATAAAAGGTTTTCTTTTTAATTTTTGGTTTTGAGGTGTTTGGGGTTGTTTTTCCAAAAAAGGAAGGCTCGGGTTGATAATTAGGAAAAGTCTGATTTGGTTTTGGATCGTGTTTTCAAGCGTTTCGGGTTACCCGACCCTGATTCCGTACACGAATTATTTTAAGAAAGGAATAAGTTTTGTCAATTTGTCCGCAAATTATAGAAAAACTAATTTCCCAAAAAAAAATTTCAGTAGTAGCAGCAGTAGTGAATCTTCTTCTTATACTCGTTTTTCTGAATTGACAAAAAAGCAACTGGCAACCATTGGAATGTTAGCAGTAGCCAACCTTTGCAGCACAATAGCTTTTAGTTGTATTGCGCCTTTTTATCCTACGGAAGCTGAATTTAAAGGGTTTCTTTTTGTTTTTTGTTTAAAATTGATTTTAATTTTAAGTATGAACACCTCCGAGATTGGACTTATTTTTGGTATTTTTGAATTGGTTATGTTCATTACTGCACCTTTTCTTGGAAAATATGTTTGTTTTTTTAATAGAGTTCGAACTTTTCGCATTACCGGGCTTGGTTTTTGAGTTTTTCTTCCAAGCTGACATTGATCGGGGGTTTCCGAGCTAAAGCCTTGGAAAATGTGATTTTATCAGAATACCCTTATCCGTGCTGTTGGGCTCGAAAAACACGGTCCCGACCCGAATTCGAACTCTAGCTTTTAGCCTCGTTTTTCAATATTTTCTATAAAATTTTCAAAATTAGATGGCTTCTGTTGGCTCAAAAAGAATGTTTATAACTGGCCTTTTAATAACAGGCATTACAGCTATTGGTTTTGGAACTTTAAATCTTTTACCTGCCGGAAGAATTTTCTTTTGGTCTTCTTTAGTTATTAGATGTCTTGAAGCTTTAGGTGATGCTTGTTTTGTTACCTCTTCTTTTGCAATAAGCGCAAAATGTTTTCCTGGAAGAATTGCGACGATTGTTGTTTGTTTTAATTTTTATGAGGATTTTTCAAGAATTTTTTTTCTAATTTTTTAGGGCATAATGGAAACTTTTGCTGGTCTTGGATATACAGCGGGTCCAATAATTGGAAGTGTCCTTTACGAATATGGCGGGTTTCAATTACCTTTCTTCGTTCTTGGCGTTCTTTTAATTTTTGCTACAGCTGTTTCTTATTTTTTAATTGAAAATATTGATGACGAACCAACAGAAGATGCAATGGGAATGCTTTCAATGCTTCGAATTCCTGTTATTTGGTTAATGGTTTTTGCAGTTATTATTTGTGCAATATCTTTATCTTTCTTTGATCCGACTTTAGCTGGACACCTTGCTCAGGTTTGTTTCTTTTTTTATAATTAGAAATTTTAATTTCTCTGTCCCCCAGTTTAGTGATTCAAAAATTCATGCTTGTGTACGTGTCTAATTTTTTCTCATTACTCATACACAAGCTTTCAAACTTTGTATACGAGCTCCCAAACACTGGTTCCCTTGTTTTATATTTTTAGTCCACTTGTAGTCTCATAAAACTGTCATTATTTGAACGGACTCATTGTCAGAGGATTTTATGGATTCCTTTCTTTAAGCCCTCCAATTGGCATTAAAATCCCTTACGAATTTTTTCCAAAAATTGTTTTTCTAGTTCAACTTATCAACAATAATGGTTGGATTTATGTTTCTTCTTTGTGGAGGATTTTATTGTGTGACTGCCCCACTTTGGGGTTTTATATTAGATCGTTGGCATTGTTGCAATTTATTAATGCTTTTTGGTTCTACAGCAACGACTTTTTCAATGCTTTTTGTTGGACCTTCTCCTTTTTTGGATATTGACAAGTTTTTTTTAATTTTTTTTTTATTCAAAAATTTTTTCTTTTAGAAATCTCTTTTTAATTGGTGTATCTTTAGCAATTTTGGGAATTGCAGCAGGTTTCTTTTTAAAATTGGTGTTTGATATCACCGGGTTGGCATTGATTCTAATGACAATGAGACTGGGACTTCTGGTGGGACCTCCCGCCGTTCCCCAAGGAATCTTTCTTCGAAGACGTGGGTCAACCCCTATTTTAAGCCCTAATTTTGATTAAATAATTTTTTTAATTATTTAAGGTGCTCTCTATATTCCAACATTTCAAAATTGTCTTGACGCTGTAAAGTTAGTATCTTTTTTAATTTTCTAAAAATTTCCTAAAAATTTTCTTAAAGGGAAAATGGATATGATGACTCATTTCAAACATACGGTTGTGTATCTGGTGTTTTTCAATCTGCATTTGCCTTTGGGTTTTTTTTAACTATTTTTTATTCAAAAATTTTTAATTTTTAAGAGCTTTTATCGGTCCAACATTAGGTGGCCTTTCTGTACAAACTTTTGGTTTTCCTTTAACAACAACTTTTATTGCTGGGATTAACCTTGTTTTTGTATGTTTTTTTAATTTTAAAATTTCAAAAAAAATTTTGTTTTATTAAAAAGGTCTGTACTTTGTTAATCTTTTTTTCTGTCAAACGAATGTCAAAAAGAAGAACTTCATGTTCTGGTGTATCGAGTGACAGGGAAAACAATTTAAATTCACTTTAAATAAAAAAGTTTGGATTTTACAAAAATAAATAAAATATACTTTAACAAAAACACACACACCAGAAATGCGCTTAAAAAATTATTAATATTTTTATTATTACATTTTTGTTTGATATTTTGCATCCTTAATATAATGTATGATGCTGTAATATCAAACAAATTTAAAAAAAAACTACTCCGAAATAACCAAAATTTGGAGGGTTAACAGACTTCCAAGTAGACGGAGCAATCCTCCACAGTTTGGTATTTTAGCTTGGGGTTTGTTATTTCAATGTTTGGTATTACGGCGCGCTCCCCGTTAATAACATAGGACATTTGCATTTTTATTATTTTTTTATTAATCCTAGTGATAAATTTTGATATTATTATTTAAAAATGATTTGATTTTGTCTATTCATAAAATGGATATTTTATTTTCCATTAATTCTTTATAAATTTTTAAATATTTTACAGCTTGGGTTACATCAACATGCTTCTTCAACATGTGTTCGTCATCAACATGCTTCATCTTCAAGTTTTAGGTGTATCCCTTTTAGTTTCTCCCTTGGGTGGGTCTTTCATGGGTGACTTCAATGGGTCTCAGCGGAGGGTTACCCATGAGTCTCATAGTTGACTTTTCAATGGGTCTCAGCGGAGGGTTACCCATGAGTCTCATAGCTGACTCTCAGCGGAGGGTTACCCATGAGTCTCATAGTTGACTTTTCAATGGGTCTCAGCGGAGGGTTACCCATGAGTCTCATAGTTGACTCTCAGCGGAGGGTTACCCATGAGTCTCATAGTTGACTTTTCAATGGGTCTCAGCGGAGGGTTACCCATGAGTCTCATAGTTGACTCTCAGCGGAGGGTTACCCATGAGTCTCATAGTTGACTTTTCAATGGGTCTCAGCGGAGGGTTACCCATGAGTCTCATAGCTGACTCTCAGCGGAGGGTTACCCATGAGTCTCATAGTTGACTTTTCAATGGGTCTCAGCGGAGGGTTACCCATGAGTCTCATAGTTGACTCTCAGCGGAGGGTTACCCATGAGTCTCATAGTTGACTTTTCAATGGGTCTCAGCGGAGGGTTACCCATGAGTCTCATAGTTGACTTTCAGTGGAGGGTTACCCATGAGTCTCATAGTTGACTTTTCAATGAGTCTCAGCGGAGTTTTCCATGAGTTTTTAGTTCTAACTTTGGGGGTCCTCCCATTAATTTTAGCATTAGATCAGCACCAACAATAACGACAGCAGAACCGTTAACAGCAATCAAGGATCAAAAGATGGTTTGTTTTTAATATTTATAATAAAAGTGCAAGTTTTGCCTGCAAATATTTCTCACCTAAGATTAATCCGCTAATAAAGGTTATTTCCCTCGATTCTTGATAGGTCTTGGGTTCCATACTCTCTGAGGGTTTTCTTTTTTATTTTTAATCAAATAGTTATTTTTCTTTTAGTTTGAGGATGACGACAGCCTGTTGGACAATTTTTTCATGTTGCTTTGGATGCACACGTGTGCCTGTTTGACGGTTTCCTTTTTATTTATGATTTTTTAAATAAAATCTTTTTTAACACGTTCAACTGTTGGTGAACACACTCGTTAGTTGGGCCTGGTATTTTGGCAGTTTTTATGGGTTTGGTATTTCAATGTTTGGTATTTCAGCTCCCAGTTAATAACATAGGACATTTGCATTTTTAAAATAATTTTTTTATTAATCCTAGTAATAAATTTTAATATTACTCTTTAAAAATGATTGTCTATTCATAAAATGGATATTTTATTTTCCATTGATTCTTTATAATTTTTTAAATATTTTACAGCGGGATTTTCTTGATATTGAGTAAGTAAGTGGCATTTTTAAGTAATTTTGAATGGATGGCCCGGCTCTTATTATAATTTTGGACAGGCTGTTCGATTCCCCCGGGGTCCTTTTTTCTAAATTTTTAATATTATTCGAGGGAATTTCAAAAATTTGAGTAAATAATTTAATGTGGCGCTTAGTTGGCCAATTCCAACGAAATAGGGTCGTTTCGATGCTTGTTAATTTGTTTAAAAATAAAATTAATTTTAAGGTTTTTTAGATTTACTTTAAAATATGGATTACCTTCAAAAGATTCGTTCTTCAGTTGCTGCCCAAGTTCATTCTGTAGCAGCACAAGTTAATTTAGCTTTGCCAGGTAATCCAATTCTGCGTGAATATACTGTTGGACAACAAGTTGCTAGCGCTGGGCCAGGTTTGTGTTGGAAAATATTTTCGGCTACAAGAAATTCTACAAAACAGGTTTTTTGATTAAGAAATTTTTTTTAATTATTTGCTGATTGTCTAGGATGTTGCTGTTTGGATATTTGAAAAGAAGCAAATGGAAAATTGGTTAAAAGTGAAGAGGGAAGAGTTTCCTGAAGTTTTAAAAAAAGGTGTTAGTCAATTAACAAGACTTATGCATCCAAGAATTTTGAGAGTAGAAAGAGCTTTGGAAGAATCTAGAGATTGTTTTGCTTTTTGTACAGAGGTTTTTATTTTATAATTTTTTGGTAGGAAGGAGTGGTTTTGTTTTCCTCTGCTTTAATCATTCAGTTATCAATGAAAATTTTCAGAATAATTTTTGTGAGGTTCCCTTTTCTAGAATAGCTTTTTTGTTTCCATAATTTATTGTTAACACCTTCTCCATCTCTTGTGCTTACCTTCTTCTCTTATCTTGACAATTTTTTAAATTTATATTTTTTATTTAGCCAGTATTCGCAAGCCTTGCCAATTGTTTCGATGATTTTGGTAATATGCCTTCTACACCAAAATGTTTAAAAGACTTTTCTTTGGAAAGTATAGAAATTCGCCATGGGTTATTTCAGGTTTTCGTTTGGATCTCTTTAATTTTACAAAATTCCCTTTTAAAGTTATCCGAAGCTTTAGCTTTTCTTCACAATGACACAAAAATGGTTCATTCAAATGTTTCTCCCAGTTCAATAATTATAAATAAAAAAGGAGATTGGAAATTGGCCAGTTTTGATTTTTGTATAGTTGGCGTTGTTTCTACACAAGATAAGGTTTTTTAGTTTAAAAATTATTTTCTAAAATTTTTTTTAAAAATAAGGTCATTTTTGAACTACCCAATTGGAGCAGAAATTCAATTTCTGCTTTATGCCCAGACCTCGATTATGTTTCTCCAGAGCTTGTTCAGGGTGACACATTTGACTATTTTTCAGATATTTTTTCGCTTGGAATGCTTGCCATTACTTGTTTTAATAAAGGAAGGTCAATTATGGAAAGTCAAAATTCTTTTGCTTGTTATCGAAAAATGTTTGAAAATGTAAGAAAACAATTTTTTGTTTAAATAAAAAATATTTCAAGTTGAGACATTCTATCCCTTCCATTTTACAAAATAAACAAGTGCCAGAAGAACTACAAGAAGCATTAAGTAAATGTCTCAATCCTGCACCAGAACAGAGACTTCCCGTCATACAATTTACAAAATTAAAATATTTTGAGCATCCTTTGGTTAAAACTTTAAATTTTTTGGATTCGAGGAATGCTTTGGATGTGTCTCAAAAAATTCAGTTTTTCAAGGTTTTCGAAAAGATTTTTTTTTTATTTTTTGAAATTTTAAAGAGTTTACCAAACATAATTCCTCAATTTCCTCTCCGTGTTCAACTCCAAAAAATTTATCCTCATTTGGCTGGAGAATTTGGAACGCCAATCCTTATACCTTTTATTTTGGAAAGTGTTTTTATTATTGTAGAGAATTGTAATAGTGAAGAATTTGTGGAAGAAATAATGCCTTCACTTGTTTTAGTATTTCCTATACAAACACCTTATCAGGTTTTTAATTTCCTGAAATCTGGGATTTCTTTGAAATATTTTTAAACTTTTTCGAATATTTTTTTGAAAATTTTTGAATTTCCGAAATTAATTAAATTTTGAAAATTTTTTCTAAATTAAAAGAATTTTTTCAATTTAAAGATTGGCCTATTATTATTAAACAAAGTCGATTTATTCTTAAAAAAGATGCCTACAACTTCTTTAAAACAACATTTAATTCCTTTAATTTTTAATTCGTTGAGTAATGAATGTACTAAAATACAGGTTTTTTTAACTTAATTTTTATTTAAAAAATCTTTTAAAAAAGGAGCTTTGTCTGTTGGAATTGCCTAGATTAGTTAAGTATATTGATCGAGAACAAATGCACACCCAATTTTTACCTAAATTGCTTCGTATGGTGCTTGAAGCGAAGGAAAATAAGGTTCCTATTTTTTTTTATAATTTTTCAAAATTTTTTGAATTTTTTAAATTAAAGATTGTGGGTTCTTAGATTTTAGTAGGGGGTTTTGCTAAAATTTTAAAGGGGTTTTGTGACTTTTCTAAGGAAAGTCTTCATTAACGTTTGTGGTGTAATGGTTTTTGTGTTAAGTTCTCTTGTCAGAAGGACCCTGGTCCGATCCTGTTTGATGGTCAACTTTCCTTTTGCTTTCCAAAAAGCACGATTTCGCATTTAAATTTGCGTTATCGTTCGTCACGAAAGCTAAAATATTTTACAAATTCGATTGGGTGAGGTAATTATCTAATTATGGTAAATTGTCTCAAT
Organism: Meloidogyne enterolobii; assembly: GCA_963681835.1. Classification (NCBI taxonomy): domain Eukaryota; kingdom Metazoa; phylum Nematoda; class Chromadorea; order Rhabditida; family Meloidogynidae; genus Meloidogyne; species Meloidogyne enterolobii. The sequence goes on from CAVMJV010000071.1 coordinate 731,568, forward strand.
ACGAATTTTGACATTTTTTTTGTTAATTTTTCTAAATTTTCTTTTTTAATAAATCTTCTTTTCAGATTCGTATAGAAACTATTGCCTGTTTATCCAAATTATTAAATAATTTAGAACCTTGGATGGTTGCTGATCAATTACTTCCTTCTTTACCTAAAGTTAATAGCAAAGATCCGGGTGTTTTAATGGCTGTTTTAGGTTTCTTAAAAAATATTTTTATTAATTTTAACTATTTTATTAAGGCCTTTACAAATTAATTTTTGAAAATGATCGATTTGGAATTAGCAAAGAACAATGTAAATTTTTTTTAATTTAGAAAAAATTTTTTCTTTCTCTTAAAGGTGCCAAAAGTGTCATTCCCTTCTTGGTCAGTACATCAATCGAAGCTTCTCTAAATTTGTCAAATTTTAATCAATTTATTGATTTTATTCATTGTCTTCTTGATAAAATGACTGCAGAACATAAACATTATTTGGGAAAGTTGAGTGCTAGTCAGGAAGAACAAAGGTTTTTTTTGGAGAATTTTTTGTAGAAATTTTAAATCGTTTTTTAAGAGAAGTCAACAATTTTATTGATTATTTAAATAATGGAAAAGTTTTGGAAGAAATTGTATCAAATGAAGGATCACCTATAAAACAGCAACAACAAACAGCAGCAGGAGTATCAATGGATTTGGGCGATTTGGATTTTTTGGTGGGCAGTGGAACGACAAAGAAGAATGAGGTTTGGAAAATTTATATTTTAAAGGGTTGTCTGCTCTTGGAAAAAAATTTTTTTGGATATCCGAAACGGCTAGGGTAATATTTCGCTAGGGAGAGGGACATATCGGCAGTGCGAATGCAAAAATAACTTTGTATATTTACGTTGTTTCTAAAAACATAAAAACTCTTTTCTTCAAAAGTACCATGAATATCTGACATTGAAATATTCCAATATGTTTTGGATCCTGACAGGAACCTTCCGAAAAAATCCTCGAGCCTTCAATTGATTTCTCGAACCGACAATCCCCTATTTAATTCGAGAAAATTTTTTTAATTTTTTAGAAAGAAAATACTAACAATTTCCCACAAGAACCTTCTTTTCTAACTAACAATTTAACTTCACATTCATTAAATCAACAACAAAAATCCTTATCTTCATCATTTATTTCACCCCCATCATCACTTGTATCTTCACAAAATTTTACTAATAAAAAAGAAGGAGAAGAACCTTCAATTAATTTTGATATATTTTCTTCAACAAAAATTAATTTAAATGAAGAACAAAAACAACAAGGACCTTCTTTAGATTTTCTTGCAGAATTTTTACCTCCACCAACATCCTCATTAACAACAATATCACAAAATCAACACCAAAAACCCTCCTTTAATTCTTCATCATTTCCATCATTACCAATTCCTCCTCCAAATAATAATAATTTTATTCCAATACAAAGAAAGAATCCAACAACTAATAATAATAATGATCCTTTTAATTTTTTAATAAATCAACAATTAAAAGAAGGAAATAAAAAATAAGAAAATGGGTGTTCTTCAAATAATGGTGTCGGTGATCAATTTAATTTTTTATTTAAATAAAAAATTTTTTTGTTAATTATGACAGGGATGCTTTACGGGTTACCCAAACCGGACCTGAATTTTTTCCTTCATAATACCCTTAATTGACCCAGCCCAAAATTCGGACATTTTTTCACTCCGATCCGAATAAAATTTTGAAGACCCGACCCGACTTTTTTGTTTCAACCTGTGGCATCCCTGAATTATACGAGTTAATTATGAAAAACTAATTTTAAAAAATTCTTTTCCTTGAAAAATTGCATAAACAAAAATTAAAAAGAAATTTCTAATTAAAAATTGTGTAAAAAAATTTCTTTCATAATCATATTTTTATTGTAAATAAATAAAATTTCTATTATTATTTTTTTATCATTTTATTTTTATATCCGCTTAAAGGCGTTTTTAATCGCTATTATATTTCTTTTTTAATTTCAATAACTAATTTTCCATTACATGGCTTTTTTAAATGAAAACTTGCAATGACCATTTTTATGTTGGGCATTTTGTAATGTTTTCTTAGTTTTGATTTTTAGAAGTAGATATTATGAAAGTTTACACTATGAAAATGAGATAGTATATAAGTTAGAGAGTTAGAGTAATTTTTGACGGTTTTAAGAATAGTGACTTTTAGAAATTAGATATTTTAAAAGTTTACATTATGAAAACGAAATAGTATAGGTTAGACTGTTAGACAAATTTTCGAGAATTTGTTCCATTTTTTTATTGTTTTTGACAAACTTTTTTGGGTTTAATCTTCTAAATTTAACAATTTCTTTTTTAATTTTAGATAAAACTTTAAAATTAAAAAATGGGGTTTCAGACAAAACCTATTCTTATTGATGGCAAAAACCATTTGCTTGGACGTTTGGCTGCTATTGTAGCAAAACAATTGTTGCTTGGCCAAAAGATTGTGATTGTTCGTTGTGAGGCTATCAACATTTCTGGAAACTTTCATCGTTCAAAACTCAAATTTTTGGCTTTTTTGCGTAAACGTTGTAATGTGAAGCCATCTCGTGGTCCTTTCCACTATAGAGCGCCTTCAAGAATCTTTTGGCGAACGGTTTATTTTTACTTATAATTTGTGATTGATTTTATCATTTACAAGGTTCGTGGAATGTTGCCTCACAAGACAGCTCGAGGAATGGAAGCTCTCAAGAAGCTCAAATGTTTTGATGGTTGTCCTCATCCTTATGACAAGAGAAAGAAGTTTGTTCTTCCAAACTCCTTGCGTCATATTGCTTTGAAGCCTCGCCGGAAATATTGCACAGGTTTTAACTTTTCCTTTCATTATTTTGGGTATTCAGTTGTATTCTTAACTTATTTATATACGTGGTTTGAACCAGTTCTGTTCTAACAATAAGATGGTTTTTCGTTTAGTGAAAACTACTTAACCATTAGCATTTAACATTTCTTGTCCTTATCTTGGGTATTTGCAAAATTTCACACATACCCTCATGGATTGTACATAAGTAACTTGATTTTACATACTCGGTTCGAACCCATTCTTTTCCGATGACATAGTGTTTCGGTTACACAATCACTTAACAAACAGCTTTTTACATTTCATGTCCTTACTTTGTTTCATTTTTCGTAAAATTTGAGAAATACCATTACTATGTACTTATCTTTATATCCCCCTTCTCTCTCTCTGTTATGTTTTTCGTTTAAGACAATCATTTAAACAATCATCTTCCTAAATTTAATCTTCTATTATTTAGTTGGACGTTTGGCACATGAGGTTGGATGGCAATATCAAGGAATAGTTGAAAAACTTGAAGAAAAACGCAAGGTTAAAGGGACTGCTTATTACACTAAAAAGAAGGCTGAAATGAAATTGAAGAGACAGGCGATTGAGAAGGCAAAACCGAAGACTGCTGTTTACGACAAAGTTTTGGAACAATATGGATATGCTTAAAAAGAGGAATTGTTGATTTTAATATTGTTCTAAATTAAAGTTGATTATTTGTTGAAAATAAAATTTGAAGACATGTTTATTTTTAGTAGAACTTTTATTCTAGAAATCGATTTTCCGTATTAAGATCTATACAATATAAAGTCAATATATCGATTTTTTCAAAAATTATAATTAAAAAAAATAAATTATCGATTTTATTGATTTTATCGATTGATATCGATTTTTTGAAAACTTAGAATTTTTAAAAAATAAATTATCGATTTTATTGATTTTTATCGATTGATATCGATTTTTTAAAAACTTAGAATTTTTAAAAAATAAATTATCGATTTTATCGATTGATATCGATTTTTTGAAAACTTAGAATTTTTAAAAAATAAATTATCGATTAGTATTGATTTTATCGATTGATATCGATTTTTTGAAAACTTAGAATTTTTAAAAAATAAATTATCGATTAGTATTGATTTTATCGATTGATATCGATTTTTTGAAAACTTAGAATTTTAAAAATTTCCCCATCTCGCTCTCAAATAGCCACACTCAACCGGCCTTAAATTTTCACAAGTCCATCCCGCTCTCAAATGGTCGCTCTCAACCGACCACACCTCTCATATTTAATTTCTTTCTCTAACTGCACTATTTCTTATTTTTTGCTTCTCTAACTATGGGGACTAAATGTCATTTATTTTTAAATTGCATTATGCCAATTTTCTCGTATTTTTAAACTACTAATTTTTTTTCGACTTTATTTTCTTCTCTAACAACGTTATTTTTTGTTATTTTTCTATAACCTTGAAGAAAAAATGTGATTAATTTTCTAAAATTTTATTTTAAACTCCAAAAAATTGATAATACAATTTAAACGTTGTTGTATTTTATTTACAAATTGTTATCATCCACAAAAGTAATTTGAGTTAAAAGTGCAATTTTTGAAGGTAAAGGATAAGGTTGTGGACTAAGTAAAGTTATTGTCTTCTTTGTTGTATCAATTCCAGTAATTACCAAAAATCCAACACACGGCTTGTGAATTAAAGTTTGGTCCGTCTTTGAATCTGGTGGCATTAGTGCAATAACATGATTTAAAAGTTCTGAAGTAAACGGCACAGAAACAACCTATAAAAATGTTAAAAGAAATTTGAGTGAATGGGATCAAATGTCTTTTGTAGGAATGAACTGATTTGGGTTGGTTACATGACGAAAAAAATAAATTAGAGAGATCGAACATGACTCGTGGAATGTTTTTAGAAGAAGATTGAGTGAGAAATTAACGACCTTCCCCAGTTTCTTCTTAAACCCAGGACTGTAGCTCATCATTTTATAAAGACCTCATTTTCTTCCTAAATCAAGAACATCAATCGTTCAAAATAAAAAGGAGGTCCGTTGAATATCAAGAAGCTTTCCTAATTTGACTTTTTTGTAAATAGAAATCCAGGACCCAATCTCATCAAGGAACTAAGTTCAGAACCCTATCCTCGTTTAAAAATGAAAAGGACAAAATTTTATTAAGAAATATTAAACCTGTGTTCTATGATCTTCCACAACCATTCCAATAGGTAAACAAGAATCTGGAATTTGTTCTGCACCAATTTTATAGAGGCTTAATTCTTGCTCGTCTCCAGTTTTGTCATAAGAAAATTCAAAAGAATATGGGGAAAAACGCAAAGATTTTGTTCCATAAAAGTACTTGAAAAAATTAAAATTTTATAAAAAATATTTAAAAGAAAAAAATACTCTGTGGATAGCTTTTCTTCTATGAGCTATTCGCATTTCTTGTGGACGACTTTCCACGCCTCCGGATTTTGGAAGATGTAAAATCTAAAAATTAAAAGGAAATTAAAAAGAAATGGACAAATTATTTACACCAAATACTAAATACACAATTTATGATACTTATTAAGTTGGTTGGCAACAAAAGTTGCTCGAAAATTTCGTTTCATGAAGAAAAAGTGAGGAAAGGAATAAAGTTAAAAGAAAGAAAAATTTTCGTTGGAGGAGCCAAGACCTCCAACGAATGTTTGAGGTCTTGGAGGAGCCAAGACCCTGAAAACTATTTTAAAATTTAAAAAAAACCTTCAAATAACTCGGCAAATCCTGCTGCAATTCAATATAAAGTCTCTCATGATCCAATACAATAACTACATCTGGTTCGAATGCCTCAGCTGCATTTACAATACAAGCATACCTACATTAGAATTAAAACATTTAAATAAAAACATAACAAACCCATCTCCTTTAACCCAACCACAAGTATTCACAATATAACCAGAACAATTACAATTTAATGAAGATTTGGCTTTTTGTTTAACCGCAACTGCCAATTCTTTTACCAACATATCATAAAGTTTTAAATTTGCAGAAGGTGTTATATGTCCAAACTTGAAAGTTTAAACAAAAATTTAAAAAAAAAAATAAAATAAATTTTACATTGTAAACATAAGCAGGTTTTCTATCAAATCCATCAATAATATCTGCTGGTTTTTCAATATATAAACATCCAATTGATCCAGGAATTGATATACTACCCTATAAAAAATTTTTTAATTAGTTATTTAGCAAAAAAAAAATTTTTTGAAGAAAATACGTCAAGAAAACAGTTAAAAACAGTATTGGGCACGAGCGGGACTCGAACCGAAACCTAGAACCTAACACAATACCGACTAACCAAACGAGAACTTAGCTCGTATAGAAGATTAACTGGCCATATATTAAATTCTTTAATTTCCACTAAAGAAAGAACTATCTCTTCTAACGAACAAAATTTTCTAGCTTCTTAATTAAGTATAGAAAAAAATAAAAAACCTGTCCAATATCCAAATCAATGTAAAGTGGACTTCTTCCTTCACGCACAGCATAATTACACAGGATTCTACACAGTGTAGTCTTTCCAACATCTGTCGGCCCAGTAATCATTAAACGAGGTCCTCTAGCCGGGCCATTTGGATCTGCCAACAATTGACTTTCCGCAACTCTTCTTAACGATTCCAAAGCTGCATGAGTGTTCAAATAAATAATCTTTCAAAGAAAGAATTTTTTTAGAAAAAAAATTTTTAAAAAACCATTGGTGTTTGTTGTGCAATATAAATACTTTCAGTCTTTCCAACCACTTCAAGTAAAGCCCCTTTATAAGTAAATATAGCAGCACGATAACCTTTTCAAATTTAAATTGTTAAAATTTTTTTTAAATTATTTAAAAACCTGGAGGAAGTGTATAACGTTTATGCATTGATAATTGTGAACCAAATATTTCTGCTGTTCCCTCAAGCAATTCTAACAAAACTTCTTCGTTTCCAACTTCCAATCGAAGTTCATTGTCTTCATTTAGTCGGTATTCATTGACTACACGTTTTTCTTTGTTTTCAGTCATTAGAAATAAAAATCTAAAAAAATTAAAAAAAATATTTACGGAAATACGAAATGATTGCAAAAAGTAATAAAGAAACGAAGGGGAAAAACAATTAATCGAAAACACCGAAGGATCTCAAGGGTTCTCCTCCCAAAAAATAAAGTGATAGTTGAGGTAGGACAGCTAGCTTTGATAAACAATAACTTTATTAATCTTGATTCGATCAGAATTAGTTTTACATCATTCGAAAGCTATCGACAAGTGGTGTCAGGTGGAAGATCAACTAACATTGAAAACAATAAAGAAAAGATTTCGGGGATTAAAAGAAACAAAGATTTAAGGGTTAGAAACCTCATTTTACACCAAAAAATTGGTCAAAAAAATCATTTTATTCATTAAAATGTCGAAGAATATGTAAAATATAAAAATAAGAGAAGTGATACAAAACTCAAAACTAATATCAAATAAAGCTAGAAACTACAAGAATAATTTTTTAACAAAGAAAAACAAAATGAGGACTTTACAAGAAACGAGAATTTTCCTTTTTTTAATTATTATGAATTAATTTTTAAAATTAATTTTTTTTCTAATTCTTATTGTTAAAGACAATAATAAGAGGCTAGAGACGTGAAAAGATGTTCACTACAACAAATCCTATTATTAATGCCAAAATTGTATTCATGTTGTTATTCAATGCAGAATTACATGGGTTATTGTTCTAAAAATTTTTAAAAATTTTCATTGAAATTTTTTAATAAAAAATTTTTTTTCAATTAAAAATTGAAAATTTAGATGTGCGCAATTGTGCACACCCAAAATATATTTTTTTTCAAATTTATTAAATTAAAATTTTTAAAATTCCTCACATCTGTATTAATGCATTGCCAAATCTTCAAATTAATTCCACTGTTCCCCGCTCTTCGTTTTCCATCCAATACTTCATTATTATATCCACATTCTCTCACAACATTATTTATTTCTGTTTTGCCAAACTCAACTTGCTGCAAAACTTTTCTACAAGATTCGGCTGGTCTTCCAACTAGAGGGCCATCAGGCAATACTGGACAGGGCTGAGAAAATTAATTTTAAAAATTAAAAAATTTTTTAAAAGTCAAAAAAACCTTCAAAAACGGTTTAAGTTTATCCAAGTCAGTACTTTCACAATCCTTTTGGCCTTCATTATCCGAATTACATACATAACAGCTAACTTGTCCTGTTGCATTTTTTGAAGGTCTAAAAATAAATTTAAAAAATATTTTTAATTTAAATTAAAAAATTTTTCTTTACCCTTCCCCAACAACCAAATCTGCCAAGAATGAGAGTTGATAAATAAATAGAGCAATAATGTAAGGCTGTCGAAAATTCATTTTTTGGTTACATACATTTAATCCTTTTGGCCTTCATTATAAGTTAATAGGGGTTACTGAATCATGGTTGACTGATATAGTTGATGATAATCTTTTACTACATGGTACCCCATATAATATTATCAGAACTGATAGGGCCAATGGTAGGGGTGGAGGAACTTGCTTATTTATATCAAATAAAATACCATTTATTAAAATAGAAATCCCCCAAACTTTATCAGAGATATCTTGTATAGATTTATTAACCCCAGATGAAAAAATTCGTATTATTTTGATTTATAGATCAATCACTAAAGAAACCATTAAGGATTTTAAATCTATCTTGCAAATCTTGTATGATATATCGGCTGTATCCTACCCACTTATCTTATTAGGAGACTTTAACCTACCCAATATCGATTGGGAAAATTATAGTACTCAAACCAAAAATACCAAAGAAACATTATTTTTAGAATATATTCAAAGTTTAGGACTAAAACAAAAAATTGATAAACCCACTAGAGGAGTAAATATATTAGACTTACTATTAACTAATGAGGATGAATTAATAAAGGCTATAACAATCAATCCGCCTATAAGTAAATCTGACCATAATACAATAGAATTTGAAATATCTTCTACTAACAATTACCAAGATAATAATTATACATATCCAAATTTTCGTAAAGCTAACTATGAAATAATTAATGCACATTTCTCAACAATAAACTGGAATCTAGTATTCACACAATGCTCTGATATAAATCAACTATATTTCACTTTCCAATCGATTATACATAATGTTATTTGTTCCTTTGTTCCCGAATCTAAAGTAAAATCTAACAATCTCAAAAAACCCGAACACATTGAAAAAATGACATTATATCTAAAAAATCTGTGGAAACAAAAATCCACGCCAGAGCTAACACGTAAAATCTCATATGTATCAAAAAGAATAGATTCTGAAACTAACAAATTTTTAAAAAATAGAGAAAAGCATAAAACACAAACTATCAGTCAAAAATTCTCATACATCTCTTCATTTCTTAAATCCAAAAACAGGAAAATAACTTCAATTTTGGATAAAAATAATCAATTAGTATACGCTGATAATAAAATAGCACAAATTCTAAGTACCCAATTTAGTTCTGTATTTAATAAAAATTCATTAGACAATGCAGATCTAAACTCTATAACAAATCAAAATACATGTCAATCCGTAATCATAAATGAACTTCAAATCTTTGATCTTCTTTCTAAGCTACCTGAAAAAACTAACTCTTCTTATGACTCAATACCATGTATATTCCTTAAAAAATGCGCTAAAAGTCTTTATTATCCTTTATATTATATTTTTTCTTATTCATTAATGACTTCAACACTTCCTGAAATATGGAAGCAAAGTATAATAATACCAATACCAAAAACATTAAAGATACCCAAAATAGAAGAATTTCGCCCAATTTCATTACTATGTTCAATCACAAAAGTAATTGAACAAATTATTGCAAACCATATATCAATTTATGTTGAACAAAATGGTATATTACCAGATTGTCAACATGGATTCAGACCAAACAAATCCGTCACTACCCAACTAATTGAGGTTCAAGATGATATATCATTTGCATTGGATAATAAAAATTTAATAAACATAGTTTATTTCGATCTAGCTAAAGCCTTTGATTCTATACCCCATGAACGTCTTTTAACAAAACTAAAAGTAATAGGAATTGAAAAATCACTCTTAAAATGGATCTCTAATTACTTACACAACAGAAAATCTGTTGTTAAAATAGGAAATGAATATTCTGAACAATTCTCTATTACTAGTGGAGTTCCGCAAGGATCTATCTTAGGCCCGCTCCTTTTTAATATATACTTATCGGACTTACCAACATTCTGTTACACTCCTGAAATAAAAATAAAATTATTTGCCGATGACATCAAAGCCTATCAAATTCTAAAAAAAACCGATTTATCTAACAATTCTTTACAATTATTTATTAATAAATTCATTCAATATTGTAACACCAATGGTCTCAACATATCATTAAATAAATGCTCAGTATTATATATAGGTAAATCAAACCCTAAATTACAATACTCAATAGGAAACCACAAAATATTCCAAATTAGTAATGAAGACAAGAATAGGGATCTCGGAATTTTCTTCACTTCTAAATTCAAGTTTAATAAACATATTCAAACAATATCTCTAAGGGCCAATAGAAACTGCTATGCATTAATTAAATCTCTAAAATCACAAGATCCTAAAATTCTTATAGAAGCATTTAATATATACGTAAGGTCAATTATAGAATTTGGGTCACCGGTTTGGAATTCTTTAACTAAGAAAAACATTAAATTAATAGAAAACATACAAAAACGATATTTAAGATTTGTTTACAAAAGAATCACAAAGGTAAAAATAGAAGATATTCCACCATACAAAACACTTTTACAACATTTCAAAGTAGAATCCCTTGAAAGTCGAAGACTTAAAGCTGATTTAAAGCTATTTCATCAAAATATATTTGGGAAAATTAAAATTAACCATAATAATTCCTATATCATAAAACAAACAAAAACTAGGGGCGAAAAATATAAAATACAACCAACACGTTGTTCAACCATGATTCGGTACAACTCCTTTTTTGTTCGAACTGCTAGAATTTATTCACTAATTCCTATAGAAATTAAAAAAAATACACCCAAAATGTTTTCTAAACTTCTTGAACAGTTGGATATTTCCAATATCTTAAATGACAAATGAGATAATTTTATTTGCTAAGCTGCTTTGATTTTTATTTTAAGGACATTTTTTATTAGCATTTTTATTTTTCGTAATTTCACTTTAAATTGTTTTATTTTTGACTGTCACACCCTAGTGGTGTAAATAAATAAATAAATAAATAAATAAATAAATAAATAAAAATAATTTTCCTATCAAAAAAAAAATTTTTTTTAATGATTTCATAAATATATAAGAGAACACATTTTAAACGGATTAAAAATAAAACTGATTAAAGAAAAGTATATTTGTTTGTATGGCCAAAATTTATATCAGAATTTAAAAAAGAATTTATATCAGAAAATGATAAATAAGAGAGGACTTTGTCAAAAATAAAATAAAAAGAATTTTTTTGAATTTTCAAAAATAAATAAATAAAAAAAAGTTGATTAATAGAGTCTGAATTTTGTGGGTAATGAATCCCTCTTCTGGGTATGAATGAGACCCTTATGACCTAATTAAAAATTCTTATTAAATTAAATTTAAAAAAATAATTAAAGGTGCACTAATTAATTTTCTATTAAAATTTAAAAATAAAAAAAATAAAAAAATAATTTAAAAAATTGCATCTATAAAACAAAAACTGTACAAACAAAAAGGAATCAATAGAAAAATAAAGTAGTAGAAGGACTGACTGGCAGTAAAAAAATAAAGTAGCAAATAAAATTGAGTGTATTTTAAGAAAAAAATTTTCTATTCACTCTTAGAAAAAAAAGAGAGGAAAAAAGAAAATTGGCCGGGTGGCTCTGTCACTTTATATAAAAAATCAATATTTTAACCCTTAGGAGAAGACTAGAAGAGTGTCATTTTTAGTAAATTTTTTTAAATTAAATTTTTTTTTGTTTGCCAGAAAGAAATTTAGTAAATTTTTGTGTAAACAAGTAGAAAGAAAATTAAAAAAAAGTTATACTTGAAATTATTTAAGATGATTTGGAGAAAAGAAAAATATTAAGAAATTTTTAAAAATAAAGATCAGGAAAGAAAAAATATTTTTAGAAAATTTTTTTTTAATTTAGGAGTTTAGCTGCCAAAATAATTTTTAAATGATTCTTGGGAAAGAAAAAAATTAGAATTACGAAACTAAGAAATAGATCAACAGTCAAAGACGTTCCGGAGTATGTAGGGAGAATAAAATACCCGTTCCCCTTTCTTTAATAAATTTGCAAATTAATGAATTAAAAAATAAATTTTCAACAACCACACTGACCCCATAACTTTAAAATATAAAAAAAAAACTAACTCATAATTCCTGCAAAAATTGAAGATTGGCCTAAATCACAAAATGGCAGAAGAATTGACCTTGTAAATATTTTTTGAGATATTTTTAATGCTTCCATTTAATTTTCTTTATTGATCTAGAACTAATAAATATTAAATTTAATAATATAAAAGTAGAAAAACATTTTTAGAAAAATATTTGAATAATTAAATTATTAAATTTAAAAAAAAAAATAAAATTTATTTTTTTTAAATATATGTATATTATATAATTAAAAAATAAACAAAAAAATGAATAAAAAATTAATTAAAAGGATTAGGATTTGAAATATTATCACTATACTGTCAAATCCCGATAAGACGTCACAAAACAAAGATAACGTTTTAAATATTCATTTTTATTCTTTCAGAATGAATACACCAGTCCCAGCATTCAGATGCGTAATAAAATGGATGGTGTTTCGAATTGTGCTATCGTGAGTACTTTCTTGGCTGTTCTTACAAGTAAGTTATATGTAAATGAGGACAAGGGAGATTCAGATAGTTAGCATTCAAAACGCTTAGGGAAATTCCACAGGATGGTTTGCTTTGATGTGAGTGAAGTAAAAATCTACTTAAATTTATTTATTGGAGATGAGACGAAGCCACGTTGGCATGAAGAACCCCATGATGACGACAACAAAAAATATTTTCGGTTAGTTAACTTTTAAATAGCTTTTCATAGTAAATTTAAAGCTCACCTCTGCCAGGCCCTTCCCTAGAAAAAATTTATAGAAAATTATTTTATTTCTCTAGTTATTTATTTATTGACTGCCAAATGGAAATGATTGGGTGTTTTGACGAGCTGTGTGTTAAGTTTACTGCAACTGGTCATAATCACGAAGGAAATGCTATTGATGAAGCATTGATGGTGGCATTACATTTATTTTAGAAAATATTTTCTATTAGACATATTGTTGTTCCAAAAATTAATTCAAGGAAAAAAGCGGAAAATTTTAGAAGTTGTGGTCAAAAGTATGGATGTATGCTTCGTCTCTTCGTTGTTACAGGCAGTCTCAACTACATCAAGGTTTCTCGTGGTCGTCATCACGGACATGCAGGGACGAACGACAGAGCGATTCGAAATGCATTGCATTTCATTACATCTGACAACATCGCTGATGGAATTGGTGTTCCAGAAGAATAGAATCAGAAAGAGTAGGATATATAAAAATCAAAAACATTTTTGTTATGTTGTTTTTTCTAGGCCAAATAAATTTTAAATTGAATCAGAGAATCAACTCAAAATTTATTTGGCCTACTCAATTTAAAATTTATTTGGCCTAGAAAAAACAACATAACAAAAATGTTTTTGATTTTTATATATCCTACTCTTTCTGATTCTATTCTTCTGGAACACCAATTCCATCAGCGATGTTGTCAGATGTAATGAAATGCAATGCATTTCGAATCGCTCTGTCGTTCGTCCCTGCATGTCCGTGATGACGACCACGAGAAACCTTGATGTAGTTGAGACTGCCTGTAACAACGAAGAGACGAAGCATACATCCATACTTTTGACCACAACTTCTAAAATTTTCCGCTTTTTTCCTTGAATTAATTTTTGGAACAACAATATGTCTAATAGAAAATATTTTCTAAAATAAATGTAATGCCACCATCAATGCTTCATCAATAGCATTTCCTTCGTGATTATGACCAGTTGCAGTAAACTTAACACACAGCTCGTCAAAACACCCAATCATTTCCATTTGGCAGTCAATAAATAAATAACTAGAGAAATAAAATAATTTTCTATAAATTTTTTCTAGGGAAGGGCCTGGCAGAGGTGAGCTTTAAATTTACTATGAAAAGCTATTTAAAAGTTAACTAACCGAAAATATTTTTTGTTGTCGTCATCATGGGGTTCTTCATGCCAACGTGGCTTCGTCTCATCTCCAATAAATAAATTTAAGTAGATTTTTACTTCACTCACATCAAAGCAAACCATCCTGTGGAATTTCCCTAAGCGTTTTGAATGCTAACTATCTGAATCTCCCTTGTCCTCATTTACATATAACTTACTTGTAAGAACAGCCAAGAAAGTACTCACGATAGCACAATTCGAAACACCATCCATTTTATTACGCATCTGAATGCTGGGACTGGTGTATTCATTCTGAAAGAATAAAAATGAATATTTAAAATTTATCTTTGTTTTGTGACGTCTTATTGAGAGACGCTGAGGTACACGCTGAGGGAATTTTTAGAATTTATAAAAAAAATTTTAACCTCCAAAACAAACCCTAATCCTTCAAAAATAAAATTAAATAATATCAAAAGATAAAGATAATTGTAATCTTTCCGGCTCAGACATAAAATCCAACCAATCAGATTCATGATTTGGCAATAACCCCATTGTGTGACATTTATAAACTGCTAAAGCAACTGCTCCCAAATTTCCCAAAATAAAAACAATTTTGTGTAAAATCAAAGAAGAACCATATTCTTGCTTTAAAAATAATTTTTAATAAATTTCTAAAAAAATAAAAAAACCTCCATAACTTTGAATGTTGCATTTACCGACAAAAGTGTTTTTATTGGTCTCCAAACCATCATCATAACCATCATTATTGGAAATATGGATATTGTGTTTCCAGCCATGTACATCATAAACCTGTTTTTGGGATGAAATGTCATTTAGTTTTATAACCGGAGAAAATTAGGAATTCGGGCTTTTGGGTGGGATAAAATGACTTTGTAAAAAATGTATAGACCTGCCTTGTACTTAAAGAGGATGTGGAAAAGCAAAAAAATCTTTATTGAACTTAAAGAGAACTAAAAAAGAAAAGGAACAAACATGTTCATGGGTAAAGCCTTCAATGGTCCCAAAGCAACATCCCAAGCTCTTTTATTCAATAAATGTTGCTGTTGTTGTTCGTTCTTAGAGACAGTTTCAACCTGAAGTTATAAAAAATATCAAGAAATTAAATTTTAAAAAACCTGTTGGGAAACAATATACCCTTGATGATAACCTGGCGGATTTATAGTTTGGTCAGAAGCAGCAAGTTTAATAAGAGATCTAGAGCCAGCTCCACCACCTAAGTCCAACCTCCATGTATACATTATATTGACTGTCATTTTTAATTGAAGAATATGTTTAATAAATCTAGAAAATTTTTTTAATAGAATAAAATTACAAAATATACAAGCCCAGCAAGTTATGGCTTTGCGCCGTTATGGCCGCACGCCTGCGTTCCCAATAAACCGTGTCTGGTCAGTAAAGCCCAATTTTTAAAAAGTGCGATAAAATTTACTTTTATACTTTCCAATTTGAGTTACCATTTCGACTTTTGTAGTTGTGGAAGAAATTTCGCGGAATTATTTCATTCAAATCTAGGTAAATCGAGGGTGGCAGCGCTTTGAATGTTTTTCTTCCCTAAGCGTCTGTTTTCTTTATTTACTGCAGATAAATCGATCAAGAAATCAAAAAGTAAACAATTTTGTAAAAAAAACGAAGAAATCTTCTAGTTTGATGAATTGCTCGAAGAATAGTACATTCAAGTTTTGGAAAAATTTCAAGAGGATATTAGAAACTTGAAAAAAATTCAAGTTTCAACTTTTCACATTAATGAACTGATTTCAAGTAAAACAAAAGTTTAAATTTTATTTTTCTTTAGTTCCAAAAACGAGTAGTCTAAAAAATTTACAAAAAATCTTTTACCAAAAAAAATAAAAATAATAAAGTAACTTTTTACAATTAATTAATAAAAAAATAGAGATTGTTTAAAAATATTTAAAATCATTGAACAATTAAATCGGCAAGTTTTTCCCATTTTTTAGTTGAATCTTTAAATGCAAAGATTAGACAATAATGTTCCAAAAGTTGTGTAAGCAATTCACGTTCGTCCAAAGGATCCAATTTTTCTATTCTTAAATTTAAAATTTTTATTTAAAGAAAAATTAAAGAAATGGTGACTGGAAGGTCAAAAATTCGCTAGAAAAATTTTGGATGAGTGGAAATAAATTCCGTAAAAAGAAAAAAATTCAACCTTTGAACCTCTTGCCCAGGCAAAAAGTTGTTATATATTTCATTAATCGTCCATCCATTTACCGTCGAAAATCCAGCACTTGAAAATCTAAAAATAAAAAATAACCAAAATAAAAAATAAACAAAAAAAACCTTTGTTTTTGTGTTGATAAAGATTCACAAACAGCAAGTCCAGGTAAATGAATACCTCGATTATTTAAATTGTCAAGCATAACCTTGCTGAAGTTGTCGTTCATATTGACCTAAAATTTATTTTATAAATTCAGAAATAAATATGGGATTCTTTTAAGTTCAGAAAATCGACGAAATTTATCCGCAAATACTTTACCAAAAAATGAATCCTTTTTTGAGAATATACACATAAATGCTTTTTTATAAAGTACCCTTGATTGCGGACTAGTGCTGGGTATTGGGCATTCTGCGCCACGGACTTTTTCAAACCTGGGCTTCGGCTCCGGAGCTAGCACCCTGAGTCATACCCGGCACTGTTGCAGACCCTTTTAAGGCCATAAAGGACAACCCCAAAAAAATTAAAAAAAACCTGTTCGTAATTAATCAATGCCAACGTTTCAAAATATTTTGTTAATTCTTTAATTAAATTGTATGAGTGTTCCAAATCCATATAAACAAATAAACATTCAGCAATAATCAAAGTAGGTTGAGAATTGTCTAATTCAGCAGTTGTCAATTTTTGTTCAAATTCTCGTATTTGCCTCAAATCAGCTCCAATTAAATGATAATCCCCACAATGTAGATCACTATGTTGACTCTCAACAGCTTAAAGATTTTCTTAGGTAGACAAGAATTTAAAAAAATATTTACCAGGTTTGCTAAAATATCCAGCCAAATTGACATTTTTGCTTCTTTGAATTAAACGAATTTTCTTTGATGTAACACTGCTAAAGTCAAATTCAACAAATTTGTTAAAGATGGATCCACTTTCTTTTAAACGCCAATATAAAGTATCAAAACCAGCTCCCAAACTTATAATTTGAGCATAGGGACCAGAAATCTAAAATTTAAAAGTAAAAATGGAATAAGAAAAATTTTGAAAGAAACCTTAATAAATTGTGAAACAAGAGAAGTAATTGCTGCAGTGCGAGCCCAATAACCTCGAACAATTTCTGGATCTCTGTGATGATCAGCACAGTAAATAAATGCTCCAATAAAGTTGTCAATGTAATATTTTTGCTAGAATTAAGATTATTTTTGATTTGGAAACAGAGAAGCAAAGCTAAACCATAGAGGAACATATAAACTTTAAGGCTACAAGAAGCCACGACCAATGGGTTTAACCCACTCGTGTTGGCCAGTTATATCTCCTAAGGCAATCCTTTAAAAACCTCAAACACGTAGAGGTATCATTCAACCAAGCCCCTCATAAAACACTAAAAACAAAATAACCTGAACAGCGACAAATTTACATTCCGTTGCATCATCATTAGTTTTTTGAACTGAATAATCATCAGAGACTGAAGTAGAACGACGTCGATGTCCAACTTCTGTGCTTAATAAGCCATTGCCAAGTCCGCCTCTGATTCCATTGGTCCAAGGTGGAAATGTAGAAAAAATTTTATAGGAAAAATCTGAATTATTTTTAATAGAAAAGTTAGACAAAAATTCATGACTAAAAATCATTTAAACAATCCAGATACTAATAATATAAGCCAATTTATCAAACAAATTGAAAGAAAAGAAAGCCTAAAACGAGCAAAAGTCCACATACATATTATACACGAAATAATAAAATTTTTATAAAAATTTTTAAATAGAGTATGCGGACTCAATACCCCAAAATAAACAAAAACTATACAAAAAATAAAATTCTCCTACAATCCTTCTTGAATACCAAAACCAGGTCCCTTTGAAGGTTCTGTTAACGAAGTTTTTGATTTTATAGGTTCAGCCGCCAATCTTCCACTTTTCGGACCAGGCAAAGGTCTCTTCCCATTTTTAAGATCATCAATAATTTCATTAATATCGTCAACAGTTAAATCCTCATAATAATCATCGTTTATCTTAAAAAAAAGAAAACTAATTAAACTCCGTTTTCGACAAATTATAAGTTTAGGAACTTCAACCCCAAATATAAAAAAAGCTAGGAAAAAATAGAAACCAAAAATTCTAACGACAAATGAATCCTTAACACATTCTAACATTTTCCCTTCTAACCCCTCAACTTAAATAATTTCCCAACTAATTTACTAACCTCCCCAATAGTCATTAATTTCCCAATCCTTATCATGGATGGCCGAAATCCCTAAAAATGTAAGAGAAAAGTAACCTGAACCATTGGAGCATTTACACAAGCACCAAGGCATTCAACTTCCTTAACAGTAAATAATCCATCTTTGGTTGTACCACCAGGCTTTATTTCTGTAAAAATACGAGTAAAATAAAATTAAAAAAATTAAAACCAAGTTTTTTGCAAATAGCTTCCATAATAGTCTCAGCCCCGCGAAGCATACAAGGAGTTGTCCCACAAAGCTGGATAAAGTATTTACCAACGGGTTCTCTGTTATACATTGTGTAGAAAGTCGCAACTTCGTAAACTCGCATCCTTGGAATTTCTGAAAGAAACTTTCTTTAATATTTAATAGTCAATATAATACCCAAAATCCGAGCAACTTCATGCATAGCTGAAATTGGCAGCCATCTATTTTGGCGTTGCGCCAAGTCAAGGACTGGAAGTAGAGCAGCTTGCTATAAAATGACAAATTAAAAAAAATATTTAAAAAATTAGTGACTATTCGAATCACTTAACCCTCCAAGGTACCAAATTAAATATTGAAATAATCAAAACAACCTTGTGACCTTCAGGAAAGTTTGCAAGCAGAGACTCAATCTTCTTCAAATTCTCCTGTGTAAATTTAAAAGGCGTCTCAGGATTGTTTTCTTTACTATCTCGGTGAACTACAAGACCATGTCCTTTAAAATAATTTTAAAAAATATCCAAATCAAATAAAACCTCCACATCTAGCAACAGACAAAGACAACTTCCTCAACGACGCAAAAATTGCTTTGTTTACTTGTAACATTTATTCTGAAATTTTATTTGAGAAATAAAATTAAAGGGAATGGGGTTGACACTATATCTATTAATTTAAAGTTCGCGAACGGAATTCACATTTGTCCAAAAAAGAACCGGCAAAAACGAACAGCACGCAATCAACAATCCCATTCGCCCTAGTTACGGATAGGAGGAAAGGTAAAGGGTTGACACGCGAATCCAACTCCCTCAATTTCCCTTATTACCAAATAAAAATTAATTTTTAAAAAATATTCGGAGGGTTTTTAACCCCATAAAAATTAAAAAAAATTCTTTAATAAAGTCCGTTCCAAAAAACCTCGACACCCCCAAATTTTTGTATAAATCACTTAGAGTTGTTTACTTTTTTATAATCTTTTTATATATTAATTCAGCAGCAAAAACTACCCTATGTTACAAAAAATTTTAACAAACCGATAAGTTTATCAAAAGTTATGATAAATTCTCAAAAAATCGGGCGTTCCAAATATCCTCATACAGTTTGTAAAAATACTGATAATCACGGAAAAAAGGCAGCTAAAATTTAACAAAAATTTCTATGAACATAACTATCAATAAGGATACAAAATAGAAAAAAAAACGAAGTCGAAAACTGCTTTCTTGATCGAGATCTCAAATCTCGAAAATCAACGGAAATAGGGGTTACAGTACTTAAAAAATTATTTTAACACATTTAAAGCAAATTTAAAAAATTTTCTTTAGGCCTATCTGAAAGCCCATAAAATTTGCTACAAGATACAAAAGGGCTCATCTTTCTAAAAAATTTATCCGTTGCGGCATTCAAGCCTAAATAACTACCAAGCAAAAAATAGCCTAAAAATGCACTATTATCGTTATGCGGCTATTCTAGCGTGAGCATTTACACGGATAAATTTTTTAGAAAATTTTGACATTTTGTATCTTATAGCAAATTTTATGGGCTTTCAGATAGGCCTAAGGAAAATTTTTAGTAATTGCTTTAAATAGGCTAAAATATTTTTTAAAGTACTGTACCCCTATTTTCCGTTGATTTTCGAGATTTGAGATCTCAATGAAAAAAGCAGTTTTCGACTTCGTTTTTTTTCAATTTTGCATCCTTATTGATAGTTATGTTCATAGAAATTTTTGTTAAATTTTAGCTGCCTTCTTTCCATAATTTTCGGTATTTTTTCAAACTGTCTGATGATATTTGGAACGCCTGATTTTTTGAAAATTTATCACAACTTTTTGTAAAATTATCGGTTTGCTAAATTTTTTTTGTAAAATTAGGCTATTTTTGCTGCTGAATCAAGATATTATAAGCTTATAAAAAACTAAAAACCCGTAAGTCGATTTTACAAAAAATTTGGGGGTGTCGAGGTTTTTTGGAACGCACTTTAAACCATGTAAATATAATTTATGCGCATTTTGTAGAAAAAAGCCAAGTAAATAATATATAACAAACGTAAAAACATCAAACAATTAAAACAAAGTTTTTATTTTTCCTAACAAAAATTGGATATAAATTAGAAGGGGAGGGGTATATTCTTTTTTTCAATTTTTATATATCAATCAAGTACACAAAATTTAATCAATCAATCAATCAAAACTAAATTTTTAGGACAACCCAAAAGAATTTTTAAAAAATCAACACTTCAATTATAGTTTCTTTTTCTCCTAGAAATTAGGGTTTGAAACCAGATCGGGTTTAAGACAAGGGTTTTCAGAGCCCAGTAGACAGATATTTTGATAAAATGAAGGGATTTAGGTGTTCTAGCCCAGAATCAGGTTTTTTGGAGTTTTAGCCAGGAAACCCCAACCCGAATCAATTTAAAAGAAACCCTCCGGAATACCGGGTCCGGTAATGTAAAAAGTTTAAACTCTCCCAAAAATAACCCCATCTTTAACAAGAAATGTTGATTTAAAATCTTTTAGATTATTCTTCCCGAATTCTAATAAATAAAATTTTTCTTTCTTTTTTATAAATTTCCGTCTCTTTTTCTCTCTTTTTTTTTCAACTAATTTATGTATGAACCAAAAGTTTGATTAAACATTTTTGATGTTCCAATAAAAGAATTTGCTGTTGGTGTTGTATTGTTATTATTATAATTATCTATTTTTGGTTGTTTGGCATAATTTGGTTGACATCCTTCAAATGAACGTCGAGGAATTTGTTTAATTTGTTTATTTGGCTGTTGATACTGAATTTTGTTAGAGCAATCTTTTGTTGACATTTTTAACATAATTTTTTACCCAAAAAATTATTTTTTAAATTTACGTTTCTTCGTTATATACCTGATTTTTAAAAATCATAAAAAATCAAATCTCAATGTCAAAAAGAATTTTTAAAAATTATTTAAATTCGAAATCAATTTCAAAATTTTTCAAAAATTAAAATACCCGAGTATAAAACAAAATGTACGGCTCCATTTTCTCCATGGCGTAGTTCAAAGGTATTGGTTTTCTCTAAAAAATTTATTCCTTATATAAAAAACAACAAACAAAAACAAACCTCAGAATCATCAAACAAAAACATGTCTCTGTTGTTAAAGCCACGCATTGCGCAAATATAGTGACCAAAATTTAAACCACCACCAATATGTTGAATGAGACCGTGTAGTTGATAAACAAAGTGTTCTTGACGATATGAATGTTTGGTCAGATCAATGATTTTCTTTAAAAATTTGTAAAAAAATTTTACAAAAAAATTAAACAAAAAAACTAACATTTGCTCTCACAGGTGTCCGATTCTTTCCTCCATAAGGATTGAAACGTTTTATTTGAATAATTAAAACACATGGAGCACTCAACAAAAAAGTATGTCTAGTTGCAGTTTGCTTCTTTTTGCACCTAAAAAATATTTTTCTTTAAAAACTAAAAAAAAGCAAACTTTGAACAGAAAAAATTTTGGAGTTGTTCATCTTTGAAAAAGTCATCAATTAGTGTTACCACGTCAGCATTATATGTCCGTGTCAGTCCCAAATTCATTTCACGAATTCTTTCATAATTGATGTGTTCAGCATTGCAAGTGTTACAAACAACTAAAAATTCTTTCTATAAAGCTTATAAATTCCCTCTAACCTTGATTTCGCATATTTCCACCAAATATTTGTTCTATTGGAGTTGAGGGATTTACTCCATGAACTTTAAGTCCATTTAATGTTGTTTTAGGAGGACCAATCTCCAAAGCACCCAACAAAAGTGTCAGCATTTCGTGTGCATCCTCTTGACATCCATGACGATGATGAGGGAAAATTTCTTAAAAGAATATTGTTAAAGTTAAAAAAAAATAGAAAAATACTTCTTAAAAATGTTTGTATCCAATTTGTATTTAAAGGATTCTTAGCCTCAATAGCTCTACGAATGTGAGCCCTCAATCCACAATGGAAACAGTCAACGCCATTCATTTTGACTTAAAAGAAAAAACATTTTCGTTTAAAAAATTTAAAAAATACCTGACGCTTTCCTGCACATTCTCACATCTTTTGGATCAAGAATCATTCTAGCCAAATGAGGAAGATGCACAACTGCTTGCAAAACACTATTCAAAAAACAATTGTTCATTGGATTGATCAAACCAGAAGCGCATGGATTTCCATTCTAAAGTCAAAAAATTCATTTTTTAAATTCTAAAGAAGACAAACCAAAGCATTACAACCATCCCAAGTATTAAATATTGCAGTTCTATCAACCTTTGGAAATTGACTTTCTTGTTCACATCTGTCAGATAAAACTCTTTTGCGAGATGGAGTTCCATTATTAAAATGTGATGTTGAAGGTCTCTGATTTTCACATGAAGAATATATTGATCTTAACCTAAAACTTTGCCAAAAAATTAAATAAAAAAACAATTTAAAAACTTACCATTGTTGATCACGAGCATCGCTGCCTATAATATTTGTATTTGGGAAAGAGCTGGCTTTGACTACATTGGCAGGACTATCAACTTGTGTTTTGGTGCGAATAGGGACACCATTTTCTACGGATTTCGATTTGATTAATTTGGGTGTCATATCAACTCCGTTGCACGGTTCTTAAATGAAAGACTTTTTACAAGGGACCCTTCCGAACGGTGAATATTAATTTCGTATTTTTTTGGTATTATTTAATAGAGCATAGTGAAGGCTATCCAAAATGGCCCCGTAGCCAAAAATGGCAAAAATTTGGAATATGTTATCGACTATGCTCTATCGAATAATACCAAAAAACAAGTCGGAAGCTTCTCTTTTCAATTAAAATATAAAAAAACAAAACCTTCAGCAGTTACATGAGTAAATCCATTACAACTTGTAGTTGGTCGGTTTTTATCAGCAACAGGAGTAGTATCATTATCAATTGGAGTATCAACAGTAATACATTCAAATTCATCACGTAAATTGTAAATTTTCCCTCCCAATTGCGGTTGGGAGATAAAATCCTCAAGCTCTCCAGATTCCTCATATTGAATTTGGCGGAAGACTGGAGCAGCGCTTCGTTTAACCGAAGCATTTCCCTTACAAGCAAGAGCACGTGGTACTAATCGAAGAAGATTGGGACTTTCCTTAAAGATAAAGTTGAGTATTAAATAATGTCTCATCAGATAGAAGAGTACTTTCAGGAATATTAGAGTTCGAACCTTTTCGCATTACCGGGCCATGCACACGGGTCTTTTCCTTCAAATTGACCAGGGTCAGATTTTCTGGGCTAAACACCGAAAAACCGATTATATCAAATACCTCCAGTTTTCGGTCTCTAAAACTACCGTCTCGGTCAGAGTCCGAACTCTAATAAATATTAAAACATACCGTGAATGGTTGTGGAGTCTTTTGAGAATTAAACAAGCCAAGTCCTAATGTATTATTTTCTTTTGATAAAGTAGTTGCGGTAGACATGTGTTCCTAAAATTTGATTTTTTGTAACTTTAAACAGAAAAATTTAAAAAATAAATTTACATAAGATAACGTTTTGGAATGATTTTTTTGCGTCAATTAACAAATCAACAAAGGAATAATTTATATAAAATGTGTGGAGCAATAAAAGAAGAAAACAATAATAATAATTTACGTAACAATAAAATAGAACCCGATTTCCTAAATTAAAAAAGCATAAATTAAATTTATAAAAGCTTAAATTCAGACATCTGGATTAAAATTTTAATGGCGCAGGGTTGAATTTGGCATTTCGACGAGATTTTTTAGAAGAGATGTCAAATTGGTAACTTTTCGTTTTTTTGTTGAATATTTACAAAATGGTCAAAATTGAAAATGGTCAGTTGACAAAAGGGTAAAATTACAAAATGGTCAGAGCAAAAATGGTAACTAGCTGAAAATTTGTTTAATGTCACCTTAACAATTCAATTATCCGACTCAAAATTTTTTAATTTCAATTATAAATCCTTTATAAAATTAAATATGTTTATTTTAATTTTCAAGGACATTAGTATTTTTTAAATTCTTTTCATTTTCCCTTTTTTTCCAATTTTCTCCCCTTCCTATTTTTCCCCTGTATTTTACTTTCCACCCTTTTTTTAATCTGTTTCCGATCTTCCATTCACGTTTGTACGCTTCAATAACTATTTTATTATTTTTTGTATTTTTTTAATCAGAAATTTTTTCTTCTCTTTTCTCTTTCTCCTTCAATATTAAACACAAATTAAAATGCAATATTAAATACACATACAATTTCTATGTAAACAAAGGAGGAAAAAATTGTTTGGAGACTTCAAACTTTTTTAAATAAAAAAAATTTTTTTTTGATAACGAAAAAAAGTTAATTCATATTAGAAGTTAATTCCTTAAATTCAGAAGCAAGAAAAAATAAACAGAGACTTTTCGGGGGGACCTCTTTATTTGCTTTTTATTTTTCTTTTTTCTCTTCAAACACTTGACTTGATAGGCGCATTTTTATTGAGTCGCTTTTCTCGTTATTTTTATAAGCTTAAATATTTTTTTTAAATTTTTATTTTTGGGCCTTTTGTACACCTTTTTATTGCACAAATTTATTATTTCTTTCTTTTTACAGTTTAATTCTGAAAATCAAAAATCTTTTAATTTGTTGCTTTAAATTGCAGATTTTCTGAGGACTTTTTTTACCTATTTTTTCACTTCATTTTAAGAGAAAGCAATTTTTTCGCATCGTTTTTACAGTCTTAAACTCAATTTATAGTTCATTTCTTGATTACAGATTTTGATATAAAAATTCTAAATCAATCCTTTTGTGTCCGCGCAGATAAAAAATAATAAAAATAACCCTAGCATCGGATTGGGTGGTCCGGCTGTGCTTCGGTTTGGGGGACCCTTCTACGATGGTTCTATTCCATCTTCCACCCAATGAATTTTCTGCAGCACGAACATAATATCTAGATTCGAAAATATTTTTTTTTGCTTTAATCTCAACAACTAGAATTTTTAAGTCGATTAGCTTTTTTTTCCTTTTTTTTCTTTTAATGATCAATAGTCTTGTGTTCATTCTAAAATTTTTTTTTGTAAATTCTTTTCTTTAAAAAAAATATTATTGACACTCATTTTACTACTAATAACCTTTCTACTTTGATTGCTCACTCTAAAAATTGCTAACAAAAAAAAGATTAGTTGATAGATCAAAAAGCTCAATTACTCTTTTTTTTGTAGCGACTTCCGTCCTTTCTCCTTCTTCCCTTCAGCCTTTCCATGCTTGCATTATTTTCACGTTTTTTTTTGAATTTCCACTCCTTTTTTTATTCAACATTTCCCCTCCTATCTTCACCCTTTTCTAACATTGTTTATTTGACAAAAATTTTTTTGCTTTTCCTTTAAAAACAATGAAAAATTGACTTCAAAAACAAAAATCAATTGAATAAATTACATAGCTTTTCTTTTTTCTTTTTTTTGTTCTTTCTAACAATCGTTGACCGTTTATCCCATTTTATTATTTATTTTTTGCCCAAAAAATATGTCTTTTGCAGGAGAAAAGTCTTTTTTTTTTTGCAGAAAAGCCGCAGGTGGTACTGCGAGAAAGCTTTATATACTTACAAGCACTTTTCTTTTTTATATACTTTCTTACTTTTTTTGCGACAGGGCAAAACACCGTCCTAACAAGATACCGTCCACACATTAGATTAAAGAATATTGTCAATTTCGCTTAGAATGGGCAGACTTTAAAATAAAATTTTTGGGTATATGAGTTAATAGTACTAACCAGGACTCGATGGCAGTAAAGTCTAAAGACATGACAACAATATAAACCGAATTTATTACACCTGACAGTATTTTGTCTGGACGGTAATTTGCCCCTCTTTATTTTTTAAATATTTTCCCAAATAACCATAAATACATATTTTTTTCTCGCCTTCCAATATTTAAGACTTGTTGTTGTTGTTGTGTTCCAATAAGCTCTCTTTTTTCATTTTTAAATTATTTCCATATTTTAATATTCTTTGGGGAAAACATTTCTTAAATTATATATTTTTTAAAGACCCTTCCCTTTCTAAAAATGTGTACTTTTAAATTAAAAATAATCACAATTATTTATTTTTCTTATCGTTTTACTAATCTTTTAATTTGTTTTGTCATTTTCTATGGGGACAGTATTTTTTTTTGGTTTGATTAAAAATTTTGAAAAAAATTTCTCTCGATAAAAAACCCCTCTCAATCTAGGGTTGCAATTTAAATCTTCAAAAAGGGTGAGAGACAAAACACCGTCAGACAAAAATACTGTCAGACCTTTAGAGTAAAACACCGTCCACTTTTACTGATAATAAATTCAATTTATATCGACATTATATTATTTTGATATCCTTAGACCCTAAAAGGCTATTGGGCTTTGGTTAAGAATTTTATTTTAATGTCTCCACTGTGAACGGTATTTTGGTAGGACGGTATTTTGTCCCGTCACGTGAAAAAGAATGGAAGAACATTTTCCGAACATTTGTTATGGGCGTTTTTTTTGTTGTCGATTTTCAATATTTTTTTCCAAAATCTAAAATTAAACTCTTTTGTTGTTTAAACGTCATTTTCAAGAGTTTCCGTCGATTTTTAGTAAATTCGTTCTTTTTCTTTTTTATTTCATTTACTAAACGAGAGAGAGACACAATCAGTCAACAAGGCTGGCAGGCAATAGATATGAAAAAAAAAGGCGGAACGAGAAAATACGGCGAGAATGTCCACAAAAATATAATCCTGTCACCACCAGCCTCAAATTTACCGGGTGGCCAGACGAAAAATTAGTTAAAAGAAAAAAAAGGTTAGAGAAAAAAGTTGAAGAAAAGAAGAGAGAAAATAAAAAGTGTAGGGTAATATGAAATAAACTGAAGAGAGTTTAGAGAAAAAGAGTACTATATTAAAGTGCTGAAGACTTAAGTTGTTCCAGTCTAATTTAAAAAGACGTAAGTAAATATCTATTTTTTGTGTCTGTCGTCTGTCTTTTAGTGAAAAATTGGCTGTAGAAATTAGAGAAAAATAAAAGCAAAGTGGTTAAGAGAAGGTTAAAGAAGCTGGCAGAAAAGAAAGCACCTACACACTTTGCCAATTCCACATTTTGCCAACAAAGCAAAAAATCCGCATTTTGTCAATAAGCTTGTGACAAAATGTGGATTTTTAGCCTTATTGGCAAAATATGGAATTGGCAAAATGTGTAGGAGCTGGCAGAAAAGGAAGAAAAGAAGCATTTAGAGCAGGGCTCTCATCGACAAAATACCAATCAAGAGTACAAAAATCTCGATTTTAAAGTACATAGGGACAAAATTTCCAAATTTAAAGGACACTCAAAATTAAATTACAAAATATTTATTCGCCCTCAAATCTTTTATACTATTTCTCTGCTAAATGAATTTTTCTAATAATCTCTTGTTTCCACTGAGCATTTTGTGCATTTCATACACGCCATGTCAAAATTCGCTGTCACAAGAAGTAAAGCCCTGACAGTCTTAACCTCAAGCAAGCTACTTTCTTACGTCCATTTTCAACGCCGCAGGCGAAAATTTTGGGAAATTTCGGGGTTCTTAAGACAGATTTTTTCCATTTTTAGCGCCGCAGACGAAAATTTTTTAAATTTGGCACCCAAGAAGCCAAATTTCTTCCTTTTTCAGCGCCGAAGGCGAAAATTTTGAGAATTTTGGAGTTCCTTAAGCCAGATTTCTTCCTTTTTCAGCGCCGCAGGCGAAAATTTTGAGAATTTCTAAGGCCGTAGGCCAAAAAAATTCACTTTTTTGCCCAATCCTTCCCTAATTTCATTTTCAATCCAAAATGTTGATTTTAAAGTACATACTTTCAATAAAGTACAAATTCAATTTTGTAAGTACGGAGGTCGATTTTAAAGTACTGTACTTTCAAATAAAGTACGAATGAGAGCCCTGATTTAGAGTATATATTTAAATACATAGCTATAAGTCAATTCTTTTTCTTTACAGCCTTATACTAAATTTGATATTCTTTTTCTTTTTTTTCTTGTGTTCTTAGCTTATCCTTTTTTCTACTATTTTTTTACACGCGAGAATATTCTACCAAGTATATTTGCTGATAAACTTGAAAGAAAGAAAAATTATTTTTTTTCTTGTAAAAATCCCCTCAAAAATCAGCATTTTTGTGGGTTCTTTTGTCGCTCCTTCTTTGCTTTTCTTTTTTTCCTTCTTCCTTCCCGACCACCTGTTTTATTGTCCTAAAATGTAGCCAGGTTGGGGTAATTTATGGTGGTTATATTATTCGAACGAGAATGACCTGGCAAATCGATGCTTTTTTTATGTACTTTAAAGGGTGACAGAGAAAAAGAGAAAAAGGGAAGGAAGGAGAAGAAAGTTCACATTTTCTATTCTTTCCATAATTACTTTTCTTTTGTTAAAAAATTTTAATCCATATTTAAAAAATTTTCCTTTCTGATTTTTTTAATTCCCCCTCTCTCTATTTATGGTTGAATAACAACAAAATCTCTTTTTTAATCATCCCTCGTTGTGTCAATTTTTTGCTTAGGCTGTTAAAATTTCAAAAAACTGGTTTTTCTCTTTCTCAATTTCAATTTTTCCCCTATTTTTTTTAAATATTTAATTTTCTTTTCTATTTTTTCTATTTTCACATCTCACATCATTTTCCCCTCCTTTTTAAATTTTTAGTCAATTTACGCGCATTAAATTTTATATTTTTGTTTGTTCTCTTTTTAAACCCCAATTTCCGATTTTTTAATAATTTATTAATTTTATTTTAAAAAATTTTTAATTTACTAAAAGTTGCCTTTTAAAATTGATTTTTTTCTTCTTTTTTTTATTGCGCGTCTTGTGCTTTCTCTCAGCTTTTCTTTTTTTATTTTTTTGCCTTTTTATTTGCTTGTCTCGAATTTTTATTTTATCGTCTTTTTTATTTACCTCTTGAAAATCATTTTTAAATTGAAATGATTAATTAAATTAATTGGCTTTTTGAAGGAAAGGCTTTTGAGAATTTATTTTTTTTATTTAAACGGATTTTTATTTTTTTACCTTTCTAAAATCAATATTGCTTTTAAAAATCTTTAAAAAAATTTTTAGTTATACCAATCTTATACCAATTTTTCCTGCCAATTTCTTTTTTATTTATATTCTTATAAATTTATTTTTCCCTGATTCTGCGCTAAATTTAACTAAATTTGTATTTTTCTACCCAAAACTGCCGCGTTTTTTTTTTACAAAATTTTCAGCCTTCTATTTATTTTTAATTTTTTAACAGGATTTTTTTGCCAGTTAGATAGTTGTCTAGATTTTAAATATAAATTTATTTTGTATTATTCTCGCTTTATTGCGATTTTGCTGATATGACGAAGGATGAAGCTGGGAAATTTGTTGAGGAAAACAACACTGTAAAAATTAAAATTAATTTTTAAACAATTTTATTTTATAGTTAATGGCAAATGGAAGGACTAAACCTTCTGCTAAAACATCTCTATCGACTTTTATTTATAATAGACGTGAGGGAACATTTTTGGGACGGACGGGAAAATCTTGGGGTATTTATTAATCTTATTTTTAATTTTCTGAAAATTTTTTTTTCAAGTACAAATTGTTGTTTTCTACATTTTTTTCTATATCTTTCTCGCAGCTTTTTGGATTGCCTGTTTAGCCATTTTTCTGCAAACTATTGATAATTCAACACCTAAATATTATGGAAAGGATACTATTATTGGGGATAATCCAGGTTATTTTTTAAATACAAATTTGTTGGTTTTTAATATTTTTAATGAAAAGTGGGTGGATTGGGAATGGGGGTCTTTTCAAGTTCTGGTGTAGGTACCAGTGCTTGGAAGCTTGCATCAAAATTCGTATAAGTACCTGAAAGGATAGGGAAGAGTAAACGAGGAAGAATAGGGCCTGTCTTACGGATACGCGCCAATTTTAAATTTCTAAGCTTGCAAGGATTGGTGTGGTATTTCGTCAAACTTATTTGAAATTGCCTTAATTTTACTTGGAATTCTTTTTCATAACAATCGAATTATATAAGCCTAGTGATATCCTTTGTTAGACGAATTTTTGTGACGAAAATTTCAATTTTGTAATTTTAAGGTGTTGGATATCAACCTTGGTTGAAGGACCAGCCAGAATCGACTCTAATAAAGTTTAATCCAAAAAATAGTTCTAGTTATGCAGCCTATACCAACACAATCAATAAATATTTGGAAAAATATTCAAAAATAGAGAAAACTAGGAAGTGTAGTGGACAAATGTCTAATTCTGAATTTATTAAAGAAGGAAAAGCAAATGGCAAGGCGGAGGTTATTTATTTTTTTGATTTTTAATTTGGGGATCTTTTTTATTTTTAGTTATCAGTAGGAAGGGAGGGCCTCTCTTCAAGGGATGGACTCGGAAATTTTTTTTAATACATATGTAACGTCACATCAAGAAACAAGCCTGAATTCCTCCCTTTTTTAGCGCCTGGGGAT
The DNA here is from genome assembly GCA_963681835.1 of Meloidogyne enterolobii. Classification (NCBI taxonomy): domain Eukaryota; kingdom Metazoa; phylum Nematoda; class Chromadorea; order Rhabditida; family Meloidogynidae; genus Meloidogyne; species Meloidogyne enterolobii. The sequence goes on from CAVMJV010000071.1 coordinate 762,633, forward strand.
AATGACTCGACTTTAGCTAAAAGTGCCGCAACCTTAACTATTTAGCATTAAAATAAATAGAATTTTATTTCAGGCTTGTCGTTTCGAATTAACCGAGTTTAATAAAGCAGGTTGTGGTAACGATACAGATTATGGCTTCCAGAAAGGGACGCCTTGTATTATTTTATCGTTAAATCGTTTGATTGGTTGGCAACCTAAAGATTATGAAAAAGATCAAATTCCGGATGAATTGAAAGATCGATACGCGCCTGGACACATTACATTTTACTGCAATGGAACGGTTTTTTTTAATTTTTTAAATTAATTCTTTTTGGATTTTAAAGAGTGAAATTGATGATGAACTTATTGGTGCTGTAGAATATATTCCAAAGGAAGGCATTGATGGACGTTATTATCCTTATGCCGTTATGGATAATTATCAACAACCATTCGTTTGTTTTGTTTTTTGATTATTAAAAGTCAAAAAAGTGTGAACACCTGAAAATTTTAATAATATCTCGTATATTAGAATATTTTTGGCTCTGGTTTAGATTATGTGTCCAATCGAGGACTGTGACCTTACACAGGTTCAGTGGACTCATAAACTAATAATATTTTAAGAATATTTTATTGATTAATAGAGTTCGAACCCGGGCCGGGACCGGGTTTTCGAGGTTTTTAGCCCGGAAGCCCGGCCCGGGTCTGATTGGAAGAAAAAACCCGGATACCGGGCCGGGCAAAGTGAAAAGTTCGAACTCTATTGATTAACAGATAGGAGCCAACATTTGAAAAGAGGGTCGGAGGCCACAAAACGCGCCCTATACCCAACACCGGAGTTATTATTAAAAAATTTGGGTGTGTTCTATTTGTAAACTCCTGATTTTTGGTCATTAAAATGAAAATTTTTTATTTCTTAATTAAACAAAATATTTTTTAAGGCAATGGTAAAGTTTAAGAATTTACCAAAAAATCGTATTGTAATGGTTGAATGTGGTGCATATGCTGCTAATATTGAACAAGATCAGGAAAGTCGTTCTGGTATGGTTACTTTTGAGTTATTGCGGGAAGAAAGCTAGGAAAAATAAAAAAAGCAATGAGAGAAGAATAAAATCCCCCCAAAAATTAGAAAAAAAATTTTTTTGTTTTCGTTTTTTGACTTTTAATGTATACACAAAAAAGAAAAAAAGAAAGAAGGAAAAAAATAATTTAGGCTTTATTTAAGAAAAGGTTATCATCATAAATTTTTTGTTTGTTTTTTGGCACTAAAAACTTATATAATTTTATTTGTTTAGTTAAAATTAAATGTAGAGATTGGTCGTTTATGTGATGTTTTATCTGTCCGGACAGATCCGTTACTCGATTTTTTTCTGAAAATTTTAAATTTTTTGAAAAATTTTCGTTAAAACTTGTGTAAAAATATTTAAGGTCCGATCTCTATATTTTTTTAGAAAATTCCCTTGTGCACTCTCTGACCGATCGAAAAAAAAATATTATTTAAATTCGAGATTGATTACGTTGTCTCTCCTATTTTTTCTTCTTTTATGCGCACACATTTATCCATCAATCTATTGTATTTTTTTAGCTAGGCCTTTTAATGAAAATTTTAAAGATAATTTTTATGCCCTCTTGGGCTAAAGAAATAATGATTACCTTAAATTGAATCAAAAAATTTTTAAGGCCTAGCTTAATTTTTTCACCACACTCGTCCCATTCCCATTGATAAAAAATACTATAATTAAAACACTCCTCTATAAAATATTTTTTGCTCGTTTGTCATCTCTCAATAAAAATAAAAATATAAATTTGCTTCACATAAATATTTTTTTGATTCATTTAATCTTGTCGCAGTTGCATTCATTTATATTTACTGCTATTTTATATCTCAGAAAATTTGTAAATTTTCTTTAAAAGTAGATTTGTTTGTAAAAAAGAACATTTTTTTGATATTTGGATTTGTCTACAAATATTTTGCGGATAACTCCGAAAATCGATTTTTGATTAAAATTTATTCAAAATGTTCTCAACTACCACAAATCCACTTAGAAAATTTACAAAATATTTTCACCCATTTTAGATTTCATTTTTTATTTAAACACACGTCAGTTTTTAAAGTAAAAAAATAATTTGTGTAGTTAAAATTGAGAAATGACATTAATTAATATTTTACTCAATTTTTCTTTCATGTTAAGTTTTTGATTTAAAGAAAAATAAATAAAATAAATTGTGTGAAAAAATATTTTTTTTATTAAATTTTAATTTAAATATTTTTTATAAGCATTTAAGGGAATATTTTTTTGAATTTTTATTTAAAAATTTTTTTACAGATTTTTAGCTCTTTTAATTAATAATTTATTTTGTTAATGTCGTTATACAAAGAAGATGTTTATGAAACAGAAGATTTGCCTGAACCGGAGCTTGATGATAACGAGGAATATTTTGAAAATAAAGAAATTGAAAAGGTTCATGTTGATTTGAATGCTGCTAAAAGACGTTTTGGAAATTGTTTATTAGACTCGGGAGGTGCAGGTTCGTGTTTGGTTTTTTATTATTTTTAATATATTTATGGTTCCGGAGTAGGTGGTTTAAGGTGGGATTTAAGGAAATTGATAGGGAGGAAACAACCTCACCTAAAACGATGATAATTGTCTACAAATAAAGGTGTGGGTCTAAAAGATTTGTTTGTAAAAATTATTTTTTAAAGATTTTTCTGATTCTGTGACATCATCGCGGTTAAAACGTGGATACAAGGCTAATGAAATATTTGAAGGCTCTCCTCAAGACTGGGAGATTGAAGAACTTACTTTTGAACAAAAATATAAAAAAATCTGTTCAGAAATTAAAGAATTGATGGCTGAATCCGAAAAGGTTTTTTTCTCTTTTTGAAATTTTTCTTTAACAAAATTTTTTTCAGCAGACACAACCAGTCAGCAAAACAGAAATTGAAGGTTTGCATAAGTTCGTACAGTCAATAGCTTCACCTGCTGTGAGCGATGTTCAACCGAAGACAAGCGATGACTCTGTAAAATATTTTTTATTTTGTAAAAAAAAAATTTTGAAAAACTGTCAGCAGAAATTTTGCGCATTAAAAAAACTTGTGGACAATTTCAAATTTTTTCCAAATAATTTAATAAATTTATTATATTCTTTTTTAGTCTAAGCAAGTGGACGAGCCCAAATATTTGACTGAAGAAGATATAGAAAAATATCGAAGCAAACTTGTTTCTGGAGCTTCTATTCAAGAATTTAATGAAGTTATAAATGCTATTTTGGTTAATTTAAATTTTTTTCGTGAAAAATTTTTTTTAAATTTAGGCAGAATATAATCGAATCGCTAAATATTGTTCGTCTGTTACTAAAAATCGCAAAGAATATTTTGATTATTTGCAAAAATCGCATCAATCCGCGTTAAATTTTAAGGACAAACAGTTAAGTGATTTTTGACTTTTTAATTTAAATGTAAATTAGAAAATAAGACGTGTTCTTTCCTAATTCATTTAAAATTATATGCAGAAATCGACTGACGGGTTTAATTAAGAAATTTAACATTTTGTAAAGCATCTAGTATTTTATTTCGAAGACCGTGGAGGAGGCGGCACCGTGTAATGACTAACACGTCAGTTCAGTCAACTTATTATCTCGGTTCTCTCCTAGCCACCCAACCTGTTAGGATTTGATTTTTTCAGGTTTTTTGGGTCCTCGTAATCTCTTTCTACCAAAAACATTCCTTTTATTTAAATTTATAATTTCATTTTATTTAAAGAATTCAACTTTTGGAATCCACTGTAGAACAACTTCGACAAGATCTCGTCAAAAAACTTAGGAATGAACATATGGAAATTGCTAGGAGTTCTGTAAAAGGAGAGACAACTAAAGAAAAGAATTCTGACGTTGGGTAAATTAAAAATTTTTTTATTGACGAAAAACAAAAAATACTTTCAAAACAAAAAATTAAAAATAATTTAATTAACATCGTTAATCAACCAATCTTCGTATTTTTCCATTTCTTCTTTACAACGACCCATGTCACTGAAAAGTTGATAGGCCTTTTCTACGTCGCTTTTGTCGACTTGTTCTCCCTTTCTCCTCTGTCGGATGATATCGGCGGTTGAGATTAATTGCATACAATATCTGAAATTTTTTTTTTGGAATTTTTAGAGGTTTTTGTGAATTTTTAGAGGTTAACCGAGGGACTAAAAATTGTCTAAATGTTCCAAAATTTAAAAAATTCCAAATGCCCCGACTTAAAACCCCTGGAAAAATCTTAAACCTCTTTTACCTTAACGAAGTTTTTCCAGCAACAGAAACAAGAAAATCTAGCCCATCTTGGTCCATTTCAATTAATTCGTCTGATGAGCGGATTCTTAATATTTCACGAATTTCCTTTAAAAAAATAATTTTTTCCAATTTTAAAAATACAAAGAAAACCTGTTCAGTATATTTTACCGTCCTTATAATTAAACAACGGTCAAGCAAATCTAACGGAATTCCATGTGGAGATCCAAGTGTTGTGCCACGAATATTAGTTATTCCACGATTTGTAGCCATCACCAAAATTGGTGAAAGATCAGATTCAATATAACGATTAAGAAAAGAAAAGCATTCCAAATCAAGCATATGAACTTCATCTACAAATAAAACTCCTGGAATTATTTGTGCTTTGTTTTCTTCTCTCCATTCAATAACCTTTAAATTTTGAAATTTTTATAATTAAAAAAGGAGGGTGAGTAAGGTTGTCGGTTCTGTTAATCGAATTGGGTTGTCGGTTAGGTTTCGGTTGACCGAAGAATTTCGGGGAAACCGACGACCCTAACCTTAAGTAAAATTAATCAAAACCTTTTTATTAATCTGCTCTCGAACTTCGCTCCGAATTTCTCCAGTATCTCCAGAAAATACAGCCATATAACCATGAGAACCTTTAAAAATTTCTTTTAAAAAATTTTCAAAAAATCGAACAAACGTGAATTAATTGTATCAATATCATGTAAAGATATTGTATTAACAATTTCCATTCGTGATTGAATTTCTCCTGAAGGGCAAGGAACCAATTTAACTTGGGGACCAAGAGCATCATAATCTTTTGATTTTGAAATTGACCTTCCAATTTTTGTAATTTTCCCAGTTGCTTTATCAATTTGAATTACATCGCCACTTGTTACACGTTCTTTTATTAATGATTCAGTCATTTTATTTCCAATATCATAAATTGCCTTTTGAATTAAAATTTTTTTAATAAGGTTTAAAAATATACCTCCATGTCTGTAGTTTTTAAAGTCAATTTCCCAACTTTTGGACCAACACCAGTTGCAGGACGATCAATTTCTACTTGTACAACTTCACCTTTTAGGACCTGAAAAATATTTTGAAATTAATTTTGGAACAATAAAGAGCTTTACAAACCTCAGTTTCTTCTTTAATTCGAATCCCAATCGATTTTCGGAAGGCCTGAGTGAGTGCTTCGGTCTTGCTTATGTCCTAAAAATGTTCTGTCGTTAAATAAAATATTTTCAAAAAATTTTCCTTACCATTGAATAAACTTCACTAGCAGAAATAGAAACAAAAGGAGTGTCTTCCCCAACAGATTTTGAAATAGCCATTGCAACGGCAGTCTTTCCTGTACCAGGATTTCCAACAATTAGCAGAGCTCTGCCGGCTATATGGCCATCCTTTAGGAGAGATTTTTAATGAAAGATTAGAGAAAGAAAACCTTTATCATTTTAACAATTAAACCAGCAGCTTTGCGCGCCGAATGTTGCCCAACCATTCCATCAGCAATATCATGAGGTTCATAATTTTCTTTTAATCCAAGCCCGGTAATGTGTGAGTGGGCTCCAATCCGTTCAATCTTTGAAATATTTCTAATCTCGATGTTTCCTAATTCCATTTCTTAAAAAAGTTTAATAAAAATTGGACAAAAGTTAAATAATGTCGCTTGTTGAACATTTTAAAAATTGGGCATTATAAAATTTTGACATTTTTATTTTACCATTTTGACATAATTTTCACTATTTTACCTTTTGCTGAGTTGACATATTTTGTCTTTTTCTATAATTAATAAATAGCATACAACTTTAAATTAGCGCCAAATTATTTAATTTTGAATGTATTTTTCTTTGCTCTCTCCTATATTTTTCTTTGTCTCTATTCATCGTTTCTATTAAATTTGCTTTATCTCTAATAAACTGCAGGCGTTGAAATACTGTATTTATATAGTGTTTGGACGCCATTATTTTTTATAAAATATTTTTTATTTTATTTAAAATACGTGTTTTAATGTTTTTTAACGCTAGATTTTCGTGTTTTTTGACGTTTTTCGTGTAATTTTTGTTAAAATCTATTGTTTCTATGCCCAATTCTTGAAATTTTGTCCTATTTTCACCAAATTAATTTTTGGGCGTACCCATAGTCTATGCCATTTTTCTCGCTTTTTAAAATGTTTTACAGATTATTTTTCAGCAAATGTCTGATAAAATTAACTTAAAAACCGAGGTTTTAACCGAAAATGAAGAAAATTGTTTTACAACTCAGGAACAAACAGAAAATAATGGTATTTTTTTAGTTAATTTTTGATTAGATTTTAAATTTATTCCCTTGTATCCTCTATTCATCCTTTTTATTTTTTAGCAGGAACATCCACCATCGATGTTCAACCAAATGAAAATGAAACTGTTACCCATTCTGTTGAAACTACAAGTCTTTCATCTGTTGTTGGTGATAATGCTGATTTAACAACGTTATCGAGAACTGAAACTATTCCTGTTGAGTCTTCATCGTCTAGGGAAACACTGGAAGGATGGACTTCTCCAATTTTGGTTTTGTTTTAATTTTTGATTCTTTTTATTAAATTGAACTTAGGAGGCCGTTAATGGAATGGTTCAACCTCGTGTAGTTCCTCCCATTGGAAAACCAGTTCGTTGGACAAACCAATTGGATTTTCTTATGAAAGATGTTCTCAAACAAGCTAAAAATCATAAACATGCTTGGCCTTTTCAGAGACCTGTTGATTCTATTAAATTAGGAATTCAGGTGAGTCATCGTTTATAATTATGGTTTTTTTCTGATTGGGGTTTTCTGGGGGATAATTTTTTAGTCTAGGGTTAGGTCTACCAATTGGAAATCTTCCATTCGTAAAGTTTAAGAATCTTATAGATAAGTCTAAACAAATTTTTTGATATATCTTCAATTTTGTATTCCTCCTTTCTTCCTTTAAACCCCCTTTCTTCCCTCAGGCTTCCTAAAACTGGTAATCCTTTTATTGATTGATCAAATGCCACAAGGAATAGAGTAAAGTTGTGGAAGGAAGTTTAACCATTTTCAGTAATTTTTGGGAGAAGAAGGGCAGGGCAGAATTCAATTTCGTTATAATCACGAAATTGAATTATTGTGTGCTTATTTTTTTCTTTCTCCGTTATACCTTCAAAAATTCCATTTTGATTTTTGTGCCCATTCTAATTTTTTTTAATTTTTTAGGACTACCACAATGTTATTAAACGGCCAATGGATTTGGGTACAATAGAAAAACGTTTAAAGAATATGTATTATTATTCAGCTCAGGAATGCATGAAGGTTTTTAAATATATTTTTTGTGTATTTTTAAATGTTTGTGATTTTGCCATTAAGTTATAGATCCCACATTCCCCCTTTTTTGTCAAAACATTTTTCGTGTGCTTTTTTTGCTGGGCGGTTCCTTGTTTCCAATATTTAATATTCTAGGACATCATGCAAATCTTCAACAATTGCTACATTTACAATCCACCTGAATATGGGGTCTATAAGATGGCAAAAGAACTCGAACAATTTATACTGATGAGAATCAGTAAAATACCTACTGATGTAAGTTTTTTGTTTTTATAGGATTTTGAACAAATTTGGTCAAATTGTTATAAATTCAATCAATGTGAAGATGATGTCACTTTAATGTGCAAAAACGTTGAAAATTTGTACCGTGATCGTATGAAAAAATTTCCGAATGAGGTTTTTTAGAAAATGAGAAGATTTTTGGATTCCCTAAAATTTTTAAACTTTTTAAAGATCCATTTTATCTTTTAATTTTCAGGAATGTGAAATCCCTTTTCCTAATCAGAAGAAAGGTGGAAACAAAGGTGCAATCAAAAAAATTGTTCGTGCAACTTCAACAACTACAAAAGGTACTAATAGTCCGTCTAATAGCTTGTGTGAATCTGCAACAGCAATTTTAAGCTATTTTCACAATGCTACTTTACAAGGTGCTCGCAAATTTTTGGGTTTATATTTTTGGATTGATATTTTTTAGAATTTTGTTCCCTTATAAATTGAAGGGTATCATTTGATTTAAGATGTGGTAAATATCAATCCATATCTCTGCTCCTCTGCTTGCACCTAAAATTTTCTTTTTTTCAAATTAGGGCTTTTGCACTCTTTTTTCTTCAATTTCTCCTCTTTTTAATGCTTTTTTAACCGATTTTTATTTCCTAAAAAATTTTTCCTTATCTTAAATCTTCGAGCACCTTTTAATGTTTCCTTTTTATATTTTTTATAAAAAAAATTATTTTTTTTTAGCAAGTCGCGAGTCTTCTGCACAACGTGGTCTTCCTGACAGTTCTTCATCTATTGGGGTAATTAAATTGGAAAGTGATTCTATTGATGATCAAAAAGGGGTTTCTTTTTTGTTTTAGTATTTTTAAAATTTATTTTTTAATTTAGAAAGGCGTCAAAAGGAAAGCTGATACAACAACAAGTTTTGATGAAGATCAAGGACCTTCTTCTAAACAAATTTTGCCAACAAAACGTGAAGTTAGACCAATAAAGAAAGGTCCACCTCAAATTGATTATCAACAACTTAAACCTCGTTTGAAAGGAAAACCTAATGAACAAATGAAATTTTGCACAAAATTATTAACTGAGCTTATGATTTCTAAAAAGTGTAAAGGTTTGGATTTTTAAAATTTTTTAATGGATTTATGGTAATATTTGGCTTTACTAGTACCTAGAAAAATGAGGAATATGTAGCTTTTTTGATATCTTTGGGCTTGTCATTTGGTAATCGAGTGGCTGACATGAGTCGGAATTTAATTCCAATTTTATTTGTTAGAAATCCCGAACCCGACACTAATACCTACTGCCAAACCACAAAAATCTCGAAAGATCACTTTTAACGTATGTTCAAATTTTTTAAGGTTTCAATTGGGCATTTTTGGAACCTGTTGATGTTGAAGGATTAAAGCTGTTTGACTATTACGACATTATCAAAGACCCTATTGATCTTGGCACAATAAGAAGAAAAATGGATGCTCGACAATATGTTACTCCAGAAGAATTCAAAAGTGACATTATGCTCATGTGTGACAATTGTTTTACTTACAATCCTGAGGGGCAAATAGTCAATAAACTTGGCAAACAGCTTCTGGTTCGAGCTTTTCATGAGGAGAGCTCACGAGAGAGTATTTAATTTTTTAGGATTATTTTAATGCCCGTTGGAAGCATTTACCGCCTGAAACTAAAGAAGAAATTCATCAACAACTTCCAGTTTTACATAAGGAAGAACCAAAAGAACAACAACCTCCTTTTATTCCTTCATTTAAAAATGTAAAACCTTCAATTTCTTCGAATATACCATCTTTGTCGTCTCAATCCGCTAAATCAATGGATGATGATGATCAAATAGATTTAATGCTTTATCATGTTAATGATAAACTTACTCAACTTCAACAATATAACCAAGAACTAATTTCACTTAAGTATATATAATTTTAATTATTATTATGGGTCTTTTAAGCTATTTCATCCTTTTCTTTTATTATTTGGGCAAAGGATGTCGCGGGTTACCCTATACCTGAAGCATGGCTTTTCTTGACACGTTACCGATACCCGAGAACTTTTTTCGATCCGAATCCGGTCCGAAGAAAATTTTGAAACACGAAACCCGGCCCATCTTTTTCTCAACCCGTGACATTCCTGATCTGGGCATACCAAAATTTTTTAATCCTAGATTCAAACGTCGTGAGGCTCGCTCCCAACATCAACCATTGCCCCAACTTAGTGCTGATCTTCATTCGGCAATTAATAGTGCTCTAAATGCTCCTGTTCAAAATATTCCATCAACTGCCTTTATGCCTCCAATGTTGGCTTCACAATCTTCTAGTGGCAGTTTAAATATTCAGCAATTAGTTAATAAACAGCCAACTATGCCAGCGAGCATTCCACAACATATTGTGGCGCCTACACAATCTTTTAAGAAAAAATCTGGACCTGGAAGGCCTAAAGGATTTATTCCGGGACTTGGAGGTATGTGTTTATTTGTATTTTTTATGCGACTTTTTTAAAAATTTTTTAGTTCAACCATCAGTTATGGAAGGCGTCAGCAGTATTAGTGCACCATCCTTAGCGCAGAATTTAGTTCCGTCTTCTGTGGCTATTCAACAAGTTCCAACACTGGTTCCTCCTCAAAAACAACCACTGCCGCAACAACAACCATTGCAAAGCAATTTGATTGGGCCGCCAACTTCAACTGCAGCAGTTCCACAACAACAACTTATGTCACAAATGCAATCACAACAACAGCCACAACAACAAGGATTTGCTGGAGCTGGTGGTGGTGGTGGTGTTGGCAGACGTGGACGTAAACCTGGTTCGAAAAATAAACCTAAAACAGAGAAAGCTGCTAAAGAAAGTTCAGCAGCGCCTAGACGGGAATATGAATTCAATTCAGAGGATGAACATGCGACCGAGCCAATGACATATGATGAAAAGCGGCAACTTTCTATGGATATAAATATGTTGTCTGCTGATAAATTGTCAACGTAATTTTTTATTTTTCTTTTTTTTATTGAGAAATATTATTTTAGTGTTGTCAACATTATTGAAGCTCGTGAGAAGATCACGGATTTTAATCCAGAGGAAATCGAGATTGACTTTGAGACGCTCAAACCGGTGACACTTCGGGATTTGGAGGCTTATGTTAAAATGTGTCAGCAACAAGGTTTTTTTAGTTTTAAAAATATTTTAATATTTTTAATAGGTGGTTTGGCTAAAAAGAAGGAGGTTCCGATGAATGGTTTGTTTTTTTAATACACTCTTACAGGGGTTCCTTTCTTTTTTGTTATATTTTTCGGGGGTTTTCGAAATTTAATTGTGCAAGAAAATTAAATAAAATTTAATATTAAGTTTCCAATGGAAGTGTTCAAATGCCGAACAAAAATCAACAAGATCCGGGGAGCGTTAAAAACTCTTCACTTGTTTCAACTGTAAGTCGACAACAACAGCCACCACCACCATCTTCTCAACAGCAACAAAATATTTCAAAGGATGAATCATCTTCAGATTCTGATTCAAGTGGTGGTACTTCGTCTTCAGAGGATTCTAGTGATTCTTCAGATACTGAATCAGGTTAGAGGATAAAAGAGAAAAAAGTTTAAAAAGAGAGAAGTAAAAAAAGACCGAGGATAATTTTCCACAGACACACAAATTTTATTTTTGAATTTGTAATTGACTTAACTAAAATATTATTGTTGTATATTGGTTTGGAAAGGATAAGTATTCTCGAACATAATTGAAATTATTCTCGGTGCTTAAAAATATTTTTAAAATAAATTTAAAAGGGAAATATAGGTCCTAAAAATTATTTTTCTACTACTTATCCTTTCCTTTTTTTAAATTTTGCCGATCTCTTTTAAAATATTTTAAGCCTTTATATTAAAAATTTTCACTGACATAATTTACCCAGTCGTCCATTAATCTCTCCTCTCTTGTTATTTTGTTTTATCTTGCCAAATATTTTTTTGATGTTAAACTAGGGCTGTACCCTGAACTCTCGAGGGCTCTCTTAAGGGCTGGTGTTTTCAGATTGTTTCGGGTCGGGAATAATTGTGAAAAAAAATTGATCGGGGTCGGGGTACATATCTATGACAATAAGCAATATTTTTAGGATATTTAGGTTCTTAATAATTTTTTTCTAATTCTAAGCCTGGCATTTCGAATTTTTCAAATTTTTTTTCAAATTTTTTTCAAGCATATTTTCACAACTGCCATTGTATTTTTTTCAAAAATTTTTTTTTCTCATTTAAAAAATAAATTGATTTTATTTTTTGTTCTTTTGATTTTAAGTAAGATTAAAAAATACTATAAAACACAAAAAAATCCAAAAATAAATTTAAAAATTCTAAAAACAATTTATTTTTAGAAGGGAAGCCAACACCACGTAAACAAGCACCACCTGTAATGAATGCAAACAATGCAAATAATAATAATAAGGTGTCAATTGAAAATTGTACTATCAATGGAGAAATTGATCAATTAAAGATATTTCCTCAACAAATGCAAAATACTGCTGGTGTTGGTGCTCCAAATGTTGTTGGTGTTCCGTCCAATGCTGTCTCAAATGTTCAAAATAAAAATGCGAGGATTAGTCCTCAACAACAGCAAGGTTTCTTTGATTTTTTTAAATTTTCTTTAAAAAAGTTTTTTTATTCTGGGTGGTTTGGGGATATCTTCCAATTCTATTCCCTTTTTCATTCTTAAATATTCTCTTCCTTTTTTAAAGATAATTCTCAAATTGCTTCAACAATAGGCGTGCCTCCACCGCAGCCTTCCTCTCATGTCCACAGTGGAGCTGCTCCTTTGTTTCAATCAACTAATTCAACAGAGATGAGTGCTGGAACAGCTGGCTCTGTTCTTGATTTATTACTTCCAACAGGAAATGATGACAAAGGAGGGGGAGCGGGAAATGTTGGAATAACAAATAAAACTTCTTGGAGTTCTTTGGCACAACGACCTGGTGGAGAAGGTGGACAAACAGCAAATTCAACGGTTGCTGCAAGTGCTGCTTTTGAACAATTTCGAATGAAAGCTAGGGAAAAAGAAGAAAGGGTTTATTTTTTGATTTTTTTGAATTTTTATATTTTTAAAATTTAAAGAAGCGTTTGTTAAAAGAAGAAGAAGAAAAGCGTCGTAAGCTGAGAGAACTTGAACAACTTCAACAACAACAGCAGCAACAACAGATTCCAGCTGTTAATTCAAATGGAGCTTCTTCAACAGAACTTGTACAACCGCCTACAAAACCACAAATTGATCAAGATGAGATTAATCGAAGAAGAGAAATGGAGAAGGTTTTTTTGAAAAATTTTTTATTTATCCGTCTACATTCTTTTCCTTTCTACTTTCATGAATATTACGGAATGGCTCGAAGGCAAATAAAAATTAAGAATTAAATTGATACAAAACGACAGTCCTTTGTATTATTTTTTAAAAATATTTTTCTTTAAACGAATAGTCTGACCGTTTCGAACCCTTATTCACTTTTGACCATTTTATTATTTATGAGCAAGAAGGAAAAGGAAAGGAAAATTTAGACGGATGAAAAAAATTCTTAAAATTTAATTTAAAAAAATTAGGAGCGAAGAAAACGTGAGGAAATGGAACATGTTGATATGACTAGCCAAATGGAGTTGATGGCAAATTTTGAAATGCGATTTTAAAAAATAAAAATAATGTGAAAAAAAATTTAAAAAATAAGTATAAGGTAAATATTTGACTATACCAAAGTCATCTTATTATATAAAAAATATTAATATTATTATATATTTTTTCTCTCATTTAATCTCTCTCTCCAGATAATTTTACTGCTCATTTTAATACACAATTTATTATACATATACCTTTTTTTTTGACTTGATGTTAGCTTAAGTAGATATATTTTAGTTTGAAACAAATTCAGTATCTTTCTCTCTTCTTTTCATTTTATTTAAAAAAATTTTTTTTCTGACTGATTATTATTTTTAAAAAATATGTAAGCGTATTGTTTTATCATATAACTTTCCGCTGCAATTTTAAAAAATTATTTTATTTTAAAAAAATCTTTTTGTGTCTCTCCTTTCAAAAAAATACATACACAAAATTTGTCTTTAAATTTTACACAAGTTTTGCTTTTATTATATAATTTTATTCGAAAAAAATTTTTTTTGCGTTATTAATAAGTTTGTCAATATATTTTAATTTTATCAAACAAATGTTTTTTCTCATTTTGTATTTTTTTATGATATTTGTAAAAAATAAGGAATTGATTTTAGATTTTTTTAAAAGAATTCCTAGGGTTAAGAAAGGAGGCGGAGTGGTGTAGCGGCATCTTAGACTGTTGACCATCATTTCTGGTCAACCTAAAGAGAGATGCTGGTTATGCACTCACAGCCCCGCCTAAAATAAATCTTTTTATATTTTAGCTGAAGGAGAAATAGCTAACCCATTTCTCAGCTTTATTTACTTCACTTGGTGTGTGTGTGTAGGTTAGAAAATAAAGTCTAAAGAAATTATTTAGGCTTACTAATCAGGGAAAATTTTTTGAAAAATTCCTTTTAATAAATTAAAATTTGTTTAGTAATTTTTAATAAAATAATTTCAGGCAAAATATATTTTTAAGAGTTATGGAGTCTAAATTTAAACGTGAATCGGCAGTGACATATCAAGAGCCAATGACATATGAGGAAAAGCGGCAACTTTCTATGGATATAAATATGTTGTCTGCTGATAAATTGGAAACGTATTTTTTAATTTTCTTTTTTTTAGTTGAAAAATATTTTTTAGTGTTGTCAACATTATTGAAGCTCGTGAGAATATTACAGATTTTGATCAGGACGAAGTTACGATCGATTTTGAGACGCTTAAAACGGTGACACTTCGGGAGTTGGAAGCTTATGTTAAAATGGTTCAGCGACAGGTTGATAATGGTTTCAAAATTAGTGCTCCCAAGGAATCGGTGCTTCCAAAGGATTTTATTGAGGGTGACTAAAATACAATTTATCTTTAAGTTTTGCATAAATTTTGTTTTTGTTCTATAATTTATTTGAATTTTTGTTTCAATAAACGCTTTCTTGAATTTTTTAAATTTTGTCACATGTTCTGCTCATTTTTTATTTTTGTGATATTTTTGTTTAAATAATTTTTTGCTAAAATAATTTCGGGCAAATTCCAAGCAAAAAAGTATTTAAAAAAATAGTAATGGAGTCTATGCTTGAATCAAGTGCTCCTGATAACGAAATTGAACCTGCTTTAAATCCAGCCAAAGTTGTGAACGATCTATTTTGGCTAGCTGAACAATGTGAACTGCGTTGTATTTTTGAACATGCTCTTTGGTATATTTCTTGTTTACAAAATTTTTTTTTATTATTTTAATTTTAAGGGCAAACGAACAATTGAATCATCTACCTCAAAGTCATTTTTCGTCACCAGATGTAGCACAATCTTCTAATTGGCATTATGGGGAAATAAATATGAAGAGAAGAGCTTTAATAATGTTTGTACGGACATTGATGACCAACAAATATTACCATCGAGCTAAGGTTTTGTTAGAGTTTTTTTGTTTTCGGTTGGAAATTTTTCAAACTAGAGTTGGGGATTTTTTAAATAAAAATTTCCGAAAAAAATTTTCGTCAAAAATTTTCAGTTTTTCTTGTCAAAAAGCAAAGAATCTGACTGTTTGGAGGCCTTTTTGTATTATTATTCTTGGTATTTGATCTCTATAAGGGATAGATTTGAAGGCGATGCTGAAGACTTGGAAACTAAGGAACCCTCGTATGATGATAATATTTCTGGTTTATTTTACATATTTTTAAATATTTTTTCATATGATGGGCTGTTTTTGTTTCGATTGGTCTATTCCGAGAAATTCGATTTTGTTTTTTTGTCGCGAATTAGTTTTGGTTTGGCGTTAGGTTTGAGCCATTGATGGGTGTGTTACTCGAAACCCGGACTTTTCGCATTGAAGCCCGATACAAAGTAAATTTCGAAAACCCAGCCCGAAACTCGACCTGACTTTCTCAACATCCCTAGTTTGAGCTTGTAAGAATTTAATTTACTCTTTTTCCCAATAATTTCTTTTTTTCAGAATTAAGAAGTGAATTGGAATCATTAAAATTAAATTCTCCACATTTGTTTGACTGCTTTCTCAATTATTTGTAATTCGTTTGCATTTTTATTTTATTAAAAAATTTTCTAGGTTAGGTCTCGTAAGACTAAAATGTGATGCAACTGATATGGCTATTCAAGCATTTAGTGAATCGGTTTGATTTTTAGAAAAAAAAATATTTTAAGAACTTTTCTAGATTCAACAAGACAATCGTTGTTGGCCTGCTTGGGAATGCCTTTCGAGTTTGGTGGATGGATTTTATGTGGTAAATATATTTTTTATAATATATTTTCTTAATGGTCAAACCTCATTCTTACAAAGGAACCTTTCGAACTATAACCAAAAATTTTATATAAAAATTTTACCATCATCTGAAAATTTTTGGCTCTGTCCCTAAAACGAAAAGGTTTGAACCATGAACAGGTTCAAACCTCAAAGCGCCCCGTGGTAAAGTTCGATTTCACACCAATTAATCGGTTGAATGACCAACACTGATGAGTTTGGTCACCAAATGGTATTGCTTTGGTGCTTAAGTGACATTCAAATTTAACATACACCTCATTGTATGGGTATGTTAGCCTCAAGGGTGTATTTTATAGTGATCAACTGATTTTTAATTAAAAAAAAAATTTGTATATTTTTTAAAAGGTTAAAATAGAAAAAGAAGTTTATAGCAAAACTTGGCTTTACAATTTATTTGTCGCTGAAACAATGTCACGTCTTTTACTTTTTGTTTGTGCAATAGAAGCATATACAGACGTTTCTAAATATTTGGGTGCTTCTCCCTACATTCTTTGTCAAATAGCTACAGCACAATCAGAATTGCAAGAACACGATGGGGCAATTAGTTCTTTTCAAAAAATTAGAAAATCTGATCCTTATAGAATTGAACAGGTTTTTTAAAAAATTTTTAATTTTTAAAGATTTTAATTTTTTTAGATGCATTTCTATTCCGATTCGTTGTATATTCGAGTAAGTAAAATTTTTAAAAGTTTATTTTTTTTTGTTTTGGATATTTTTTCGGATAGCAATTTAGGATAAATACAACAACTGTAGCGACAATTTCGGATACAAAATTTTTAAAAGTATTTATTCAAGTTTGGGAACCGTTATCCGGTACTCCAAAGCGGGCGCATTTAAAAAATTTTTTTTATATCGGGAATTATCGTCCGCAATTTTCGCAACACTCTTTATTTTTATTCTAAAAAATTTTTTTTCTAGCAAAACTTTACAGAACTTGCCTTATTAGCAAAATGGTTTTTTGTCAGTCATAAATTTAATTGGGAAACTTGTTGCATTGTTGGTGAGAGTTTTTGAAATACTTTTTAATTTTTAAATTGAAAAAGGTTTAAAGTTGATTTTCCTTTTTTACTCTTGTAAATTTCAATTTTTTTTATTTAGCCAATTACTACAGCGCAAAAAACATTCACGAACAAGCTCAGGAATTTTTGAAGCGTTCAATAATGTTATGTCCGAAAAATGCCTCTCTTTGGGTTTTATTAGGCCACGAATATTTGGAAACAAAAAATCATCAATCAGCGACTTCATCTTACAAGAAAGCTACATGTTTATTTTTTTAAATTTTATTTTTAATTTCAAAAATTTTTTTAAAGTAATCGACAAAAATTGTTATAGAGCTTGGTATGGATTAGGCCAATTACACGAAATTATGAAACAACCATCAAATGCTTTATTTTATTATAAAAAAGCACATAAATGTCGTCCAGATGATTCTCGAATGTTAATAGCCCTTGGAGTTATGTTCTCTAAATTGGATAGAAAATCTGATGCTGAAAAATGTTTTAAAAAAGCTTTTCAAATTGGGGATGTTGAGGGAAATGCATTAATTCATTTGGCAAAGTTTGATTTTTAAATACTTTGAAAATTCTTTTAAAATTTTTTAAGGCTTTATGAGGATCAAAATGATAAGAGAAATGCAGCAAAAGCTTATGAGGCCTATTTGACATTGTACACTGAGGAATTGGTGAGCTGGCACGCGGACATATCGTGACGGACATATCGGGATATTTCAATGTATGAACAATTACCCTACCGATTTCGGGACCTACGGCCACTGGGTCTTGGATAGTATATTGTTATATTGAGGTATAGAGTTTTTATGTTTTAGAACAAACGTAAACACGCAAGAAACTATTTTTGTCCCAATCCCGATATGTCCGTCACGATATGTTCGCACACCTGACAATGAGCTATTATTTCTGGGATACCTTACCGGATTTTCGGCATTTTTTCGTTCAGGAATTTGGAGTTTTAAGTAACGAACGGGATGATCAGAATTTATCCCGCGGGATCTCATCCCTTTCGATCTCTTAAAAAGTCCCGTTACGGGATCATGAAAATGCGGTTCTTCCACATTCTAATTTAAATTTTATTAAGGTTGGTGACTTAAGTCTAATCGCAACTTCTTGTCGATTCCTAGCTAGCTACTATTTGGAACAAGCAAATCTTGATACTTCTTATGATTATGCACAGAGATGCCTTGATTATGATATTTCAAAGGTTTATTTATTTTTTGAATTTATTTTTTTACTTAATTTTATCTACTTTTATAGGAGGAAGGTTACCGAATTTTGCAATTAATTAAAAGTAAAAGGAAGGAAACCCAAGATAAATTGGCTAAAGGATCTTATAGTTCAACACCACAGACGCAATGCAATTCTAGTACAAATTACAGAACACCTTCTGATGCACCTAGACCTATTGGAGGAGGAGATGAGTTAGTTTGTTTTTTGAGGGGTTTTTATTGGGTTTCTTAAGTTAACCTAAAAATAAATGGGTTTCCTTCCCAAGTCCCAATACTCAAATCTAGAGGTTGATTCCGCACCGAGGGAACGTGTCTCAATCACATTTATTGTGTGTTTGTACTTCAAAACAAAACCTTTTTATCCTTAAGCTCTATCCAAACCCCTTTTACTGAAAGAAAGGAAGTTAATTTGGATGTTAATGATGATGATATGAATACAAACTCTGATGATGACGATTTGGAAATTACTTTTTAAAATTAAAAAAAATTTTAATTCTCAATTTCAGAAAATGCAAAAATTGTTTTTTCTAATTTATTTATATAAAAATTATTTTTTTAAAGCATTTAGAATCGATTCTGGATCATTCCTTGTTGATGGTTATTTGGGTATGCTAGCGCATGTGATGTGTAATGGTAAGGTCTTGAAAATGATGCGCTGATTCGTGGGTCGAAGAATGGGCGGTAATTTGTTGGATTGTCATAGTCATACCTTTAAAGTGGAGGGAAATTTTATATTTTTTACCTCATTACTTACCATTTTCCTTGATAAGGGTAGCTCCAATAGGTGTGTGGATAGTGCCAATAATTTGGATTGGCTTTGTAGTCCCTTAAAATTTTTTTAATATTTTGACTTCCAAAAAAACGTACGAATGCCGGAATCTAATTGGAAACATTGACCGTTTGTATATTGGCGAAAAATAATAATAACGGTCGTACCAATAAGCATCCGTCTTTAAATTTGAAAAAATAATTTTTAAAGAATTTTTAAAACTACCAGTGTGTAGCCTCGATAATTTCTATATGGAAAATAGCATTTATAGCTATAATAAGTATAGACAGGATTTGCTGGTCGATAAGGACCTATTGCACCCTTAAAATAATTTTTAAAAATAATTTAGAGATTTGGGATCATAAGATGTTTACCGTGTACTGGTTCACATTTGGAACAGAAAATGTTCGAGTCAACTGAAAAAAGGTGTTTTACATGGATTAAAAGTTTTTCTATTTACCATATTCAGGTATGGAGGAACATTATTAATTGCAGGCCTAGGAGGATATGGAACTCCATCCCGAATTGCCAAATCAACCAAGGAACTAGTTCGTTCAAGTCTATTGGTCTCTTGGCTGGTCAAATCTGGAACAACAGGGCCAAGTCTGTCTGATGTCATATCTACAGGAGGGGTAAATTTTAATTAAAAAATGTTCTTTAGTAAGGAAGGGGGATTAAAAATAAGATAAAATTTTTTATCCGATCGATTTAACTTTTGTTGAAGTTAAATGGGAGAAGGGAAAGCAGATCTTTTACTCTTGCTTATTTAATTCAACACGCCCCCGCTTTATACTTTTAAAAATAAACAACTGGGCATATCATGCATTTTTATTGTTGTAGGATATTCAGAGAAGATTTAAAGGGGAAAATGGGGTTCTTCCATTAAATCAGAGAACGAAATTAACAAAAACAAATGTTACAAAGAATAAGCTTTAGGTCTTTTAGCTTTGGTGAAGTTGAGATATCTTTGGTTTAATTAATGAAGTGGGCAAGGTTCGAATTCCGGGCATGGGTATTACCTTTAATCTTTTTTCTTTTTCGAGTTTTAAGTAAGAAAAATCTTTTATCTGCTCTTTTTTACAAACTTTATATTTTTTTTTAAATTTTTATTCAAAAATCATCTCTCTCTCTTTCTTATATTTTTTTCTCAATTTTCTTTTTAAACATAATGTTGTCGAACTTTCCCCCAATTTCCATAAGAATATGCGTCAAAATGAGGTGTAAAGAATGGGTCGTATGCTCGTCTTGAATAGCTTGGATTGTCAAAATCGTGGCTTTAATAAAAGGATTATAAGATTAATTTTTTCTTTGAGTATTTAACTAACCGATAGTAGAAATAGGGACGGAAGATTGAACGTTTAAAGAGGGGAGTAAATTGATAATAGCGATTATACCAAAAACTATTAGCTGCGGCGCCCTTAAAGTATATTTAAGAATTTTAAAAAATTTTTTAAAGATATTACTCGTTCAGTATCCCTCACATAGCGATATGGAAAATAAGGACGATGTTTAGCTAGGGAGTAAGAATAAATAGAAAATTGAGGTCTGAAAATAAGAAGAATTTTTAAAGGATTTTTTAAGAAAAAAACTTGTATTGATCTGTTCGTCGATGATAATCAAAAACATTGGGGATTGAATATGTCCGTGTCAACTTTAAAAATAAATTTTTTTAGGATGGAAAAATTTTTAAAAGTCAGTTAACCATTAGTTGAGGTTGATTGTCTATAGCACTTCCTCGAATAACTGCTGCAGATTGGGCTCGGGTTAACCCGAAAGGTTGTACTTCTAAGTCTGCCATGTTGTTAAATTAATATTTTAATTTGTCTGAATTTTTTAAGAAAGGTAGAAATTTTTTTAGAAAATTTTTGGAAATTTTTTAAGAAATTATTTTTTAACGGGTTGTTTATTTTTTTAGGAATAAATATTTTCTATTATTTTTTAAACTCTTCCAGAGGTTAAAAGAATGTGAGAAAAACGAGGGTTAACCATTTGGCGTTCAAAATTTTTATTTATTTTTATTTTTTTTAAAGGGCAAATGTTCTGATTAGTTTAGTGTTTAATTTTAGCCAAATGCTTCTTCCACCCACACAAATATTTATTTTAAAAAAGTTTATAGGAAAGGAAGAATAGAAGCATGTTTTTTATCTTAGATGTTGATTTTTGGAAAAATAAATTTTTGGACAAAAAGAAATTTAAAAATTGAGAAAATTTTATTTAAAAAATTTTTAAACGGGTCAAAGAATTCTTTGGAAAAAAGGACAATTTTTTCGACTAATTATGTAAGGACATTAATGGGGAAATTTGGTTTTTTTCTTATATTCATTGTAGCAAGAAAATCTTTTCTTCTCATTTCTGATTTTTCTTCCTTATCCTTCTGATTTTTTTATTGAGTTATTGGTGTCTCTTGGAAGAGATTTTCTATCAGCTTTGAGCGATTGCCTACAAAATATTTTTATTTTTTAGTTTCTTAAATTTTAAATTCCCACCATAAGACATCAATTCAGAATTGTAATAAACATTGTAATAATCATGATATCTACCTTCAAAAAATTTTTTTAATTTTAAAATTAAAACAAACAAACGATAAAAATAGGGAGAGTCGTAATGATACCAATTCCCTCTGTAAGAATTCCATAGGCGGAAAGGATAGTGCCAATAAAATGAATCGGTTATATAATTTCTTTAGTAAAA
The DNA here is from genome assembly GCA_963681835.1 of Meloidogyne enterolobii. NCBI lineage: Eukaryota > Metazoa > Nematoda > Chromadorea > Rhabditida > Meloidogynidae > Meloidogyne > Meloidogyne enterolobii. The sequence goes on from CAVMJV010000071.1 coordinate 784,488, forward strand.
TTAAATTTTTTTAAATATAAAATATTTTTAGTTTACTCATAATTTCTGTAATTGCGAAAATAACGATAAGGCCAATATGCTTGGTATGTCCAATAAGGGTTGTGAATATTTATTGGCTGTGAAAAAAATTTTTTTGTGAGTGCTTAAGTTTAAAAAATTTGTAAGCTACTTTAGAAGCCATTCCGATAGGTATTGTTGTAGCAGCAAATTGTGACTGATTATACAAATTATTTGAATGATAAACATCTCCGAGGGAGCGAGTACGAATAATCTTAAAGAGTTTTGGATTTAATAGGAATTTTTAAAAATCAAACCGGATATTGCCTAGGGGGTTCTGAATGGATTATTGCTGCAGAGGAAGGGCTTGGCACAACAACCATTTTTTATTTTTTAAAAATATTTTTTTTTGGGAAATGAGTAAAAGTGAGAGTGAAAAATAACGTGAAGGGTTGATAGCAAGAGGCGAGATTATAGTGTATTTAGTTTAGTTTAAAAACACGGCTGGTTTTGTTAATATTAAGAACATTGGGGATCTTTAAAAAATAAAAAGGAATAAGAAAATAAATAAGGGGATATAGAAAGACGAGATAAATAGAAAGAAGATCATAATTAGAGTTTGGAGCAGGGATGGAGAAAAAAGTCGGGGTTCGGTCTTTCAAAATTTTTTTTTCGGGTCGGGGTTTTGCGTTGAATAAGCTCTTGTATTAGGTCAACGTGTAACCGTGTTCTGATACACATTTATCAACTTCCTTCTGACGCAGACTTCTACATAAATTCTATTCAATTATTATTCAAATCATTATCATATTCTACATCTTTTTCTCTCTTATTTTTAATTTTCACTTTTTTCATAAACTTCTTTTAACACATTGTTGCATTCTTTTTTCCACTTTATTAATGAAATTTAATAAAATTCTTTTCCATTTCCATGTTTATATTTAATTTAATTCTATTTTTTTTTACAATTCTTCAAAAAAACATATACTTATTTATTGCTTTGTTGCAGCTTGGATGAGCACACACTCCCCCCCCCCCCCCCCCCCCCCCAAAAAAAAATTGGCTATATATATATATTTAACTAGATATGTACAATGAGCAAATTCACTCATCCCAAGTGCCAACAACACAAAATTGGTATAACAATTCTGGCATTTTTTTTTCTAGTTTTTTTTTCAGACTAGGGAGGGGATATTTTGTCACCTCTTTTATTTTTTGTTGATTCTCTTGCTTCATCCTCCTTTTTTTCTTCTTCATGAAAAAGCTTTAAAGGGAGGAGCCAATTGTTTATGGCATAAGATAAGAGGGGGAAATGTTGTAAAAGGAAGATGAGATGAAAGAAAGGGGGAGAGGGATAGAGCTTTTTGAGGATTCCCCCCCTCTTTATACTCCAAAACCCTCAATTGTCCCTCCCTTTTTATTTTTTATCCGTTTTCATTTTTTGTCACCAAAAACTTAATTTCACTGTCTCTTTAGTTGACGTGTTTATATGACAGATTTTTTATTTATTAATTTATTTTTTTGGGATTGGATCGGTAAGGAGACATGTCGGGAGAGACATATTGGGATTGCGGTGACAAGAAAAACTTCTTGTGGATTTACGTTGGTTCTAAATTCTAAAAAATATTTTCAATAGGACAATGTACTATCCAAGACCCAGTGGCTGTAGGTCGTGAATCCAGTGGAAGTATCTCGATATGGAAATATTTCAATATGTCTTTCCCAATATTTCTGGCTTTTTTTAATAGCAGTAATTACCCTCGACCTATTTTGATGATTTTTCGGGCAATTAAGTGATCAAAAAAATTTTTGAAAAATATTATAAACGTCTTAATAAGAGCGTCATCACACCTCATATTTTTCAATATTTTATATCAACTTTAATATTAATTTTTTAATTCCTCCTTTAAAAACTAATCCACAAAAAAAATATTTTTTCATTAAATAAAAACTAGATATTCTCTCATTTTTCTATACTATTTTATCTTTCTCTTACATTTTTCATATAAAAAGTTGTCTTGTGTCAAGTCCTGCTTTATTTAATCCTTTTCGATTCATCCTCTCACTTAATAAATAATTCTTTATTTTATCCTTTTTTCTTCTCTTAAAAAAATTTTTTTTCTGGCATATTTCATTCATCCGGAATGATGATTTTAGTTGTGAAAGTTTGAGGCTTTTTGCGCATATTTTCAAGGCTATTGTCTTTTTTTTTATTTTTTAGACAAAAAATTTTTTTTAATTTTTTGGGCTCTTTTTAAGCACAAAAATCGAGAATTAAAATTTATTTTTAATTTTTAGAATGTCCAAGTTAAATTAATCAAAATGTTGTCCATTACTGCTGCTGCCTCAACAATTGCCGCCTTTAATCGGCCGCTGCCGTTGGATGCGTAAAAGTCAACTTCTTCTTTACACCTTATTAAAATCAACAAATAAAACAACAAAAATCTCTAAACAAAAACAACAATTTAATATTTTATTTTATATATTTTTTTGGTTATTAATTGAAAATAATATTGTTCTGGTTGGTGCTAGAAGAGGTTCTTCATCATCACAAAGTCGAGCACTTTCAGATTTTAATATGGGCAATAACGGGATTGATAGGTAAAAAATAAATTTAGATTTAAAAAAATTATTTAAAATATTTAAAAAATTATTTTTGAGAAAAAAATCATGGATTTTCGAGTTTTTCCTATGGGTTTTTCGGGTTTCAGGGGACGTATTTCGACCGATAGTTGAGACCCTAGCTTAAATTTGGATTCATTTAACTAGACATTTAACTAGGATTCATTTAACTCATTGATATAGAAGATAAAGAAATTTTATTATTTTAATTTTTTTAAATAAAGCTTCTCTGAACAACGTTATTGCTTCTCTTGTATGTCTAAAGAATTTGAAGCTCATTGGTCTTATCTGAGTCAGGTAGCTTTTCAAAAAATTTTTTAAAAAATCCATAAAAAATTTTTTCTGCCAATAAGTCAATTTTTTACACCTTCCAAAAAATTCATTTTTTTATTCAAAAACGTGTGAAAAAATTTATTTAATATAAAAATAGTAATATTTTTTTTTCCTTGGAGAGAAGATGAAAAGAAAAATGGGGGGGAAAATTGAATTTTTTTGCTCTTTTGTAATAAATTTTTTGGTTTAGGAAAAAATATGAAAATAAATAAAGAAAAAGGCCAAAATTAAAGTGCCAATTTTTTAATAAAAAAAGATTTTTCTTATTAAAAAAATTTTTTGGAAGCCTTAAAAATTAAAAAAAAAATTTTGGGGCCTTAAAAATTCTTTAAAAATTTTTTTTAATTTTTGCTAGTCAAATACATATTTTTCGAATTTTTACTTATTTACTTAACTCTCGAAAGATAAAATTGAATATGTTAATCAGTGATGTAGTTGGTATTGTTTTGGGTTTCCCTTGGGTGGGCGGATGGGTTCGACTCCTTTCCTAGTCTTTTTTATTTAATATTATTTTAAATTCAATTTTTAATTATTTAATTTAATTTTCTTTTTGTTTTTCCTTTCTTATATTTTTTCTTTTTTTTTATTCTTTCTCGACATATTTTTTTTACATAAATTCATCTCCATTTTCATTGTTGCGTGGATGAATTAATTAGCTTTTCTCAATAGGCGGAAGCCTTTTTTGTACCAGAATAAAGAAAATAAAGAAGGGGAAGGGATATTTTGGATACTCTTCTAAATTAATTTTTCTTTTGGAAAAAAATTTTTTTTCGATTTTTAATCGAATTTTTGAAATTTTTTGACCTCCAACTCTCTCTTCTTTTTTCTTTCTTCACGCTAACAAAATTTATAAAATAATTTATTTTTGAGGTTTGATCTTTTGGGCATTTCTTTAAATATTTTTAATTTTTTTTCTTAAGACTGGAAAAGATTATTTTGTTTGTCTAAGCATTTTTTGAAATTGTTTTTTAAAAAGAATATCTCGAGGGCACGCATATCTTCCTTCCTTTTTTTGGAGGGATTTTTAGTTTGGGTATTTTCGGTTAGTGTGGTCTATTTTTTAATTATTTTTTTTTGGAAAAATAAATAAAATTAAAGGGAGGGAAATAAATAAATATTTTAAATTAAGAAAATTTTTTTTTGGATTTTTTTTTAAATTTATTTGAAAATATTGAAATTAAAATTTTAATTTTTTCTCAAAATTTTTTTTGAAATTTTTATTTTTAAAATTTATTTTTTTTGTCTTTTCTTTATACAAATTAATTGCTTACCCCAAGAAATAAAAAAAAATATTTTTTTAAATTGTTTTGTTTGTCCATTTAAACAATTCCCTCGAGGACCCAAATTATTTTTAAATTTAAATTAAAAGGGACTAAAAAGGAAGGAAATTTTAAAAATATTTTTGTTTATTTTATTTTTAAAATTTTTAAAAAAAGTTTTTAAAACAACTGTTTTGGTTGTTGTTGTAAAATTTGTGTAAAATGAGAAGAATTGAAAAAAATGCAAAATGAGACTTTTAGAAAAAATATTAGTTGGATAAATAGAAATATTTTAGTAAAAAAAATTAAATGGAAAAATAGGAAAAATGAGGAGAATAATAAAAATTATTTTATGGATTTTTTAAATTTTAAAAATTTTCAAAAAAAAAGGTTTCAAAAAAATCCCAAAAAATTCAATTTCAGATTTATTATCGTCCAATGAACTTTACAGATGATTGTCATGCCATTACATCTGGAACAGAACCTATTGGCAGAACTCCATGTACTCATTCTATTTGTGTTACTGTTATTGAACCGAGAATGTTGGCTGGTAAAAAAATATTTTTTATTAAAGAAATTTTTCCTTTTTCCTCATTTAAAAATGCGAAAAATTTTATATAGGTTTCTATAATTGTTTAAAAAAATTTCTGACTCTTCCCCGGTTTTTTTTAAATAAATTCTGAAAAGAATTTATGAGGACAGACTTTAATACGGCTAAATATTTATCAATCGATTCAGCTAGACGAGCTGGATCGAATTTAACAAATACCCGTAATTCGACTTTTTTGGACAATGTTTTGATTAGTTTTCTCTGCACACTTTGTTACGCGGAACAAATTAACAAAAAATTTTTTTTAATTAAAAAAGTTCAAAAGAAAAAATTCAAAACATTCGATTCAGCTCGAGGAGTCCTATTGAATAATAATAAATCAAAACTTTAGCCGGCCCATTTCCAAAAATAGAAAAATCTTGACGTTGTTTGGGTCAGTAATTTATTTTTCTATGCCGGCATAATTTTTATTTGATACAAGTCTTTTCGTATTCCAAATTTCAAAAAAATTTTCTTTCTTTTAAAATAAATTATAAAATTTTTAAATTTTTTTACTTTAATTTTTTAAGGCCAATATATTGGTAATAATGTAATTCGTGGTTGTTTTTCTTCAGTTTTCAAGTATGGAGAATTGTCTACTGAAAATCTTGTTGGTAAGATTTTATTTTTTTATTAAAAAAATAGCCTCCAAAAATTTTTTCCAAAATTAATTTGTTTAAAGTGGCCGGCCACACACTTGAAAATAAAAATAAAAATAAAATTTTTTCGGTTCATTAAAGTTTGTCAAATAAAAGTTTTTTTTTGTTTTTTTGAAGTATTTTTTTGGAAGGCCAATAAAATTAAATTGGGGTTTTATTTAATTTTTTTGGCACAGAAATTTAAAAAAAATTACAAAATTTTAAGGGAACCAACTTTTAAATAAAAGATAATTTTTTTAATTTTTTTCTTAATTTTTTTTAATTTTCAGATACTTCTTGTTCTACCTTTCCGTTAGTATTTTTTTTTCAATTTTTAAAAAATTTTATTTTTTAATTTTTTAAAGAATGCGAGCACTTTTACCTAGACATATGGCCCTTAAATCAAGCAATAGAACTGTGGAATTGTGCCGATGCATTGGAAGTATATTTTTATTTTTTTAAATGTGGGGGGAAAGACTCGAGATACTTAAAATTTTATTGGTTCCCCCTCTGTGTGTTCCAAAAAGTTGGTGCTTTTTTAATTTTTCAAAATTGCTATGGGGGTTTTGATCGTTTTAAATTAATTTTGGCTAGCTACTTATAATATTCTTTTTAAATTTCAAGAAAATCTTTCCTTTTAACTTCCCAAATTTTTTTAAATTAGCTAACGACTTGACCAAGTCAACTGGCCATAATTTTCGAACCCGAAGGAAAACCGTTCCAACAAAAAATTTAAAAATCAAAGAAAAAATCTAATAAGTATCCATAACTTTATGGGATAAATAAACAGAATAAGAAGCCTATTTTCAGTCTCTGAAAATTTTCATTCTTAAAATTTAATCTAAATTTTTTTTTAAATTTCAATAGATTTGTGTAATGATTACCCTCGTTCTCCACAAACAAATTCAACAGAAACAACCACCAAAAATTGGCCTTTCATCAACAGAATTATTTTTACAACATTTTTGTTTTTATTAATATTATTTATACAATAATAATTTTTTAATTTTTAATGCCATTCCTTTTTTTATGTTTTAAAAAACGATCCTCAATTAGCTCATTAACTAGTGAAAATTTAATATAAAAATATAAAGACCATATACTTTAATTAATCTGTTATTGTTATGATCATCGGTGGTGTAATGGATAACGTCCTCTACTTTGAGAAAAAGGGTCTAGGTTCGGACCCCTCGGGAGGTTTTTATTTTTTCACATTAAAGATTTATTCAAAATTAAATTTAAAAAATAAATTATCGATTAGTATTGATTTTATCGATTGATATCGATTTTTCGAAAATTTAGAATTTTTAAAAAATAAATTATCGATTAGTATTGATTTTATCGATTGATATCGATTTTTCGAAAATTTTGAATTTTTAAAAAATAAATTATCGATTAGTATTGATTTTATCGATTAGTATCGATTTTTTGAAAATTTAGAATTTTTAAAAAATAAATTATCGATTAGTATTGATTTTATCGATTGATATCGATTTTTTGAAAATTTAGAATTAAAAAAAAATAAATTATCGATTAGTATTGATTTTATCGATTGATATCGATTTTTTGAAAATTTAGAATTTTTAAAAAATAAATTATCGATTAGTATTGATTTTATCGATTGATATCGATTTTTTGAAAATTTAGAATTAAAAAAAAATAAATTATCGATTAGTATTGATTTTATCGATTGATATCGATTTTTTGAAAATTTAGAATTTTTAAAAAATAAATTATCGATTAGTATTGATTTTATCGATTGATATCGATTTTTTTTAAATTTAGAATTAAAAAAAAATAAATTATCGATTAGTATTGATTTTATCGATTGATATCGATTTTTTGAAAATTTAGAATTTTTAAAAAATAAATTATCGATTAGTATTGATTTTATCGATTGATATCGATTTTTTGAAAATTTAGAATTAAAAAAAAATAAATTATCGATTAGTATTGATTTTATCGATTGATATCGATTTTTTGAAAATTTAGAATTTTTAAAAAATAAATTATCGATTAGTATTGATTTTATCGATTGATATCGATTTTTTTAAAATTTAGAATTAAAAAAAAATAAATTATCGATTAGTATTGATTTTATCGATTGATATCGATTTTTTGAAAATTTAGAATTTTTAAAAAATAAATTATCGATTAGTATTGATTTTATCGATTGATATCGATTTTTTGAAAATTTAGAATTTTAAAAAAATAAATTATCGATTAGTATTGATTTTATCGATTGATATCGATTTTTAGAAAATTTAGAATTAAAAAAAATAAATTATCGATTAGTATTGATTTTATCGATTGATATCGATTTTTTGAAAATTTAGAATTTTAAATTTTGCCAGTTCACTCTCAAAATTCCGCACTCAACCGACCTCAATACAAATATTTAATTTTTATCTCTAACTACACTATTTCTTTTTTATATTTCTCTAACTTTAAAGCAAATTGTCATTTATTTTAAAATAATAGTGGGACAAAATGTAATTTATCATAATGCCAATTCTGAGCATTTTTTAAATTGAAATAAATTATAGAAATAAATTTAAACAAAAATCAATGTCTCTTGAGTTTATAAGTTTTGTAATCGTTTTTCATCATTTTTGATCATTCTGCCATAATTTCACAGTCAGTTGAAGAAGGCAAATTAAGTAGGTTTTGCACAGTTAGTTTTAGAATTTTTTTAAATTTGTGTGCGCCAAAATTATTTTATAACGTGTAAAAACGCCAAAAACTGGAAACGCCAATAACGCAAAAAATTTGCGTTCTTCATACGTTGTAAAACGAGCTTTACGCACACTTCGATTTTTTTCAAGGTGTGCGCAATGAGTAATTTATAACTTAAAAACGCAATAGAATTGCGTTTATGGTTGGCGTTCTTACAAATTGATAGGAAATCTGTTAATTCCTAAAACATTAGGGATTAAATAAATCTCTAAAATAATCCCTATTCGAAAAAATTTCTTGTGCTTCTGAGGAGATCGAGAGATTAATTTTTTCTACTAAAAATTTTTCCAAGTCATTTAAAAACAAAAATTCCGTAACGGGATTCGAACCGACGTCCATTGAACTACCTCTGAATTTACAAATCAAGCGCCTTCACCATTACACCAACACTGCTATTAATAGTAAATCAAAAAATGTTGTTAAAATAATAACGTGGAAATATTATTTTTTGCTGCAAATCCAAAGAAAAAAATCTAAAAATCTTTTAAATTAAAATTTGAACATTGCGACATTTTTATTGTACTAAAAATTTAAAAAAATTATATAAAAATGGAAGGAGAGAGAACATATCAATTAAGTGGCACAAAGAATTTTTTTAAAATTAAAAACAAATTGTGGGATATTTTTTAAAAAGTCTCTAAAAGAATTTTACAGCTCATAAAAACAAAAAAAAATAAAAAAAATATATAATGCAAAATTTAAAAATAAAAGAATGCGTGAAAATATGAGGAGATCGAGAAATTAATTTATTTTATGCTTTTTAGAGAGAGAAGGAAGAATAAAGATAAGAAAATGAAACAAATCCTAACCCAGAAAATTAAAAAAAAATTTTTTTTTAATTTATTTTAGGGAAGACAATAAAGAACCCTTTATGAAAAGGAAAGGACTAAAATTTAATTAGATCCAAAAATAATTTTTTTGTCAATTTATTTTTGGAAGTATACCCCTTCTTAAGAGAAAAATTAAAAGAAAAAAATTTTTGGAAATATTCCCTTAAATTAAAAAATTTTTTCGATGAGGCTAGATTGAGTGGAAAATAAAAAACAGGAAAAATATAACCAAAATAATTTAAAATAAAAAATAATTGGTAGATAAAGAACATATAAGAACGGCACACTCGGTAAGATTTAAAAAAAGGAAGAAAATTTATAAAATATTTTTATAAAATACAAAACCATTTAAAAATTTAAAAAATTTTAAACGCCACTTAAAATTTTTCAGAAAAACCCAAAAAAAAATCCAGAAAAAATTTCAAAAAGAAGCCCCTCAATTTTTTCAAGGTTTTGTATTTTAAGAGAAAAAAAAGAAAAATAAACCTCACACAAGTGTATTACAGGATTGCACGGAAACAATTTTAAAAAATTTTCAAAGTTTCTCTCTATCTAAAAAATAAAAAAAATTGAATTTTAAAGTAATAAAAAATAATAAAAATAAACCTGTCACACCGGCCTTCAGGAAAAAAAACAAAAATCAAAATTCTTTCTCCTTCTCTTCAATCTCCAACGTCAATTTCCTTGTTTTTATTTTCTACATGATTAATAATTTGTTCAGCTTCGTCTCTTTTATTATTTTTAAAATTATTTTCTTCTTCTTCCTCCAGTAAATTTTCTTCCTTGAAAAAAATTTTTTTAAAGGCTTCTCTCTAATTCAAAAATAGGAGCAGGCCAGTGTACTGCGAGCTATAATTTTGTCCAAAATTGTCAAATCCGTGGCGCCTAGGTATGGTTTGATTCAGCTGGGCGAGACGCATCAAGCCATACCAGTGCGCCACGGATTCGACAATTTTGGACAAAATTATAGCTCGGCGGTACATTGGGCTCGCAGTACACTTAAAAAATTATTAACCTGCTCACATCCCCCTGTTCTTACTCCACCCTCTCCTTCTCCATCTTCTTCCTCCCCTTCTTCATTAATTAAATTTCTTTGTTTATATTGTTCCAATTCTTGTAGCAAAGCTTTTTGTTGATGAATACTTTGAATTGTTCTTTGATACTCTGTCAAATATTCCTCACTTCTTTCTGTTAAAACTGAAAGTTTTCCACTTGTAGCATCTGCTTGTTCTAATGGAATAAATGTCTTCTTTTGTGGTTCTACATAATCACCTTTTAAAAATAAAAATATTAAAATAAAAAGATTAAAATAAAAAGGATTGTCTCTATGATTTATCCACTTAACACAAAATTATTGGTTATAATTTAAAAAGTTAACAACTTGGCTGTCCTTAATTTCGGACATAAATTGCGTGGGCTAATAGATTTAAAAAAAAATCGAGTTACAGCTGTGCAAAATTTTTTGATTGAGGACATCCAAGGTCAACACCCTTTGGGTAATAAATTAAAAACCGTTGGGTCACGTCAGAGACGCATTACAATCAGGGACGAGTCGAGTCAATAGAGAAAGTCGGATAACGTTTCGAGACGAAAAAATCAAAGTTTCTGGTATCGAGTAACCCCAACCCTCCCTCCCTGGCCCCAATTATAAATTCACAAAAAAACCTTCATTTCTAAGTTGACTTCTTTGATAACGATGTACAAAATAAATACAACAACTAATTAATCCAGAAATAACAATTAAAGAACCAGCAAAAACAAATGCAGCAATATATGATTGAGTCAAATCAAATACTATACCGGCTAATGGAGTACCCAAAAGGGAAGAAATTCCTCTGGCAACAACCAAAATACCAAAAGAATTTGTTAGTCTTTCAACTCCAAGTAAATCAGAAAGTAAAATTGATGTAAGGCAAACATAGGCTGCTAAAAAATATTTTTGAAAAAATTTTCGCAAAAAATTTCTCAAAAAAAACTTACAAACAATAAATCCAAACAAACAAGAATAAGTAATTAACATGAGGTAATTTGGAAATAATGGACAAAATGCTGTGAGCAACCCACATGATATTAAAGACCAATTGGTTATTGTTAAAGCACTAACCCATCTTCTATCGGCCATCCAACCAAAAAATACACGGCCTTTAAAAAGAAATTTTTTGAAAAATTTTTAAATAGAAACCAAAAGTATTTGAAATTCCAATAAGTGAAAGTAATAAAGTAGCCTCAGAAAGTGATATTCCTTCAGATACAGCCAATTCAATTAAAAATACAAAAGGAACGTAAAATCCAAGCATTCCAAAAATTGAAGAAATACATAAAAGAACCATTACAGGATCTGATAATAATGAAAGAGAAACCATTTCTGAGATTGCTTGGCGAATTGGAAGTGGAATAAATTTGAAACGACTGAAAAATAAAAAATATAATTGAAGAGAGGAGAGTAACAGCTGGACCTCTATTCCGGTTTTGGGTCTAAAACTTTCTAATTATCAAATATTCGAAATAGCCAAAATATTGTTCAGAAAGATAGGATTAGTAGAATATATTCTCAAAAAGATTGATAACTAAAAAAATTATTGGTGCATTTATGGCCTAACAAGTCGAAGAAAAATTGGGTTTCTATCTTACTTATGTTAGCAGGGATACCAACTTTCCAATCCACTAAAAAAATACGGATCACAAGCTTTGACGGAAGGTTTTTACCGATTTATTACTGGGATCTGAAGCTAGTATTTAAAAGTCAAAAACCTTGTATCTTGTTGCTGTCCTTCCAAATCTTCACAAAATTCTGTTCCTTCCCCACCAGTTATTCTACTATATTGACTTCCACCAAATCTATTGCTTGATTCTACCATATCACCACAAGCATGTGAAAGTGAAGAAGATAAATTTTGTGCCGCAATAATCATTGGAATTGAAATTTGAGATTCTCTATAACGTTGATAATTGCTTCCTTAAAAGAGAAATTTCTTTGATTCTGAAAAAATTTAAAAATTTAAAAACCTTCGCTTTCAAATTCCTTCAAATTTCTTATACTTCCTTGAAGGAAAATATCATGTCTAGATAAAGGCCTAGCAAATTCTTTTGGTTCAGCTCCACTCAAAGCAACAGAAAGTGTTGATTCGCCTTTGATTGATTGAGGTGGTGCTTGGCTTAGTCTACTAAGTGATTGGGCGTATGAACGTGCTGAAACACGTGACAATTGGCTGTTGAGGTTGACACGGCTTAAGCGAAGTTGATTGCTACTTCCCATCCATGCATCACTTGCCATACTGTTTTTAAATGAAAATTTGAATTTTAAAAATAAAAATCAAATCAACCTAGTTAATGTAGGCTTTCTAGTTCGATTTGAAACGACTGTTGGATGTCGACCAGAAATACCATCAGCGTGTGATTGTTGTACAGAACCAGCTCTACTTTTGCTTAATCTTCTCTTTCCACTTTCAGGGATGGGAGAAAGTGGGGGACGATGAGGTGTTAATGGGGAGGAAGAAACCTTTAAAAATCAGAAAAAAAGTTTTAAAAAGAATTTCAAGGAAAGAATAACCAAAATGACCCAAAAACTTCCTTACACCTCTTAAAAATTTCCCTCAAAGCCCCCTAAAAATTTCTAAAAAAATTTAAACCATTTCATCAGCATTTTCATCTCCTCTCCCTAAATCAATTCCACCTTCAAGTCCATTCATTAGTAAAGGTTGACCATCCTCTTTTGTACATTGTGAAGATGTTCTTGTAGTTGCTGACCGTTTAACAGGAGAAACACCTCCCCCATTTGTTGTAACTTCATCAGAAATATTTGAATTACACTACAAATTAAATCAACAAAAATTCAAAAATTAAAAAGAAACCTCATCATCTCCATCATCTGCTCTACTCAAAGCAGCTAAAAGTGCTTGTTGTTTTAATTCAATTGCTAGTCTGTTTTGTTTTTCAATATCAAATTCTGGCAATGGCAAAGGTTTAAATAAAAGGCCACAAAATACACAGAGAAGAATAAGTGCAGCTAGGCAATATATGGCTATTTTCCAACCAAAAGCTTTAAAAAAATATTTAAAATACTTTTAATAATAAAATGCTGATACTAAAGAACAGAAAACATGCAAAAAGCGCTTGAGGAAAAAATAGGGACTTAAAAGGGATCGAACCACCAACCCAAATATAAAAAGTGTACCTCCCTAACCACTCCGCCACGTCCACAACTTGAAGGATAAGTTTAAATTCTACTCATATTTAATCTAATTTTTTGTTATCTCCCCACAAATAAATTTAAAAAATCAAAACAAACATTCAATCAAATATTTAGACAAAAGAGGAATCAAAAAAGTCCCAACACCACTTCCAGAAACAGCAATTCCAGTAGCTAATGCCCTCTTTGCTTCAAAATATTGACTAACAATCACAATTGCTGGCAAATAAATAAATCCAAAGCCAATTCCTTCAAAAAAAATTTTTGGCCCCTCCCGAAAATTAAAAAAAACCTCCAAGAATTCCATAAACAAAATAATAAACAAAAATATTTGGTGAAAATGTAGAAAGAATAAAAGATAATGAAGCAATAATGGCTCCACAAACAACAATACGGCGAGTTTCAAAATTGTTTAGAAGACCGCCTACAACTGGGCCTGAAAAAATATTTTTCTAAAAATTTCAAAAAAAAATTCTAGAAAATACCAGAGAGTAAATACATTCCAATTAGAATCGATCCAATAAGAGAAACACTAAAAAATAAATTTTAAACAATTTTTAAAAAAATTTAAAGGCATACGCGGATTTGTTGGCACCAAATTCTTTTTGATAAGCAGCCATAAAAGGCCTGAAGAAACATTTAAAAATTTCAAAAAAAAAAATTAAAAAAATACCCAAAAGCATTACTAATTCCATCAACAATTAAATTACAAACAAAAGCAGCAGCAACAACTACCCAACCGTATTCTCCATCTGGGGGGATTGGTAAATGATCAACAATAATTACATCATCTCTTGCTTGACAACCTAGAAAAAAAATTATGGTATTTTTATATTAGAAAAATTTTGCGGAAAGATTAAAGAAAAGGAACTACAACATGTCAAAGAAAAATACGAGGAACCAAAAAAATTTGTCCGCAAAATTTAAAAATTTTTCGGAAAAGCTACAAGAACGATAAACTAAACTTCCTCAGCCTAGTCTCAAATCAGAAAACACAAAAAAATTATAAGAAGTTACCCTGAGATTCGTTAATTGAGAGTGAGCTTTGAAAGTCGTTGTCTGGTAATATTTGCAAGTGTTGGTCATCCAAGTCTTGGAAACAACTGCCGGCACCATCATCATCCTTGAATCCTTAAAAATTTAATTTTTAAAGGCTCAGGATTTTTCCAACGAAATTTTTTAAAATTAAAAAAAATATTTTTTCTTGTCCGCAAAAAATTAATTTCCAAACAAAAAAATCCAAACCGTTAATTAATTGATTCTGATCATCTTCCACAGTCAATTCAAACGGCACTTTTTGAGGTGATTCCCTATCCTTTGCAGAACTTTCATCAACTACCACAATTTGAACTCCATTTCGCAATATTGATTTTAATTTTGAAGGTTCAGTATTCTCTTCATTCGCTACTTGTTCATTTTCTGTTGGCATTTCATTTGCCATCTGAAAAGGAAAAATCATCAAAATAAAAAAAAATTATAAAAATAAAGTGTGCGCCAAAAACATTTTTCTGACGTTCAAAAACGCCAAAATTAAAAAACGCCAAAAAATTCCCCTAAAAAATATTTTTGGCGCACAGCAAAAAAAAATTAAATAAAAATTCCAAAAAAATGAAAGGCAGAAATAAATTTTAAAAAAAGAGAAAAATTAATGTAGTTAAAGCTGGTAGTGCCGGCTATATAAAATTTTATTTTTACGTGACGCGTAAGCTTTAGAAATAAATAAAAAATATAAAATGTCCCCAATACGCACCCATTAAGGGGTGGAGAGGAACAACAATAAATAGGGAGGGGCTGATTCTCTCACACAAAAAAAAATCGTCATTGGCGGGGGGATGGAATTTCTTTTTGCACTTAAAAAATATGAAGAAATTAACACATTAAAAAATAAATAAATTTTTTAAACAAAAAATTAATATGACTAATGCTTAAGTGATGGATAAAGACAAAAATCACACAAAGCCCCCTATTAGAGTCTGAAAACAAAAAATACTAGAGTAGGGGGAATACTAGAGTAGAAACTTAACAACCCCTCACTCAAAAGGGGAACGTATTAGGGTTCGGAGAAGGAATGGGAGACGAATTACTTGATATCAGTAAGTTTTTCCTGACCCGAAACCTGCAGAGGTATTTCGAAATTTCGAGTTTCAAAATTTTTTCTTTCGATTTGGAATTTTTTGGTGATTTTTCGATTTCTGGAAGGATTTTCTAGTCATATCCCTGGGCTATTTTAATATTAAAAAAATTTTTTCCTCAAGAAAAAAATGTCCAGAACTTAGGAGCTACGCTAGAAAATATTTTCAACACTTAATAAAAAATTGAAAAAATGCTGAAAAAATATTTTTAAATAAATTTATTTCCTAAAATTTATCAAAAATAAAATCTCCCCAAAAAAATAAAATTATAAAAAAATTCCCAAAGGGTTTTCAAAACGATGATTGATGGAATAATCAAAAAAAAATTTTTTATTTACCAAAATTTTATTATAAAATGAAACAAATGCTTTTTTAAAATTTTTAAAAATCATTTTTAAAAAGCAGCAAGTACTCTTAAATTAAACAAAAAAAAATTTTTTTATCTTGCGTCATGTGTGCTTAGCCTGCAACTTTTTTAAAAAATGAAAAATGTACTTTTCTATTATTTTTAAAAAAAAAGATTAAAAGAGAGGGGAGACGAACATTTTTGGGGGAGGGGGGAGAATTTCAAAATAAATAAATTTTTATTTATTTTTGTCTCCCTCCTCCCTTTTCAAAAAAAATCAAAAAAAAATTGGGGTAAAAATAAGAAATTTATTTATGCCTCTCCCTCCTCCCTTCCTTTCCTCAAAAATTAATTTTAAGAAAATAAAAATTAATTTTTCTTTTTCTCCGCGCAACAAAATAAAAAAATTTTTATTTTATTTTTAATCCAAAAACTCCCCCCATTTAAAACATTAAAAGCAAGAGAAAAATAAAAAGGCTTCACTTACCGTCCTTCCCTCCCACAAAAACCGCAGCACACCAGCCAGCTATAGTGAAATAAAGCTTAAATAGTTGACAGTCGGCAATAAATTGATTTTTGCAAAAAGCTTTTGAAAAAAAAAGAAAAAGAAAAATAAATATAAAAATATTTTTATTTCCTGCTTTTCTCCAACCAAGTTTTTAAAAAAAATTTAAAAAAATATGAGAAAATAAATTTAAAAAAAATTAAATAATTAATTAAAATATTCAATTAAAATTTATAAAATACAAAAAAAAATTATTTTTAAAAATTTATTTAATTAAAATTAAAAAATATTTTTGACAATATATATTTAACTATAAAATAGAGTTGTTGGCGGCCGGTTATTAACCGGTACCTCCGGTTTTCGGTTAATTTAAATTTTATAAACACGGTTAATTTTGGTAAAAATTTTTTAAAAATTCCGGTTTTAAAACCGGTCGCTAACAACCCTACTATAAAATTATAAAAAGATTTAACAAATTATCAAGAAAAAATAATAGAAAAAATAAAAAATATATATTAATTGCAAAAATGAAAATATTTGAGAGGGCAGGTAAAAAATATGTCGGTCAAAAATTTTGTTTATAGGGTTGTCTTTTGAATTTTAAAAATTTTTGAAAAATAGAAATTATTTTTAAAACTTAATTAATTGGGAATGTCAAAAAAAATTTCTATAAA
This sequence comes from Meloidogyne enterolobii, assembly GCA_963681835.1. Taxonomy (NCBI): domain Eukaryota; kingdom Metazoa; phylum Nematoda; class Chromadorea; order Rhabditida; family Meloidogynidae; genus Meloidogyne; species Meloidogyne enterolobii. Next base: position 801,338 of record CAVMJV010000071.1, read on the forward strand.
ATTTTCTCAAGGTTTTTCTTCATCATTAACAACAAGGAATAGCTTCTGACAAAAACGAGTCATGTTTGCTGAATTTTTTTTTATTTTTAAAATTTTATTTAAAGTTTTTTTTTAATTTTTCAACACTATGGCAAGATGTAATTTACCATTTTCAAGCCCCTTTTTAAACCAAACGCCTCATATTTCAAATAAAAAATATTTTATTAAACAACAAAAAAATACCCGAAGCTCTGTAAATCCACATTGGCCTATTTTTCCAATAAATAAAAAGTAAATAGACAGGTATAGCTGTCAACATTATTGCTATTCCAATTGCTAAAATAAATATTTTTAATTAATAAAAAATTTTCCAAAAATTAAAAAAAAAATTTTTTTTAATTTTTTTTAAATTTTTTTTAATTTCCAAAATTTTCAAAAAAATTTTCAAAAAAAAATTTTGTATCTTTAAACCTGTATCCTTAGGATTCCCAACAATAGGTATAACAACAAGTGCCATACATCCAAACAAAAATAAAGAAGGAAATATTAAATTAACTTTTATCGGTCTTGGAGCATTTGGCATTTTTTTGCGAAGATAAAAAAGTGCAGAAATTGCTAAACCTATAGCCAACCAATAACTTATTTGGATATAATTTATTAGAGTTATTGCATCATCTCCAAAAGCTAAATAACAAAGTGACAAGAATCCCTGAAAAAAAAGAAAAATTTGTTTTGAAAAAATTTGAGGTAGGGAAGGATAAGAAGAATTAGTTTACAAACATTTTCAACATGGCGCCCATGAGGAAAAAATCTTTTTTAAAAAATTTTTATAGATTTAGGGAAGACATGAGGAATCATTTTACGAAGATTCTCATTCGTGACTAATAAAAAAACTTTTCCAATTCTCACCTATGAGTTCATCAAATCAGCAAAAGAAACAGAAATATACTCAAGGGTAAAACTAAAAAAATTTTTTTGAAAAATCCCAAAAGAAAATATTTTCTTAAATTAACCCTGAAATCACTACAAATCCTAAACTTAAAGGTTCTCTTATTTTAAGAAAAAAATATTCAAAAATTAAGAAAAATATACCAGAAATGCTACTGCCGGTATTGGTGTTCTCGTTTGTTTATTTATCATAGTTAATGCAATTGGCATTTGTTCCTCTCTAGCGCCAACATAGAAAAGTCTTGATGATGTGAAAATCCTTTAAAGAAAATAAAAATTATTATAGAACAATTTAAAATTATTTTTTAATTTTAGATGTTCCATATACTTTTCTCAAAATTAATTTTATTTACTCGTCAGAAATTGTAAGTAGAGACAGAACTGCAAGGGTCGTAAGGGAATCAAAAAATCCTTATCTCAAGAAATCCCGAGTTAAATAACCCAAATTTTTATTCAAGATAACGTCACGGTCCGATCTCTGATTGTGAGTATAACTGCTAATAAGGTCATCAAAATTTTAGTATTTGGTATAAATTTTTTAAAAAGGCTAATAAAAAATTAGAAAAATAACTACGAAAATTTCTAAAAAAATTTCCAAAAACTAACACTCCATTTGCTGATCCAAAAGTCGAACAAGCAACAAATATAGGCATTGTAAAAGCTAAAGGTCCATACATTTTATTTGCAAATTCCTTTAAAAAATAATTTATAAAAAACCCTCTCAAAAAAATACCACAGCAACAGCATCAGAAGCCAACATTTCTTGTGGGCTAATAACTGTGTAGAGAGCAACATTTGTAAAAACATAAATTATAGTAACAGAAACGGTTGAGATGAGAATTGCAAGAGGAAGATTTCTTTAAAAAATAAAGGAGAAAATTTATAAGGAAAAAGAACCCGATTAAAGCTTAAGAAGATTTAAAAAGATCCAAAATAATTCTGAATTCCTTATTAAAATTAAAAATTTTTTGATGGTCTTCCGCGAAGTTCTCAAGGTTCCAAAAAATCGAATTGGTTTTCAAGGTTTCGGTCATGGTCACTTTTTGCAACTGGAAGTACAATGACCGCTCCTTCCATACTAAAAAGTATGACTGAAGGGTGTAGTACCAAAAAAAGTCAACTACCCTTATCAACCCCCAAATTAACCTCGAAATTCACAAGCCACTAAATTTCTCAATAAAAAAATTTAAAAAACCTTTTAGGATTTTGAAGCTCTTCAATAATAAAATTTAAATAATTCCATCCTTGATAGGCAAAAAGTCCAGAATAAAAGGCTATTGAAACTTTGCCAATATTGGTATTTGTGTCTTCAAAAATGTTCTCAAATGACTTTCGATAAAGTGGATCTCCTTCACAAAAAATTTTAATTAAGTAAATTCTAAAAAAAATTCATCTAAACTAACCGCTAACCAACAAATAAATTCCTGTAAAAGTAATAAGCAAAAGAGCAAATATTTTGGCAACAGTAAAGGTATCCATAACAATTGTTGACCACCTTGAGGACAATTTTAAATATTAAAAAAATTTTTAAATAAAAAATAACCTAACAGAAACACAATTTAAAGTCGTCAAAAAAACTGAAAAATAATAAAAATTTTTAAAAAACCTCTCAAATTTTTCAATAAATTTTTTACACACACTTATCAAAGCAGCAGCAATCATTTGAATAATTCCTGAAGGCGGGGAACAATTGGGGAAGAACGGTCGAAGAATGTAAGTAGCAAAGGTCAAACAAACAATTGTACAAGTACATGGCCTAAATTAGTAATATGATAATAGACATCATTATAAGAGACACCCAATATAAGATGCGCTCACTATAGACATCTTCGCTATAGGAACCGCCCGACATTAAATGAACCTCGAATTAAAATAGGGCCTTTAAAAATTTGGTTGCCCGCTAACAATGAGTAGGTTGCTATTGGATAGAGGGACCGTCGAAGCGATAACACTCTATTTAATACACCTCCCATTATAAGCACAATTTTTCAGCCAAAGAGTGTATCTCATAGGGGGTCCTTAATAATTTTAAACTTTTTTAAATATACCTAACAATAATAGCTTCAACCCATAATCGAATAAATGCCAAAAAAGGTCCAAAAGCCTCCATCTAAATTATAAAATTAAACTGATCATAAAAACTAAAAGCAAACAAACAATATAAGCATAATCTCCACCAGATTTTTTAATCAAAGTACCAAGTTCGGCATACTACATAAAAAAAATTTAAAAATTTTTGGTGTTTCGAATTTAGATATTTTGATTTTTTACATTTTGAAATTTGGGCGCTCAAAATTTCTTTTTGATTTGTCATTCTTGGTGTAGTGGGAAAATGTTTAGTTTCGAGGAGCAGGAACCCTTTTCGGGGAAATATTTTTTTAAACCCTCAAAAAAATTTCAAAAAAATTCCCAAAATTTTCCAGAACATTTTTAAGCCTTTTAAAGACATTTTTAAGTAAAATTAAGCAAAAAACAAACACAATAAGAGCCAAGTCCAACAAACAAACCGCAAAATATCCATATTAGAAGAGACAATCCAACACTTCCAGCCTCTACAAAAAATTATTTTAAAAAATTTTTTTAATTAAAAAAACCTCTTTGAACTCCCGTAGGTGACAGAAAAATTCCCGATCCAATGATACATCTTAAAAAATTCTTTTTTTTTAATTTTTTAAAATTAAAACCATACCCAACAATCATCGAAACACCATTCATTAACGTCAAAGATTTAGCCAAACCCCTTCCTGTATCACTTTCTTCTTCTTCTTCACACACCATTTTATTATTTATTTCGTCTTTTTGCTGTTCTTGTAAGAGTTGTGAATTGTCTTTTTCATTGGTAGGAATTTTGAGAGGCATTTTTTTCGGTTGTTTGTTTCCTTCCTCTCTTTAAAAAAACCTTAAGATGAATTAACCTTTAGTTTATTTATTTTTAAAAAGGTCCCCCCATTTAACATTTTCTCTCTAGAAATTTACGAGTGATAGCAAAAATGCTGGGACTGCTCTTTAGCAAATATCAGTCAGTCTATTTAACAAAAAAAAAATTTTTTTTTGAAGTAAAGGACCACTCATTTTTATTTATTTTTAGGGGGAAGTAAAATGTATTTATTTAATAATTTTATACGAAACTGTTAATAATACACAGCTAATAAATTTTTTGACTCTCCCCTATGTGCACAAAAATTATTCAGAAAAAAATAAATTTGTGTGTGTGTCCTTTTAAAAAAATTATTTCCTTCCTATATACTTTCAACTCTCCGAAAATTTGTATAAAAACACCCGACAGATTATTATCAATTTTAGAATAAAAACAACAATTGATATTGATACTCTAGGAAAATAATATTATTATTTTATTGGAAGGGTGATTTTACCAAAAAAAAATTTTTTATAAAAAAATATTAAAAATTGAAACTGAATGAAATTGAAAAGAGGCAATGGGGGACACACCTCAGAGAAGATTATTATTTTTACTTTTTAGGACCAGACTTAATTATTGATAAGTGCACTAAATTCACTCCCCTCCCATTCTCTTTGACGGCTTAATAATCCCTTGTCATATACTCTGGAATGAAAAAAATTTTTTTTTGCGTAAAAGAGTGAATGAGCTTTTTTAAATAGTTGGGGAATTATTGATTTTGGAGTCAATGCACATCCATTTTTTATTGGCAATGGGGACAGCAGCTACTAAAATAGCTAAACAAAAAAATTTTAAAATAATTTTTAGAAACAAAGCAAACTACATTAAATCTTTCATTAAATTTTATATTTTTTTTAAAAATATAAACGTGTTAAAATAACATAAAATTAATATATGTAGTTGTTAAAATATATTTTTAAAAATTTTTATCTACAAAAATATGTATAATATACTATGTTTGAATTATTTTTTAAATTAAAATTTTTAATTGTAATATAGTAGTTGTTGGCGACGATTATAAAACCGAAAAAAATTTTTTTTGGAAATGAGTAATTAAAAAAAATTCCCCAAAAAATAAAACCAAATATTAAAAAAACTTGAAAAATGGGCAAGTAAACCCAAAAACTGGGCTTTTAAAATTTAATTAACCAAAAACCGGAAGTGATCAGAGTTAATAACAACCGTTCGCCAACACCCCCTAAATTTTTTAATGTTTAAGTAGAAAAATATAATTTAGGATATGTTAATTCTATGATAAATTATATTTATAAATTTTAGACTAAATCAAAAAAAATGAGTTGTTTTGTGATAATGTTAAAAATCCCCAAATCTTTTTGCTAAAATTTTTATTTTTCAAAATTAAATTTTCCTAACCATTTTTAACTCAAATCCCCATCACAACTCAATTTCTTTTTAAACTAAAAAAATTCAAAAAAATACCTGATAACAAGAATGGAATATATGACAAGATTATTGACAAACACTACACATTAATATTTAAAAAATCACCGAGTCCCAATTTATTTTCCACTAAATTTCCTCTTCTTATTTAATGCCAAGTGTAGTCTCTTTAACCAAAGAATTGAGAGTAAACAGATTAAAAAGATCTTTAAAAAAATTAAAAAAATAATTTTTCAAAAAATTTAAAAAAAACCTATAATTTGTAGCGATTCATTTTTCTTTGCTGCAACTTTACGAATCATTGGAATTCGAAGCAAAATTGAAGAAAAACGTTTTTGAGCTTCACAAGTTTCATGAAAATGGCATATATGAGTATAAAATGCAGAAATCATTTTTTTCTGTTCCGCACAAACATTTCTTTGACTTGCAGCGTCCAAACTTTCAGTGTCTAAAAAAAATTTCCCCATAAATCTTCCCAAAAAGAAACCTGGATCAAAAAACATAATTGCCTGAAGTGCCGCAAATTCTTCAAAAAATATTTTCATTTGGAGAAAATTCCTCAAAAAAATTTTCAAAAAAACCTGTAGTTGAAATATTTAATCGTCTAAATGGTTTCATTACACAATCAATCATTGCTGCCATGACAGGAGTTAATCCTGACAAACATCCGACCGTCTAAATAAAAAAAATATTTTTAACTTTATATTTATTTTTAAAAAATTAACTGGATAATGAACTGATGGAGGAACATCTACAACAGAACGAACACCTGTTTCATGACAATTATTTCCATCACGAATTAGTCGAGGATCAAAAAATCTGTATGAGAATTAAAAAATTATACAAAGTTTTTTAAATTAATCTCAAAGAAAGTTTGGCTTTTTTTATGTAAATAAATTATAAATCAGCTGCAGTCTATTTATTACATGCGGAAGGGGAAGAGCTCTAAGGATTTTATATACTTGCCAGTAATAGGCAAGTCAATACCTTTCTGTTAGGATTTCAAGGAAAACTAAACACGCGATTGTCTTCCTATACATTAATTAATCAAAAATTGAAGACTCGGCCACATATTTAAGTGCTCGCCACACAAGGACTACACTAAAGCAAACTTCATCAACTGACATCAGGCATCGAACCTGGATCTCCGGATAAGTGCAAGTCATTTTGGCAGATAAAGAAAAAAAAACGGTAAATTTACATACGCATGCATATTATCAATATTGTTAGACATTTGACTATTTGATGATGATGTAGCAAAATTGTCAGGGGATGTTGAAGTTGATGGCAAATTATTTGCTATATTGTTAGTCTCATTTTCCGGATCAAAATTATTTTTTGGCGATATTAGATGAGTATTGTTGACTAATTTATCACAAGATTCTGTTGGTTCAACAATTTTTGAATATTTTTTAGGTGGTTGAGTAGTAGTAGTAGAAGTTTCAAAATTTTCCAAATTATTAGAATTTGTTGAAGTGCTGTTTTTAAATTCAAAATTTTGAGGAGGAAATATTAATAATTCTCTTAAAAATCCAAAAAAAGTAAAAAAATCTACAAAAATACCTCGGCAATTTCTCCGCAATACGTTCAATTCCATCAATAATTTTTTCATCTGGAATTAATTCTGGAGTTCGGAATGCTTCACACATTATCATATAACTACTGGCGTGGTTTGTAATTAGGGCAACTTTGTCAGAATAGGGCAATTTTCGAAATGTTGCAAAAGTTTTTGCCCAATCAATATATAAAGCTATTATTCGTGAACGCCAAAATGGCATCTTTTGTTTGTCTTTGTTTGGAGTTACAATTGGATCAGAGAGCTTAAAACATAAATATTTTAATTTTAAACTGACATTAGATGGAAAAAGTTGAATTGGCTTCTTTTCCATCTAACCCATAAACGCCAAAATACCAAACGTCAATATACCAAACTCTCGAAGGTCACCAAAATACAAAACTATGGAAATGCCGCCGAATTATGGCGTTAGGTATTTGAGCGTTTTGGTATTATGGGGTCATTTCAAAAAAGTAGAAAATGTCCCCAAGAAAATTATAAATTAAAATTAATTAAAAATAAAGCAATACCTTAACATTTATTGGCCTTGAAAATATACTTGGTGCTTTCAATGCTTCTTCCAAAGTGCCATACGGATGGATTTCTCCACGGCTCAAGAGTAAAGTAAAATTATTTTCTAGTTGAGTTAAACGTTCCAAAATTCCATCGAAAGAGTTGGATGTCTGAAAATGATATTTTAAAATTAAAAAATGAACCTTAGTAATCAAACAAACTTTATTATTTACTCGAATAGTTGACAAATTATTTCCATTATGTAAATCGATTGAACCATGAAAAGAAATATCTTCTTCATCAGAAACGTCAAATTCATTTCTTAAAAAAATTTTTTTCTAATTTCAAAAAATTCAAAAAAACTCTGCATGATTTTCCAATTTTTCATGTTCTTCATCTTTATTTGTTTGTTCAGTTTTATCTCGTCGCTTTCTTTTTGTGTATCCTATCCTGTCCCTTTCTGATTGAATTGCTTTACAAAAATAATTTTTTTAATTTTAAAAAATCTTCTTAAAAATACAATTTGTATCCATTCCCATTTTTATACATTTTTCTAACCGGCAAGCTCTACAAGCACATCTAACCCCTTTATCTACAATGCATTTTCCATTGCCCATACATGCAAAGTTGCGGTTATTCTAAATTTAGAAAATTAATTTTCTTAGAAAATGTGTAATTATACCACAATAGCACGACGAAAAAATGTTTTGCATCTAAAAAATTAAGAAAATTTTGTGCGACAAAGATTAACGTTAGAAATTGGATTAAGACAAGATTTTGAAAAGACTAGCGAGAAATCGTTGAGATATCCTGCACGATTCTCGTATAACAACCCCAGTCTGGTCTCAAATTAACTTGCTACCTTCCTTTAAACACTAATTTTCAAGGAAATCAAATTCAAAATATTCTAGAAAATAGCAGGCCCAAAGCAGGCTCTTTTAGCAGGCTCTTTTAACCCTAATATATTAACATTAAAAAACATACCCATTACAGGAGGGAACAGAATAATGATTTCCAGTTGCCACATCATTACAAACCACGCAAGTAGTATCTGTGAATTTTACCAAAATTAAATTATCATTTCATGAAAAAACCTGGAGAAAGTTTGTCGCTAAAAGGTGTAGACATTTAACATCAACATAAACTCGTATATAAATTCATTTTTTTTATTTTCTTTATTTGACTGAAAATTCGAAAATTTTTTTTAATTTAATTTTAATAAAAATTAAAAATAAGTATATAAGCGAAGAAAACTTTTATTGATTAAATAAAAAAATAAATCTTTTACTATTTTTACATCAATTTAAGCAGTAAACATTTCAAAAAAAAATGCCAGAATGTATTAAATGTGCCGCATGAAAATGAAGGATTAAAAGATTTGAAAAAATGTATTAAAAGCTTTTAAGGCCCAAAAAGAATTTCATATAAATGTCGTCTTTTAATTTATCCATGTTAAGTAGTATCAAAAAGGAAACAACCAAAATGTCATTAAAATAAAGTTAACTATATTTTGTTAAAGACTGACAGCAATGAGGTAAAAATAAAAAATAGTGATAGCAAAAATAAATTAACACGGTGAGGTTGCTAAAAAATACTAAAAACGGTCGAGACCGGGCTCATTCGATAGAGAATATGCCCTTGCTAGCAAGGATTTTGAGCCGTTTTTGCCCGTTTTTTGATCTAACTTTGGAGGACCGTTTTTAGGCCGGACACCTCGCAACCTCTCCGTGTGTAAGCACAATTTTTCCTTCAACTCAATAAAAATAAAATTAACTGTTTGAAACCTTCGCCTTCTTCAAATTTAATTTATTATTCGTTGTATCTTCCAATTTTTTTCTTTTATATCCTGTCGATTTTGCCAATAAGGGGACATCTTGCACTGAATTTTCATTTGATGGAACTGAGAGAGAACGATGAGATTTTGAATTTTTTGTTGTTTTGGAAGACGAGGAATCCAAATCACCTTAAAATAAAATTATTTTTCAAATCTCCTAGCAACCAAGAAAGTTAAAAATTCTCAAAATCCACTTACCCCAACGTCGTCGAGTTGCTGGATCTGCTGCAAGTATACCCGTACAATTTATTTCACCACAATGACATGAAGGTACTTCACTCCAAAGTCCTTGTCTTTGCATATTATAATCAAAAGATAATTCTTCCCCTTCAAAAGAAAATTTAAAAAATTTCCCAAAATTAAAAGCAACCTTTAGATATATTTCTCTTTGCAATTAAAACCAAATGGAGATCAAAATCACTTTGAAATTGTTGGATAATACAATTTGGATTACAAGAGTGATTTACATAACTATAAAAAATAAAAATACAAAATCAGTCAAAAACTCCAAACCGCATATCATTTCCATAATATTGGGCATCAATAGCCCTTTTATCATCCAATTCCATAATATAATATTGGGCTTCATTTGATTGTAAGGAAGCAATTCTATCTATTCGACGACGTTTTTCTTCTTCATCAATAACTTCTCCAGTATATTCACCCACAAATCCTCCCTAAAAAGTATATTTTTTAACCTCAAAGAAATTTTTTATACCGCTGGTATATCCTCCATTGAAATTGCTCCATATCCTTTTCCATGAAAATATTCAATTTTTACTTGAATACAATTTTTTCCTTCACTAATGCGTCTGTTGTTGCATGGTTTGTTTGGTAGTTCATTACAATCCTAAAAAATTATTTTAAATTTTCACGCCTATATTAGACAAACTTCGGTAATTCTTCATTTTGTATACCCTACTCTTTGTGCCCCCCTTTTTTCCTTACCATTTTTTCATTTTTCCTCCCCTTTCTCCTTTATTTTTCATACGGCATGTATTAAAAAGTATTACGAGTAATATTTATGTATGAGAAATCATTAAAAATTTATTTACATCATTCAATAACCAATATGGAGCAACTAAAATTTTTTTAACATGATTGATAATCATTCGAACAACCGTTAATTATTCGAAAAACTTTGTTAATGTTGACGACCCAGATATACATACACGGAATATAAAATCATTGTGGTCATCTTATAAGCGTAAGTTTCGTCATCAAGCAGTTAACGGTACTTATTTAGTACCGTTAACTGCTTGATTACCCTACAGTAATATAATTACCCTACAGTAATATAAAAATAATCGCTGCCAACCAATTAAATTTTACTTAAAAACTGACCTTTGGACATTCCATGTTCAATGCTCGATTTATGCATTTCGAAGAAGGCCCACATCTGTCTGTTGCATCGCTAGGACATTTACAATTGTCCCTACCAAATAGACGATCCCGCGGCATTTTTAATTCAGATTTAGAGTATTTGTTTTGCTAAAAAAATTTAAAAAAGTAAAAATTCAAAAATCCTTACATTCAATTGTTTGACAATTTTCTCACCATTACTAAATAATTTATCTGGGATTTGATCAGTTTTTAATGGCCGTTGAGTTAAACTATTTTTAAGCATAAATTCTTGTGCTGATGTCCACTCTAAAATTTAGAAGGGAAAAAATTAAAAAATAAAATTTAAGAAAAACCTGCAAAAATATCAGATTTACTAGCTTCAGTAATATAAAAATAATCACTGTGAGTCATTGTAATCACTCGATTATGCGAAAGTATATTATAATAAATTTTGCCTCTGTATGGAAGCCTAAAATATTTACGGAAGTCAAAAATATTAAAATTCAAAAAATAAACCATTTAACACAAAGATAGCCAACAGCGCCAAGTTGAGGACTTTTAATTGGAAATTCATCATTTTTTATAATTTGACAAGGATACCATTTTCTAAAATTAAAAAAATTGAAGAAAAATTTAAAAATTGTATTTACTGTCTAGAAAATCTAGCCATAGCATATTCATTGTAACGAACAAAATCAAACATATCACACCAATGACAAGTTGCAATTTCCCTTTCTTCAATTGTATCCATAACGTAATCTCGTTTTGGCCTGCTATAACATTTAAAATGCATCGAACGGAAACATTTTGTGCATTTTACAAGTTTTTCTTAAAATAAAAGTTAACTATTTGGCAAAATGGCTTTCGGACCACTGTTGCCGCAGGTACAAAAAATCCTCGGGTACGGGTTTCAGGTTGGAAAACTTTCTTTTCGGGTACAAAAAAATGCCGAGTTTCGGGCGGCAACCCTGTTTCAGACCGCGAAAACCAAGACCAACCAAAATATTGAAAATATAGCCTTTAACAACCTCCTTGAAGCGGTCCCTGTTGACAATCAGCACAATGTTGCAAATGGAGATTTGTTGCATCATCAAAAATTACATGACGAGGACATATGATTTTGCCTTTTTCATCAATTTTACATCCACCTGAAATTAACTATTTAAACAACCTTTATCGTAAAAAAATTACCAGGTATGCAGTCCTCATGCCAGGCAAGTTCACACTGATCACACGCAAATAATTTACCTAAAAATTTGGAAAAACCTCAAAAATCCCCAAAAATAGCCAACCATTAAAGCATCTCGTCCTGTTATGATCAGCAAAACAAGCTGTACAATGATGTAGTGAACAATATAATTTACTATTTCTTCTCATTAATTCAAAAGTATATCCACCAATGTTTGTACTTTTTGCACATTCATAATGAAAATGGACAAAGCAACTAGGAGAGGCACATTTAAGCATTCCAAGACTTTTGATACCACAAATATAACAAAAAGATCCACGAGTTCCTTTAAAAAAATTTTACTATTTGTCCGCAAGTTTTTTAAATGTCCGCAAGTTTTTTAAATGTCCGCAAGTTTTGTCCGCAAATATAAAAAAAATTCTTTTCTCAAAAAATGAGCGGATTTTTCATTTTTTTGGGATTAAAACATAGAAACGAAAAATTACTTTTAGGAAAATCATCTCTCCCAATTGGATGGCTATGCTTTCGTTGAGCAATGTAGATAGGTTTTTCCTGTATCCACATACCTAAATTACTTTTTTCAGAAAAACAAAAATTTTTTTAGATAACCTTGTTTTTTGACCGGTTTATTTAAAATTATTTCAGGAATTTGAAAATCACTTTTGGTTATTCGTAGCTTGAGTTCTTCCAAGTTTTTTCTAATGTCCTCTTGAATATCTTCCAAGCTTGGGATGTAATGTCCTCCTTCATTTTTGAGCAATTCATTAAGTTGCATAATTTTGACGTTCTCTACAAAATTAATTGCATCAACTAGAACTATAAATTTTTACAAATTCAAACAAATAAAAAATAAACTAACTTTGCTTGCTTTCCGATTTAATTAATTTATCATCAGTAGCTTTAATTCGCAAACAATTTTCAATGCATGAAGCAGATAGTTTAAGTGGAGTTTTAGTTTCCATTATAAAAAAATACTTAAAATCTAAAACATAAGTCGAAAAATTTCGTAAATTAAACAGGAAAGAAAATAAAACAAAAATAGCCGTCAGCGTCATTTTTACAAAATTTGAAGGGAATAATTCCGCGATTTTTTTCAAAGAGAAATGTCGAAGTGGTAAAATACAAAATGTGAAAAGTTCAATTGAGCACCCACGCTAGAACCCTAAAATCCATTTTTATCTGCTTAAATCCTGTAATATCCGCCTAAATCTACGGATGCCACCCTCCTCCCCTCCCATGATTTATCTTCTTAGTAAATCCTCTGATATTCGCCCGATCTCCGGATCCCTGCGATGAAAAAAATTTTAATTAAAATTTTTGCCCCGATTCAATGAAGTGAAAAAAAAACATTTTCTTCCCCTTTAACGAAGAAAACTTTCTTAAAATAAATTTATATAAAATTAACTTTGTCTTAAAATTAACTTTAAAATTCAAAAAAGTACAAAAAAAAATTCAAATTTTATTTAAAATTAAAAAAAAATTTCTAGTAGAAACTTTCATAGGAAAAAAAATATATAAAATAAGTGAATTTCTCAACATTAGTTAATAATATAGAAATTTTGCGGCCGGTTTATATATGTGTTGAATGCACATTTATAACAAATCTCTGTGGTGTATTTAATTTAAAAAATTTAGAAAAATCTATTTGGAAGAAAAAAAAGAAATTATGGAGCAAATAGTATAATTTTCACAAAATATTTAAAAAAATAATAAATGCAATTTTTTATAAAATAGAGCCTTGGTTTTGACGGAATTTTGAAGGAAACATCACACGAAAAAAATTTGGGCATCCTTGAAAGCCAAGGAGTTGGACATCCTTGGACTCCTTGAAAATCCTGGGACTTGTTAAAAAATTTCTCTCATTTTTTAGAAAAATAATTTTTTTTCAAGGCTCTATTTTTGCAAAATTTTAAGGCAACAAGAGAAGGAAGACGATTTTACAAAAAATTATTATTTAAAAATTAGGAAAAAAATTGTTTGGCGGTGGGGTGATTATTTTAAAAAATATTTATAATTATTAATATAATAATTAGGTAAGAGGGGAATTAGTGGTAAAGCAAAAAACACGAATCTTGGCAAGAAAATGCACAAAATCCTGTTCTTTTTTTGGAAAATATTAGAAAAATAGGGGAAAACAAAATTTTGGAAAAATTTAAAAAATAAAATTGAAAATTGGAAAGGAAGGATTTTTTTAAATTCTAAAATGGCATTTTTTTCAAAATTTTGACTTTTAATTTTATTTTTTAAATTTCGTTGCTCTACTTATTTTTGAAAATAAACCTTCTCCTCATTTATTTGCCGATTTTCTTGTTCCTCTTTGTTCCTTTGATGATGAAACCGATGGAAGTGGATCGGGGATAGGTTGATCAAGAATTACAGCATTTATGATGGCTGCTGTGTCAACATGTTTTCTTCCTTGAACAATTGAATCGTGATCACCACTAACCAAATAGACATTTGAAGATTCGGAGACCTTTAAATTAAAAACAAAAATTAAATTCTTAAAAATAAAATAAACCTGGCTAATTCCATAATCTTTTCCAACATCTTCTTCACGAGCTGCGCCTTGTTCAGCTCTAATTAGCGTTATGTGGCCTTTGAATTTTTCTTTTGGCTTGTACCTAAATTAATAAAAATAGAAATTTTTAAAAAAAATTTTGACATATGTCTAAAATTTTTGACAATTGTCAACTTTGACATTTGTCAAATATTTTTGTCAACCAGCAAAAAATCTGCCCGCAAAATTAAAAAAAATTTTCTAATCTTACTTATCAGCCATCAAAAATTTATATCGCATAGCTTCACATGCAAAAGCAACAGTATCAGGCATTTGGAACAGTCCAGTATTCATCACAGTATCAACAACTTTTTGGAGACGTTCTCTAAACGTGCTTAATTGAATCAATTCAACACGGAATTTTTTGTAGTCAACATTAGCAAAACGTAAAGTCATTGCGCACATAATTTCTGATTCAAATAATGGATTGTTTACAAGTGTGTCTCCAGTAACATTAAAAGCACGGCGGTAGACCTGGAAAATTTTTTTTTATTTCAAAAATTTTTGTTCTCTTCTTACATTTCTGTAAGTCTGCATATAAAGATGTGAACCATCCAATAAAATCAATTTTTCAACACTATCAATCCCATCACTTTGTTGAAGTTGTGTAGCAATTTCAAAGCCAATACAAGCCCCATACGAATATCCAATAATTCTATAGGGTCCTACAGGTTGTATTCTTCTCATTTCTTTTATGTAAATTCCCGCTACAGTTTCAATGCTATCGTTGGGAACGTTTCGAGTAAATTGGAGACAATAAGCTGGGAAGTTGCACTTGGAGGCGACACGTGATAATGGGGAAGCAATTCCTTCGATCGGATGCATCTTTAAAGGAAAAAATTTTGTACTCAAAAAATTCAAAAAAACCCTGCTTATTTTGACATATGTCAAAAAAATTGACATATGTCAAAAAATTTTTTGACACTTGTCATTAATTTTGACAACTGTCATCTTTCGACACATTTTATTAGTCCTCAACACCTATTAACTTTTAAAAAAAACTCACAAAGAACGTAATCGGTCCTTCTTCAACTTTATTGCATTTAACAACAATATCAACTGGATCCAAATCATTAACATCTACCCTCAATTTGAATAATGCTCCCAATTGTTCTTCCAAAACTTTAACAGAACTTTCCAAAGCCAATTGTTCCCCATCACGTCTAAATTGTAATTCTCCATCTCCTTGTAATGCAGCACTTCCAGCAGCCCCACTTCCTCCCCCTTCAGCCATTTTCATTAATTTATTTAATGTTAAAGTACGAATTTCTTTCATTGACAAAGTTATGTCATAATCTCTTTCTAACGCTTGTTTAATTTCAACACCCATTAAAGAATCTAAACCGAGATCACCCAAATTTGCATCAGGATTTAATTGAGAAATGTCGTTAACTCCAAGAATGTGAGATATTGTTTGAAGTAAATTACCGCCAGATTGTTGTTTTTTGCCGCTAGTGTCTGCTTTGATGTAACTAGAAAAAAATTAAATTTTATTAAATATTAATAGGAATGAACCAAAACTATACACTAACTAGCAACCACATTATAGCCCCCTATTAGAATCCGGCCCCTGGATTGCCACTGAAATTCGACCCCTGGATAACCCTTGCTAACTGAAGGATGGACAACAATTGAGAAGTTTGTGGGACAAACGCGAAGTTTCGAGCATTATCCGTCTATTTTAAATATGATGATCGTAACGACCTGCCCAAGAGGGGAAATTAATGTACAATCCAGTTTCCGAAATATGTGATAACTCAAAAAGTCATGAATCGAAAAAAAGGCTTGGAATTCGAAACAATTCCTATATACCACCAAAATTAACCTATTTTCCACTATAAAAACCTCACTTAATAACCCTTATATTTAAAAATAATTTTAAAAACCTCGAAACAATCGGATGATTCCAAGCTAAAAAGAGATCCAATGAAGAAAGACAACTTGGAATTCGTTGAGGCAAAGTTCCACCAACAACAGTATTATTATCACCCATATGTTCAAGAATTACACCAACATCACCAATAGCTCCCCATTGTATTGCAATTCCTGGAAAACCATCATAACGTCTTTGTTCAATAATTCTTTCCATTGTAGAATTTGACCATCCATAATTTGTTTGTCCAGCATTTCCTCTTCCAGATGTTATACTTGAAAAAACTACAAACCAACGCAAATTTGTACATTTTCTTGTTGCTTCATCTAAATTCATTGTTCCAAAATATTTTGCTTGAGCAGCATCTTTAAAATTTTCGACAGTTTGATTTTCAAAAAGACAGTCACGTAAAACCATTGCCAAATGAAAAACTCCTCCTATAGGTCCCAAAACTTCACATTCTCGAATAAGTTCGTGAGCATCCTCCTAAAAATTGAACAAAAAATCTAATTTTTTTCGATAAAAAATTTACTTTATGAACAATATCTTGTGTAGAAACCAAAATTTGAACATGCATTCTTCTCCAAAAATGTACACATCTTGCTTGATAACCAGTTTTAATTCCTTTTCTTGATGTTAAAACTAATTTTCTAGCTCCTCTATTTATTAACCATTGAGCCAACTCTAAACCAAAACCTCCTAATCCACCAGTAATTAAATAAACATATTGTGGATTACATAATGTTCGACAAACTGCACGTACAAACATTTTTGAAGGTAATGCCAAACGATTTTCTTCTTCTTCACGTATTTGAATTAAAACTTTTCCTTTATGTTTTCCTGCAGACATGTATCTTTAATAGAAAAAAATTTTTTAATTTTGAAGAAAAAATTAAAAAAAACCTGAAAGCTTCTTCACACTTATCAGAAGCAAAAACAGTCGAACTAATAGGTTGTACAACACCTTTACGTATTCCATCTTCAAAAAGTTTTGCACATTCCTGCCATTCTGATTTACGTCCAACAGATTGATCCATTATTGCATCAAGAAGAATTCCATGACTTGAAAAAATAATATCGTAATTGTTCTAATAGGAGCCCGTCTCCAATAGAAGCCCATGCCCTATTAGAAGCCCACACAATGAGACTCAGTTAAAGATAGAAGCCCAGGGCTTATATTAGAACATTTACGGTATTTTAAAAATTTTTTCTTCAAAAAAGCAAACATACAAAGTAACATTCTTCAAAAATAGAGACATTCCCAAAGAAGAATTTTGTGACAAATCAACTTTCCCAATTTCAAGAAAACGTCCATGTTGTGCCAAACAACGTAATGATGCTCTCAACATTTCATGTGCCAAAGAATTTAATACAACATCGACACCTCTACCAAATGTTTGTCTTCGTATATGTTGTTCAAAATCTGTTGTTCGAGAATTTGCAAAGTGATGATCTTTTAATTGAGGAAAACGTTGTTGAAGAAATTCACGTTTATCTTTATTGCTAACTGTTGTAAATACTTCACAGCCATATTCTAATGCTATTCGAATTGCTGCTTGTCCAACACCTCCTGTACCACTGTGAATAAGCACCTTAAAAATGAGTTTTTTTTTAATTTCAAAAATATTTTTTCCCGAAATTTTGAACAAGAAAAACTTCGCCCAACTTTAACAGAACTCCTTCCTTCCCCTCCAAAATATTATTTTAAAGAAAAATAACCTTGTCTCCTTTAGAAATTCTCCCACGCATAACAAGTGCATAATAAGCAGTTGCAAAAGCAACAGGTACAGTAGCAGCATCTTGAAGAGACCATTCTTCTGGCACTTCCCAAAAGAAATCATTATGACAAGCAACAGAAGTTGCCAAAGCTTGAGCTGGCAAAATTCCCATAACTCTTTTTCCATTTTGTAAACGACCAGCAAATTCCATTCCTAAAAGGCATTCACGATCAGCAAATTGCCCAGGTATAGCATCAGGTGGAAGACGTCCATATGCCAACATAACGTCCCGAAAGTTTAGAGCAGCATAATAAACAGAACATAAAACAAGTTGTTGTTTTTGATGATCAGGTAAATATGCTTGCATTTCATTAAAATATTGATTACCGCTTTCTACCCATGTTAAACTTGAGACGTCAGCACGAACTAGAGTGTTGATAAATGCATGTTCAACTTCTTTGTAGCTGTGGGCTTCTTCTAGAAAAATTATTTTTTAAATTAATTTTTATTTTAGAACTCCCTTTTACCTTCTTTAACAACCATATGTCTAACAGATCCCCAATTTCCATCTCTATAGTTATTTGCATGCAAATCAGCTTCCAAAATTTCTTTAACTTCTTCACTTTCCATATCAATACAAGGAGGACCATTTCGATTTTCTGGACGAAGGCTTATGTCGACAAGGTTGCGGAAACGATTATATTTTAAATTTTCTTCTACAAAACAGAGAGAAAGGCCTAGAGTGCCATTGTTTCGAACTCTTGTACTTGTCATCCTTTAAATTTTGCCGAAATTATTTTCAAAAAAATTAAAAATTATATACCAAACAGTTTTATAGTCAGGTTCATTTAAACGTTCTTCAATCACTTTTTTGAGTTTTTCAATCCATGTAAACTCTTGAATGTCATCTACATCAACTATTACAGGATCTCTTGGTTGTAGTGGTATTTTACGAAGTACAAAAGTTGTTGTCGGGACATTTGGATCAGTCTGAAAAATACAGATATAAAGAGGGATGCATCAAAAAATAAACCTGTCTAACACAAACACGAAATCCTGCTTCACTAAAAACTTTTTCAAGTGTATCACGATCAAGGTAAACACCATAAATGCGTTGATACGAATTTCCTTCTACTTTACCAAAATCAACGCCTTGGAGAGCATCACAGAGAAGAGCTTTAAAAGGAGGAAAACATTTTCCCTTTAACAAATTCTCAAAAATAAACTAACCAATTTCATAATCCTTTGTAAGTTCATTAATTATAATTAATCCATTATCTTTCAATAATTGGGAGCAACGTTGAAGGAATTGAACTGGATGTGATTTACGCCAAAGTACACGATTGAGGAAGAGAAAATCAAATTGACGACATTCTTGAGGCAATTTTAATTCTTTTCCATCTTCGCCAGCCTATAAGAAAATTTTCAAAAAAATTTTTAAATAAAAAAACCTCCAAATCAATTTGAAATTTAGAAGCACTTAATTGTTGAAGAGTTGTTTCATCCAAATTATCAACATTTGGGCCTATACAAGTCCATTCAATTTCTAATAATGGGTGGGAGAGGCTTGCATTTATGCTTTAAAAAATAATTTAAAAAAAAAATCCAAAAAAATTAAAAATAAAATAAACCAATGTTTGAGAACATCAGTAGAGGTAATCTCAATAGAACAAGTCTTTTTACGATGGCCAGCAGTATTTTCAAAACAAACGTCCTAAAAAAGAATATTTTAATATAAAATTGGGGTAATTATTTAAATAATATTTCAAAGGCATAGCCAGGGGGTCTTCTGGGGCTACAGCCCCCCCCCCCGAAATGGGAAAAATTAGAAGAGGAGGTTGAGCAAAAAAGGCGCACACCCAATTTTAGCCCCCTGAAATCGACCCCCTAGCTACGCCCTTGTTTATTTTCCCCCAAATTTTTATTAAAAATTTTTTTGAATTTCACGTTCATAAAGAAAATTTCAATAAAAAAACAAATGTTTTCCCCTAACCTGTGCAGATTTTGTAAATCTATCATTCAATAAACAATGTGCCCAATAACGATCATTATCCAAAGCTTTGTAAATATTTGTCATTTTTTTAACTGCGGTTTGCTCAAATCCTAAAGTATTGTCTGCAAATTCATTCAAATCCGTTGCAAAAAGTTCAACAAAAGCATTTATTAGTGTACACCTAAAAATTTAAAATTTCCCAAAATTTAAATAAAAAATCCAAAAAATACTTTGAATCCTCAATAAATTTATTTCGAATTTCCTCTTCTATTTCAATTTGAGTATTTCGATTTTTAAGCATTTCCAAAGCTCTTCCAAATTGTTCACCATTTGTAATTTTATTAAACAACCCAAACTCATTCCATTTATTTAAACCATTAAATAATGTTGAATGAAGTAATTGACGATATTCATTCAAAATTTCTTTTTCTTTTGGAAAATCATTTAATGCACTAAAATGAAATTTAAAAAAAAATTTTTTAAGCAAACAAACTTGTCATCCAAATGTTTAACAAAATACAGTTTTTCTAAAAATAATTGTCCTGATGGTTGTGGTCTTCGTTGTATGGTATATGCCGTTAATTCACAACATTCAACACCTCCAGCAATACATCCATTTGTGGGAATATCATTTCGTAATTGAACTACTTGGATTCCATCTAGACGAAAGAAAAAATTTTTTCATAAGAAAAAAAGTTTTGAGTGATCAAGACATTTTTTAGTCATTTCCCTCTAGACTCCAAAAATCTGCAAGTTTTGTCTAAAAGACATTATGGATAAAAATAGACTTTAACTACACCCTACTTCCCGATTTTTTTGCTTAAAAAATTTTTTAAAATTGAGTATATTGAACCTGACAAAGTCTAGGACAATGAACCTGACAGAGTCAACTTTCCCTGTCCTGGACTCTGTCAGGTTCAATATTACCAAAAATTCTTTTATTTAAAATCAAAAACGACCTTTCTCTTCAATACATTCCAAATGTCGAACAGGATCAATTCGAAGATATCTCACACGAGTAGGAAGACGTAACGTATCTGCTCGTTCAGCAAGCAAGGCAGTTTGTAGCAAAGAATCCAAAAAGGTTACCCAATTTCCAGTCCAATAAAGAGTTCCACGTTCACCGCTATTACATGCGCGATAAATTCCTTTAAATGAAAAAAATAAAATTTGACTTTAAAAAATTTTTTTAAGGAAAATTCAAACCTCTAAAAGCCTGTCCATATTCATAACCTCGAAGTAAAAATTCCTTGTAAGCATCGTCTGTGTCCAATTCTGTTCTATCAGCAATTTCAGATGTTTTGATATCTTTTAAATTGTTGTAGTAAAATTCTTGTTTTTCGTCTGGAATGTAAATTCTTCCACTTGAGGCTAATTGATCTCCTTCCAAAATTTCAAATTGTCCATGTCCTGGGCTTATTACAACATCCAAACGTATTGGTTTTGATAATATTGTTGCATTATAAACATTTATATCCTCAAATATTACTGCAGTTTTGAGATGATCGAGGCCTTTTAGTTTGCACAAAGTTTTCCAAGCTAATATCATATACCCGGTAAATGGATATAGTACACGGCCATCAATAACGTGATCTTAAAGGAAAAATTTTTTAAAGAGTCAAACCCAAGCTTTTTGAATGCCGTAATATTTATGTAAAAGGATTAACCAAGCAAGAATGTTTCTTTCGAATCAGCAGAGAACGGGTCAATTGTATAAGAGGCGCTGGCTGGTACAGCACCGCTTCCTCCACTGCCTGCTAATCTGCCGTCAATTACAGGCCAGTCCTTAAATAAATTTAGAAAATAAATTTGTTTAATAATTTTTTGTTTTCAACGGCGTAGTGACAGAAGACCCACAGACAGAAGACCCAAGGACAGAAGAACCACAGACAAAAGACCCACAGACAGAAGACCCACAAGGACAGAATACCCACAGACAAAAGACCCACAAGAAAAAATTTTTAACCAAAACTTAAGAAGAAATTTTCTGAAATTTTTGAAAAAGACTTTTCTATTTTTCTAGGCACAAGATTTCAAAAATTTATTCCAAAGTTAATCAATAATGTTTGATTAATGAAAAAGTAGATTGAAGAATCGGGTGATTAATTGGGATATTTAGGATTGGGATACTCCGATATCTCTCTTTAACAGAAAATCGGATATGTCAGGGATCTAAAGGGATGTAAACGGATTTAAAACTTTTAGGCTTTTTTAATTCTACTAATCCGCTTTTATCAAGCGATATCCCTCCATCTTACTCAGAAATAATTATTTAATCTCAGCTAATACCAATGACCCACGACATCCTTGCAGATTTCCAATATCCTTGACAACTTCTAATCCTTCTATATCCCTCAATGTGGAGGGATATAGAAGGACAAAAGGTGTATTAGTTAATCTTTTATCAATGGGTATTAATCTTAAATCAAGGAGTATTAAGTTTATCTTGAATACCCCTTGATACTAAATGTCCCTTTGATCTACTTTTTCTTTTCATCGTCGCAGACAAAAATTTTGGGAATTTTGAAAGGGCAAGAAGATTATGTTTTTTGATCAGATTATGTTTTTTGTAGAGCCCGGACGGAGGGCTCGGTCGATATTTTTTCGATAAATATCGAAAAATACCGAATACCGAAAAATATCGAAAAACCCAAAATTTTCTCGGTCGATATTTTTTCGATAAATATCGAAAAATATCGAAACCGAAAAATATCGAAAAAAAAGTCTCGATATTTTTCGATTTTTCAAAAATTTTTCTACAACCAATGAATAACAGAATAGACCTAATAGTTTGATAAGATTAAGATTGATTAAATGGGATGTTGGTAATTTGGACGGATTAAATGTAATATCAATGGACTTGTATTTGATATCGAAGGATCAAGTGGGATATAAGTGGATTTTAACTAAGAATAATGAATTTTAATGAATTAAGGGTGATATTGAAGTACTGGGTGTGTATCGAGAGATTTAGTGGTATTAAGACTGTATTATGGATTTGTGAGATCAGACTGGATATGAAGTGATTTGTAGATTAAGAGGGATATCGGCGGATAAAGAGATATCAGAGCATAAAAATCTTGCATTTGATTTCCGTTTTGATATTCATCTCTCCCAAAGCTTCGTCTTGATCCCTTGAGATTCATTTTATCCACTTAATCCTCTAAAGTTATACAAATAGTCGATTACCCCGGATATCCACAATTTCCGTCATGATCCTTGAATATCTCAAATATCCCACCAAATCTTTGGATATCCCATCAAGTTACTCTTAACCCACTGAAATCTCCCTTAATCTACCGAAATCAATCCTAATTCATATCAGTGTTATCTACCATATATTATCTCTCACTCTCATCTCACTTTGGCAAACTAAATCGTGAATATAGAAGAAACCTTTCTCCTTTCTTGCGCCGCAGGCGAAATTTTTTGAAGTTCCATTGGGCAAGAAGCAAAAATGCATCCTTTTTAGCACCAAAAATTCAAATTTTTGTCAAAAATGACGTTCGATATTTTTTTCGATTTTTTATTATTTGGTCGGTCGATTGTTTCGATTTTTAAATTTTGTCGGTCGATATTTTTCGATAAATATCGAAAAAATATCGAATACCGAAAAATATCGAAAAAGTCAAAATTTTGTCGGTCGATATTTTTTCGATAATATCGGAAAAAAATATCGAAAAATATCGATAATTATCGATGAAAAATCGTATCGAGCCGGGCTCTAGTTTTTTGACATGACCTGGACCTGATTAAAAATCCCGAAAATCCGGGGAATCAAGATCCACTTTCGTTAAACAAGCTCCCCTGTCATTGGGACAAGATTCCCATCGCTGGAACAACTTGACCCGTTTTTGCAACAACATCCCTCATTGTTAAAATAACATCCCCGTTGCTTGAACAACTTCCCCGTTATTGGAACAACATCCTACATTGTTGGAACAACTTTCCCGATTATTGGAACGACCTTCGCTAATATCGAAACAACTTTTCCCGTTGTTGGATCACCCTTTTATTATGGAAAACTAATAAAATTAACAACATCCCTTGCGCCAAATTTTACGCACAATAAAACTGAAAAATATTTGTGGGTCTTTTGTCTGTGGGTATTCTGTCCTTGTGGGTCTTCTGTCTGTGGGTCTTTTGTCTGTGGGTCTTCTGTCCTTGGGTCTTCTGTCTGTGGGTCTTCTGCGTCGACACGGTTTTCAACAGCCCTTAAAACTTGAGTTTCAGAACCAAACAATATATTTATTCGGCTATTGAATTTATAAGAAAGGAGAATCACCCCCAATGATACCCCAATGATGAAAGGAGAATTATCCCCAAAGATAGAGTTAATTATTGGGGATGTTTCAATCGAGAGATTTTTCTCGGAAAAAAGAAAGTCTGAAAGTCAAAAATCCACTTTAAAAATCATATATAGTTAAAAACAAACTTGACTGTGATCCCATTTCCACCAAGGACTAATCATTGGAGTATCCAAAGGTACAGGCATTGGCACTTGCGGATAAAGTTTCTCAACATGCACAGATGCTCCAGCTTGATAAATTTTTCCCAAATTTTGAAGGAATGCTGGCAATTCTTCTTCAGCTTTACTATTCATTAATCCAACATTAACACAAGTTTTTTGTAAAGAACGACGTAAAATTGCTTGCATCAATGCGTGTGGAGCAATTTCGATAGTTATAGCATTCGGTGGAATTTTTTGTAAAGCTTCATAAAAAAGTACTGGAGAGCAAGCATTATTTACATGATAATCAGCAGAACAATGAAGAGCTAAATCTTCATCCCATTGACTTTCTGGTATTGAAGAACTTATCCATTTTAATGAACGAGGTTTAGGTTCGGGCACAACAGAACGCATTGATGTCAACATTTCTTCACGTACTAATTGCATTACTGGTGAATGGAATGGAATTCCTGATGAGTCGACTTGTTTAGCGAAAATTTCTTCCTTTTGTAATTGAGCACAAAATTCAGCAATCTGTTGAAAAATAATTTTTTAGAGATAATTTTTAAGGAATTTTGAGGGAATTCTTACGAGGGAACAAATCTTTAATTTCCTTTTTTGAGTAAAATTTGTATAGGAAATTCTCCTCACAAGCTAATTATCCTCCTAATCCTGTTTAAAAATTCTAGAAAATCTTTCCTAAATTTTCCTAAAATGTATCCCTTCTCCCAGTCTTATTTTTACAAAAATTTCCTTCTTTCACAAATATTAAAATATAAACCTTTTCTGCATCTCCAGAAATTGTAACAGAATCAGCCCCATTATGGCAAGCTGGGACAACACCTTCAGGACATCTTTTTTGTGCCTCTTCCCAACTCAAACCAACAGCTGCCATTGCTCCTCGCATTTTTTCTCTTTTAGCCATTATTGTAGCTCCTCTATAATAAGCTAGGCGCATTGTTTGTGCTCTAGTAAGTGCTCCATCTGCATAACCACAACCCATTTCTCCTGTGGAATGGCCCAAAATGCCATCTGGTTGAATGTCGATTGCATAAAGTAAATCGGTTAGGGCTATCTAAAAAAATTAATTTAACCAATTTGAATGTAAGACCGAATTTAAATTGTAAACACCACCAAATTTAGGTTCCTCCTGAGGTTTTTTAAATTTGGTAGGTCAATAGGCTCCAATACATATTAAGTACTCCTATTATAAGCTAACTTATAGAATTTTTGATCCCTAAGGAGATATCTTAAAGTGAGGGTTAACTACATGAGATCAACAAGATACACAAAATCCAATGTTTCACATTCCTAATTCTCCCTTAAATAAAAAAAATAAAATAACCTGTATAGAAGTAATAGCCAACATACAATTTAGCGTATTTTTGTATTGCTCAGGATCACTATTTTTCAGCATTCCATAAACATCTAATCCAAACTCTTTCAAAGTTTCCGACGATTCTTTTAACGAATTATCAAATAAAGGTATTTCCATCAATTTTTGTCCCATTCCAGGCCATTGACTTCCCATTCCAGAATAAATAAACCATATTGGTCTAGGCTCTGTTATTGCTACTTTTTGGACATTAAATGGGTTTTGTTTCCATGTTGGTGTTGTTTCTGTTGTTGCTTTTTCTTCTTTTAATTTTTCTTCTTTATTATCAAGAATTATCCACCCACGAAATGGAGCGTCTTTGGATGGAAGGTCAGCCTTTGAAAAATTTTTTTTGAAATAAATTTTTTTAATGGTAAGATGCTGTAATATAAAACGCCGAAATACAAAACCCTCCAAAAAACGTCTAAATACTAGAATGTGGATTGGTAACCAAATTCACAGTGATTGCAACACCAATAGGAAGTGATGGTTTTGTTGATTTTCCAGTTTGGCATTTCGGCGCGCACCCTTTTAATGCTTATTTTTCAACCCTTTCTTTAAAAAATAATTAGACTTTAAAAAATTTTTTTCTAGCTAATTTTAAAATAAAAAAAAACTTTTTTTCCTTTACCTGTGCAGCAATAAATTGATGAAGAAAGCTATTTTTACTATATTCATCTTTTATTCGTACAAAAATATTTTCCAAAGCTTCCTTTGTTCTACCAGCATAAAATAGGAGTCTGGGGAATTTGAGTTGTTCTACAGGCGTTTCTTCACATTTTGTAAGTTGTGGAGCTTTTAATATTAAATGAGTATTTGAACCACCAAAACCAAAAGAATTCACTCCAATAAAGGAACCAGAAGGGAAAATTGTTTTTTCTGTTACAACTTTTAATGAGCCGTCTTTTAATCCTTCAATATACTCGTTTGGCTCGTTAAAGTGCAAATTTGGTGGAATAACATTTCTGTGGATTGCGATAATTATCTAAAAAAGTAAAGATGAATTTTTGGGAAAATATTTTAAAAATACTTTAGCTAACGAGCAAAGGCCAGAAGCTGGTTCAGCGTGTCCCATGTTTGATTTGACTGAGCCTATCAACAACGGAGATGTTCTAAAAATTAAAAGAAAAAATTAAAAAAAATATTGAAACTTCATAAGATAAATGTCAATCTCACATCTAACAATGGACCCATCCAAACCGAAATCACTTTTACATATATTATCTTGGTTATCCTATTGCCCTTTTCCATACGAAGCCATTTTCGGATGGTTAGGGGCTTTCAAAATTGGGTATTTTTTGGAGCGGCTGAGTGCTCTCATGATGACTAAAAAATAAAATACAGTCCGAGTGGGTTCCTTGTAAGCCTTTTTTTTATAAAAATCCCCAAACCTGTTCTGACAAAATGTTTGCGTAATAGCATAAGCCTCTTGTGGATCTCCAACTTTAGTTCCAGTTCCGTGGGTTTCCACATAAGCAACTGTAGAAGGATCCAATTCAGCCTCACGATAAACTTCTTCCAACAAAACTGCTTGTCTATCCCCTCCAGGGAAAGTAATTCCTTGTTCTTTGTATCCATCAGTATTGCTTTTAGCATGCACAACACTAGCATAAATTCTTTTTGCAACAGAGCGGCGTTGAATTAGAATTGCTGCGATTCCTTCAGTTCGGCAATAGCCATCTCCAGATTGGTCGAAGGAACGGCATGAACCTGCTGGACTTAACATTCCTAATTTGAGGAATTGTAGAGCTGCTGTAGGTGTTAATGTTAGATGAGCACCTGCAGAATAAAAGAAAATTAAAGTAGAAAATTAAATAAAAAATAAATGGGAAAGAAAAAATCGAACAAAGCTCAGTCTAAACAAAAGTTTTCATATAAACAAATCAAAGAATCCTAATTTCTGACACAAAAAGGTCTAAAAAAGCCGAAAACAGTTCGAAAAACAAGCCAAAATCAGCCACCCGAAATTCAAAAATAAATTTTAACAAAAATGACAAAACGCCAAAAATTAAATTTTAACGCCAAAATAATGGCAAATTTTTTTAAATTTAAATTAATAACCCAAACTAATTCTCCTTCCTTAAAATTAAGAAAACTAACCAGCAACAATAGCAGCATCACATTGTTCCTGTCTAATAGCATCAATAGCTAACTGCATAGCCAAAAGAGAAGAAGAACAAGCTGTATCAACAGAAAAAGAAGGTCCACGAAGGTCGAAAGCAAAAGATAGGCGATTTGAAAACATTGAACGGACACATCCAGTTAAAGTATATCCTGTTACGATATCTGGATCTTGTGTTAAGGCACCGCCAGTTTCTGAGGCTGAACAGCCAACGAACACTCCAGTACGGGAGCCACGAAGTTCGACGGGGTTAACGCCTGTATTTGGGGGATTTTTTGAAATTTTCTAAAAATTTTTTGAAAATTTTTTTGAAATTTTCTAAGATTTTTTAAAGAATTTTAGACACTAAAAATCTCCATACCAGCATCCAACATTGCTTCAAAAGCCACTTCCAACAATATTCTAACTTGTGGGTCCATATAATTTGCCTGTTTTGGTGTAACACTAAAAAACTGAGCATCGAATTTATTTAATTCTTTGAGTTTTCCGTGACGTTTTGGAAGTCCATAAAGGCCTGGAATTAATTTTATTTTTCTTCAAATTTTTAAATTAACCAGGTGGCCATCTAAGGTCATCTTCTGTTACCAAATCTTCACCAGCCAAAAGTAAATCACCAAATTGCTTAAAAATAGGGAAAATTATTTTTTAATTAAAAAAAATCAAAAAATTCCAAAAAATTCCAAAAATTTTTCAAAAATTTTTCAAAAATTTTTTCAAAAAATTTCTCCTTGCCCTACCTCCATATCATCACTTCTCGGAAATCGCCCACTAACACCACTAATAACAATTTCTTCCTGATCACGCCAAAAAGGACGTTGAGGATTGCCCGTATCTGATGCAGGTCCTGCACTATTATCATCTGTTCCACTTGGCATTATTAAATCGTTTGACTTTTTTGGTAGAAAAAAATTAAATTAGGTAATTAAAAATAATTTTTTGGGAGAAAATTCTTTAAAAAATAAAAAATAAAAAAAGAATTTGTCAAATAAAATTCTTTAAAAACAACAAAAATTAAATAGGTATAATTACGTAAATTTTAAAATAAAATTAAAAACAGAAAAATTGGGGACAATTTTTTGGACGCGCGAAAAAAATTTAAAAATAGAAAATACAACTGTTAAAATAATTTAAAAGGTAAGGGAGAATATATTTAATTCAGAATTAAATATGAAATCAGAATTAAATATGAAATCAGAATTATAATATAAAACACAATTTAAATACAGAAGAAAACACCAATAAACAAAAATACAAATGAAAATACAACCAGAATTATTATGAAATACAGGAGCATAATAAACTCAATTAAAATCAGTATAAAATAATAAACCTAGAAAATACAAAAATCAGAATTACAAAAATCAAAAACACAAAAATCAGAATAAAATAAAAAATCAGAAACAAACAAAAATACAAAATAATAAAATCAAAAAACACAAAAATCAGAAAAATCAGAAAAATTAAACCAGAATTACTACAAGTCGCAAAATACAAGATCAGAATAACCTTTTAAAAATCAGAAATAAAAATATAAAAAATCAGAAATAAAAATACAAAAATTAGAAATTAATTCTGCAAATAAAATACATTTTCTATTTTAAGTATTTACATATCTAACTAATTAATTTATATTTTTCTTTTAATTGAGAATAAAATAAATTTTTAAAAATAAAATTTTTACAAGGTTTCCTTTTTTGAAACAAAATTAATTTTATTTATTTTTGATTTCATCAAACACCTCGTTTTAATTTTTGTAAAAGATTAATTTTTATTATTTTTTTTCTTCTTTGATTTATTATTTTATCTAAACAAACGATCAGCAAGTTTAGGAAATAAAATTTAATTTTTATTTATTTTTAGTAACAACCTTAAAAGAGAGTTAATTATTCAAGAGAAAATCTCTTCTTATCTCAATTTTAAATTAATTAATTTTCTAAAAAAATTTTTTTAATTTTGCAAAAATGAAATTTTCAAGAAAAAAAAACAAAATAATTTTGTATTGCGTCAAAAACGCAAAAAAAAACTTTTATTAATTAATGCAAATTATTTCTGCGGGAGTTGTTTTTTACGTGCTAATTAAGAAGAGTTTGTATTACGTAGGAAAGTGAAAGAATTTGAATAATAAATTAAATATTAAAATAAAATCAGAATTAAAAATGAGAAATTTAGAAGACTTTA
Source organism: Meloidogyne enterolobii (assembly GCA_963681835.1). NCBI lineage: Eukaryota > Metazoa > Nematoda > Chromadorea > Rhabditida > Meloidogynidae > Meloidogyne > Meloidogyne enterolobii. Next base: position 831,287 of record CAVMJV010000071.1, read on the forward strand.
GAAGAAATAAAATATATAAATCGGAATAAAATTTTAAAAAATACAAAATCGTCAAAAATACAAAATCAGGAATCAGAAAATTAAATAGAAACACAAAAATCAGAATTTATAAAACAAAAACACAGAAACCAGGAATTCGGAATAGAAAATCAAAACACAAAATCAAAAAATACAAAATCAAAACAAAAACACAAAAATCAGAATTATTAATAACACAATCAGAAATACAAAAATCAGAAATTCAAGTTTGTATTTTCTTAATTATTAAAAGAAAATACAAAAATCAGAATTTATAAAACAAAAACACAGCAATCAGAAAATCGAAATACAAAATCAAAACAAAAATACAAAATCAGAATCTACAAAAATACAAAAATCAGAAATTCAACCTTGTATTTTAATTAATGTATTTTACCTAATTATTTTTATAAATGTATTTATTTATATCAAATAATAAAATAAACCAGAATTTAATGTTGCAGAATTAAATAAGTAAAAATACAAGGTCAAATTATTATTATTTCTGAGACTAAATCATTTTAAAAGAAGGTGGCAAAACAATTTATTATTTTATTATTTATTTAAAGGAATGTGCGGGAACGCGAAATAAATAATATTATTTTCTAGAAGAGAATGATCGTGATTAATATCTTGGGCTAATTTAAAGGGTAAAAAAGGTGGAAAAAAGAAAATTATCTTTCAAAAGAAAATTCTGAAATTTTCAGAAATTCTGAAAAAAATTTCTGAAAAAATTCTGAAAAAAAAATTCTGAAAATTCCAGAAATTCTGAAAAAAAATTTCTGAAAAATTTCTAAAAAATTCTGAAAAATTTCAGAAATTCTGAAAAAAATTCTGAAAAATTTCAGAAATTCTGAAAAAAATTTCTGAAAAAAAATTTCTAAAAATTTCTGAAAAAATTCCAGAAAATTTTTTCCAAAAATTTTCAAAAAAATTTAACTTTCCTTCCCTTTTCCCCCCAAAATTTCCCCAAAAAAATTTTTTTTCATTAAAAAAGCTCACTCCTCCAGAAGCCCCAGACGAAACATGTTCCCAACTATCGCTAGCACTACTAAATTCTTCTCCAACATTTTGTTGTTGTTGTTGCGCGGAGGAGGATGAACGCTGCTTTTTATTTGAAGAAATTTCTTTTTCTTCTTCTTTATTCAACAAATTATTGTTATTTAGATTGTTCATCCCGATATATTTATTTTATTTTTAAATAAAAATAAAAAAATAGGCGGAGAATAAAAATAAAATTAATTAAATAGTTGGGTAGTTGTTTTAAATTAATCACTTTTTCCCAGTTAAAATTTTCTGTGTTTTTTGTGTTGTAATTAAATCAAAGTTTGGATATATGTCCTTTACTTCACTTTTTATTCTTGTAGAAAAAAATTTTCTTGTAGAAAAAAATTTATTTTTATCAATTTTAGGCGATCTCCGAATACTAGGAGGGGATATTTAACGGGAATATTGTGAAAAGTAAAAATAAAAAAAAGTTGTTATGAGAACACTCTAATGTTGTAAAATAAAAGAATGTTTTTTTCCAAAACGTTCAGTTAGAAAATTTACTAAAATTAAAGAAAAAATTATTTTTTAAAAATTTCAAAGGGGTTGAATTAAATTAAATTACTGTACCTCACCTAACCTCTCCCGAATACTCCTATCCAAGTTCCGAAGAAAAAAGTAAAAATAAAAAAATTTTTAAGGGGTTCTATTAGGGAGGGTACTATTAGGCTGTTAGGGGGCTCTATTAGCCCATATTAAAAGCCCCCTTTAGGTAGAAAATTTTTTTAATAAATTTCAAAAAATTTTTTTTCAAGATTTTCCAGCATACTCCAACGGGTAGGGAATTAAAAAAAATTTTTTTAATTTAAAAATAATAAAAAATTTTCTCACAATTTTTTTCTGGACTTTGAATTAATCTTTATTTCCTTTATTTAATCTTTAAACTTGAATGGGAATTAAAGGCATAATTAATAATATAATGAACATTTTTTATTTTTTTATTTTAATATCTGTAAATAAATTTAAAAAATATTAGTAAATATTTATTTTAAAGAAAATAAAAAGAAAATATTATTTAAATAAACAAGACGAATTTAAAAAAAAATTATAAAAATAAAAAAAATTTGGTAAAATTAATAACATTTTAAATTAAAAATGCCGATTGGTGACAGTTTTTTGACTACAACTTTTTTTGTTTGGTTGATCAAAAATTTAATTTACCATCTATTTTATAGCACTCTTTCCCCTCTATCGAATGATATATAGATTGATACGGATTAGCTAGTTTATTAATTAGATATCAAAAAAATACCGAACCTGGGTCGTTAGCATAAAGTAATCCCAGGTTGGTGACAGTTTTTCGACCACAACTTTTTTTGTTTGCTTGATGAAAAATTTATTTTTAAATTTATTTTGTAGCCCTTTTTCTCCTCTATTGAATGTTATAAAAATTAATATAGATTAGCTAGTTTATTAATTAGTTATTAAGCAAAAACTAGGCTTGGGTCGCTTGTCCAAATTAATCCTAATTAATTTTTTTAAATTTTCTAAAAAATTTCACACCTTTTAAATTATCGATAAAATAAATTTTTCGGAAACGTAAAAAATATTTATTTTCCTCAAAACTAATTTTTTCCTATTTTTAATCAACCAAACTGATCATTTCCACACACACCTCTCTCTCCCTCTCACTCCCGATTTTTGTTTAAAACGAAAGCGCGCCACAGGGAAAAATAAATTGAAGGAATTTGGAGGAGACTACCTTAAACTACAGCAAATTAACAGCTAGGCCCGAGTCTATTTTAATTGTTGAAAATATAAATTAATTAAAATTAATTTTTGAAATAATTGTTGGAATTTATTTTAGTAAAAAATTTTATTAGTTAAATAGAAAGGATTTAATTAAATTAATTAATTTAATTGGGGAAAAAATTATTTTATTAATTAAATTAATTAAATTAAATCGCTGGGAGAGGTTTATCACTTCCTGAAGCCCCCTATCCGGACCTATCAAAAAACCCCAAAAATTCCAAAAAAAATTAAAGGACTATTAGGGACCAAAAAAAATTAAAGTTACTGACTTTGGCACTTTAATTTAAATAGTTTATATACCCCTCAATAATTCACCTAATTTTTAAAATTAAAAAATCCTTAAAATTTTTAACCTAGAATTTTGAATGACGCAAATATATAAAATTTAAAAAAAAAAAAGAGAAAAAAATTGGGGAAAAAATTAAATTTTATTAGAGAGAAGAATGTTTCCGTCTTTTCCCGCAAAATATTTTAAAAAGAGAGAAAAACTATCCCTGCGCAAATTTGCTACCAAAAAAGAAGGGAAGGAGGGAGGGAGGGCAAAGGAGAGGAGAAGGCGGGAATAAATAAAAAATAAATTTTTGTATAAAATAAATTTTTTTTTATTTTTGATATTGCGCAAATGTGTGAAAAAAAGAAAAAAAATTTAAGAAGGAAAAAAGATGCAATATTGATGACACGGTCATTGATCGACTCATAGTAAATGTATAGTAATTTAATTTTTAAATGATCAGAATTGGAAGTGGGGGAAAATATATAAATTAATTAAAATTATAATTTCTTTCCGGAAAAAGTTTATTTTATTTTATTATAAGGAAGTTCTGAATAATAATTCTGATTTTATTTCTTTATTTCCGGAAAGTTTATTTTACTTAAGAAAATTCTGAAATAATTCTGGTTTTATTCTTTTCCTTCCGTAAAATTAATTAAAAATAATTCTTTCCTTTCCGGAAAGTTTATTTTCTTTAATTAAGAATATTCTGAATTATTATACATATTTAATTCTGAATAATAATTCTGATTTTCTTTCCGGAAAGTTTATATTTATATTAAAGTTACATTGGTTGAATAAAATGATAATAAAAGCCCTAATATTTTAATTATTTAATTAAAATTATTTATCTTATTGTTAAAAATTTTTTTAAATTTTTCAAAAAAATTAAAAGAAAAACTTTTGGCGATTATGCGCAGTTCTGACGTATTATATCGCTCACACTCTTTTTTTAGCTTTGACCTTATTTTTTTTGAATAAAAAATATTTTTAGATGATCGATTCTTTTATAAATTTTATACTTCCTTTCACATCACGAGAACAATATTTAAGCTAACCGAAAAAATTTTTTTGTGCCGTCAAAATAAAAAAAATTGGGGTCATTCACACAAGGAGTAACCAATGGCGCGAATCAATGGTTGTAGATTAAAAAAGAAATTTTGAAAAAATAAAAGATTAGAAATTAAAAAATTCTGATTTTCTGAAGAAAAATTCTGAAAAATTCTTTTATAAAAAATTCTTATTTTGATTAAAAAAAATTTCTGATTTTTTGAAAAAAAAATTCCGATTTTTTGAAAAAAAATTCTGATTTTATTTCCGGAAAGTTTCAATAAAATAAAAATATATTCTGATTCATTTTCTTTTCCGGAAAGTTTATTTTAATCAAATAGGAATATTATTAAATTAATTCTGATTTTATTATTTTCTTTTCCGGAAAGTGTTTTCTAGAGATTATAACTTCCTTAAAACAAATATTTAAATAATTAATTTATTAAAAATTATTTTTGTTATTTATTAATGTATATAGACTACTAATGGAATTTTCAAGGCTATTTATTTGTCAAAAATAAAAATATATAAATTCCTTTTTAAAATAAATCTCGTATAAAGGATCACGGAACAAATTTATTCAATGGAATTATTAATATATTTATTATTTATTTAAACGAGAGAGAAAGATAAATGACCTAGAAAATTGTTTGGATATAAAAATAAAGGAATTTTGGGGGTGAATATAATGTATTAATATTTTAATATAATATAAAAATACAATAATGAAGATATTCTGATTTTCTTTCCGGAAAGTTTTTAAAAATAATTCTGATTTATGTCTTAATATAATAAAATTCTGGTTTTATTCCGGAAAGTTTAATTAGAAATTCTGATTCTATTTCCGTAAGGTTTTAATGAATATTCTGATTTTTCCGGAAAGTTTTGATTAAATATTAATTCTGATATTCCATTTCCGGAAAGTTTATAATAAAATAATAATTCTGATTTTCTTTTTCGAAAATAATTCTGATTTTATTTTCAGAAAGTTTGTATTTTTCGTGTTATTTGTATAAAAAATATTTTTATAAACCTACTACATATTTGTTTAAAATTAATTTTAAATTTATTTATTACAACTAGTTTATTTTATTAAATCTTATCTCTTCCTCCAAAAAACTAATTCATTAAATACATCGCTAGATCGGTCCTTCCTCGTGCTTTTCGTCCTTGATCCCTAAATATATGTTCATATTTTAGTCTGGTCGTGAAATTAAATCAGATAACACAAAAAAAAAGAATTTACTAAACGACAATAAATCAGAATTAATTAAACATAATAATCAAATTAATGAACCTAGTAATAAATCAGAATTATCTAGTTATTATTTCAGAATAATTATTGCTAAAATAAACTTTCCGGAAAAGAATAATAAAGTCAGAATTTTTATAGTAAACAAACTTATTAATATAAAAATGGAAAATAAACTTTCCGGAAAAATCAGAATTTATATTAGATCAGAATTTATATAAAATATTCTGATCCCTGAAAAATCAGAATATTATAAGCATCAGAATTATTATAGTAAATAAACCTATTTTTAGATAAAATAAACTTTCCGGAAAAATCAGAATTTAAATTACAGGGTATTTAATCAGAATATTATAAACATCAGAATTTTTATAGTAAATAAACCTATTTTTAAATTAAATAAACTTTCCGGAAATAAAATAATAAAATCAGAATATATTTAATTACAACTTTTTAATTATAAAATACATACCATTAGAGTTACAGGGTTATTTAATATATGTATTTATATACTACCAGCTAGATATTTATTTTAAATTAATTATAAAAATTATATTTTCAGTTAGTAAAAGCTTTTCAAATATTTAAATGTCAATTAGAATTATAATTAAATAAATCATCCGTAAAATTAACCAAAAACCATTACTACTAATTTTATTAATATTTAAACTGATTGAGCGAAAAGATAAAAATAAATATAAATTACTGGAAATTAAAAATAAAATATATATTAAAAATACCGGAATAAAATAAAAACAAGTTTTTTAAATATTTTTATTTTAAGATGCCGATAATAATCTAAAGAAATTTTTAATATTTTTTTCTTATTTAAATAATAAAATAATTTTTAGAAATAAAAGTAAAATTTAAAAAAATTAATTAATTAAAAATTAAAATTTAATAAATTAGAATTCGTAATAAAAATTAAAAATGATTAATATATTTTATTAATTATGAAAATAAAAAAGCATAAAAAACACACAAAATGTATTTTTATTTAATTAATTATTAATGTATTTTCAGTGAAAAATAAATACATGTCATAAACTTTGTATTTTACATTTAATGATAGGAAAAGTACATATTAGCGAGGGTCTAAATATAAAAATATAAAATATTTAAAACTTTCCGGAACTTTAAAAAGAAAATACAAATTTCCGGAAAACTTAAAAAGAAAAATACAATTTTTCCGGAAAACTTTAGAATGAAAATAAAACTTTCCGGAAAACTTTAGAATGAAAATAAAACTTTCCGGAAAACTTTAAAAGAAAAATACAATTTTTCCGGAAAACATAAAACCTCAAAAATATAATTGTATTTTAAAACTTTCCGGAAATAATTACAACTTTAATAAAAATCAGAATTAAAAATCAGAATTCTATTTAGTATAATTTATTTCAAGGCAGAAACCAAACCCACACAAAATCGCCTTAAAATTTAATTTTATAAAATTAATTAAATTTAAATAAAATTTTAATTAAATCACCCGCATTCAACGCAACATTCTTCTGCTGCTGTTGTTTCTTAAAAAAAATTTTTTAATAAAATTTGAAGAAAATTCTTAACTTTTTTTATTGGTTATATTTTCCTCAATTTTTTTATTTTCTCCAGGCATTGGTTGTACAGTGAAAATTACATTTTTGGGTTGTTTGTAAGGGGAAGGCATTGAATAATGTTGTGGAAATAGTTGACGACTCACTTGTGTTGTTGCTAGTGTTCTGAATAAAAAATATAAAGAATTAGACTTTCCGGAAAGAATATATTAATTATAGGTTTGTTTAATATTCCGGAAAGAAAAATCAGAATTAATTTAAAACTTTAATTAAAGAAAGACCAGAATTATAAAAACTTTCCGGAAAAGGTTGGATTAATAAAATTCCGGAGAATCAGAATTATTTAAATAGAATAAACCAGAATCCGGAAAATATTATTAAATTAACTAAATTCTGAAAAATCAGAATTCTTTTAAAAATTCTGATTTTTTTATTAAATCAGAATAAATTTAGAACCTTCCGAAAAGAATAATAAAATAAATGCCTACGTATAAACTTCATTAGCAGGAACACCAACAAAGGGCCGTAGAGGAGACGGACTTCTTTTAGGCGTTGGACAAACCGAAATTGCAGGGCTGTTGTTATTGCTACCTGCGATACGTCGAAAGGGAAGGGCCGAAAAATAAGTAATGGACACGGGAGGATTAATTTTATTTTTAAAGTTATTCATTTTTAAATTTTTTTTTGAATTTTATTTTTAATTAAAATGAGAATAAATTTAATTAAAAGAAATATCAAAAAGAAAAACAAACAAAAAAATTTCAAATTAAATTGGAGTTAAATTAAGAATTATTTTTTAATCAGAATTTTCTTTTAAAAATTCTGATTTTTTAATTAAAATTTTCCGGAAAGTTTTAATTAAATAATTAAAAATTCTGATTTAAATAATATTATTTTATTTTCGGAAAACTTTCCGGAAAGACTTAATTAGTGTTTAGATTCTGATTAAAAATAATTCTAAAGAAATTCTGATTCAATTACTTTCCGGAAAAATAAATAATTTTAAATAAGAATTATTAAAAATAAAATCAGAATTAAAACCAGAATTAACAGCGATAATAATTCTGATTAAAAAATAATTAAATTTAAATTATGTATATTATTCAGTTACTAAAAGTACAACAATAAACAGTTTATTTTTTTACATTTTTAATTAAATTTTAAAAATTTAATTATTTTATTTTTCATTAAGTTTTAGTTATTTAATATAGTAAATACTTTTTTTTAAATAAATTTAATAAAAAAATTTTTTATTTTTAATGACAAATTTTTTAATTTAAAATTTATTTACCTTCACAACAAGGACAGCCTTTTGCCCTTTTATTTAATAGCCATATTCTTGGAATATTTTCTAAATTATTATTTATTTCCCCTTCCTCAGTTCCAGGTGTTGGAGGGCCTTCTTCCTTATAAAATAAAAATTCGTGTCGAGCTGTTAGACCTTCGGAAAGGATCCTAAAAATTATTTTTTTTTGAATTTTTAAAATTATTTTTTTGAATTTTTTTTTGAATTTTTGATCTAGAAAAATTTTCTTTAAATTTTAAGATATTAAAAAAAATTTAATTAATTAAAAATCAAATTTCACCATTGTACTAATTCTTCTTGCATTGTTTCCTTTTTAGCTCCCTCAACCACTTGATCAGGTAACAATGACTCTAGAGCTGCTTTTAACTCGTATTCATCCATTGCAAACAATCTTTTTCGATATTTCATTTTCTTTGGAATTTTTTAAAAATTAATTTTTAAAATTTTATTAATATGTAAATATGGAAGGGATTTGTTAATTAAATTAATTAATCAAAAATTAATTTTTAAAAAATTTTTTAGCTTTAAATTAATTTTATAATTATTTTTGAAATATATAGAGAGCTCTAGTATTTAACAAAATAAATATTTTTATTAAAATAAAAGTATTAAAAATTGTATTTAATTTTTTCCTCCTCTTCCTGACAGTCTCTCCATTTATTTATTTAAATATTTACTTTTTATTTATTTTAATCAAAATCGATCCTCAAAAATCTGTCATGTTTTAATGTCTCTTTCTTTTTTCCTGTTGATTTTCTGTTGATTTTTAGAGCAAATAAAAAAATTAAAAAAAATTATTTATTTATCCGATTAGTGTACAAATACCTCTTAAATAGTTACTTCACATTTATTTATTTCCACTAAATTCCTTAAATATATTAATAATTCTTTTAATTCCCAATATTATTTTTTTTGATAGCATAATATCATATAAATTTACATATTTTTATTTTTATGGAAAAGAAAAAAATAAATATAAAAAATATTATGAAATGTTGTCCAAAAATAAATTTAAATAAAATAAAAAATAAATATAAAATTAAATTGTTTTGATAAAAAATTCAATGACTAATGGTCTAATAAATTTATTTAAAAAATTAAAAAATTTTTTTTAATTAAAAATAATTTTTTAAAAATTAAAAAAAAAATTTCCAGTCCTTTTCTCAATAATTTCGTCAATTTTTAATTTTATTAGCTTCCTTAAAAAATTTTTTTCTTCCAAAAACGAAACATATATTTTTAAATTTATTTAATTATTAAAATGCATGACATAAAGACCAACTTTTGTATTTAATTAGTTAAAATATTTAAATGTTCGTTTTTAAAATAATTAAAAAAGGCTTTTAAAGAACGTATTTTAAACATAAATATCTAATAAAAATTAAAAGAAAAAAATTTTTTTTATTTTTTTTTAGAAAAATGTAGACAGACTAATGTCCATTTAAACTATTTTAAAAATTAAAAAAAAATCATTTCAATTTTTTTTAAATTTAAAATTTATTTTATAAAGACGGCAGCCTGCAGCTACCTAATACTTCAATTAAAAATTCTTTTAATATTTTTAAAATTAAATTAATTAAATAATTAAATAAATTATAGACGATTTATTTATTAAAAAAATTTTTTTAATTTAATTTAATTAAAAATATATAAATTATATTAATTATACTCTAATAGACATGTGTGTGTCAATAATAGACACGCCCCTTTCTTCAAGTAAAATTATTCTTCTAGTGTTAAATAAATAAACTTGGCAGACTCCGCCTTAATTATGCTGTCAGCAGACAATTATTAAGCGTATTTATATATTAAATTTATTTTAGTAATTTTCCGGTAAATACAAGCTTTAGATTAATTATTATTAAATAAATAAACTTTCCGGAAATTTGTTTAAATAAACCTAAAATACAAAAATACATTAGTAAGCCTTTCCGGAAATAAAAATAAACCTTCCGGAAAACTCAGACCTTTATTATTAATAATAAACTTTCCGGAAAATACAAATTTTCACTATTGAATAAACTTTTCCGGAAAACAAAAATTAAATTTTAATTTTTAGAAAAATACAAACTTTAATTTTATTAAATAAACCTGAAATACAGAATAATTAAATTAAACTTGAATTTTTTCCGGAAAACACAAACCTATACTATTAATAAATAATCTCTTCCGGAAAACTTTAAATTTAAATTAGTTCCGGAAATTAAATAAACTTGAAATACAAAAATTGAATAAACTTTCCGGTATATTTTCCCTCGCTGTTGTAATATTTTTTTTCGTTTTTAATTTTTAATAAAAAAATAATGCCAAAATAAATGCACTTTATTATTTTTAATAATTAAATAGAAGACTTAAAAAATAAATGCTTTCGTACTTTTATACTTTTTTAGCTTTATTTTTAATTAAAATTTGTGTTTATTTTTTAGTTAATAATTTATGTATTTTCTCCAAGTTTATTTTTAATTATTTTGTATTTCACGCTTATTTAATAATAATAAAATACAAGGTGTTTAGTAAAATGAAATACAAACTTGTTAAAATGAAATACAAACTTGTTTATGTGTGTATTTTCCTGAAAAATACATATTCAAGTTTATTTAAGTTTATTTAATTATTTAAGGTTTATTTAATAAATTCAAGTTTGTGTTTTCCGGAAACTTTATATTTTCCGGAAGAGTTTTTAATGTATTTTTGTATTTTAGATTTATTTAAATAAATTTCCGGAAAGTTTATTTAATAATAAAATTCAAGTTTGTGTTTTTCTTCTAAATATTTTTGTATTTCATTTTTTATTTCAGGTGTATTTAATTTATATTTACATTTCCGGTTTTATTTCATCACATTTTAAAATCCATAAATCTTTACATATTTTAATTTACCCAAATAAATGAGAATTTAATAAAAAATGTGAAAAATCTTGTGTTTTGAAGACATTCCGCCCAATTTAATTCCATTTTCTTTAGGCCAGATAAATGGTAATTTTTCTATCCCTTTTTTGGTGGTCTTAAATTAAATGAAAAAATATTTTAAAAATAATTTTTGTGTTTTGTTCAATTTCAAGTTTATTTTCTGTTAAGTTTATTTTTAAGTTTATATATAATTTATAAACACGAACCTTAAATTAATTATAAATAAATAAACTTTTCCGGACCGTAATTTAAATAAACCTAAAATACAAAAATATATTAATAAACCTTTCCGGATTTTTAAATAAACTTTTCCGGAAATACAAATATCTCAAGTTGTATTTTTCTTGTATTTCAAGTTGTATTTTTCAAGTTTATTTTTTTTGTATTTTACATTAATTCAAAGTTTATTTTTTGTATTTTTATTTTTTAAACTTTTTAGAATTGCTAAAACACATTAAAATGAAAAACACAAAATTCTTCTTCTCCTTCCTAACAACTTTATTTATCCTTTTACATCTATTTATTTGTAATAAAGTTGAAAGTTTTGATTTTGAAATACGTCAATTTGGACCCTCTGTTGGGGGGAGTAATTCTGGAATTTCGCAACGTTCACTTTTTGTTGATAATACAGAAAATAATTCTGAGGTAATTTAATTTTTTTTAATTTTTTAAAAATTTAATTAATTTAAAAATAAATTATTATTTTTCCAAAAAATTTTTTTTAATAATATTTTCCAAAAATAATAAAAAAATTTGTATTTACGTTATTTAAAAAATATTATTTATTCATGCATGCAAACTACAAAAAAATTAAAAATAAAATTTTGCAGATATTATATTTTATTTTTTTATTGTTAACACCTTTTTAAAAAAATAAAAATAAAATTTATATGCTCAATTTATTATGCTTTTTAAGCTTGAAATAATTTCTTTAAAATTATTAATATTTAAAAAATTAAAAAAAATAATTTTTTAATTTCAGGACAATGCCGGCTTTCTCGGCAATAGTTTGTCTGTTTCAGGACGTCGCAGACTTATTCAACCCCCGCCTTTAAAAAGAAGTTTTGGAGGGAGAGGACAGAGAATTTTGGTAGGGAATGATTGGCCAATACTTTTGGCTCCTTCGAGGGCTTGAAAAATTTTTTTGAAAATTTTTTGAAAATTTTTTGAAAATTTTAAAAATTATTATTTTTTTGATCTCTTATTTTGTCTAATTAAATAATGATTCTCTCCAAACTTTTTTGAATAAAAAAATTTTTATAGACTAAAATACGTCAAAAATTTTAAATAAAATATATGTGTAATAATCCATCATAAACCTACGTAATAATTTTTATTTATATTTTTTTTAAAAATTTGTTTGAATAATTTAAACAAATTATTTGTCTATTGAAAAAATTGTTGCAAGAACACGTAAGCAAAAATATAAAAATTTTTTTATTTTTTAATTTTCAAGACATTTTTACGTAGTAAAACAGAAAGTCTGCAGTCTTGGTTCCCAAAATTGGGAACTTTCTTTTCATGTTAGCAGGATCCCTAACCTATAGGTAGACAGAAATGTTTTTTAAAAATATCCATTAAATAAAAAATTGGTCAAGAAATGTTACCTCGACCTCTAAATTATAATAAAGGTGTCAAAAAATTTTGTTGGTCAAAAATAATTTTTTAGTAAAAACTGTGTGTGGCACATTTATTAATGAAAAATATTTTTGTTAAATTAATGTGAGAAAATCCTCGAAAATAAAAATTAATTGAGAAGGCATTAATATAAAAATATATATTTTTTTATTAATTTTTATTTAATTGTGGGAATTCCTACCATAAATAAATCCAAAAAAAAAGGAAAATAAATTATTAAAAAAATTAAAAAAGAAAGGCAAAAATAAATTAATATTTTAAAAGAGATTTATCTGCTTTTTAAAAACCGGCATTAATTTAAAAAATTAAAAAACAACTCTAGATTTGGTAAATAAAAATAAAAAAAATAATTAAATAATTAAAATAATTACGATATGCTTTACATGGGAGTTCAACAATTAGAGGATCATCACCAATTTCTCCTTCATTTAATGGCGGATCTGTTGGGGGAAGACAAAAATCTTCTTTTTCTTCTTCAAAATTTTTATTATTAAAACAAAATTGTTGACATTCAGGACAGAGTATTTGACCTTCCCTTAACCATCCATTAACAAACTTAAAAAAATTTTTTTGAAAGAAAAATTTAATAATTGGTTAAATATAAATAATCAACCAGGGATGGATTAGGTTTTCAAAATTTTCGAAACTTTAGATCAGGTTTCAGGACGATAGACGGTCCGGGTTTCGAATAATCCGTCCCATTCACTCTATGAACCCCTCGCGAATATTTTAAAAATTCCAGGGAAAAATTGTAAATTTAAAAATAAAAATCCAATGCCTATGCATTTAAAAAAATAATTTAAAAAAAAAAAACAAACTTTTCGAATATAAATTGGTTGACCAGATTTATAACAAGGATAAAGCTTTGTTGAATTATGTACACGAATATTTACACGGCCATTTAAACAAACAATCTTTTTTTAAAAATTAAAATTTATTTTTTTAAAAAATTTAATTAAATTTACTTGATAACACCCAGCCATAAATTGAGAATAAGTCCGAGTTCTTCCACACTTTTTTTCTGTCCAACTCAAACCCAAATCTAAACAACGAGAACCATGCCCGTAAAGTTCTAAAATCTGTAAGAAAAATAATGGAGAATTAATTGAAATCAGAATTAATAAATTAAAATCAGAGTTTTCAAAAAATCAGAATATTAAAAAGAAGCAGAATATTTAAAAAATCAGAATTTCCCAACAGAATTTATAAAATCAAAATTACCAGAAGCAGAATATTTGAAAATCAGAACATTTTAATAAATCAGAATATCAAAAAATCAGAATTTACAGAAAATCATCATGTCAAAAAATCAGAATATTAATCAGAATTTATAAATAGAAGCAGAATTTTTAAAAATCAGAACATTTTCAAATCAGAATATTCAAAAAATCAGAATTACAGAAAACCAGAATCCTCAAAAAATCAGAATTTTTAAAACCAGAATTTTAAAAAAATCAGAATAAAAATCAGAATAATCAGAAAAAATCAGAAACTTACAGCATTTCCCTCATTATAATCTTCACTAATTTCCCCGTCTGGGGGCCCATTACCAATTAATTCACATCTACTATCCCTCCTTCCAACACTTGTATTATTAATTGTTTTCCATTCAAATTCTTGATTATAAGGACAATAATCAGCCAATTCAACAGATCCCCCATAATATTTTATTCCTTCTTTTCTAACACCTTTTAATTTGCCAAAATTTCGATATTGTTTAGGTAATTCTTTTTTATGTGGAACTAAATTACATAATGCCAAAGAATCCTTTAAATTTAAAAAATATCAGAATTTTTTCTGAAAAATCATAATTTTCTGATTTTTACAAAAATCATAATTTAAAAATCAAAATCCAAAATATTTTATTGAATATTTTATTTAAAAAATCGTTTAAATTAATTTTACCCTTTGATCTGTACAGCGTGTAGTCGCCAAAGATTTACTTCCATCGTGTTTAATATCTGCACAAAACGGAGCTGCTGACTCATTTCTAATATTTTTAAAAAAAATTTTAAAAATTATTAGAATTCAAAAAATTTTCAAAATTCGAAATTAACGAAATTTCGAAAATTCGCGAAACTCGAAATTTCGTATTCTTTTCTAGTTTCAAGAACGTTTCGTATTTAAAAATTAAAAAGAAAACCTTTCCATTCTTTGTTTAATCCATTGTCCACAACTTTTCATAGCAAAATCACAACCCAAATTATTTCCCCAATGTAAAGGTTCAGCAACAGAATAATTAGCTTTATACCATCCACTATCTTCCATTAAAGCTAACGTTAAACGAGAATAGACTGGATTTTGTGTGTGTGTTCCAGTCATTGCCTCATTTTCAAATAAACGTTTTTCCCAATGTGTTAATGATGTTCCATCTCCTCCCTTTTTAAAAAAAATTTTTGAAAAAAAAAATCGGGAAGTACCCGTAAATTTTTGTCCGTAAGTCAAAAAATATTTTTTGCTATGAAAGGATTTTTGGGTAGTTAGTCGAATCCTTTATACCAGAAACGGGTAAAAATCTGATTCGAACAGGAATATTAAAAACTCGGTCTGTAACATGACCCGACTTTTTTCTCAACATCGTCCTATCTCTTCTCTATACAATTAAAAATTCAACAGAGAACCCTTAGAGAAAAATTCTGACTTACTGATAGTAAATTGCGGAACTTGTTGGTATAATTTAAAAAAAAGAAAACCTGATTTTCTAATTCAGCTCCTTCTAATTTTGAACAATTAAAATGTCTTCTAGCCTCCTCAATTATTTTTTCAGTTACCAATAAATGGACAGGATGGGGTAACTAAAAAATATTTTTAAAATTTTAGAAAAATTCTTAAAATTGCAAAAACCTCTCCTTCCGCCGTCCACCAATCTTCTCGAATTATTGTACGAACTGTAGACGGTTCTGCATCATAAAAACCTCTTTCTCGATTAAATGAAAGGGGACGTCCGCTATTCTGATTTCTTTAAAATTTTAAAAAATTATTTAAAAATACATTTTAAAAACCTTCTAGAACGTGGACGTCCTTCTGAATCACGAAAAAAAGCATATAAACCAGCAGAGAATCCAAGAGCATGTAAAATTTCATGTTTAACTGTTGAGAGAAGAACTTCCTTTTTAAATAAATTTTCTTAAAGATTAACGAAAAAGATAACTTGATCATGTGAGTGTGTTGAAAGTGCCTGTGGACAGATATTGACATGACCAGCTATAGGCCTAGAAAAAATTTTAGTAAAAAATAACGCAAAAAAATTCTAAATTTTTTTTTAATTTCCAAAAATCTTCTTTTAAATTACCACAAAAAAATAAAATTAAAAACCTGTCCAATTCAGCTTCTTGTTGGCAATGTGCAGCATAAGCTATTGTGTCATCATTTTGACACCTTTGCGAAGGAACAGCAGAAACATAAAGAAGAAAATCTGAGCCTATAATCCCTTGTCCGTCAGGTGGGCCAGAAGGGACACAAGAAAGTGGATTAGATTGAATACAGAAACGGCACTGCTAAAAATAAAATTTTAAACTTAAAAAAATAAAAATCAAACAAATAAATGTTCATCAGGTACAGCAACTTCTCCACAATAAGTAGTCTGTTTACAACGAGTCACACAACGCAGAAAGGGGGAATTTTGATCAGAATAGTATTTGTTGTCCTCGCATTTTCTATAAAAAAATTTTTAATTTAAAAAAAAATTTCTTTCTCTCTCCCACCTGCTCAGCCTTATTGGAGCTAGTGAATTTCGAACAGACAAAGCTTGCTAAAAAATTTAAAAAAATAAATCCCTCAAATCAACCACATTTATTTTACTATAAAAACCCCCAAAAATTTAAATTTTGTTTCAATCAACGACACTCGAACACTTTTACTCTCTTCTAACACAGCAACAACTCTCGCTTTAATGGGCTTCTTGTAAGTTTATTTCTTCAATTTTTTAAAAAATTTCTTTCACTTTTAGTTTGGACAACCTTTCGCTCTCTACATGGAATTTGGCTTTGTACATATCTATTGCTTATTTGGCAATGTTAGTTTTGCCCTTCAAAATAATTTTTTTCAAAAAATCTTTTTTTTCTTAGATCCATTGTTGTCTACTACGCCACTTTCTATCTGAAACGAAAGCGCTTCGAGAAACAAAAAGATGAGGAAGATGTTGAAAGATGGAATGAAGATTCTTTCCTAGCTTCTATAAAATCTACAAGATCTTCAAAATCTCTCAAAACGGCAAAAAGTGAAAGGATGATGGCAGCGACACAAAGGGATGATGATGAAAAGTCTTTCAAGGATACCACCTCCACTTCCACGACCATCCCTAATAATAGTGTTAATGGACTTTTGAAAACGAGGCCTGCTCATATTAGTGCTCGCTTAAGTGATGGAAAGTCGCCGATATTGCCAGACAATGTTGTGCCTAAAGAAAAAATGCCAAAGCATCTTTACTTTGATGAACTGGCAGAGGTAAATGGATAGAGAGAGGCCAGTGGCCCCTCAGAAAAATTTTTTTATTTTTTAGGAGTTTACCCAAGAACTGACGCAAAGTGTCAGAGACCAAGACATTTCTCCACCAGAAACTGCGCATGGTCCATCTTCAAGAAGCAAGAGTTCAGCAAAGGAAGGTAAGAGGAAAATTATTTTTTTAAAGAAGAAGAAAATTTTCAAAGAAAAATTTTCAAAAAAAAATTTTTTTTTAGATTCATCATCTACCCACACACAAACAGCTAGTGAAAGGAGCAATTCTGAAGGATCAAGTGTTGAAGAAAGTAAAACTTCTACTAGTGCTGTACCACCACCATCATCATCTGGTGAAGAAGGAAAAGATGAAGAAAAGGAAAAAGATGGGAAGGAAGAAGAGGAAGAAGGAGGGGAGGGAGGAGGAACATCTACTGAAGGAACGAGTATGCCGGAAGAGAATAGTGGCGATGAATCTTCTTCCTCGACTGGTAAAAATTAGAAAAGAGAGAGAGAAAATAATAAATAAATAAAATTGTGTGTATAGGAATATAATAATTATGTATGTAAATTATTTTTGTAGATATGGAGTATATTTTTGTTTGTAAATAATTATTGTTGATTTTTTGTGGAATAAAATTTTATAGAAAAAATAAAAATATGTTGGAAAAAGTTGTGAAAAGGGTGAAAAAAAGAGTGAAAAAGTGCCTCTCTTAAGTGATGGGTCGAGGAGTCTTTTTCAACTCAAATTCCTATCCAAAAAATGTAGAAACACAACTTGAAACCTCGACTTTACGCCCAAAAATGGAGAAACAAATTACAAAAATTGTAAAAAATAAAAACCCTTCCCCTCCTAACCTACCCAAAATTTAAATAAAATAAATTAAATAATACCTCCCAAAATCCAATAGCATCAGGCAACAGTGAAGTCTAAAAAATAAAAAAAATTAATTTAAAAAATTGTGTTTAAAATTAAATTGACTTGCATTAATGTACAACTGTTTTTCCTGCGAAAGCCTATGAAAAAATTTTTTTTGTATATTAAAAATAAAAAAAAACTAACGGTAATATGCTGACAGGGTCAAAATACAATTTAATTCGTAATTGTCTAAATTCCCGTCCTTTAACCAAATCACGTCTAAACCTCTTTTTGCGCGCCCTTAAAGAATGATGACGAGGAAGTGGAGAAGAATGAGTTGAGGGAGAAGAAATGTGAACAAAGGGAACTCCAAAAATTAAATCTTGAGCATCTGGGATCTGAAAAAAATTTTTTTAATTCTGAAAAATTTTTGTATAAAAATTCTGAATTTTTTTAAAATTTTCAAAAAAATCTCTCCTCAATTTTTTTTCAAAATATTTCAAAAAACTTTTCCCCGAAAAAAATTCTCGGAATTTTTTTCGAAAAATTCCTACAAATTTCCTACGGAATTTTTTTCGAAAAATTTCCTACAGAAAAATCCAAAAAACCTCGTAAGAACATCCACCACCTTTTTTGATTAAATTAAAATTTTTATTAGCCATTTGTGTCCAACAAATAATAAAAAAGTTGCTAGTTGATAAAATAAACCAAAAACAAATTAATAAAGAAATTTTGGGTCGATTAAAATTTTTTGGTCTTGAATTTGTGCTAAACAGTCTTTTAGACTTTATAGCAGTTACAAACATCGACCAATGGTCGGTTAAACTATTTTAAATTTAATTTTTAGTACTTTTAAACGTTTATATAATTCGATTTTTTGGAAGGAAAATTGGGAGGGCGAAGATCAGAAAAAAGAAAAAAGAAAAAAATTTTTGGGAAGGGGGGGGGGTGGACAGAGTCAGTTGAACGACTACTACACACACGAACTAGTCCGATCGAAAAATAACGGATTGGAAAAATGAAAAAATAAAATAAATGTGTTTGTAAGTAGTACAAGAAATGAGAAGAAAAATGTAAAAGAAAATTAATGAGGGAGTGTGTAATAAATATTTTAAAAGATTAAAAAAAAGGAGAAAATTATTTTTTTAGACCTATGTGCTAGAAAATATTGGAAAATAAAATAATTAATTAATAAAAAATTTTTTGAGAAAAAAAAATTTTTTTTTAATTAAAAAAAAACTTAAGTCGGTTAATTAAGTAAAAGAAAATATAATATATTCCCCTCCTAAAAATGACAAATAATGAAAACAAGAAAAATAAGGAAAACGAAAGTGAAATGCACATGATTCTAGTTTAAAAAAGAAGGAAGAAAATTCCCTCCCCCTCCTACAACTCAGAAAATTGGCAAACATTTTTAGGTAGTACCAGTCGATAAAAATAAAAACACAACCCACTCCAAGTCTCCCTTCCTATTTCCATACCAAAGAGCAGAAAATATGCTTAATTGGCTTTTGCACTTTTTAAAAGAGAAAATTGGCTCTTGAAAATGGAGAGGGATGGAAAAATTGTTTTTACTTTTTTTGTTTTTAAAGGGCAGAATTATGGAGAGGCAACAACACAATTTTGCAAAATTTAATTAGGAAGAAAAATTTTTTCCTTCTCTTTTTTCGAAAAATAAATTTAAATAGTAATTCTAAAGAAGTCAACCCCATTAAAAAGAATTTTAAAAAAAATTTCAAAAAAAAACTGAAAAAATATTCCGAAAAATTTTTTTAATTTTGTTTTAGCTCTTATTTAATCTCCCCATTCTAACTTAGTTACTTCTATATACTCATTTAAATTTTTACTACTATTTTTTAATTAAAAAATTCACTTCCTTAGAAAACCTTCCACCAATTTACTATAATACTACCAATATTTCAAAAAAAAAAAAGGATTTTTTCACACGTTTCCCCTAACCCCCGAGACTAAAGCAAATCGATGGCCTGTAGGCATATACGGCGCATAAAGGATAAAAAAGAAAATAAAAAGGAAAAGTATATATGAATAATGCAGAATAAATAGAAAAATGGAAGGTGAAGAATGGAAAAGAGAGTGGAGAAAGTATTTAATGAGCGAATAGAAAAGGATTAAAAATAGACAGAAAAATGAATGTACTCCCAATTTACACATAAATTTTTATGTTGTGTAAAGTAGTATAAAATTAAAGGTGTTAAGGGAGGAGTGGGTGTTGTGGGAGGATTCCTCCTTATCTTCCTAAAAAAAATTTTTTCTAAAAAAATTATATTTTTTACTCTAATAGCTATAGAAAAAAATTAATTTTTATATAAATATAAGATTCAGGCACATTAATTTACAATTTTTTGCGTTAAAAATTTAGATAATAGAATTTTTAGTCCTATTTTTACCCTTAAACATAAATATATTTAGTAGAAGAATATCACAAAAATAAGATAATAATTAATAAAATTAGACATGAGAGAGACATAAGAGAATTACTTAAAAAAAGAATTTTTTCAATAGAATATAAGCTTATCTTGTGGGATTTCTAAAGGGGTCCCTTAATAACCTTCGACTGTATTTTTAAATATTTCTTAACTCAATTATGCAGGTGAGGGGAAAAACTCGTCCAGACAAACGGTGTTTTGAACTTTTGATCAGACAAAGTCATCTGAACGAAGTTTAGCCGTGACACGACATTATGCAAAAGAAAAGGAGGGAAATTAAATAATAAAAAATACCTCAAATCAAAATGGTTTTTAAAAAAAGAGAATTATACAAAGTCAGTATTATTATTAATCATCACCTCCTCTTGACATTTCTCTTCACCAGCCATCTTCAAAGCCTTTAAAAATTTAATTTAAATAAAAATTCCTAGAAACTTTTAAAAAATAAACCTGCTCTTTACACAATTTTCTCAAGTCCTCATTATCCTCTTTTAATTCTTCTATACTTTCAAGACATCCACCATACAATTCTAGCAGATGATCAAAACGTTCGCGCAGTTGGTAAAGTTGTGCTTGTGAAGAATCTAATTCAAATCTAAGGTGTTCAACTGATGGAGTATCCAACTTAAAAAATTTCAAAGTTGAAAAAATTTCCCTTAAATTTAAACAAAAATTTCAAAAAAAATTTTATTAACAAAAAAAGCGCTCAGATCCCTAATTTTATCCATCAATAACAATCAGCCGAAAGATGGTGATTATAAGGTAACTCTTCCTCATAGCGCTAGGGGGAACCTAAATTCTTACCACTTAACCACACTAACAACTCGCAAAATTTTAGAAAAATAACCGAATAATCTGTTGTATTTCCATGAATAATTGCATCAACTTCATTTCGAATTTGATTTGATGAGGATGGCTAAAAAAAGAATTAAAATTAAATTGAGTTTGAATAGTCTTTTAATTAGCAGAATAGATTTTAAATTCATTTTCGAATTAGAAATAAATTTTTTTTGACCCTCACAATGAGTTTTAAAAAATTATTTTAGTCAATAGTCAATCTCTCGAAGTCCTACTTCCCAAAAGTCTTATAAAAATCCCCCAAATTTATTTTAAAAAAATAAAAAAAACCTTCTGAAAACTTTTTAATGTCTTTTTTTGAGCTAATATTTGTTGTTGTTCTTGCCTTTGTTGTTTGAATTTAGCTCCAATATTTTTTCCAGTTCCTTCAATATCTGACAATTCATCATTATTAGCAATTATAACACTCTTTTTCTAAAAGAATTAAATTATAAAAATTATAAAAATAAAATTTTACAGGTAAAAATGTCGGCACAATTTGCTCTTTTATTGATTTTGCCAATTTTTGTTCCAATTCATTATTTTTTCGCTGCAAATCGACAATTTCTAAATTTCTTGAATTGAGATCTATTTCCAATTCTTTAAGTCGACGCTCTATTCTTTCTATTTGTGAAACTGATTTGCGTTGTTGGGATATAAATTCGTCTTCTTTTTGTTTTAATTTACTAGAAAAAAATATTTTTCTAATTAATTTAAAAATTTTTAATTTTGTAAAATCCAAGCTAGATGATAAAACATCAATTTAGAAATGTTAGCAAAGTGTTGTCATTGTTGAAAAATAGTTAGACCATTTTCGGCATTTTATTAAATTGGCGTTAATCCCTCGTCCCCTTTCTAAAATTTAATACAAATAATCAAACCTTTCCAACTGGGAATATTCCCTTTGTAATCTTTCATATTCCTCAACTTTTGCTGCACAATTTGACTTTTCATCTTCCAAATTTTTTCCGAGCATTTCTATTATAATTGAAGATTTGGATGTTTTTTCTGATAATTGAATATTTGTTTGATTTAAAGAACGAGAAAGTGATTCATTTTGACGTTCCAAAGATGTAACTAAAAAAATTTTTAAAGGAATTTTTTATTTTAAAGTTAAGAAAAACCAAGTCCAAGCCCTTCCTTTTAATTAAAAAAACCAACTTTTTTCTTCTAAACCAGAAATTGTATGCAACAGAGGCGAATTAGCTAAAAAATAAGCAATTGAAAAAGAAAATATTTTTTAAAAACCTGTAGAAATTTCTAAAGCAAAATCTCGTTGATTATCTTGTAGATTTTCCAATTGCTTTAAATTAGGAAAAAAATTTTTATTAAAAAATTAATTTAGAAAACCTGTTCGAGTGTTCTTATTCTTTTTAAAGCATCAACATTTTTAGCCTTTTCAGCATTTAAATCTTCAATTATTCCTCTTTCTCGTTCACCTTCCATTCCTTCTTGGACAGATTTGTTCATTAATTTATTTGCAAGTTGTTTATTTTCTTTTATTAATTCCTTTAAAATTTCAAAAAAAATTTTTTTAATTCCAAAAAATTTTTTTCCAAACCTCTCGTTCTCTGCTAGCTACTTTTGCATCTTTTTCCAACCTTTTTAACTCTTCTTTTGTACTTTCCAAAATTTTTAATTGTTCCAAAATTTGATTTTCCATCGTTGTATTTTTATTTTTTAATTTTTCAATTTCATTATTTAAACGATTTTTGTCATTTTCTGATTTTTCCAATTCCTCATTTATTTGTATTAAATGTGCTTCTTGTTCTTGTGTTTGTTGATTTAATTCCTGAAGTTCTTCTACTGCACTATCCCTTGCAGCTGTAACAATTTCTAATTGACTCAATTCTTGTTTTAATTTGCGAATTTCTTTTGCTTGACGTCCACTGTATTCAGAGAGCTTCTTGCCTTAAAATTAACAATTTTAGTGGGTTAAAAAACGAAAAAGCACAAAATTAATAGACAAAGTTCGAATAGTTTCCTTGAAAAATTATTATTTTTTACCTTCCCCAAGAAGATCATTTAATTGTTTCTCAGTTTCCGCCAATTGAGTTTTAAGTTTTGTTTCGTTTGCATTCCTTAAAAATAATTTTAAAAGTTCAAAAAAATATTTTCACAAACTTTTGTTTATATCTTGCAGTCAAATTTTCATTTGTTAATTTTAAATTTTCATTTAAACGTCCCAATTCTTCTATCCTCTGATCCTTATTTTTAAGTTTTCCAACTAAAAGGGCAATTTGTTCAGTCATTTCTTGAATTGATTGAGGTTCTAATTGAAGGTCTTTTGAAGAATTTGAAGTAGAAATTTGTTGTTGAATATCTTCTTTATTTGTATTATTGACTATTTTTATTGGATTATGAAAACTACTTCCATTATTGTGACTACTTGTTATTGACCTTTAAACGTTTAAAAAATGATTTTTGAGTTTCTGACAGGACCTCTAAACTAAAAAAATATTTCTTCTTAAAGCTCTTCCCAAAATTAATTGTTAGCCAAGAAAATTGCTACCCCAAAAAATAAACCAAAAATTCTTACCAATCATCTATCTGACGAATAACTTCAATATCGCTAGATGCAATCGTTCGGATCTCTTCAAACCTATCCAAAGTTTTTTCTGATGAAGAAGGAACAATACAATTTTGTTGTTCATTATCTACACTTTTTGCGTCGTCACTTTCTCCCTTTTCCAAATTTAGAGAAACAATTTCAAGTTCAGAACCGTTTTGAGCTGTTGTTGTACTTTGACCATTTTGGCTGCTTTCATCGTCATCAGGAGAATGCTAAAAATAAAAAATGCTAATTTAGGTAATAAACTATTACCGAAGAGGGAGAATAATTAAAAACATTTGACGGTTCATGAGCATCACGGATTGGATTTGGTTCAGTATCTACAACAGTTTGCTAAATAAACAATTTAAAATCGGTAAATATTTTTAAAAACAACTTACATTTTTATTCTCTGGTTCTTCTCTCCATTGAGAATGATGAGACGAAGGCTCGTTTAAATCAACATCCATGAAATCAACTTGCTGGTTATTAAGTTTTGGGTCATTTTTAGGTTCATTTTGAGTGTATTTTACTTCGTTCAATTTAGCAGACTGGATGGGGTCCTTTAAAAAATTTTTTAAAGCAATTAAGAAAGTATAACGTTAAAAAAAATTAAGGGCACGGGTTCGAGCCCGCTTGGTGAATTAAATTTAAAAAAATAAAACCAACCAAAAGAGCACTTTGATACAAACTTGTTGAACTCTCAAATAAATTATTATTAACATTATCTTCACGTTCAGTTTCATCGTCTTCATTTTCATCGCCAGATTCACCACCATCTTCTTCTATATGAAGAGCAGAATCTATATGTTTTTGAGCTGTAAGAAGTGCATTTTTTGCAAAATTTGTAAAACCACCAAATGACATCTAAAATAAAGGAAAATATTTTCAGGTAAAGGGTGTTGAGAAAACAATTAGATAAAAAAACAAATTAAAGCTTTTTTCATGCGTGTCAAAAACAAAGAACAAAATAAAAGACAATTTACCCTTAAAGAATATAGAGGTTTTAAAAGTTACCAAAATGACATAATAAAATTTCATTTTGGTAACCTTGAAATTTTGGTAACTTCATTTTGTCAATTCTTTTTTAGGTTACGGTTTATCAATCTTTTTTTACTGTTTAATTTTTATTTGTTTGTTAATTGTTCACTGTTTTAGATTTATATTTGTTTGAACAAATAATTTAACAAAAAAGTATGGCTCGAGGACCAAAGAAGCATTTGAAGCGTTTGGCCGCTCCAAAGAATTGGATGTTGGACAAGTTGGGTGGCGTTTTTGCTCCACGTCCCATGTGCGGACCTCACAAGCTTCGTGAATCGCTTCCTCTTATTTTGTTTCTTCGTAATCGTCTAAAATATGCACAATCTTATAATGAAGCTAGGATGATTTGCAAGGTTTGTTTTTTCCTTTTTTCTTATCTAACTTCCATCCAATTTTAGCAACGTCTCATTAAAGTTGATGGTAAGGTGCGTACAGAGATGCGTTTTCCAGCTGGATTTATGGGTATTCTTTATTAATTCTTCATTTTCATTATAAATTTAAAGATGTGGTTTCCATTGAGAAGACTGGTGAAGTCTTTCGTCTTCTCTATGATGTCAAGGGACGATTCATTACACATCGCATACAGAAAGAGGAAGGTCAGCTTAAATTGTGCAAGGTGGTAAAGCAAGCGATTGGGCCGAAACAAGTTCCTTATATTGTTACTCATGATGCCCGTACAATTCGCTATCCTGATCCACACATCAAGGTTTTTAAGTCTACTGCAAGTTTTTTAGTAAAATTCTTTCAAAGGTTGACGACACCGTTGCTGTTGATATAAACACTGGAAAGGTTACAGATCACATTAAATTTGATTCTGGAAATGTTTGTATGATTACTGGTGGTCACAACATGGGACGTGTTGGTATTGTTGGACATCGTGAACGCCACCCTGGTTCTTTTGACATTGTTCACATTAAGGATAGCGCTGGACATGCTTTTGCTACACGGTTAGATTTTTAGTTTTAATGTTTAGGATGGGCATTAGATTTTTTAGGACATTAAAACCGCTAGTTTCAAAATTGTTTTAAAAGATAGTAGCTTTCAAGAACTTCTATTTTTAATTTTCAGACTTAATAACGTGTTCATTATTGGAAAAGGAACTGTTCCGATGATTTCTTTGCCTGCCGATAAAGGAATTCGACTTACCATTGCTGAGGAAAGAGACAAGCGTTTGGCGCAGAAACACAAGGCTGGTCAATAAAATTGAAGAAAGAAAAAGGATATTAAATATTGGGATAAATTGTGTATTTGGAATATTGTTAAAACAATTGTTTTTTGTTATTAAATTGTGTTAAAAAAATTTTTTTCAAATTTTTGTTATTGGGTTAATTACCATTTTTATTTTTTAATGGATTAGAAATTAATGAGTATTTAGTTAGGGTTGTTCAGAAAATTTTCAGCTTTCTATTTGATTTTTAATTTAAAAATGTCTGAACCTTCTAGTTCTAGTATCGTTTCTGTCGATGTAACCGCTGATGGCAAATTACGTCTTTTTCAGATGCTTCATAGCCTCGGGAAATCAGATGACTTGAAAGAGTTGTTTTTAAAATTTGTTTAAAAATTAGTTAAAATCATTTTTAGATCTACAAACAAAATTATCAATCATTTGGACCAAATTGACTTTTCTTGTCGTAATCAACAACAAATTTCTCAGGAAATTGGTAGGCTGTTCACTCAATATTTTTTGTAACTTTATTTTTGCAGTTTGTCTTATGAATAAAAATTGTGAGAAAATGGAGGCGGTTAAAAAACAATTTGCTAGGTCCAAGGGAATTAAAAATGATATAAATTTTGATTCTATTGCTGAAGGAATTAAAGTATTTTTTAAATTAATAAAATATTAGGAACATTTTAAGGAAAAGCCAACTCTTGAAGAGACCACAGAAAATCTAGAAATTTTACAATACGGATTAGAAGAGACTTATTCAAAGCAGAAAACATTGGAACAGAAGGTATTTATTTTATGTCAAATTTTAAAAAGTAGTCTTTCATAGTTAATTGAGAAGAGAGAAGGTTTGTGTTCAATAGCTGCTCTTCTTGATGAGTTGGATGATATAAATACAGAAGAAACAGATCAGGAAGAGGCAAATAATGAAGAGGCAGATAAAGAAGCAACAAGTTAGTTTATTATTTTTATATTGAATATTTGGCTCTTGAATAGAATTATATGCGTCCAATCTATATTTTTTAATGTTTGGACGCTTAAACTGCAAGAGTCAAATATCTTTTAATAATTCTTTAATATCCCCAGAAATATTTTTAATTTTAGAGCCGGAGGTGGTGGAGCTTAACGATTCGCCATCTAAAAATAATAAAGGAGCCAATGTCAGTGGAGCTAGGAAACGTAAACGGAAAAGAGAATTGGTTCTATAGAAATTTTAATTTAAAAAAAATTAAATTTATAGGAAAGAATGAGGCTTTGGCGAAAGAGTATTAAACAGAAAAGTAATTTTTTATTGAAAAAATTTTAATTTTTTTAATTAAAAGGTACATTAGAAATTAATCAACTTATTCAACAACAACAAATTTTTATTGATTCTGACAATATTGCCAATACTGATTTAAAATATATTCTTTCAAAAAATATTTTAAACAAATTTATTCTCATTTCCGAAATGCAAATAGATGTTACTGGACATATTTATGGACTTTCTTCTTCATACGACCCTCGCATTAAAGAGATTTGTTGTATTTTTATTCCAAACAAATGGGCGATTTATCAATTTGATGTGTATAGTTTTGATCAAATATCTCAACACCAATTTAAAAATTACGAATTTTTTGGATGGTAATTTTAATTGCTTTTTTTTAAGTTGGTTCTCGCTATAAGATACCTTATACTGCCAAAAAAAACTTAAGCTGTATTGGTATAAGTTTGTGACCTATGGGGTTGGAAACAGTGATGTCATGATTACCCGATAACGAACCCTGGACTTTTTTTCACTCGAAGCCCGACTTTTTCTTGACCAATGATATCCCTGGAACGAAGGAGCTATTTGGGATACACCTAATTATAAAGTACAATTTTTCCAAGGGTGTATCTTATGATAAGGTCTAATTATATAATCTTGGTCATTTATTTCTAGACCTTTGCGGACTTGTCTGCAAATTTTTTTTAGTTTTTTTTTATTAAATTTTTTTCTAAAGGATTCACACTAAAACTTCCAACGATTCATCAGAATTATCACATAATGATCGCTTCTTTCATACAAATTTTGTTCATCAATCTCAACAAGGACAACAACACACTAAAGCTTCCAATGAGCAACGTGTTTTTGTTTCATGCAATTTTACTCCAGATTCTGTTTCACTTTCTGCTTTTCGTTTAACTTCAACAGGTTATGAGTGGGGCCGTATTGCCAACGCTGGGAAGTCGAGTAAACTGAAAATGTATTCGCCTTCACATTATGAGAAAGTACTTTTGTTGGTGCCAGATTTTCAAAATAATAATGTTTGTTACACATGAAAATGATTTTTTTTATTTTTTTTAAAAATTTTTTTTAATTTTTTGAATAATATTACAAATTTATTGTATCACTATTAGGTTTCTCTAAGCATCCTTTCTTTCTTAAAAAATTTTTTTTTGATTTTCTGATAACTCAAAACTTTGAATTTTCCATTGGTGAGAGGAAAAAAGGGAATGAGTAATATTTAGAGAAAACAGTGATTTATTAAAATATTTATTTATTTTTGGTTTAATTTCACAATATCCCTCAATATAAAAATAAATATTAAATACAAATCTTATTAAAAATTTATTTCTTTTTTAAATTTTATCTAAAAAATTTTTTAAATTTTCTAAAAATATTTTAGTTATTTCTAAACTTTTTTTAAACTCAAATAAATGACAGAAGAAGCAATTATTCGTAAACTTGTTGCTGATGGAGATGGTACTGGTGATGATAGAAGGATTTTACATTTATTTCAGTTAATTAATAGTCTTGGAAAGTCTAGCGATTCTAAAAGGTTTTTTTTATTTTTTTAAATTTCAATTTATTTTTAAAGCGTTGCAAATAAAATTATTATTCTTTTGGATCAAATTGAATTTTCGTTTCGGAAGCAACAACAAATTGCTCAGGCTATGAATTCTGAAAGGGAAAATTATGAAAAGCTTTATGAAGAGATTGGTATAATTTAAGTTTTAATTTTGGTTAATATTTCCTTGTGGTGTAGTTGGGAAGTTACTAAATGTAACTGATAAGGGTCGTGTGTCGAGTCCGTTTGACGAATTCTTTTTACTTTTACCCTAAAAAATATTTTTCTGGGAAAATAAATGCCTAAATATTATTTTTAATTTAATTCATATTTTATTTTGTCCTTTCTGGGTCAAATAATAATTTTTAAAAATTAAAATTATTTCAAGGCAATCTTTTAAACAAAAATCAAGAAAAAATGGAAGAAGTTAAAAAACAATTAGCTGAAGCCAAACAAGTTAAAAAGAATCAACAAGAGTATGATAATATTGCTAAAATGATCAAGGTATATTTTTAATTTTATTTTTAAAGAAAAAATTTTAAAAAAGGAAAAACCAAGTCGAGCAGAAACTACAAAAAAATTAAAAATTTTACAAGACGAATTGGAAGAAGCTTATTCTAAACAAAAGACTTTGGAGCAGAAAGTATATATATTTTTTAATTTTTTTGTTAAATTTTAATAAAATTAATTTTAATAGTTAATTGAAAAGAGGGAAAGCATTAGTACTTTAGCCGCTCTTCTTGATGAATTAGACGAAACAAATAAAGAACAAGGTTTTTAATTGAAAAAAATTCCTTAAAAAATTTTTTTTCGTAGTAGAGGATGTATTAATGGCAGAAGTAGAAGAAGGCCCTGTAGCTCCTCCTCCTACTAACAATAAACCAAATACAAATGGAGAAAAAGTTCGGAATGAACTTGAAATGTAAATTTAAAAATATTTTTGGTAAATTATTTGTTTTTTAAAAATTTTTTTTGAAAAAAATTAATTTTTTAAAAATATTTAACTTAAAATAAGTTAAGTACCTAAACATTTAATTATCCAAAAAATCATAATTATATTCGTGGAGATTATGATTCTTCTTCCTGGCTAGTAGACGAGTCTGGTGTATTGCTAGGTGGAGTTGAATCAATTTGAAATTGCGAGTCTACCTTAAAAAAAAATTCTTTTATTCCAAAAATTTGGAGAGATTTAAGTCCGCAAATTTCATAAAAAAATTTTTAATTTAAAAATATTACCAAAATTCGTTCGTCTTGTATCGGGTCTTCTATAGATATAACAGACGATACATCAATTTCTGAAATTAATTCCTCCTCCAGTCCCAAAAGCCATCTCTCCTTGTTCAAAATATTTTCCTTATTTATTAACAAAAGTGTTGTTACTGCATAAATAGCTGCATTTCTAAAAATTATTTTTAGGAAATTAAAAAATAAAATAAAAATTTAATTTACATAAAAAAGTACAAACTAATCCCTAGCGCAGCATAACTCCACGGAAGGAACACATTATTAACACCCCTAGAAAATTTTTTTTTAATTTTTAAAAAATTTAAAAATTTGGACTAACCTTGAAAGAACAGACAAATCACTCATTAATAATTTAAAATATTTTTGTTTAAGTACAAAAACAACTGAGAAGAAATTTCTATTTAAAAATACGTTTTTCTGCTGAAAAAATAATTATAGAGAGGGGACGGCCAAATAATTAAAAATATAAAAGGTGATTTGAAAGAATTATTTCTGTGGGCACCGTGGTGTAGTGGTTATCACGTCAGTCTCACACACTGAAGGTCCCCGGTTCGAACCCGGGCGGTGTCAATTGTTTTTTATTTTTGAAAATTTAATTTTTTAAATTATAAAAACTAGAAATATTTAAAGTAAATTTCAAAAATTTTGAAAAAAAATAAAAAAAAAAATCAAAAACAGCAAAAAAAGCATTCAAATATGTATTTACCAACAAATATACAACAGAAAATTAAACATACAACGAATATAGAAAATCAAGTAAAGGTGTACATTACAAACAGAACAAATATTTACATCTTTTTGAAGTTTCTATTTACACATCTCAAGTCGTCTAGATTGCACCTATATATTCATCATCTTTGTCCATCCTTCTATCGTCTAGAGCGAGCGCCTACTGCTTCCAGAGGATCACGTTGTAGTTGTCGACCCGGACAAGAAGTGAGTAGTTGTCGCCTTGGCTACTGAAAAAATTGGAAAAAAATTTTTAACCTCTCAAAAAATTTTTAAAAAATTCCCAACTTGATCGAGCAGACTCCAGTACGCGAGAAGCTGGCACTGCATTGCCAGTCACAGCAGCCATGTTTGGCGTTGAGAGCGTCCCGGACAAATTTGCCAATCTCCGCGATCGCTTTGAGAGAGTCGTGCATCGAACCATATCTACACAAGAGAGGATATTAAAAAGCTTTAAGAGATTAAAAAACTTGGCGACAGCTTCAGCAATGACTTGATGAGCAAAGTCACGCGTTCCTGCAGGCGCACTCTGACTGTTGTGCTCGATGATTACCCTTCCGTTCATGTTTGGAGGTTCGACTGAAAAATTAAAAATTTTAGAAAACGTTTATAGAAGAGAAAATTTAAAAAGAAAAAAAGGCAACGAACCTTTAGACTAATTGATGAGTAGTTGACAAAGTTGTTTAAAATAGCTCCAATTTTTTGGGTTTTTATATTATAAAAATTTCCCTTAACTACAACCAAATTTTACTGTTAAAATAAGTAAGGTCTTTAAATTTTCTTTAAATTTTATTTTTCCATATTAAAAATAGAAAAAAAATATTTCGAAAAAAATTGACTTGAAAACAAAATTAAAGCAAGAAAAAAATAGAAAATAGAGTAGGGCAAGAAAATTTGTTTGGACAGAAAAATAATATAAAGCTTTAAATATTTTGAAAAATATAGTATGTATATAAAATACAAGGAATGCATAAAAATGATAGCCCCCCCCCCCCAATCTTAGGAGCGAAATGAAATGACATATCAGAAAGATTTTCGATTATTTTTTAAAAGGATTTTTCAAACCTTTTAAAAATAAGGGTTGTCGTTATTTAAGAAATTCACAGTGCACCCGACAACCCCTTATTTTTTAAATTTAAAAAACCTAACAATTTTTTAAACAAACGTGAGTGATTAAGGAGGGATAAATTCTTACTCTTTTAGTATGAAAAAAAGATTCTTTTTTCTTTAGAAATTCCAACTTTTTTAAATTCTATTTTCTTCTTCCTCCACTCCTCCTTTCTTCTTTATTTTTTCAATTTTTATATTTTCCCCTTCTTCATTATTAATTAAAGTTTCAATTGTTGTATTAACATTATTATTTTCTTCTTCCTTCTCCTCTTCCACCTTTTTGATTTTTAAACATTTTTCTCTATAATGTCGACGTTCAAAACGTTCAAATTTATCAGCTAAAGACAAACTCCAATCTATTAATATTGAATGATTTGGATTTAAAATTAAATTTTTTAATTTATTTTTGGATGAATATTCGTTGTTATTTGTTGTAAAATCTGAAGTTGTTGTTGTTGAATATTTATATTGACCTTGAAAAAATTTTTTTTACTTTTAAATTTATAAGAGAGAGAATTTATTAATTTTAAGGTGGGAAAAAATGGAATAATAAATTAAATTTTAATTAAAAGAAAATTTTTTTTCGAAAAAAGAAATTAAAAAAAAATTTTTTAAATAGAAGTATAGTTTTCTACAACTAAACCTTTTTTTAAAAAATTTTATCCGAAAAAATCCACCCCAATTAAAAAATAAAAATCAAATGGGTCTAAAAATGTGTAAATTTTTTGTAGGTTTTTCTAAAAAAAATTTTTCCGAAAAAACCGAAAACTAGGTGTTTAAAAAATATTAATTAAAAAAATATAATTATACCCATAATTAAATATTTTCTTCCAACTTTAATTTTTGGGCATTTACATTCCAACAATTTTTCAGATAACCAAAGAGCCATTTCCTCTCCAGGTTCAATTAAATTAAAATTATTTTCTTTTCCAAAGTCTTCGTTTTTAATTTCATTTTTTAAAATTGAAATTATTTTTATATAGTATTTAGCCCATCCATTAATTAATTCACGGCCAATTACTTGCAAATGGAAGGCTAGAAAAAGAAATTTTTTTTAATTAAGAAAGATTTTAAAAATATGAAAAATCTTTCAAAACTTAAAAAATTTTTCCGAAATTTTTTTTAATATTTTCGGAAAATTTCGAAAAAGATTTATCAATTTTTTAAAAATTTTTAACTAGTGGCAAAAATCTTAAATTATAAAAAAATTTTCAAAAATTCCCCAACCATAATCAT
Source organism: Meloidogyne enterolobii (assembly GCA_963681835.1). Classification (NCBI taxonomy): domain Eukaryota; kingdom Metazoa; phylum Nematoda; class Chromadorea; order Rhabditida; family Meloidogynidae; genus Meloidogyne; species Meloidogyne enterolobii. The sequence goes on from CAVMJV010000071.1 coordinate 864,550, forward strand.
TTTTGCAAAATCTTTTGTGTGTTAGACGTGTAGAAGAAGCTTTACATTTATCACATTCTTCAACAAAAAAATTCAATTTAAATTATTAACAAAAATAATTTAAAAACCTCTATTTGCGGAATTTTTTGAATCAAAAAGAGCATTTTCTGCTGGTGGAGGACCTTTAAAGAAAAAATTTTTTGAATAATAAAATAGAAAAAAAATCTTACGAATACAAGGCGTAACAGGTGATTGGGATTGTTGAAATCCTTTAGCGCAGCGATTACAAGTTGGGCCTTTGAAAAAATTTTCTTGAAAAATTTCTTGAAAAATTTTTTTCAAAATTTTTAAAGAATTTTCAAAATTTTTAAAGAATTTTCAAAAATTTTTCAAAATTTTTTAAAGAATTTTCAAAAAAAATATTTTTAAACTAAAAAATAACCATCAACTCCAGGTTTGCAAATACATTGTCCACTTGTCTAAATACAAAATTTATAAAATTAAAAATTTATTTAGAAAAATACTTGATTGCAATTTCGAGATATAGAGCCTATTGGATGGCACAAACAAGCTAGAAAAATTTTTTTTCGAATTTTTTAATTTTTTAAATTTACGTTTGCAAGCTTTCCTATGTGTTATTGGTTTGTTTTGATCTCTAAAGTAGCCAAGTTTGCAATACTAAAAAATTAAAAAATAAATTAAGATTAAATTACTATTAGTTTCCTCCTCCATTTCCAAAAAAAAATTCGAAAAATATTTTCCGTAATTCCCAAAATTCAAAAAAATCTATAAAAGAGCATGGATCAAGACCCCATAAAGTTTAAAAAACTCCCAAAATAATTTCAAAAAAATAATTTCAAAAAATAAAACAAACATGACAATTTCTTCCAGCAGTATTATGCCTACAATTTAAACAAACACCTCCACTTTGATAACCACTAAGACGGTAAAGTTCTGCATTGAAACGACACTTTCTGCTATGTAAATTACAATTGCAGGCTTAAAAAAATAAATTTTTAAAATTAAAAATTTTCACAGAATTTTTTTTCTAATAAATTTTTAAATTGTTTATTTATTAGTTTTTTCCAGTCATTTTTTTAAAATTTATTTTTCTTTTTTTTTCTATTCTTCCCCACTTAACTCTTCCCTCATTTTATTTATATTTATTTTTCAATTATATATTTTTTTTAATTTTTCAATTCACGCCTCACAGAGAAAAATGAAGGGAATGACCAAAAAAAGCGTATAACACAAACAAATAATTCAACAAATAAAAGTCCCAAAAATATATCGATAATTAAATTTTGTTTTTTTTTGATTGGGTGTGAAAATAATTTTTTGGCGGATGAATGCGCATTAACAAAAAAAAACTTTTTTTTCTGGAACAAGTAAATATATTAATGGGTAATATTTTTTACAAACAAAAAATTAAGGGAGAAGATATTAGTTATATTGTTATGTTCCAAACAGATTAAAAAATTTTTTTTAGAGTTATAAAAATTTTCAAAAATTTTCTATATTCAATTTTTGTTTCAATAAATTAGTTAAAAAACCCCTTGCCATAAATTATATTTAAAAATATTTTATGACCAGATGCCCTTTTTTAAAATTCTTTCATTTTTTTTATTTATCTAAATCCTCACCCCTTTATTTTTTATTATTCGAGAAAAGAGGTAATTTGCATTTATTGTTGTCATATCCCTTCCCCCCCCCCCTTCTCCTATTTTTTTCCATTTCTACTAAAAGTCATTAGTCATTTCCGCCGTTCATTCCTTTTATTTTTAAATTCAAAAAATTATAAAAAGAATTTAGAAAACTTTTAGAAAAAAATTTCAATTTTAAAACAAAAAATTCTAAACGGTAAATGACAAAAATTAATTTTTTTAAGTGTCAAGTGATACTTTCTAATAGTTTTTTTAAAAATCCCCATTAGAAAAAAATTAAAAAGAACCGCCCCCTTAAAATTAAAAAAATAATTTCTCGCTTTCTCAAGTGTTAAAGAAGATGCGCAATGTCTTCAGTACAAAATATCACCTCTATTTCCGTACTCGCGCAGATGGGAGGAAAAAGAAAAGAATTTTTTCAAGTGTGGAAAACCGTAGTTTTGTTGATGGGGGTTGCAAGGCCAACGAGGGAAAAAAATAAAAAAGGAAGCCGGCATTTTTTAAATACCAAAAATTAGTTGGATTAAAGAGGGAAGAAGAAAAGGATAGGGGATTGAATAAAAGGGATCATGTAAAGAATTTATAAAAAAATAAAAGAAAATTTTTTTCCTTCTCAATGCTTTTATTTGTTGAATTATTTAAGAGGGGGATATATTAATGGGAAAATTTTAAAAAATATTAAAGCTATTAGTTGTTTATTGTATAAAAAATTGAATAAGTAGAGAGGAAGGAATGTAAAAAAAATTAAAGAGGGAAGGTGGGGGACCCGAACTTAAAAATTATTTTTAAAAAATATACCAATGCATGGATTAGCATCATCAGCACCAGCACGAGCCCAAGGCCTATCATAATGGAATGGACGGCATTTTTCACAGTCTAGCCCTGTTGTGGCGTGTTTACAATCACAGGCATACCTTTAAATAATTTTTTTTGAAAATTTTAGGAAATTTCGGAAATTTTTTTTTGAAATTTTTTTCCCTCGCAAACCTTCCCATACGGTCAATAACACAACGACTAGCATGCCCATTGCATTTACACCGTCCTCCTACTGCCAATTCAGCCATTGCATAAAAATAGCGTTCTTTCAATAATTGTTCACCAAATTTTGAATTTAAAAAATTTCCTTCTCCAATTTCAAAAATAGAATTATTATTATCCCTTCTAAAACGTTGAATATTTTCTTCTAACCAATACATTTGGTTTTGATCAGTACTTAGACGATTAAAGACAATTTTTATATCTGTTGCGGTTACCCAATCTTGGAGAACCTTGAAAAAATTTTTGAAAATTTTCAAAATTTTTGAAAAAAACCGGTGATTGTTCAAATTCCAATGCTGAAGGTCTTCCTTCTAAAGTAGCAAAAGCTATTCGATTTGATAAAGGTGAGAGGGAACGAGCATCTGTACATCTTGCTTCCTTAAATTGTTAAAAGTTTATTATAAATTTATTTTCAGGAAAATTTTATTTTTTAAATTTTCTCAAGTCTAAAATAAGGCAATATGATTTTTGGAAATAATTTCCAAAAATTCTCCTCCCAAAAATATTTTCATCCTCTACAAATTAAATTTAAATAAAGTAAAATAACCTGTTCATTTTCACGAGTAATTTTAGCATCTTTAGGTCTTTTATAAATATTTTCACATTGTGACGAGTAAAATTGCATTGGAATCCAAGTACGTCCACGATTGTTGGACTTGAAAAAAATTTTTTTATATTAAAAAATATTTTAAAAATCATTTTTGATTAAAAAACTTATTTGTAAATAGCCAACGAATCAGCAATACGTCCACAAAAATGAAGAGAAACATAAGTTATCTGAAAATTAAATTTAAAAAAAAGTCTTGCCCTTTTTCCTTTTATTATTCTACAAAAAAAATCCCCCCCCCCTCTCCGATTATCTCTTAAAATTAAAAAATATTTAAATCCCCCTCCCAATTACCCCTCTTAAAACAAAATAAAAACAAAATAAAACCTCAAATTTCTTTCCAAGATTTAGAGTAAGTGTCACATTCGAAGGGGAAATATTTGTTGTTGTTGTTGGTTCACTAACCCAACAAGTCAAATTATCTGGATTATTCAAATCTGTCAGTAATTGAGCTGGATGAGCTAAGGTTAAATCTTCAGCATCACAAATCTCGCAACGTTCCCGCATTGTTCCATCTTGTGATTCTTCCAAGAGGCAAAATCTGTGGAAATTTGAGATTGAAAAAATTTTTTTAAGAGAGGTGTTCAAAATTATTTGATTCTTTTGTTTTTAATTATTTTCCCAATGTTTATATGCCAAAAATTAAAAATTTTAAAAGATTATTAGGAGAGAAGTAAGTTTAAAAAGAAAAAGCCGAACAAGAGGAGGAAGAAAGGAAAAACTTATTTTGACAAAATTGAGGAAATAAACAAATAAAAGAGAAAAATAAATAAAAATAAAATTATTTTCAAGACAAAAAAATGATTGGAATTTTCTTCTAAAATTTTTTTCAGACTCTTTAAAAAATTTTTTTATATCCTAAAGACGATGATAGTTCGATCACTTTCTGGAAAAATAATTTAATTAAATTTTAAAACTTATTTTTCTGTTCCTTTTTTTCCCATTCATTTACCTCAATCTTTATCTACTTTTAAAACTTTTCCATTTTTACTTTAATCAAAAATTTTATTTTTAGAAAAGCTTACGGGTAAAAACACACACAAAAACATTTCCCTTCCCTTCAACGTACTTTTCAAGTTTTTTTATTCATTTATTTTTGTGCGTTTTTCCACTTGCATAAAATTGTGAGTGGAGTTAAACGGACGCCAAATTAGCAAAAATAAAAAAGTGGCTTCCATTTAACAAGGAAAAAATAATAAAAAGAATTTTTCACGGTGCGCAACTTCCTAGTAAAGATGTGCACTATTCACTTTTTTTTCAAATTTTCCAACTCAAATTTTCCACTTAAAAATTATTACGCACATCCCAGAGTAATTACAATGCTTTTCCCCTTATTTTTAATGTTTCTGATCTTGTAAGGATAAAATAAATTTTATGACCGGTTCTTTGGTGATTCTTGGGAGGGAAGAGATTCTTGGGGAATAGGAAGAAAAGAGGGAAAAAATATTAAAAAAAAAAGCCAAACAAGTATAATAAACAAATAAATCATTATACAAAAAATCCACTTAATCCGAAAGGCCACATTGAAAGAAGGAAAACAAAAGAAAATGAGAAAATAAGGGAAAACAAGAAAAATCAAATAAAAATCAAAATAAATGGGTGATTTGAAGAAGATAAATTATCTGAACGGAAAAATGTTTTGTGAGACAAATTGGTGGACAGAAAAATTAGGGAGAGGTTGGCACGGATTTTTTGGGTCCAGAGAAAAGTTAAAAAAATTTTAAAAATAACAAAAAACTCCAAAAAAGACTCAAAATGTCCAAAAATTAAAAACCCCTATTTAAATTTTTAAAATTACCTCGAAGGTTTTCCATTAGTTCCACAAGTGCTAGAAGCGACAATCGGCTTTCCAAAAGCTAAAAAATTTAAAAAATTAATAAAAAATCTTTGGAAAGTTTACCAGCATTGATAAAATCTGGAACACATCTAACAGGTCTTCCAGCAGAATCATAACAAGGATCTCTATCTGGTTGTCGAAGAGAAGAAAATTGAGAGAAATAAGCAGTCCAGATTGGAACAAAATTGAATAAAAAATAATAAAAGAGTGTAAAAAAGGACGACGAAATTTTTGCCATTTTCTGAAAATAAAAAACAAACTCTGAGCAGGAAATAAACACTTGAAAAGAAATTTTTTTGTTTTTTCATTTTAAATGCTTTTAAAAAAGGATTTCTTAATGCCCCCAAGATTATTATTACTAAAAAAATTTTCTTTAAAGAAAAAATAAATAAAAATAAGTTTAGAGAAAGGGTGGAGTCTTTTCTCCTCTAAAAAAGGATTTCTAAAAAGGATTTAAAAAAGGTTAAGGGAGGAGGGGAGATGCGCCGCTAATTAAGCGGCGCGAAAAATTTTTTGTGAATAAAAAACAACAAAGAATGCGTGTGGGAGAAAAATACTTTTTTTTATTTTGTTTGCCCAGAAAGGCGCTAAATGGGCGGGGAAATAGAGGAAAGAAGAAAAAAGGAGTTAAAAATGTCAAGAAGAGAAAAATGGGACAAAATGTCCAGTTTTGGGCGGGAGTAGCAGCAACCCCCGTTGAAGATTGTAAAAGAGAAGGGAAACGAAAATGATGACCAAAATGAGTGACGGAAATGGGGTTTAAGCAAAAAAGGTGGAGGGAGGAAGAAATGGTAGAAAAGTAAGTGGACAAGTTTTAAATTGAACTGGTCAAAGGGTGGAGGACTTTAATAGAATTTTGGTCTTTTTAAGAGTGCCAAAATTAATTAAGAGTGGAAATGAGCTTCATTTTTATTTCCTTTAGGGGATAGATTTCTACTTGTTGGTGACCCTACTTTATCCAAAATGTGTGTGTTGCCAAAAATAAATTAAAGAAAAAAGTGTGGTCAAGGGCGCTTATTTTAGTATTTTTTGTCCTTAAATTAGTTGGCACGTGCAATTTAATTTCCTTTTTTTTGTTTTTAAAACTTTTTCCTATTATTTTCGTTATATAAAAAATAAATTTGAATAAAATTAGAGGAGTTTAAGATTTTAAAACCCTAAGGTGTCGAAGGCACGGTAAATTAACTTTCCAGCGCTTTTATCAAGAATTTTAAAGAAATTTAGACGTCGAAGAAGCCACAGATTTTGAGGAAGTTTGTAATAATTTTTAGGAAAAGAAAAGAATTTTGAAGTTTCCAAATGAAGGAAGAAAATGGGATAATCTACCCTTCCCCTCAAAATACACCCAAACAATCCAAATGAAAACAACAAAAAGTTTTTTTTAAATTATGACGCACTCTAGCAGCTGTTGGGAAAAAGAAAAGTTGCGCAAAAATTATATTTTGAAAGGCAACAATTGTTCTCGTCAATTTTTAACGAGGAAAATTTCTTGGAAATTTTTGAGGAATCAGCGGGTAATGACCAAACAGAATTATGTAAAAATGACAAAAGGATTTAGAAAAAGAGGAGGACGAAAGAAAAGATGGGGGTTGTTGTGGTGGTCATGGTCATTCTCCTTTTTGAACTTTAGGAATTTTTAAAAATAAAATTTATGAAAATGAGAGGGAAAAGACTGCGTGAAATAATGAGAATAAAGTTTTAGAAACATAAATTATTGCGCGCAGATTTTGGTTTCATGAGAAAATTTTTGGGAAAGAATTTCTGAGAGAATTTTAAAGGAATTAAGGGACTAAATTAAAAAATTATAAAACCTCATAAACATAGCAAGACTAACAATGTTATTGCCACTTTAGTAAGTGTTAAAACCATTTATCCACAATAAACACATCGCTAGCAACAGTCTCTGAAGGTTCACGAGAATAGGCCAAACAACGAACACAATCCTTGTGTGTTTTTAACGTTGAAAGACGAGTTCCCTTTTTTACTTTTTTCCCAAACTTTTACTGTTGTGTCGGAGGATGCAGAAATTACTAAAAAGAAAATCTAGGTCTTAATTTAAAAATAAAAAACCAACGTCTACTTCCACCACTACAAAGAACAATATCATTAACCCAATCACAATGATGTTCTAAACAACGAAGAAATGGATCATTTAAACCTTGTTTTGCCAAAATATCCCATTGTCGAATTACTGAATCTGAACCAGCAGAACGTCCAACATTATGGAGAAGTTCATATTGAAGAGTCTGAAAAGAAAAGTAAATTAATATGGCTATTAAATGATTTTTGAAAAATAAACTTTTGGTTCAGGCTTAACAGTTGTTGCATTTTCCGAAGGTATTCCAGCTTCTAAAAAAAGAATTTCTATAAAATTAAGATGTAGAAAAGCTTAGGATATAGGGAAAATAAGCAAATATCAAAAGTAAATTACGGATACTTCACAAACCCCCCAATGATGAGACTCTAATAGACCGATTCCACCCTAGCCCTGTAAGTGAGAGACAATGTTAAATTCAAATTTCCACTGTTTTGTGCCAAAATGTTGTAATGTTTTTTTGTTTACAAAATGTCTCTACTCGACAATTCACACACTCTCTAACTAGTGTATCTCAGTTTTGTTTGATTAAGATTTTTAAAGTAAATTCTAGAAGAGTTGAAGATTCATTTTATGTTTTACGAATTTCTAATTTTTTTTATCACTCATTAAATCTCCATGGAGATTAAAATTAGGATAATATTTGGAAAATTTTTTTAACTTATTTTTTTAGTGCTGACTGCAATTTGTCTAAAAAACAAAAAAACTTTTGGGATATCTTGTTTTGGATTTTTTATCAATCAAAATAATCTAAAGAATGTTTGCTCAAGAATTGGTTCCTTTAGAACCTTTAAGAACTGAAGCGAATTTAATTATTGACAATTTTGCTTCGGTCCATCGGAATGTTGTTGCATATGGAGTTATATTATCAAGTAATTTAAAAAAAATCGCTCATGAACCGAAGAAATAAATTTTCTTATGTAATGAGATGTAGTCCAAAAATTACTATAATCATCTGGACATGTTCCATTTCCAATGTTTAATGCTTTATATGATTCTGTATCTATAAAGTTACTAGGCGAATAAGGTCATGGGTTCGACCCCGCTCAGGGAAATTATTTTTTTAAGTTTAATGAGAAGGCAAAGTTAACCATTTTTGGCACCTATATAGTGAGTTTGGACTGTACATTTAATTATATTAGAAAACTATTCGGTTTTATGAGCGTTACTCTTACCAAAAGTTTTTTTTAGAAAAATGGGATTTCCATGATTTGAAATTTTCGCTTTGTGTTGAACCGGAAGACAACGGGAAGGTTAAAATTTGGCTCAACAAGATTGCGTTAAACAAATATACGCATGTTGATTATGAAATTGTTGCCGTTAAAGGCTATGGTAACGATGCTGAACGAGTTTTAATTTCAAAGTATGATTTTAAAAAATTTCAGAATGGTTAAATTTTTCTTTTAAGGTCAGACTACTCTCTTGAGGACGAGGAAAAGTTGGGGCTCAAAGTATTGGAATTTGGAGGATTATTGGCTAATGATGGATGTAAGCATTTATCTTTTGTGTTTTTTCATGTCCTATAATGAAAGCTTCGAACTTTCATATTAGCTTGAAGGGATGTGTTTTACTAACAATAAGATGTGTTTTGTGAGTTTTGACCCATCTATATGGAATATCTTCCATCAAGACGTCGGCCCAACCCGGTTCTGGGCGTGACGTCTTGCCAAGATTTGAACATACAGATCTAATTAGGTGTTCAAATCTGCTTAAATTTAATTATATAATTTTCGCTAAAATCTTAAAAATATTAACGTATATAGGTCTCACAAAATCTGATCAAATTCTAAAAAAACTGGTACCAAAAAGTCGACATATAAAATAACTTTCCCAATTTCTATAATTTTGAAAATTTTAAAAAATGTTTACCCTTTTCAGCTTTACACTTGGGATGTTTTGTTAAAATTGTGACTTTTAATTTGAACGCTGACATACAGAAGAAATACAAGGAATTGTTTGAACAAGAACGTTATTCTGATTATAAGATACACGTCTATTTATATTTTAGTTTTATATAAAAAAATTTTTTTAAAGGTAATTGGTGAGACAGAGAATGAAGTTGAAGTAATTAACGTCCACAAAAATATCTTGTCATGCTATGATATATTTCGAGGGAAATTTAGGCGTGAACCAACACAAGTATTTTTAATATAAATTTTGATAGGTGAAGGGGGGGGGGGGGACAAAATACTTCTGTGTTAAAAAAATTTTTTAGAATCATATGCGTATATCTAATTCTTCGCCGCAAGCTGTCAGATGTTTTCTTTTGTATTTATATTGTGGTCACATTGAAATTGGTTTCAAAACATTTATTTAACATTTAAACTTTTTTAGATCTCTGGGACCGATATTGTTGGGAGATATTAATGTTGGCTGATGAATTTGTTATCGAAAATTTACGGAATAACGCAGAAAGTTATCTGGCAAGTAAAATCGGTAAGAAAATTCTGGTTTAAAATTTTTTTAAATTATTTTTATAGCTAATACTGGTGTTATTATTGAACTTTGTAGAGTTTTGGATACGATTGATTTGGATGCAATTGAATTTCCAATTATTTTAGATGTATTTTTATAAATTATAATTTTTGTTTAATGTCTTTAATTTCAGGCATGTAGACGTTTCATTGAAGAACATCCGGAGAAAGTGGACAATGATTTTTGGGCAGAGATTCGAACATGGCCGACGGTTTTTGGACTTCTTGGAGGACGTTAATTGATATTTTATTTAAAATATATTCGTAGGTTGATGAAAAATGATTTAAATATTTAAAAGAATAAAATATTTGAAATAAATATCTTCAACATAGAATTTGGGGACCTTTCAGGGTAGCGATAATTTAAAGTAGGCCGTTTCATAATATCTGTTTCAGAGTGAGGAGGGGTATTCAGAGTATGTGAATTTTCGACTTAGAAAATTTGTTTTTTTTGTGATTTTTTGTTTCTCTTCAATTTTACGTTTTAAAGAAAAGAAAAGTTCCAAAATGGATAATCCAAAAGGGATAAGTTCCAAAATGGATAAAAAATGGATAAACATTTCCAAAATGAATAAGTTGTATACTTCGGATACTTTTAATACTGCGAAAGAGAAAAAGTACAAATATTTATGGAAATATATTACAAATGATCCATTTAGAAATCGTTGTGAATCAGTAAGCTAGAATTATGAATTTTCTTTTAATTAAAAAAAATCAAAATATACTAAATTTAATTAAAACAGTTTGGTTTTTGTCCAATATTTTTTTCTCAAAATTTATAAATAAAAATCTTTGTCGCTCAAAGTAAATGTAAAAATTTGTAACATTTTTAAGAGATGAATTGTTTTTACACATTTTTGGGTACTTGTGTAGTTTACCCCCCATGAGTCCCGCCACGTTTTCTTCTCTTCTTTTTCTTTTAAAAGAGCGTTTGGGTCGATACCCTCAATTTTATTGATTTCTGGCATTTTACTGCTTTCGGAAAGAAAAAGGACGGGACTTATGGGAGGTAAACTACACAAGTACCTATTTTTGTACAAAAACACGAACCCTTTTTGGATTAATAGAAAAAAATATAGAGAAGGAAAAAATATTGGATATAAACCAAATTATTGTCGATGAGATTAATAAAATGCAAATTTGAATGGAAAGTGGTCAATCTTAGACAAATTTATGAAGCTGTTCAACCTGGTATAAAAACACAATTAATAAGTATTTTATTTAATTTTTTAAATAAAAGTTTTTTTTTTGCAGGCAGTCGATTTCCAGGTTTCCATGAAGTGGCATGGGAATTAGTTATTGAAATTCACAAAATTAAAAATTATGAAGAGAAAGAAACTGTTAATATATGGCTTCGACAAGTAGGCCCTTGTGCTATAGATGATTTTAATTGTCGTAACCCTTTTGCTAAAAATTATGTTACAAATACAAAATATAAAATTTATGTTATTAAAGATAACAACTTTACGATTATTTCAAGGTTTTTAAAATTTTTTAAATATTTTTCTGACATAAAGCAGGCCTGTCAGGGGGTGTAAATAATATCCGGAGGTCACTGGCACAGATTGGATTTCAGTTATTTAGCTGGGTGGGCGCTAAAATTTTAGCGTTCCGATAAGTTCTCTTATGTACATTCTATTTTCTGTGCATCAGGCGGAATTTTGTAAGGACAGGATGCCAGCTTTTTAGCGCCACATGTGAAAATTTTGGTAAAAAATCACGTTTTTTATCATCTTTTCATTTTTCCATTTTCCCTCATTTCGGCGGATAAATATTGCGGATTTTGTTGACATCCTTAAAAAGACTCTAAAAATATGTTAACTGTAAATATTTTTTAGATCAAAGAATAAATTGGAAGATCAACAACAAATAGGATATGTTCAAGTTTTGTTGGATGACGTACTTTCTAAAGCAGGGGCATGGTTTCCTAATTTTAAGCTTTTGGAAGGTTTTTTAAAGATAAATTTGTTTTATTAATTTGAATTAAATCTCAATTCATTGTTTACTCCATTTTATAAAAAATCAAAATAGTTTTTATATAAACAGAAAGATCAAAATTCTTGTCTATTCACAGTTGTTCGAATTTTTAAATAACGAATTGAGATTTTTTATTTTCGAGATTTTTAGATTTATCACAATTTTCTTTAAAAAATTTAGGATTACAACTTTATTGTGAGGTTAAACTTGTTTATTTGGATTCATTGGAAATTCTACAAAAAAAATATGCTTCGATGTTTTATAATAATAAATTTACTGACTGTGTTTTTAAGGTTTGTTTTGTACTATTCAATTATCTTGCAGAATTTTACTTTTCCTCTCCTTTTATAAAAAACTTGCCAATTACGCGCCAAATTGTCAATGGTGCGTAATGGTCAAAGGTTAAATTAGGCAATATAAAACAGAAAGTCCTTTAAAGGCGGAAGTCTCTTTGAAAAGAAGTTTTGGTAAAATTGAAGTAAATACCCCCCCCTTCCTTCCTCAGATTATTAAAAATGGTCATAATGAGAAGAAAAGCACCACATTTGGGGAAAGAATAAGGAGGGGGTAGACAAACTTCAATTTTACCTAAGCTTTTTAAAGGCTTAAATTTAAAAAACAGATGAAATTTTTTTACTATTTGTAATTTTTATTAAAAAGGAGAAAAAGAGGGAAAGAAAAATTGTGCGGAGACAATCGAATATCACCATTTGGTTTTTCTATTAAAATTAATTTTTTTATTAAAGATTGGCGATAAAACTATAAAAGCACATCGTTGTGTTTTGGTTCAAAGCAGTGAAGTATTTAAAAAAATGTTTGGAGATACTGGTATGATTGAAGCGACAACTGTACTATTTTTTTAAATTCTTTATTTTTAATTTTTGAAAAAAATTTAGGGTGAAGTGACAATCACTGATGCTACTCCAGAATGTTTTCGACAATTTTTATCGTATCTTTATACTGCCAAAATTTTTAAATGTTTATTTTAAAAATTAGTTTTTTTTTTAATTTAAATCTTTTTTTAAGATACATTTAAAAAATATGTTGAAGATCTTTTTTCTCTTGCACACAAATATCAGGTGGAAACGTTGCAATATGAATGTGAACGTTATATGGCAAGTTTGCTAAGTTTGTTTTAATTTTTTTAAATTTTTTTTTGAAAAGGACTGGGGTGGTAAGAACTAGATTTATTACATTCATAGATTTTTTTAAAAATTTAAAAAAAATTATATTTTTTTTATTTGAGAAGCCGAAACATTTTTAAAATATTGTGGAATTATTTCTTTTTATGGTGCTAGAACGTTGGAGATTGTAAAAAATATTTTTTTATAAATTTAAGAAATTTTAAATTAATTTTTATAGGCATGTAAAGATTATTGTTTAATAAACAAAGAAACTTTTTTTGATTCTAAAGAATGGAAAGATGTTAAAGATACTTATCCAGAATTGGCTTCTAAATTTACAAAATTTGTTGATAATGATGGAATTTATGGAGATGATTATGAAAGTTATAAATATGTCAAGTGTGAAAATAGGGATGGAACAGTTGTAAATGTTATGAAAATGCCTGATGATAGGTGGTATAATTAATGAATTATTATAAAAAAAATGATTGATGAAGGAAAAAAACAAAATTAAATGCCTTTTATGAATTTAATTTTAACTAATTATTTTCTTTTTATTTTTTTAATCACTTAATTTTAATTAATTATCACTTAATTTTTATTTAATTATTCTAATATTTGTTAATTTATTTAAAATAAAAAGATTGTAAATTATTTTTTAAAATTTAAAATTCAGATTTAGGAAAATTTCAAATTTTCTGGAAAAATTGAATTTCTCCTAATCTGAATTTTTCCGCCGACATACATACCTATATGTATTTTTAAAAATATCGACAAAACGTAAATCTCGCCCAACCCACAAAACATCACACCCCAATTTTTCTTACATTTTACGTTTTAAATTAGTCTCTGTCCGCACATCTCTATTATTATCTTCAACATACAATCGAATGAATTTAGGTGAATGACCTCGACTAGTGAACTGCAAATCGACTTTTTCGTCGATTTGCGGCGAATAACTACTTTTATTCGCGAACGACTTCTTTTTACTACACAATCGACTACAACCATATTAAAAAAATTTTTGGTAATAGTGTCGTTTCCCGGCCCCATTTTTTCTCCCCAATTTTCTACCCTATGTTTGTACGGAATGGTCAAATTTTCCCCTTTCTTTCATCAAATTTGCCTTTCCATATTTTGCCTAAAAACAATCAAAAAGATTAATTTGTGATATTTAAAAAAGTATTAGAGTAATGATAAGAATCATTTTCCCAATTAATAAAAATGGAAGAACTAAAGAATTTCAAACCTATTGATTTACATGAAAAATTACGTTTGAGTGATGATGATGAATAAAAAATTAATCTTTTAGATTGTTTTTAGGCAAAATATGGAAAGGCAAATTTGATAAAAGAAAGGGGAAAATTTGACCATTCCGTACAAACATAGGGTAAAAAATTGGGGAGAAAAAATGGGGCCGGGAAACGACACTATTACCAAATTTTTTTATTAACATCTAGAATGAAAAAACCTTTGCTTTCTGAAACTTACTATTATAAAGGTGGATCTAAATATATGACAAATTATTTTAATCCAGTAAGTTTTCGCTTTTTGTAAGTTTTCGCTTAATTAAATAAGAATTTTGTTGAATTAAAAAAAACAAATATACTAAATCTAATTTAAATATAGTTTGGTTTGTATCCAATATTTTTCTCTCAAAACTTATATTCCATTAAAAATGGATTGTTTTCACAAATTTTTGTTGATGGAAAAGAAAAAAAAATATTGGATTTAAACCACATTATTATCGATGCGGGTTATATCGTGCAACTTTCATTGGAGAGTGGCCAGACTTAAAGATATTTATGAAGCTGTTGAACTTTGTACACAAACACATTTAAAAAGTATTTTAAATTTTTTTAAATAAAAAATAGTGTTTTGTAGGTAATCAAATTTCTATTCGACGATTCCCTGAAGTGGGATGGGAATTAGTTCTTGAAATTGACAAACGTGAGAATATTGATAATACTGTTAGTATTTGGCTTCGACAAGTAGGCCCTTGTGCCACAAATGGCCTTGTAAATACAAAATATAAAATTTATGCTATCAAAAATAAAAATGGGCATCTTCCAAATTCTCCCCATAATATCAATGTTCCAATGAGTGAGTCTATTGATTATATGCTTATTTCAAGGTTTTTAAAATATTTAAATTATTTTTTTATATTCTGGTTATGACTAGGGATGTATATGGATTTCTATATATTTCTTTTTGACCTATTGGCCTACACGGAAAAAGTTTTTGCCGCTGAACAAGAAGACGGGCATACTTATATTTTTGTTTTCATTTAAGTAAATTTTCGGAATTTAGTTTTAGTTTTGCGTCTTAAAGCCTCGCGCCATAGTGAGCTTACGTCATAGTGGGCCGCACCTCTTACTAATACCCGATTTTGTTAGCTTGACTAAAAAGAATCGAAAAATATGTTTTAACCATTTTCAGATCGACAAATAAATTAAAGGACCAGCAAAAATTGGGATATTCTAAAGTTTTATTAAAGGATATAATTATTCCTAAAGAACAAGGTGCAGATGTTTCAAAGATAATTGAAGGTTATTTTTTAAAGATAAATTAATTGTTTATTCTATTCTTAAAAAATCAAAATTAAGGCCCTATTTTTGTGTTAAGAATCAAAATTTTTTGACTATTCTCGTCCGAATTTTTTTAATAAATTTTTTTCAATTTTTTAATTTTCAAGGATCAATACATCTTTATTGCGAAGTTAAACTTGTTTATTTGAACACATCTGAAATTCTACAAAATAAATATGAAATGATGTTATACGATAAAACATATGCTGATTGTATTTTTAAGGTTTGTTTGGTCCTATTCCGTTATCTCCCTTTATTTTTTCCTTCTCCTTTCTACTAAAATTTACAAATTGCCAATGGCGCGTATTGAATAGGGGTTAAATTAATAATATGAGAAATGCTTTTTAAATCTCGCTTCATATTGAAAAAAAGGGAAACTGCAAGTCGATAATCGGAAAGCAGCTTTTGTTTTTTATTAAAGGTTGGCGATGAAGTTATAAAAGCACATCGTTGTGTTTTGGCTCAAAGCAGTGATGTCTTTAAAAAAATGTTTGGAGAAGATGTTGCCATGGTTGAAGCGAAAACTGTAAATTTTTTTAAAATTTTGTTCAAAAGGGATTTGAGTGAAAACGATAATTAAAAAAATTTTAATTTAAAAGAGGATTTGTATATTTTTAATTTTTTTTTAAAGGGTGAAGTCACAATCTCTGATACTACTCCAGAATGTTTTCGAGCATTGTTAGAATATTTTTATTGTGGAAAAATTAATAAAAGTTTATTTGTAAAAATTAATTTTTTATTTTTATTTTAAGATGAATTGGAAAATAATGTTGAAGGTATTTTTGCTCTTGCACATAAATATCAGGTGGAAACGTTGCAATATGAATGTGAATGTTGTATGGCAAATTTATTAGGTTTGTTGAGATTTAAAAAAAATTTTTTTTGAAAAGGACTGGGGTGGCAAGGGCGTATCCAGGGGGGCGGTTTCGGGGGGGGGGGGGGCTAACACTGGGTGGGCGCAAAAATTTTTGGCGTTTACCTTGGCGTTCCGTACGCAAATTTTTTTGTACATAAATTTTCATCACTTCAGCGCCGCAGGAGAAAATTTTGAGGATTTTGGAGCTCAAGAAGCCAGATTTTTTCCATTTTTTGCGCCGCAGGCGAAAATTTTTTAAAATTTGAGGGTTGTAGGCGAAAAAATTTCACTTTTTCGACCATCCTTCTCCTAATTTTTTCTCCCTTTCCCCCATTTCGGGGGGGGGGGGGGCTCTAGCCCCCAGCCCCCCCTGGATACGCCCTTGTGGGGTGGTAAGAACTAGATTTATTACATTCATAGATTTTTAAAAATTATTTTTTATTTTAGATGCCAAAACATTTTTGAAATATTGTGGAATTATTTCTTTATATGGTGCTACTACTTTGGAGATTGTAAAAAAATATTTTTTTATAAATTTAAGAAATTTTAAATTAATTTTTATAGGCATGTAAAGATTATTGTTTAATAAACAAACAAAATTTTTTTGATTCTAAAGAATGGAAAGATGTTAAGGATACTTATCCAGAATTGACTTCTAAATTTACAAAATTTGTTGATAATGATGGAATTTATGGAGATTATTTTGAAGGAATAACTGAAGATTATTATAAAGATTGTTATGGATATAAATCTTAATATATATAAATCGAAAGTCCCTCATAATAATAGGTATTAAATATAAAAATGTTTAATGAAAAAAAAAGAACAAAAAATAAAAACCTTTCAGGAATTTAATTTTATTTATTTTTTAATTACTTAATTTTAATTAATTATCACTCAACTCTTATTTAATTAATATTTGTTTTTATTTAAATAAAAAGGATTAGAAATGGGTATTTTTTATCAATCGGTTGAAACTTTTGATTTTTTGGTATGTTTAGTGCTCTTGATTCTCTGTCCAGCGATACCAAAAACATTTAGAAGTAATCATCCTCTCATGAGTTATAGGATCGGGACTCAACTGCCGTTCAAATGCCCATTCGAGCAGTCACTGGCATAGAGCTATTGGCATAATATGTTTTCGCCCTTTTTGACTAGTTGTCTGCTGGCAGAATGTCGTTATTGTATAATGTCGTTATGACAAGTTGATATTTTTACCTTTAGTGGCAAGTTAAGAGATTTATGTCGAGAGAGTGTAACAAAGAAGTGATACGGCAGACAAGATATTTCGAGTTTGTTTTTCTTGACTAATTTACCTTTATTTTTTAAGTTTTTCTCATTTGTGTTTTTAACCTTTAATGTTTTTATAAGTTATTTTTCAATTCTAATAAAAAATGTCCGCACCGGTTCCAGTTTCTTTTATGGGAAGACCAGGTGTTTCTTCAGCACCTTCGTATGATGCAAAAACACAAATTTTGTCACAGCAAGAAGAGAGGGCATTGACAGACAAATCAAAGAAATGGAAACAATTACAATCGAAACGTTTTGCAGAAAAGCGCAAATTCGGATTTGTCGACTCGCAAAAAGAGGAAATGCCTCCAGGTTTGTTTTAATTAGTTTTGGGTATGCCCCTGATTTTTTGGGCTTTCATTTTACGACTAAAACTTTGTTAAAGCTAATGAAGATCCCGGGCTGGTGTTTACTAAGTTGAGGGTTAGGATCTAGTACTAGAGTGAAATCATCACTGAGGTACGATTGAAAGCAGAGGCTTTGGATCTGGGATCAATGCCTGCTCGGAGATAAGCCTTTACTTCTCTTTTTTACTACATTCCTGTGCTTTTTTGATGCATTTTTAAATACATCCTTTCTTAGAACATGTTCGCAAAATTGTTCGAGATCACGGCGACATGACTTCCCGCAAATACCGCCATGACAAACGTGTTTACCTTGGAGCGTTGAAATATATGCCTCATGCTGTTATAAAACTCATCGAAAATATGCCAATGCCATGGGAGCAAATACGTGACATCAAGGTTTTGTATCATATTACTGGTGCAATAACTTTTGTCAATGAAATTCCTCGTGTTATTGAACCTGTGTTTATTGCACAATGGGGAACTATGTGGATAATGATGCGAAGAGAAAAACGTGATCGACGACATTTTAAGGTTTCTTTATTTTTTTAATGTCGTAATTTTCCTAATTTTCAAGCGAATGCGTTTTCCACCATTTGACGATGAAGAACCACCTCTTGATTATGCGGACAACATTTTGGATGTTGAACCTTTGGAGCCGATTCAAATGGAATTGACTGAAGAAGAAGAAGGATTGGTGAAGGATTGGCTATATGATCATAAACCTTTGGCTAAAACAAGGTAGATTTTTCTGAAGATTCTTGGACTTTGATTTGGGTTAGATATTACGGAAAATCGGCCGATCATACGAAGAACACGGTTCAGGGAAATTCTTATCCTGTTAGGTGCCCCACGAGCTTCCCCGTGAAGGGAATTCACTTTCACATTGACGATCAAACCCTACTTAAATTTATAAAAAAAATTCTTTTAAAGATTTGTCAACGGAGAATCTTATCGAAAATGGACTTTTACAATTCCAATGATGTCTACACTTTATCGTTTTGCAAATCAACTTTTGACTGATCTTCTGGATGAAAATTATTTTTATTTGTTTGACTTAAAATCTTTTTTTACTGCAAAGGCTTTGAATGTTGCAATTCCTGGAGGACCTAAATTTGAGCCTTTAATAAGAGATATGACTTTTAAGTATGTTTTTTAATTTTATTAGGTCTGACAATTTTGCTTATTTTCTAGTGATGAAGACTGGAACGAATTCAACGACATCAACAAAGTTATTATTCGCTCTCCAATTCGTACAGAATATAGAATTGCGTTTCCCTTTATGTACAACAATTTGATTAGTGCATTGCCGGTGACTGTTTGTTGGTATCACACTCCGTCAGTAGTTTATATCAAAACTGAAGATTATGACCTTCCAGCTTTCTATTTTGATCCGCTTATCAATCCAATTGCACAGAGACATACTGAACGGGTAAAACATTTTTCAAGTATCTTTATGGTTAAAAACAAGGCGATTCCATTAACTAACAAAAAATTTTAAACGATATAAATTTTTTGTTCTTTGGAATTGCAAAAATAAAAAGAAAATATAGGCGGGCCATTAATCCTAATTTTATTGATTTTTGGTCAGATTATATTTATTTTTTACATTTTAACTCTGAAGTTTATAACATGAACAGGTTGAGAAAGAGTCGGGTCAAAAAGTCCTTGTATCGGGTTTCGAATAATCCGTGATATCCCTGTTGTATAGTAGTATTCCTTTATTATGTCGAAACTTTCCTTGTCTTTAATAAATTTTCTAAAAAAATTTTTTCTAGATGCCAGAACCTTTACCAGAAGACGACGAAGAAGAATTTCAATTACCTTATGCAATGGCAGCAATGTTTAGCGAATTTCCTCTTTACACCGAAAATACAGCAAATGGAATGGCATTAATTTGGGCACCGAGACCATTCAATACGCGTTCTGGAGGCACTCGACGAATAATTGATGTACCTTTAGTTAAAACTTGGTATAAAGAACATTGTCCTGCTGGAATGCCTGTCAAAGTTCGAGTTTCTTATCAAAAGTTGTTGAAAGTTTTTGTGCTAAACGCTTTAAAACATCGTCCACCAAAGCCACAGAAAAAACGGTTTCTTTATTTTTTAAATTTATTTTTCTTAATTTTTTAAGTTATCTCTTCCGTTCTTTCAAAGCTACAAAATTTTTCCAATCAACAACACTTGACTGGGTTGAAGTTGGTTTACAAGTTCTTCGTCAAGGCTACAATATGTTAAACCTTTTGATTCACCGAAAAAATTTGAATTATCTTCACTTGGATTATAACTTTAATTTAAAGGTTATTTTAAATTAATTTTATGGGATCAAATGTCACTTTTAGAAATTCTGTCGCTTTTTTCTAATTTTTATTATTTCAGCCTGTAAAAACCTTGACAACTAAAGAACGTAAAAAGTCTCGTTTCGGAAATGCTTTTCACTTGTGTCGTGAAGTTTTACGTTTGGCAAAACTTGTTGTAGATGCACACGTACAATACAGATTAAATAATGTGGATGCTTATCAACTTTCTGATGGACTTCAGTATATTTTTGCTCATGTTGGTCAACTAACTGGAATGTATCGTTATAAATATAAATTGATGAGACAAGTTCGTATGTGCAAAGATTTGAAACATTTGATTTATTATCGATTCAATACTGGGCCTGTCGGTTAGTTTACTTTTTTTAACTTTAAAAACAAAATTACAAAATTTAGGCAAAGGACCAGGCTGTGGATTTTGGGCTCCAGGCTGGAGAGTATGGCTTTTTTTCTTAAGAGGAATCACTCCACTTTTAGAACGTTGGTTAGGCAACTTGCTATCACGTCAATTCGAAGGGAGACATTCTAAAGGTGTTGCAAAGACTGTTACAAAACAACGTGTTGAGTCACACTTTGATCTTGAATTGAGGTTCTTTTATAATTTTACGAAGAAATATTTTTATTTTTTAGAGCTGCTGTTATGCACGATATTTTGGACATGATGCCTGAAGGAATCAAACAGAATAAAGCTCGAGTAATATTGCAACATTTGAGTGAAGCTTGGCGTTGTTGGAAAGCAAATATTCCTTGGAAAGTCCCAGGCTTGCCAACTCCTGTTGAAAACATGATTTTACGTTATGTTAAAGCAAAAGCAGATTGGTGGACAAATTCAGCACACTACAATCGTGAAAGAGTTCGTCGTGGAGCAACAGTGGATAAAACTGTTTGTAAAAAGAATTTGGGACGATTAACTCGTCTTTATTTGAAGGTTAGAATTTTTAACATTTATAAAGTGTTAAATATACTTTTAAAGTCTGAACAAGAACGTCAACACAATTATTTGAAAGACGGTCCATATGTTAGTGCTGAAGAAGCAGTTGCAATTTATACAACAACAGTTCACTGGCTTGAATCTCGTCGTTTTTCACCAATTCCATTTCCACCACTCTCATACAAACACGACACAAAACTTCTTATTTTGGCATTAGAACGTTTAAAAGAAGCATATTCAGTCAAGAATCGTTTAAATCAAAGTCAGAGAGAAGAGTTGGCATTAATCGAACAAGCTTATGATAATCCACACGAAGCTCTTTCAAGAATTAAACGTCATATGTTAACGATGCGTTCATTTAAAGAAGTTGGTATTGAATTTATGGATCTCTACAGCCATTTGATTCCTGTCTACGATATTGAACCGCTTGAAAAAGTCACAGATGCTTATTTGGATCAATATGTTTGGTATGAAGCTGATAAACGACGACTATTTCCATCATGGGTTAAACCTGCCGATACTGAACCTGCTCCATTATTAGTCTATAAATGGTGCCAAGGAATTAATAATCTTCAAGATGTTTGGGATACTGATGAAGGAGAATGTAATGTTTTATTAGAAGCTAGACTTGAGAAAATGTATGAAAAAATGGACTTGACATTATTGAACAGATTGCTCCGTTTAATTGTTGATCACAACATTGCCGATTATATGACAGCTAAAAACAACGTTACAGTGAACTACAAGGATATGAACCATACAAACTCTTTTGGTATTTGATTAAAAATGCCTTTTTAGTATTAAATCAATTTTTTAGGAATCATTCGAGGTCTACAATTTGCATCATTTATCGTTCAATATTATGGACTTGTTTTGGATCTGCTCATTCTTGGACTTCGTCGTGCTAGTGAAATTGCTGGACCACCACAAGTATTTTATAATTTTTTCAAAATTAAATTCATTTAAATTTTCCTAGTGTCCAAACGAATTTTTGTCATTCGAAGATGTCATTGTTCAGTCATGCCACCCAATTCGTCTTTATTGCCGTTATATTGACAAAGCTTGGATCTTTTTCCGATTTAACGCTGATGAGACAAAAGATTTAATTCAACGTTACCTTTCTGAACATCCAGATCCAAACAATGAAAATATTGTTGGATATAACAACAAAAAGTGCTGGCCTCGAGATGCTCGTATGCGTTTAATGAAACATGATGTTAACCTTGGTCGTGCTGTATTTTGGGATATTAAGGTTCTTTATAGTTATTTTATGATTATTTTTTGTTTCGTTTCTAGAATCGTCTTCCTCGTTCTCTTACAACTATTGAATGGGAAAATTCATTTGTTTCTGTTTACAGCAAGGATAATCCAAACTTGTTATTCGATATGTCTGGGTTCGAGGCTAGAATTCTTCCAAAATGTCGAACTGCTTCTGATGATGTGACTGCGAATAGAGACGGAATTTGGAACTTGCAAAATGAGGTTTTCAAATTCAAAAGTTTTATTTATCCTTTTCTTTAAAGATTACAAAAGAACGAACTGCCCAAGCTTTTTTAAAAGTTGATTCAGAATCGATGGAAAAGTTTCATAATCGTGTTCGACAAATTCTTATGTCTTCTGGTTCAACTACTTTTACTAAGATTGTTAATAAATGGAACACTGCGCTTATTGGTTTGATGACTTACTACCGCGAGGCTGTTGTAAACACACAAGAATTGTTGGATCTTTTGGTAAAATGTGAAAACAAAATTCAAACTCGGTTAACTCTTTATTTATTTTGTGAAGAATATTTTATTCTACTTTTAGAATTAAAATTGGTCTAAACTCAAAAATGCCTGCTCGTTTCCCTCCTGTCGTCTTTTATACTCCTAAAGAAATTGGCGGTCTTGGAATGCTTTCTATGGGACATGTGTTAATTCCTCAATCAGATTTACGTTGGATGCGTCAAACTGATGCTGGTGGTGTTACCCATTTCAGAAGTGGAATGACTCATGATGAAGATCAAATTATTCCAAACTTGTATCGCTACATTCAGGTCCTATTTTAATTTAAATTTGAAAGAAAAAATATCTTTAAAGCCTTGGGAAGCGGAATTTGTTGACTCACAACGTGTTTGGGCAGAATACGCATTGAAACGACAAGAAGCAAATGCACAAAATCGACGTCTTACTTTGGAGGATTTGGATGATAGTTGGGATAGAGGAATTCCTCGAATCAATACACTTTTCCAAAAAGATAGAAATACACTTGCTTATGACAAAGGATGGAGAGTTCGAACAGAATTTAAGGCTTATCAAATTTTGAAACAAAATCCTTTTTGGTGGACACATCAAAGACATGATGGAAAACTTTGGAACTTGAACAATTATAGAACTGATATGATACAAGCATTAGGAGGTGTTGAAGGAATTCTTGAACATACACTATTTCGAGTTGAATTTTTAAATTATTTTTGTTTAAAATTTTAACGTTAATTAGGGCACTTATTTCCCTACATGGGAAGGACTTTTTTGGGAACGTGCGTCTGGTTTCGAGGAGTCGATGAAATTCAAAAAATTAACAAATGCCCAACGTTCTGGATTAAATCAAATTCCAAATCGTCGTTTTACACTTTGGTGGTCTCCTACAATAAATAGAGCAAACGTTTGTTTTTATATTTAATTTTTTAATATTTGTTTAATGTTAGGTTTATGTTGGTTTCCAAGTGCAACTGGACTTGACAGGAATTTTTATGCATGGAAAATTGCCAACGCTTAAAATTTCTCTTATTCAGGTGAATTTTTTGAACATTTGTCTTTCTACTAATTTTTTTATACAGATCTTCCGTGCTCACTTGTGGCAAAAAATTCACGAGTCTGTTGTTATGGATTTATGTCAAGTTTTTGATCTCGAACTTGATCCTCTAGAAATTCAAACAGTTCAAAAAGAAACTATTCACCCTCGTAAATCGTACAAGATGAATAGTTCTTGTGCTGATATTTTACTTTTTGCACAATATAAATGGCATATTTCTCGTCCATCTCTTTTGGCTGATACTAAAGATGTAATGGATAATACAACAACACAAAAGTTTTGGCTTGATGTTCAACTTCGTTGGGGTGATTATGATTCTCACGATATTGAACGTTATTCACGTGCTAAATTCCTTGATTATACAACTGACAATATGTCTATATATCCATCGGTAAAAATTTATCTTATGCTACGTTCACATAAAATCGCGCGCGTCTTGCGTGCGTCTTGCGACGGACGGCAGATGACAAGATTCCGGCGTTGTTCATTAAGAACCAGCTTCTTCCGCCTCGCTTGCGTCTTGTCACCTAACATCTGTCGTAGAACGCGCGCGATTGGTTGTCGCATTAAAGGTAATGGGTCACTTATTTTTATTATTTTATTATAGCCGAATGGAATTTTAATTGCAATTGATTTGGCATATAATTTATACAGCGCTTATGGAAATTGGTTCCCAGGAATGAAAGAATTAATTCGTCAAGCTATGGCCAAAATAATTAAAGCAAATCCTGCACTTTATGTACTTCGTGAACGTATTCGAAAAGGTCTTCAATTATACTCTTCTGAACCTACAGAGCCATATCTTACATCACAAAATTATGGAGAACTTTTTAGCAATCAAATGTTTGTTTGCTTTTTTTATTTAAATTTTTTTAATTTTTTAGTATTTGGTTTGTTGACGATACAAATGTATATCGTGTAACTATTCACAAGGTTTATAATTACATAAATTTGTTTAAAAATATTTTTTGTTGTATTTAGACTTTTGAAGGCAACTTAACTACCAAACCGATGAATGGAGCCATTTTTATCTTTAATCCTCGAACAGGACAGCTTTTCTTAAAAATTATTCATACAAGTGTTTGGGCAGGTCAGAAACGTTTGAGCCAGGTTTTTTTTTTTGATTTTTTTGCTTTTTTATCATTGTTTTATTAAAGTTGGCAAAATGGAAAACTGCTGAAGAAGTTGCTGCATTAATTCGTTCATTACCAGTTGAAGAACAACCTAGACAAATTATTGTAACACGTAAAGCTATGCTTGATCCCTTGGAAGTTCACTTGCTTGATTTTCCAAATATAGTTATTAAAGGATCTGAATTAATGTTACCATTCCAAGCTATTATGAGAGTAAGAGAAAATTTTTGTTCAATAAATTCTAAAAAAATTTTTAAGATTGAAAAGTTTGGTGATCTGATTCTAAAGGCAAATGAACCTCAAATGGTCTTATTTAATCTTTATGATGATTGGCTTAAGGTTTGTAATTTTTTTAATTTTTATTTTAACTAGAGATTATTACGCCCCGATATCCCGTCATGGGTTTTGTTTCAAAAGATTGAAGGGGAGGATCCGGTGGGTTTAAAAATCGAGTTAATTCCTTTTGTCGCTTAAACCTGGGAATACTGAAATTAGGAATCATCCTCTGCCAATCTTTAATTTCAATATTTTTTTTTTCCAGACAATTTCAAGTTATACAGCATTTTCTCGAGTTATTTTAATAATGCGTGGAATGCATATAAATCCAGACAAGACCAAAGTTATTTTAAAACCTGATAGAACAACAGTAACAGAATCTCATCATATTTGGCCAACATTATCTGATGATGAATGGATTAAAGTTGAATTAGCATTAAAAGATATGATATTAAATGATTATGGAAAGAAAAATAATGTGAATGTTGGTTCATTAACACAATCAGAAGTTCGAGATATTATTCTTGGAATGGAAATTAGTGCACCATCACAACAAAGACAGCAAATTGCTGAAATTGAAAAACAAACAAAAGAACAAAGTCAATTAACTGCTACAACAACAAAATCTGTTAATAAACATGGTGATGAAATTATTTCAGCAACTACAAGTAATTATGAAACACAAACATTTTCTTCAAGAACTGAATGGCGTGTTAGAGCTATAAGGTTTGTTTGTTCGTTGTTGTTTTTTTTTGAGAGGGGAGGGGAAGTAGGGTGGTAATTTTAGGTCTCATTTGTATCCATTTCCAGGGAAGCTGCCGACATAAAAAATAAATTTTTGAATCCTCGGGGTTAGGAAATTGTGTACCTATAAGGAAGATTTCTGAATAAGCAAAACATCTTTTAATTATTTTTTGTATTTTCATCATATTTCTTTTTAAAGCTCTACAAATTTACATTTACGAACTCAACATATTTATGTCAACTCTGATGATGTTAAAGATACTGGCTATACATATATTTTACCCAAAAATATTCTTAAAAAGTTTATAACAATTTCTGATTTACGAACACAAATTGCTTTATGGAATTTCTCCTCCAGATAATCCTCATGTTAAAGAAATTCGTTGTATTATATTACCACCACAATGGGGAACACATCAAGTTGTACATTTACCAAATCAACTTCCACAACATGAATTTTTGAAAGATTTGGAACCTCTTGGATGGTAAGATTGTTAAATGTTTATTTTGAAATTTTTTTTCGAAATTTTGGGTTTATTTTTGGAGTTTCCATTGGTTTTGGTGATTCCTATGAGTTGGAAATATCCAAAAAATAAATTGGGCAATTTTGTTTAAATTTTTCCTCTTTAAAATTTTTTCTTCTATTCAAAGGATGCATACTCAACCAAACGAATTACCGCAATTATCACCACAAGATGTTACAATGCATTCAAAAATTATTCATCAAAATCAATGGGATGGTGAAAGAAGTGTTATTGTTACATGCAGTTTTACACCTGGATCAGTATCTTTAACTGCTTATCGTTTAACTCCGAGTGGTTATGAATGGGGACGTAACAATACTGATAAAGGGAATAATCCAAAAGGTTATTTGCCTTCACATTATGAGAAAGTACAAATGCTTCTGTCCGATCGTTTTCTTGGTTATTTTATGGTTCCGTCATCTGCTGTTTGGAATTATAATTTTATGGGTTTGTTTAATTTTTTTAGATTTTTTTGATGATATACTCTTAAAAATCATATTTTTTAACCTAAAAATCTCCAGGATTTTTTTTTCTAAAAAATATATTAAGGTGTTCGACACGATTCAAATATGCAATATGATGTTTGTTTAGCAGCCCCAAAAGAATTTTACCATGAAGATCATCGACCTTTACATTTTCACAATTTCAATGTTTTTGAAGACCCATTGGGAGTTACAACTGCTGACAGAGAAGATGTTTTTATGGCGACATAAAAAAATGATATTTTGCAAACAAAAATATTTGTAGTATTTTTTAAAATTTGTTTTCGTTTTCAGACAGTAAACACACTTTTTCGTTATAACTTAATATATTTATTTTTGAATAATTTCCGTTTAATGACGGTGAATATTTTTTAATAATTTTGCTAATTTAATTATTTCTATTTCAAATAATCTACAGGTTTTCTTTAGTGTTCTTTATCGACATGCGTCTTCATGTTCAGGTTTTGGAGTTGTCTCTTTGGGGTTTCTTTGGGTAGTTGTCCTTTGGGGTTTCTTTGGGTAGTTGTCCTTTGGGGGTTTTTTGGGTGAGATATCTCATCGGTCAGTGCCTGTGAGTTTCTTGTAGGTCAGTGCCAGTAAGTTATCTTGTCGGTCAGTGCCTGTGAGTTTCTCGTAGGTCAGTGCCAGTGAGTTATCTTGTCGGTCAGTGCCTGTGAGTTTCTCGTAGGTCAGTGCCAGTGAGTTATCTCGTCGGTCAGTGCCTGTGAGTTTCTTGTAGGTCAGTGCCAGTAAGTTATCTTGTCGGTCAGTGCCTGTGAGTTTCTCGTAGGTCAGTGCCAGTGAGTTATCTTGTCGGTCAGTGCCTGTGAGTTTCTCGTAGGTCAGTGCCAGTGAGTTATCTTGTCGGTCAGTGCCTGTGAGTTTCTTGTAGGTCAGCGCCAGTAAGTTATCTTGTCGGTCAGTGCCTGTGAGTTTCTTGTAGGTCAGTGCCAGTAAGTTATCTTGTCGGTCAGTGCCTGTGAGTTTCTCGTAGGTCAGTGCCGTGGAGTTTTTTCCTTCGGGGATTTCTTGTTAATTTTATCATTAGACCATCACCAACAATAACAACACACCAGCTGAGGGGCCTCCACTTGCTCGTTTTTAGATTTTATTTGTGATCAAATGTAATGGTTTTTGCTTGTAAATTGAAGAGAATTTTTTTAATTTTTAGAGATGTCAACAATTTTGAATTTGACTCTGGCCATCATCTATTACCTCCTCAACGCCTAAATTTTAGATTGGAATTGAAGGATGCAGTAGAAATAGGAAGAGCAGAAGAGAAATTGGAAAGGTTTTAATTTTATTTTTTTTTTGCGGTTCTAAACTTTTGGGATTTAATGTGTAATTTTTAAGTTGTTCCTTTTTAAAATCGACCTTTACATTTTCACAATTATAATGTTTTTAAGGACCCATTGGGAGTTGCAACTGCTGACAGAGAAGATGTTTTTATGGCGACATAAAAAATGATATTTTGCAAAAAAAAATATTTGTAGTATTTTTTAAAATTCGTTTTCAGACAGTAAACACACTTTTTCGTTAAACTTAAATAATTTTTAAAAGATTCATTCAAGTCTAGATTTCCTTTTTTGATTTTTGAAGATCTTAAAATTATTAGAAAATTATTTAAAAAAAAGTTTTTAGCAAAGGAAAATTAATTTTTTCTACTAAAAAATGCAACAGCAGCAACAACAACAACCGCCTCCTCCTATAAAAAAGAAAACGCAGGTTTTCTTTAAATAAAAAATTTGCTTAATAATTTTTTTATTTTTTAGATTTCTTTTCTAATAAGAAATTCTCCAATCGAGACAAAGCATCGAGGATTTATAAATTCTCTTCAATATGATTGTAGTTCAATGCATTTATTTTCTGCTGGTTCAGATTCAGTAATTCGACAATGGGATATTTTGGCAAAACAAGGTTTAAATGATCCATTTCTTCGTTGTTTAGAACATCATTGTGATTGGGTTAATGATATTGTTCTTTGTAGTGGTGGAAGTAGACGTTGGTTTTTTATTTTTAAATTTAGGCCTAGATTTTCATTTTCAGTAATTTCTGCGTCCTCGGACACAACAGTAAAAGTATGGGATGTTAGAAAAAAAGGAACGTGTCTTTCAACTCTTAAAACTCACAAGGATTGTGTTCGTTGTTTAGCCTATTCTCGTGAACCTTCAGAAACTGTTGCTAGTGCTGGTTTGGATAAATGTATATATTTATGGGATGTTAATACACTTACTAAAGTGACAGCAACGAATAATACAGTTACAAGTATATATTTTTAGATTTTAATTTTAGGTGTTTGCGGGGGTAGGTCTGTTGTGGAAGAAGAAACAAATTCATTTTTGTTTCTTTGACGATCCTAAAATTAATTTAAGGTTTAATTTGAAGCTTTTTTCGCGGGCTTAAGGTTTTTAGTGGTAAACCCGAACATTTTTTGACCCGTAAAATTTCTATCCTTTTATTTTACGCTTAAAAATAATTTTTAAAAATTGATAGCTTCTTCCTTACGTGGAACTAAAAACAGCATTTATTCACTTGCCATGAATGAATTAGGAACAGTCATTATTGCTGGTTCAACAGAAAATATTCTTCGAGTTTGGGACCCTAGAACATGTCAAAAAATTGTTAAATTACGTGGACATACAGAAAATATTAGAGCAATTGCTGTTAATAGAGAAGGAACTATGGTTTTGAATTTTTAAATTATTAAGAAAATTTTTGTGATTTTTAGTGTCTGTCAGGCAGCAGTGATGGAACCATTCGCCTTTGGAGTATTGGACAACAACGTTGTATTGGTGCGGTTAGATGTCATTCAGATAGCGTTTGGGCTCTTCAGGTTAATTAATAAAAGTTGTTGAAAAATATTCTAAAAATATTAGCTTTAGCTGAATTTCTTGTAATAGATATTAATTTTTCGTTGCTGAATTACGTGCGTCTTTGGTGTAGTGGTTTACGAGTGATGTTTAGTGATTATATACTATTTCAGTCTACGGTTCGATGCCTGATAGTAAATTATTTTTTTAGGATCGTTTTTCTATTTTGTAGTTGGGTTTTCTCAATTTTAATAATTTTTTAAAAAGTTTTTAATAGTTTTTTATGTTATCAAAAATTAAATTTTTTTCTAATTTTATAAAAACAATTTCAATTTTAGACGGATTCAAATTTCTCTACAATTTATTCGGGTGGTCGAGATCGTCGAGTTTTTCGAACACCAATTCGTAATTTGGGAACTTCTGACCTTCTTTTTATTGAACAAAAACCTATACAAAAATTAATTTTGGTTAATGATGGCGAACAACAACAACAAAAACATTTATGGGCGGCTACTTGGGATTCTTCTATTAATCGTTGGCCTATACCTCTTGATTTTCATGGATTTGATAATACAACACCGAAAGTTAGACAACCTGACATGACGATTGGAGGTTCTTTTTATTTTTTTTTTGGGTAATTAAATTAATCACAAAGGCAATTTTAAGCATTTTTTGGAGTGGGCGAGGGGAATGTTAGCTAGGGATGGCACGAGGTACTCGAACCCGATAACCGAAACCCCGAAACCTGGGTTTTACGAACCGAAACTCGATTCGATAGAATTTCTACCTAATTTTTCCATCTAGTTTTTTGTTCAAAAAAATTTTTTAGGCGCTCCAAGTATCAGAAAATATGCCGTTTTAAATGATCGTCGCCAAATTGTTAGTAAAGACAGCAATGGAAATTTGGAACTTTGGGATGCTTTACAAGCTAAAAAATTAAAAAATTTGCCGCAGGGCACGAGCATAGATGATGTTATTAGAGAAAATGTAAGAAAGTCTTGGATACCTAGTTGGTTTTCTGTTGAAACTAAATGTGGAGTAAGTTGTTTTTTGAAAATTTTAAAAAGATTTTTTCAAGGTTCTTGAGATCACATTAGATGAAAGTGATGTTTTTTCTGCTTGGGTATCTGCTAGAGATGCTGGTTTTGCTGATAAACCAAGTGATGCTAAAGGTTTTCTTGAAAAAATTTTTTTTTAATATTTAAAAAATTTTTATTTAAGTCAATTTTGGTGGTCTGTTGTTGAGAAGTCTTTTTGAAAGATGGCCATATTCTTATCAAGGCGATGATGGTGATTCTCCATTACAAGGATTTTATTCTCTTCCATTGCATACTCCGATTATTATTCGGTTAATTTTTTGTTTTTTTTTTTTTGCAAATTTTTCCTTGGAGAACAAAAAGAAAAGATACTTTCCGTTTAAGACATTTTATATTTAACGACTAAAATTGTAGACAGTTCTCCCAAATATTTTTTCTTCTGTATCATTTTTACTCCTAAACTTCCTTACTTTCTAGTGAACTTATTTTTTCTTTAGTCAAAGTACTGATGATCTTGTGAGACCTTTATTTCGAACAAGTGTTCGTGATGCTGCTTCACAATCTGATTCGGCAATGTTAAAAGATGTTTTGCCTGTTTGGGTTTTACAGGTTTGTTTCTTCTTTTTTAAGAAAATTTTTTTTTAATTTTAAAGGTCGTTGAATCCAACCACTTTCCAAAATTCAACAAAATTCCTTTTTATTTACAACCTCATGGCTCTTTTATTCCCAAATTTCAAATAAAAAAGTTTGTTGTCTTTTAAACTTATTATTAAATTTTTTTTGAATTTTCAGGGATCGTTTAAGCGCAACAGAAATGCTTCAATGCCGTAAAGTAATGGAACATGTTTGGGAAAAAATTTTATATCCGGCAGATAATTCATCAAATGAAAATGGAGGTGGTGGAACAACAACTTCAAGTTTACCTGCAATGCCTGAAAATATTGAAGAAAAAATTGAGCTTTTTTGTAATGATCAAAAATTGGATCCAGAAATGGATTTGAGGACTGTTAAACATTTGATATGGAAACAGGTTTTTTTTTTGAAATTTTTGGGGAATTAAAAATCGAAGTACTTGAAAAGTAGAGTGTTTAGAGGGGACTAGAGTCAAGGGATTGGGGGTTTTTTAGGGGGGCCAAGGTTCACATCAGGCAATTTTTTCAATTTCCTCAATTCCATAACCTGGACAAGCATACCTGGATTTACACCGAGTATTTTTTATATCCCCTTGATTTTTACTGAAATACAAGGCAAGGTTCTTGTCGTCAAGCTTTCCCATTGAACGGTCTGACGGTCCTTGTTGAAACAATTTTTAAAGAAATTTAAAGAGAATCTCTATCCATTTTCAAGTACTCGATTATGTTAATTAATTTACTTTTTCTTATTTTTTCAGGGTGGCGATCTTCTTATTTTATTTAAACCAGTCAGATAGCGATTGCTGATTTTTCTATATATTTTTATGTATATGTGATATATAATTTTATAATAAAATGATGCTTTCGTATAAATATGATGACATTTAGTCCCTAAAGTTGGAGGAAATCAATGAGAAATAGTGTAGGAGAGACGCGAAGAAATTAGTTAAAAATTGGAAAAAAACGCGTAGTTTGGCATAATGAAATATATTTAAAATAAATGACTTTTTATCCCCATAATTAGAGAAATTGAAATGAAGAAATAGTGTAGGTAGAGATAAAAAGTAAATACAAAAATTGTGGTCGGTTGAGCGCGAGTTTTTGAGAGCAGAGAGGTTAATTTCAAAAATCGATATCAATCAATAAAATCAATACTTATCGATAATTTATTTTTTAAAAATTTTAAATTTTCAAAAAATCGATACTAATCGATAAAATCAATACTAATCGATAATTTATTTTTTAAAAATTCTAAATTTAAAAAAAATCGATATCAATCGATAAAATCAATACTAATCGATAATTTATTTTTTAAAAATTTTAAATTTTCAAAAAATCGATACTAATCGATAAAATCAATACTAATCGATAATTTATTTTTAAAAATTCTAAATTTTCAAAAAATCGATACTAATCGATAAAATCAATACTAATCGATTATTTATTTTTTAAAAATTCTAAATTTTCAAAAAATCGATATCAATCGATAAAATCAATACTAATCGATAATTTATTTTTAAAAAATTCCAAATTTTCAAAAAATCGATATCAATCGATAAAATCAATACTAATCGATAATTTATTTTTAAAAAATTCCAAATTTTCAAAAAATCGATATCAATCGATAAAATCAATACTAATCGATAATTTATTTTTTAAATTTTATTTTTCAAAAAATCGATACTACGATATATCGATTTTTCAAACCTATAATATATATTTCAAAACCCATTAAAACTTTAACAGCTAAAAATATAAATAAATTCAATATATGTATTAATTAACAAGAGTATTCTTTATAACAAAAATTTTTATTCTTTTACATCAAGTCGACATATTGGATTGTTGTAAACCATTTGAAGATCAATTTTGTGTCCAAAAAGTTCACGAATATTTGAAATTCCATAGCGAATCATTGTTGGCCTATAAATTTTAAACTTAAATTTAAAAACATTAATTAAAAGAAATCAAACCTTTCAAGAGACAATCCAAAACCAGCAACACAAACATTATCAGGCAAACCCATTGGTAAAAGCATTTCAGGTCTAAACATTCCAGAATTTCCAATTTCCACCCATTTCTTTAATCCTTGATGATAAGCAAATATTTCCATTGAAGGTTCTGTATATGGATTGTATGTTGGTTTAAAACGAAGATTTTCTATTCCTTTAAAAAAGGAAAATTTAAATCTTGTTAAGGAATTCTAATTTTTAAATCTAATTTCCTGGACCAAATTCAGAAATTTCAAAAAATTCCTCAAGTCCCAGAAAAACTTAATAAGCTAAAAAATGTGAGCAACAAAAATCCAAAACCCTGTCCAGATCTCTAGCCTTGGCCCAATAAAGCAAAATTATTGTCCCCCTAAACAATCCCTACACCTAAACTATATTCCCATTTTTAAAACTTTTTCTATCAAAAGAAAAATTAAAAAAAACAAACCACATTTCCGAAAAAATTCAGTAAAAAGTCCAATAACATGTGCCAAAGAAAGATTTTTTTCTGCAACGACTCCCTCAACTTGATGAAATTCAGCTAAATGGGTAGCATCCAAAGTTTCATTTCTAAAAACTCTATCAATACTAAACATTTTTGTTGGCACAAAACCCTAAAGGGGGAAATTTTTTTCTAAAAATTTAAAAGAAAAAAACCTTTTTAGCAAGTGAATATAATTGTCTTGCAGAAACTGCTGTTGTGTGTGTTCGTAATAAATTTTTTTGAGCTTCTTTGATGTTCCAGTCATACTTGTATCTTAAAAAATAAATATTAAAAAAAATATAAAAAAAATTATCTTAACCAGGAATCGAACCCTCAACGCAAAGAACCTATATACAACCAACTACACCACAGAGGATCAATAAATGGATTGTTAATTACTAACTTTTATGTAAATTGTTTTAGCTTTTAAACTGCATATAACTACCAAAGTGGTTATAAAATTTAAAAAAATACCCTAGAGATCCATATCCACCCTCAGAATGCACTTTTTTAACACGCTCAACATAGTCTTTAGGAAATTCAGTAGAAATTGCTGGTTCTAAAAATTAAAAAAATATTTAAAGCAATAAGAGCTTGTTATTAACTATGCTACTATTCTAGAAATACGAGAGGTTATTCGAAACCCGATAGACTAGAGACGAAACACGGCTTTTTCTGAATCCATCCAATCCCTGGTACATATAATATGCCAAAAAAATGTTTTCAAAAAAACCTGTCAAAAAGAAAGTATCGTGAGAATCTCTAGCTGGGTGTTGTTGTGGTTGAAATAAAGCATCAAAATTCCAAAAGGAAGATTCCACAAATTTATTTGTTGGCATCTCAGAAAATCCCATTTGAAAGAAAATATCTCTAAATTCAGCTCTAACTTTGAGTAAAGGATGTAAATGACCAGAATGGGGAATTATTCCCATTGCTTCAAAATTGTATTTTTTGAAGTTTTTGTTCCTCCATGAACCTCTAAAAATAAAATTAATTTTAGATAAGCAAAAACTTATTTCATCCGGTTTTATACTAACATTTCCATAATTGATGGATAAGCGTACGACTTCTGCAGTTGCAAAGTTGCAATATTGCGCAGATGTAAAGTTTGCACATGCAAACTCTGACATTTGCAAAACTTCGTATAAATTTATGAAAAATTCTCATAATCGAGTAAGTTTTAGTTTAAAAATTCTTTTGAATTTAAAATTTGTTGATTATCAAAGTAATATATTCGATATTAACTTCTGAAATTTTTAATATAGAATAAATTTAATTATAAAATAATTAAAATTAAATAGTCTGGTTTATGTCCAATATTTTTCACAAAAAATAATAGCCCTCTTTTTAAAAGAAATGAATTGGTTTCCACAAATTTTTTAAACAAAAAATCAAATCCTTTTTCGCTTGATGGGAAAGAAATATAGAAATAACATTTATGAAAAAGAAAAAGGGTTGGATATAAACTAAACTTACCAATAAAGATTATCACATGCAAATTTAAATGGAATGTGGTGAAACTTAAAGAAATTTATGAAGCTGCTCACCCTCATATAAAAACACAAATAATAAGTATTTCATTTAATTTTATAAATGAAAAAAAGTTTTTTCAGGTAATCGATTCTCGGTTCCAAGATTCCATGACGTGACATGGGAATTAGTTATTGAAATTTACAAAAGTACCATTTATTTTGAAAAAAAAACTGTTAATATATGGCTTCGACAAGTAGGCCCTTGTACTATAAATGATGTTGCAAATACAAAATATAAAATTTATGTTATCAAAGATGACAACAGCCTTGTTCTTATTTCAAGGTTTTTAAAATTTTTCAAATATTTTTTTGACATTAAAGTACACCCTATCAGCACTATAGATAATATCCGCCAAGGTCTGCCCAGGTTGGATTTCAGACATAGTAATTGCGCCAAACATTTAGCGTTTTAAACAAAAAATTTTTTGCTTATACTTATATTTTTAGTGTCGCGTGCGAAAATTTTGACGAAAAAATTTATACTTTTTTGTCTCATCTCAGAGGATAAAAATTGCAGATTTTGTTGACATAATAAAAATTAATTATCTATAAATAGTTTTTAGATCAACAAATGAATTGGAAGATCAACAAAAAATGGGATGTGCTACAGTTTTGTTGGAAGACGTAATTTCTAAAGCAAAAGGGTCCCCTAGTGATGTAGTAATTCAAGGTTTTTTAAACGATAAATTTTAAATAAATTTATGCGATAAATTCAAACCCAAATTTGCTGATTTTTCACTTTATAAAAATCAAAATTTAAGACCTCATTTTTGTATCGACAGGGAGGTCAGAATTCTTGACTATTCTCACTTGTCCGAATTTTTTTAATAAGAATTGAGATTATCAATTTTTATTTTTAAACCTTCATAATTTTAATTTTAGGATTACAACTTTATTGCGAAATTAAACTTTTTTATGTGAATTCATTCCAACTTCTACAAGATAGATATACAAGAATGTTAAAAGATAAAACATTTACTGATTGTATTTTTAAGGTTTGTTTAATACTATTCTCACTGAATTTTTTTCTTTCTACTAAATATAACAAATGACTAATATATTTTTTTGATGGCTTTAGATTTAAAATTTGACTATTTGTAATATTTAGTAGAAAAGAAGAAAAAAGGAAAGGAAAATGCAAAAAGATAAATCTGATACAAACATTTATTTTTTATTAAAATTAATTTTTTTATTAAAGGTTGGTGATGTAATTATGAAAGCGCATCGGTGTGTTTTGGTTCAAGGCAGTGTAGTATTTAAAATAATGTTTGGAGGTGTAGGCATGATTGAAGCGAGAACTGTAAAGATTTTTTTAAATTTTGTTTTATAGGCTTCTTGCTGTAAGAGAAAATCTTAAAAATTTTCTAAAAAGGATTTCTATGATAAATTCTTGTATTTCTCTAATTAAAACATCTAGAAAGATTTAAAAAGATATGTCAATCAGAGCTGGGTTTTCTTCCGCTTTTTATGCCTCTTCTGCCAAAAATATACACCCGAATTCCGGTAAAACCCGTGGTTTTCCAGGATCAGCCAATTCTAGAATTGGTCACCTTCAGATTTCGACAAAAAATTTTTCTTCCGCTTTCGTCTTCCGCTTTTTAAAATTCAAAATTATCCAGCCCTGATGTGTATAGTATTTTCAATTTTTTTGTAAAAAATAAATTTAGGGTGAAGTCACAATCTCAGATACTACTCCAGAATGTTTTCGAGCATTGTTAGAATATATTTATACTGGAAAAATTGGAAAAGGTTTATTTTTAAAAATTCATTTTTTAATTTTAATACTTTTATTTTAAGATGTATTGAAAAATAATGTTGAAGGTATTTTTGCTATTGCACACAAATATCAGGTGGAAATGTTACAATATGAATGTGAACGTTATTTGACAACTTTGCTAAGTTTGTTTTAATTTTTTAAATTTTTTTTTGAAAAGGGCTGGGGTTCAGGACTCATAAATTTTTAAAAATTTCGAATAAAATTACCTATATTTTTTTTATTTTAGATGCCGAAACATTTTTGAATTGTTGTAGCATTATTTCTTTATATGGTGCTACTACTTTGGAGATTGTAAAAAATATTTCTTTATATATTTTAAAAATTCTACTTATTTTAGGCATGTAAAGAATATTGTTTAAAGAACAATGAAATTTTTTTTGCTTCTAAAGAATGGAAAGATGTTAAAGAAACTTATCCAGAATTGGCTACTAAATTTATGGATTTTTATCTTTGTGATGGAATTTATGGAGATTATTATGAAGTATCTTGTTCACCAAGTTACTGAATTATTATAAAAAAATGATTGATGAAGGAAAAAACAAAAATAAAAACCTCTCATGAATTTAATTAAAAAAGTTTTTCCTTTTATTTTTTAATCACTTAATTTTAATTAATTATCACTTAATTTTAATTTAATTATTCTAATATTTGTTAATTTAAATAAAAAGATTAAATTTTTATTTTTTAGAAAAATTTTTTATTCATAACACTTGTAGGCCCTAAAAGCTAAAATAACCTTTTTTAATTATTTGGTGCAGATAGGATTCGAACCATCCACAAATTATTCCAATCTTACTCTTGAACCTAACACAACTCCACTTATCCACACTTTACCGTTCAAATGTCCACTGAAGCGGTCATTGGCATAGAGTCATTGGCCTTTTATTGTTTTTACCCTTTTTGACTTATTGTCTAAGGCAAAATGTCGATGTGACATTTTGTCCATTTTTACCCTTGGTGGCAGATTGAAATATTTATGACGAGAGAGTGCAATAATAATAGAGAGTTTAGACAAAATATTTCGAATTTTATTCCGAAAAATTTGCTTTATTTATCGGAACGCGACCATTGAGTCCCGCCGTTTGAGTCCCGCCGATTGAGTCCCGCCGGTTGAGTCCCGCCAGTTGAGTCCCTGGCCGGTTGAGTCCCGGCCGATTGAGTCCCGCCGGTTGAGTCCCCACCCAAAAGGGGACGTTTGAGTCCCCGTATTTCTTTCTAGGATTTACACAAGTATGTATGATTCTCAGTACTGGTCTATTGCGAATATGTTACCATTTTTAGGTACATTATACAGGAATATGAGGGATTATAGATTATATCCCCCAACTAGGACTTGTTAAATAAAAGCACCAAGTTTACGTATGATTCCCAGGATGGTAGTATTACAGGTATGTTACCAATTTGGGGGTAGTACCCGGTATTTTGGTCGGTACCTATAATCCATCATTATATTCCTATATAATGTACCTCAAAGTGGTACCATACCCGCAATAATTCCGTCTTGAAAATCCGTCTATATATCCACTTTAATCACTCCAAATCGCTTGAAATCCCTCCATATTTATCATTATCACTCAAAATCTCACCAAATACTCTTATATCAATTCAAAACTCCATATATCCCATTTAATCCCTCAAGATCCTAGAAAGAAATACGGGGACTCAAACGTCCCCTTTTGGGTGGGGACTCAACCGGCGGGACTCAATCGGCCGGGACTCAACCGGCCAGGGACTCAACTGGCGGGACTCAACCGGCGGGACTCAATCGGCGGGACTCAAACGGCGGGACTCAATGGTCCCCTACCGTTATTTATTAAGTTTTTTTCATTTTTCTTTTCTAAGCTTCATTGTTTTTAGAAGATATTTTTCAATTTTAATAAATAAATGTCTGCACCAGTTCCTGTTTCTTTTATGGGAAGGCCAGGTGTTTCTTCAGCGCCCTCATACGATGCAAAATCACAAATTTTGTCACAACAAGAAGAGAGGGCATTGACAGACAAATCAAAGAAATGGAAACAATTACAATCAAAACGTTTTGCAGAAAAGCGCAAATTTGGATTTGTTGATTCACAGAAAGAGGAAATGCCTCCAGGTTTGTTTACTTTATTATTTTTGTTGTCTCCGGAATTTGGGCTATTCTTTTAAGGCTATAATATTGTTAGAAGAAAGAAATCCATCTTTGAGAAGAAATAGATTCAGCTATTTCCTTAAGGTGAAAAAGATCCATGAACTGATTTGCTGGATCCTGATTTGTTATCAGGCATGGGTTTGATCTTAAAATCAGTCGGTAACTTAGTTGGTAGAGCAAAAGCGTCCTAACAATAATTGCTTGGAGATTTTAGGATCGATGCCTGTCGGAGCTTAACCTTTACCTCTCTTACTCCCTGAGCTTTTCTTAAAGCATTTTTTAATATCTTTTTTAGAACACGTTCGCAAAATTGTTCGAGATCACGGCGACATGACTTCCCGCAAATACCGTCATGACAAGCGTGTTTACCTTGGAGCGTTGAAATACATGCCTCATGCTGTTATAAAACTCATCGAAAATATGCCAATGCCATGGGAACAAATACGTGACATTAAGGTTTTGTATCATATTACTGGTGCAATAACTTTTGTCAATGAAATTCCTCGTGTTATTGAACCTGTGTTTATTGCGCAATGGGGAACTATGTGGATAATGATGCGAAGAGAAAAACGTGATCGAAGACATTTTAAGGTTTCTTTAGTTTTTAATGTCGTAAATTTCCTAATTTTTAAGCGAATGCGTTTCCCTCCATTTGATGATGAAGAACCACCTCTTGATTATGCGGACAACATTTTGGATGTTGAACCTCTTGAACCTATTCAAATGGAATTGACTGAGGAAGAGGAAGGACTTGTTAAAGATTGGCTTTATGATCATAAACCTTTGGCTAAAACAAGGTGAATTTTTTGGACTTTGATTTAATTTTGTATGTTGTAAGCGGGGGCCGACATACTGATAACGGGTGTTACAGGGAATTCGTATTCAGGACGGGCCTCCACAAACTTTCTACCGGAAGGGAATTCCCTCTCACATTGACGTTTAACCATGCTTAAATTTATAAAAAATTCTTTTAAAGATTCGTCAATGGAGAATCTTATCGAAAATGGACTTTTACAATTCCAATGATGTCTACACTTTATCGTCTTGCAAATCAACTTTTGACTGATCTTTTGGATGAAAATTATTTTTATTTGTTTGACTTAAAATCGTTTTTCACTGCAAAGGCTTTAAACGTTGCAATTCCTGGAGGACCTAAATTTGAGCCTTTAATAAGAGATATGACTTTTAAGTATGTTTTTTACATTATTATGATCTGACCATTTTGCTTCTTTTCTAGCGATGAAGACTGGAACGAATTCAACGACATCAACAAAGTTATTATTCGCTCTCCAATTCGGACAGAATATAGAATTGCGTTTCCCTTCATGTACAACAATTTGATTAGTGCATTGCCTGTAACTGTTTGTTGGTATCACACTCCGTCAGTAGTTTATATCAAAACTGAAGATTATGACCTTCCAGCTTTCTATTTTGATCCGCTTATCAATCCGATTGCACAGAGACATACTGAACGGGTAAACATTTTTCAAGTGTTTTTTCTTAAAAACAAAGCGATTCCATTAATTAACAAGAAATTTTAAACGATATAAATTTTTTGTTCTTTGGAATCGCAAAAATAATAAGAAAATTTAGGCGGGCCATTAATCCTAATTTATATCTTGATTTTTGGTCAGATTTTATTTATTTTCTACATTTAACTCTGAAATTTATAACAGGAACAGGTTGAGAAAGAGTCGGGTCAAAAAGTCCTTGTATCGGGTTTCGAATAATCCGTGACATCCCTATTGTATAGTAGTATTCCTTTATTATGTCGAAACTTTCCTTGTCTTTAATAAATTTTCTAAAAAATTTTTTAGATGCCAGAACCTTTACCAGAAGACGACGAAGAAGAATTTCAATTACCTTATTCAATGGCAGCAATGTTTAGCGAATTTCCTCTTTACACCGAAAATACAGCAAATGGAATGGCATTAATTTGGGCACCGAGACCATTCAATACACGCTCTGGTGGTACTCGACGAATAATTGATGTACCTTTAGTTAAAACTTGGTATAAAGAGCATTGTCCAGCTGGAATGCCTGTCAAAGTTCGAGTTTCTTACCAAAAGTTGTTGAAAGTTTTTGTGCTAAATGCATTGAAACATCGTCCTCCAAAGCCACAGAAAAAACGGTTTTTAATTTTAGAAAATTTTTTAAAGTAATTTTTATTTTTAGTTATCTCTTCCGTTCTTTCAAAGCTACAAAATTTTTCCAATCAACTACACTTGACTGGGTTGAAGTTGGATTACAAGTTCTTCGTCAAGGCTATAATATGTTAAACCTTTTGATTCATCGAAAAAATTTGAATTATCTTCACTTGGATTATAACTTCAATTTAAAGGTTATTTTAATTAATTTTTGGGATCAAATGTCTCTTTTAAAAAGTCTGTCGCTTTTTTTTCTATTTTTTTATTTTTTTAGCCTGTAAAAACGTTGACAACTAAAGAACGTAAAAAGTCTCGTTTCGGAAATGCTTTTCACTTGTGTCGTGAAGTTTTACGTTTGGCAAAACTTGTTGTAGATGCACACGTACAATACAGATTAAATAATGTGGATGCTTATCAACTTTCTGATGGACTTCAATATATTTTTGCTCATGTTGGTCAACTTACTGGAATGTATCGTTACAAATATAAATTGATGAGACAAGTTCGTATGTGCAAAGATTTGAAACATTTGATTTATTATCGATTCAATACTGGGCCTGTTGGTTAGTTTACTTTTTTTAACTTTAAAAATAAAATTACTAAAATTTAGGCAAAGGACCAGGTTGTGGATTTTGGGCTCCAGGCTGGAGAGTATGGCTTTTTTTCTTGAGAGGAATCACTCCACTTTTAGAACGTTGGTTAGGCAACTTACTTTCACGTCAATTTGAAGGAAGACATTCTAAGGGTGTTGCAAAGACTGTTACAAAACAACGTGTTGAATCACATTTTGATCTTGAATTGAGGTTCTTTTTTATAATTCCTAGGGAAAAAATATTTTTAATTTTTTAGAGCTGCTGTTATGCACGATATTTTGGACATGATGCCGGAAGGAATTAAACAAAATAAAGCTAGAGTAATATTGCAACATTTGAGTGAAGCTTGGCGTTGTTGGAAAGCAAATATTCCTTGGAAAGTCCCAGGCCTGCCTACTCCTGTTGAAAACATGATTTTACGTTATGTTAAAGCAAAAGCAGATTGGTGGACAAATTCAGCACACTACAATCGTGAGAGAGTTCGTCGTGGAGCTACTGTTGATAAAACTGTTTGCAAAAAGAATTTGGGACGATTAACACGTCTTTATTTGAAGGTTAGCATTTTTTATCATTTATAATTTGTATTTCTAATTTTAAAGTCTGAACAAGAACGTCAACACAATTATTTGAAAGACGGCCCATATGTTAGTGCTGAAGAAGCAGTTGCAATTTATACAACAACAGTTCATTGGCTTGAATCTCGTCGTTTTTCACCAATTCCATTTCCACCTTTATCATACAAACACGACACAAAACTTCTTATTTTGGCATTAGAACGTTTAAAAGAAGCATATTCAGTCAAAAATCGGTTAAATCAAAGTCAAAGAGAAGAATTGGCATTAATTGAACAAGCTTATGATAATCCTCACGAAGCTCTCTCAAGAATTAAACGTCATATGCTAACGATGCGTTCATTTAAAGAAGTTGGTATTGAATTTATGGATCTCTACAGTCATTTAATTCCTGTCTACGATATTGAACCGCTTGAAAAAGTTACTGATGCTTATTTGGATCAATATGTTTGGTATGAAGCTGATAAACGACGACTGTTTCCATCATGGGTTAAACCTGCAGATACTGAACCTGCTCCATTATTAGTTTACAAATGGTGTCAAGGAATTAATAATCTTCAAGATGTTTGGGATACTGATGAAGGAGAATGTAATGTTTTATTAGAAGCTAGACTTGAGAAAATGTATGAAAAAATGGACTTGACATTATTGAACAGATTGCTCCGTTTAATTGTTGATCACAACATTGCTGATTATATGACAGCTAAAAACAACGTTACAGTGAATTATAAGGACATGAACCATACAAACTCTTTTGGTAATTTTTATTGGAGGTGTCTTTTTTGTATTAAGTCAATTTTTAGGAATCATTCGTGGTCTACAATTTGCGTCATTTATCGTTCAATATTATGGACTTGTTTTGGATTTGCTTATTCTTGGACTTCGTCGAGCCAGTGAAATCGCTGGACCGCCACAAGTATTTTTTCTTTTTACAGAATTTAAAATTTTTTTAAAATTTTCCTAGTGTCCAAATGAATTTTTGTCATTCGAAGATGTCATTGTTCAGTCATGTCATCCAATTCGTCTTTATTGCCGTTATATTGACAAAGCCTGGATCTTTTTCCGATTTAATGCTGACGAAACAAAAGATTTAATTCAACGTTACCTTTCTGAACATCCAGATCCAAACAATGAAAATATTGTTGGATATAACAACAAAAAGTGCTGGCCTAGAGATGCTCGTATGCGTTTAATGAAACATGACGTTAACCTTGGTCGTGCTGTCTTTTGGGATATCAAGGTTCTTTGTGATCATTTTATGATTATTTTTTTGTATTAAATATTTTTAGAATCGACTTCCTCGTTCTCTTACAACTATTGAATGGGAAAATTCATTTGTTTCTGTTTACAGCAAGGATAATCCAAACTTGTTATTCGATATGTCTGGTTTTGAAGCTAGAATTCTTCCAAAATGTCGAACAGCTTCTGATGATGTGACCGCGAATAGAGATGGAATTTGGAACTTGCAAAATGAGGTTTTTTAAATTAAATATTTTTTATTTATCTATTTTTAAAGATTACTAAAGAACGAACTGCCCAAGCCTTCTTAAAAGTTGATTCAGAATCGATGGAAAAGTTTCATAATCGTGTTAGACAAATTCTTATGTCTTCTGGTTCAACTACGTTTACAAAAATTGTTAACAAATGGAACACTGCCCTTATTGGTTTGATGACTTATTACCGCGAAGCTGTTGTCAACACACAAGAATTGTTGGATCTTT
The DNA here is from genome assembly GCA_963681835.1 of Meloidogyne enterolobii. NCBI lineage: Eukaryota > Metazoa > Nematoda > Chromadorea > Rhabditida > Meloidogynidae > Meloidogyne > Meloidogyne enterolobii. The sequence continues at coordinate 909,047 of CAVMJV010000071.1, forward strand.
TGGTAAAATGTGAAAACAAAATTCAGACTCGGTTAGTTTTCTATTTTTTGTAAAAAATATTTTATTTTACTTTTAGAATTAAAATTGGTCTAAACTCTAAAATGCCTGCTCGTTTTCCCCCTGTCGTTTTTTACACTCCTAAGGAAATTGGTGGCCTTGGAATGCTTTCAATGGGTCACGTGTTAATTCCTCAATCAGATTTGCGTTGGATGCGTCAAACTGATGCTGGAGGTGTTACACATTTTAGAAGTGGAATGACTCATGATGAAGATCAAATTATTCCAAACTTGTATCGCTACATCCAGGTCTTATTTTAATTTAATTTTTAAAGGAAAAATATTTTTTAAGCCTTGGGAAGCAGAATTTGTCGACTCACAACGTGTTTGGGCAGAATACGCATTGAAACGACAAGAAGCTAATGCACAGAATCGCCGTCTTACTTTGGAAGATTTGGATGATAGTTGGGACAGAGGAATTCCTCGAATCAATACACTCTTCCAAAAAGATCGAAATACACTTGCTTATGATAAAGGATGGAGAGTTCGAACAGAATTTAAGGCCTATCAAATTTTGAAACAAAATCCTTTCTGGTGGACACATCAAAGACATGATGGAAAACTTTGGAACCTGAACAACTACAGAACTGATATGATACAAGCGTTGGGAGGTGTTGAAGGAATTCTTGAACATACACTATTTCGAGTTGGATTTTTTGAATTATTATCTAAAAATTCAATTTTTATTAGGGAACTTATTTCCCTACATGGGAAGGACTTTTCTGGGAACGTGCATCAGGTTTCGAAGAATCAATGAAATTCAAAAAATTAACAAATGCCCAACGCTCTGGATTAAATCAAATTCCAAATCGTCGTTTTACTCTTTGGTGGTCTCCTACAATTAATCGAGCAAACGTTTATTTTTTAATTTTATTTTTTTCTAATTTTTTTAAATTAGGTTTATGTTGGTTTCCAAGTGCAGCTGGACTTGACAGGAATTTTTATGCATGGAAAATTGCCAACGCTTAAAATTTCTCTTATTCAGGTAAAAATTTTTTAGACATTTTGTCTTCCTACTAATTATTTTTTATACAGATCTTTCGTGCTCACTTGTGGCAAAAAATTCACGAGTCTGTTGTTATGGATTTATGTCAAGTTTTTGATCTTGAACTTGATCCTTTGGAAATTCAAACAGTTCAAAAAGAAACTATTCACCCTCGTAAATCGTACAAGATGAATAGTTCTTGTGCTGATATTTTACTTTTTGCACAATATAAATGGCATATTTCTCGTCCATCCCTTTTGGCTGATACTAAAGATGTAATGGATAATACAACAACACAAAAGTTTTGGCTTGATGTTCAGCTTCGTTGGGGTGATTATGATTCTCACGATATTGAACGTTATTCTCGTGCTAAATTCCTTGACTATACAACTGACAATATGTCTATATATCCGTCGGTAAAAATTTATCTTTTGCTACGCTCACATATACTATAGTTCGCACGTGCGTCTTTTGCTAATATCTAAGTGAACGTTTTTTTGAAGTGAACGTTTTAATCATTAATTCTATTTTTTTTTAAAGCCAAATGGAATTCTAATTGCAATTGATTTGGCATACAACTTGTACAGCGCTTATGGAAATTGGTTCCCTGGAATGAAAGAATTAATTCGTCAAGCTATGGCGAAAATAATTAAAGCAAATCCAGCACTTTATGTACTTCGTGAACGTATACGTAAAGGTCTTCAATTATACTCTTCTGAACCTACAGAGCCATATCTTACATCACAAAATTATGGAGAACTTTTTAGCAATCAAATGTTTGTTTGCTTATTTATTTTTAAATTTTTTTTCTAATTTTTTAGTATTTGGTTTGTTGACGATACAAATGTATATCGTGTAACTATTCACAAGGTTTATAATTACATAAATTTGTCTTCCTTATTTTTTTAGACCTTCGAAGGAAATTTGACCACCAAACCGATGAATGGAGCCATTTTCATCTTTAATCCTCGTACAGGACAGCTTTTCTTAAAAATTATTCATACAAGTGTTTGGGCTGGTCAGAAACGTTTGAGCCAGGTTTTTTGGTTTTTTGCTTTTTTATCATTGTTTTAAAGTTGGCAAAATGGAAAACTGCTGAAGAAGTTGCTGCATTAATTCGTTCATTACCAGTTGAAGAACAACCTAGACAAATTATTGTAACACGTAAAGCTATGCTTGATCCTTTGGAAGTTCACTTGCTCGATTTTCCAAATATTGTTATTAAAGGATCAGAATTAATGTTACCATTCCAAGCTATTATGAGAGTAAGAGAAATTTTTTAAAATAACATTCTAAAAATTCTTTTAAGATTGAAAAGTTTGGTGATCTGATTTTAAAAGCAAACGAACCTCAAATGGTCTTATTTAATCTTTATGATGATTGGCTTAAGGTTTATTATTTTTTTAATTTTTATTTTAACTAGAGATTCCCAGGATTCTGGGGCACGATCGAGTCCCATACGGAATCATTCCCATGCCGATTTCTAATTTTAACATTAATCTTTTTCCAGACAATTTCAAGTTACACAGCATTTTCTCGAGTAATATTAATAATGCGTGGAATGCATATAAATCCAGACAAAACAAAAGTTATTTTAAAACCTGATAGAACAACAGTAACAGAATCACATCATATTTGGCCAACATTATCTGACGATGAATGGATTAAAGTTGAATTAGCATTAAAAGATATGATATTAAATGATTATGGAAAGAAAAATAATGTTAATGTTGGTTCATTAACACAATCAGAAGTTCGAGATATTATTCTTGGAATGGAAATTAGTGCACCATCACAACAAAGACAACAAATTGCTGAAATTGAAAAACAAACAAAAGAACAAAGTCAATTAACTGCTACAACAACAAAATCTGTTAATAAACATGGTGATGAAATTATTTCAGCAACTACAAGTAATTATGAAACACAGACATTTTCTTCAAGAACTGAATGGCGTGTTAGAGCTATCAGGTTTGTTTGTTCGTTGTTGTTTTTTTTTGAGAGGGGAGGGGAAGTAGGGTGGTAATTTTAGGTCTCATTTGTATCCATTTCCAGGGAAGCTGCCGACATAAAAAATAAATTTTTGAATCCTCGGGGTTAGGAAATTGTGTACCTATAAGGAAGATTTCTGAATAAGCAAAACATCTTTTAATTATTTTTTGTATTTTCATCATATTTCTTTTTAAAGCTCTACAAATTTACATTTACGAACTCAACATATTTATGTCAACTCTGATGATGTTAAAGATACTGGCTATACATATATTTTACCCAAAAATATTCTTAAAAAGTTTATAACAATTTCTGATTTACGAACACAAATTGCTGGTTATATTTATGGAATTTCTCCTCCAGATAATCCTCATGTTAAAGAAATTCGTTGTATTATATTACCACCACAATGGGGAACACATCAAGTTGTACATTTACCAAATCAACTTCCACAACATGAATTTTTGAAAGATTTGGAACCTCTTGGATGGTAAGATTGTTAAATGTTTATTTTGAAATTTTTTTTCGAAATTTTGGGTTTATTTTTGGAGTTTCCATTGGTTTTGGTGATTCCTATGAGTTGGAAATATCCAAAAAATAAATTGGGCAATTTTGTTTAAATTTTTCCTCTTTAAAATTTTTTCTTCTATTCAAAGGATGCATACTCAACCAAACGAATTACCGCAATTATCACCACAAGATGTTACAATGCATTCAAAAATTATTCATCAAAATCAATGGGATGGTGAAAGAAGTGTTATTGTTACATGCAGTTTTACACCTGGATCAGTATCTTTAACTGCTTATCGTTTAACTCCGAGTGGTTATGAATGGGGACGTAACAATACTGATAAAGGGAATAATCCAAAAGGTTATTTGCCTTCACATTATGAGAAAGTACAAATGCTTCTGTCCGATCGTTTTCTTGGTTATTTTATGGTTCCGTCATCTGCTGTTTGGAATTATAATTTTATGGGTTTGTTTAATTTTTTTAGATTTTTTTGATGATATACTCTTAAAAATCATATTTTTTAACCTAAAAATCTCCAGGATTTTTTTTTCTAAAAAATATATTAAGGTGTTCGACACGATTCAAATATGCAATATGATGTTTGTTTAGCAGCCCCAAAAGAATTTTACCATGAAGATCATCGACCTTTACATTTTCACAATTTCAATGTTTTTGAAGACCCATTGGGAGTTACAACTGCTGACAGAGAAGATGTTTTTATGGCGACATAAAAAAATGATATTTTGCAAACAAAAATATTTGTAGTATTTTTTAAAATTTGTTTTCGTTTTCAGACAGTAAACACACTTTTTCGTTATAACTTAATATATTTATTTTTGAATAATTTCCGTTTAATGACGGTGAATATTTTTTAATAATTTTGCTAATTTAATTATTTCTATTTCAAATAATCTACAGGTTTTCTTTAGTGTTCTTTATCGACATGCGTCTTCATGTTCAGGTTTTGGAGTTGTCTCTTTGGGGTTTCTTTGGGTAGTTGTCCTTTGGGGTTTCTTTGGGTAGTTGTCCTTTGGGGGTTTTTTGGGTGAGATATCTCATCGGTCAGTGCCTGTGAGTTTCTTGTAGGTCAGTGCCAGTAAGTTATCTTGTCGGTCAGTGCCTGTGAGTTTCTCGTAGGTCAGTGCCAGTGAGTTATCTTGTCGGTCAGTGCCTGTGAGTTTCTCGTAGGTCAGTGCCAGTGAGTTATCTCGTCGGTCAGTGCCTGTGAGTTTCTTGTAGGTCAGTGCCAGTAAGTTATCTTGTCGGTCAGTGCCTGTGAGTTTCTCGTAGGTCAGTGCCAGTGAGTTATCTTGTCGGTCAGTGCCTGTGAGTTTCTCGTAGGTCAGTGCCAGTGAGTTATCTTGTCGGTCAGTGCCTGTGAGTTTCTTGTAGGTCAGCGCCAGTAAGTTATCTTGTCGGTCAGTGCCTGTGAGTTTCTTGTAGGTCAGTGCCAGTAAGTTATCTTGTCGGTCAGTGCCTGTGAGTTTCTCGTAGGTCAGTGCCGTGGAGTTTTTTCCTTCGGGGATTTCTTGTTAATTTTATCATTAGACCATCACCAACAATAACAACACACCAGCTGAGGGGCCTCCACTTGCTCGTTTTTAGATTTTATTTGTGATCAAATGTAATGGTTTTTGCTTGTAAATTGAAGAGAATTTTTTTAATTTTTAGAGATGTCAACAATTTTGAATTTGACTCTGGCCATCATCTATTACCTCCTCAACGCCTAAATTTTAGATTGGAATTGAAGGATGCAGTAGAAATAGGAAGAGCAGAAGAGAAATTGGAAAGGTTTTAATTTTATTTTTTTTTTGCGGTTCTAAACTTTTGGGATTTAATGTGTAATTTTTAAGTTGTTCCTTTTTAAAATCGACCTTTACATTTTCACAATTATAATGTTTTTAAGGACCCATTGGGAGTTGCAACTGCTGACAGAGAAGATGTTTTTATGGCGACATAAAAAATGATATTTTGCAAAAAAAAATATTTGTAGTATTTTTTAAAATTCGTTTTCAGACAGTAAACACACTTTTTCGTTAAACTTAAATAATTTTTAAAAGATTCATTCAAGTCTAGATTTCCTTTTTTGATTTTTGAAGATCTTAAGATTATTAGAAAATTATTTAAAAAAAAGTTTTTAGCAAAGGAAAATTAATTTTTTCTACTAAAAAATGCAACAGCAGCAACAACAACAACCGCCTCCTCCTATAAAAAAGAAAACGCAGGTTTTCTTTAAATAAAAAATTTGCTTAATAATTTTTTTATTTTTTAGATTTCTTTTCTAATAAGAAATTCTCCAATCGAGACAAAGCATCGAGGATTTATAAATTCTCTTCAATATGATTGTAGTTCAATGCATTTATTTTCTGCTGGTTCAGATTCAGTAATTCGACAATGGGATATTTTGGCAAAACAAGGTTTAAATGATCCATTTCTTCGTTGTTTAGAACATCATTGTGATTGGGTTAATGATATTGTTCTTTGTAGTGGTGGAAGTAGACGTTGGTTTTTTATTTTTAAATTTAGGCCTAGATTTTCATTTTCAGTAATTTCTGCGTCCTCGGACACAACAGTAAAAGTATGGGATGTTAGAAAAAAAGGAACGTGTCTTTCAACTCTTAAAACTCACAAGGATTGTGTTCGTTGTTTAGCCTATTCTCGTGAACCTTCAGAAACTGTTGCTAGTGCTGGTTTGGATAAATGTATATATTTATGGGATGTTAATACACTTACTAAAGTGACAGCAACGAATAATACAGTTACAAGTATATATTTTTAGATTTTAATTTTAGGTGTTTGCGGGGGTAGGTCTGTTGTGGAAGAAGAAACAAATTCATTTTTGTTTCTTTGACGATCCTAAAATTAATTTAAGGTTTAATTTGAAGCTTTTTTCGCGGGCTTAAGGTTTTTAGTGGTAAACCCGAACATTTTTTGACCCGTAAAATTTCTATCCTTTTATTTTACGCTTAAAAATAATTTTTAAAAATTGATAGCTTCTTCCTTACGTGGAACTAAAAACAGCATTTATTCACTTGCCATGAATGAATTAGGAACAGTCATTATTGCTGGTTCAACAGAAAATATTCTTCGAGTTTGGGACCCTAGAACATGTCAAAAAATTGTTAAATTACGTGGACATACAGAAAATATTAGAGCAATTGCTGTTAATAGAGAAGGAACTATGGTTTTGAATTTTTAAATTATTAAGAAAATTTTTGTGATTTTTAGTGTCTGTCAGGCAGCAGTGATGGAACCATTCGCCTTTGGAGTATTGGACAACAACGTTGTATTGGTGCGGTTAGATGTCATTCAGATAGCGTTTGGGCTCTTCAGGTTAATTAATAAAAGTTGTTGAAAAATATTCTAAAAATATTAGCTTTAGCTGAATTTCTTGTAATAGATATTAATTTTTCGTTGCTGAATTACGTGCGTCTTTGGTGTAGTGGTTTACGAGTGATGTTTAGTGATTATATACTATTTCAGTCTACGGTTCGATGCCTGATAGTAAATTATTTTTTTAGGATCGTTTTTCTATTTTGTAGTTGGGTTTTCTCAATTTTAATAATTTTTTAAAAAGTTTTTAATAGTTTTTTATGTTATCAAAAATTAAATTTTTTTCTAATTTTATAAAAACAATTTCAATTTTAGACGGATTCAAATTTCTCTACAATTTATTCGGGTGGTCGAGATCGTCGAGTTTTTCGAACACCAATTCGTAATTTGGGAACTTCTGACCTTCTTTTTATTGAACAAAAACCTATACAAAAATTAATTTTGGTTAATGATGGCGAACAACAACAACAAAAACATTTATGGGCGGCTACTTGGGATTCTTCTATTAATCGTTGGCCTATACCTCTTGATTTTCATGGATTTGATAATACAACACCGAAAGTTAGACAACCTGACATGACGATTGGAGGTTCTTTTTATTTTTTTTTTGGGTAATTAAATTAATCACAAAGGCAATTTTAAGCATTTTTTGGAGTGGGCGAGGGGAATGTTAGCTAGGGATGGCACGAGGTACTCGAACCCGATAACCGAAACCCCGAAACCTGGGTTTTACGAACCGAAACTCGATTCGATAGAATTTCTACCTAATTTTTCCATCTAGTTTTTTGTTCAAAAAAATTTTTTAGGCGCTCCAAGTATCAGAAAATATGCCGTTTTAAATGATCGTCGCCAAATTGTTAGTAAAGACAGCAATGGAAATTTGGAACTTTGGGATGCTTTACAAGCTAAAAAATTAAAAAATTTGCCGCAGGGCACGAGCATAGATGATGTTATTAGAGAAAATGTAAGAAAGTCTTGGATACCTAGTTGGTTTTCTGTTGAAACTAAATGTGGAGTAAGTTGTTTTTTGAAAATTTTAAAAAGATTTTTTCAAGGTTCTTGAGATCACATTAGATGAAAGTGATGTTTTTTCTGCTTGGGTATCTGCTAGAGATGCTGGTTTTGCTGATAAACCAAGTGATGCTAAAGGTTTTCTTGAAAAAATTTTTTTTTAATATTTAAAAAATTTTTATTTAAGTCAATTTTGGTGGTCTGTTGTTGAGAAGTCTTTTTGAAAGATGGCCATATTCTTATCAAGGCGATGATGGTGATTCTCCATTACAAGGATTTTATTCTCTTCCATTGCATACTCCGATTATTATTCGGTTAATTTTTTGTTTTTTTTTTTTTGCAAATTTTTCCTTGGAGAACAAAAAGAAAAGATACTTTCCGTTTAAGACATTTTATATTTAACGACTAAAATTGTAGACAGTTCTCCCAAATATTTTTTCTTCTGTATCATTTTTACTCCTAAACTTCCTTACTTTCTAGTGAACTTATTTTTTCTTTAGTCAAAGTACTGATGATCTTGTGAGACCTTTATTTCGAACAAGTGTTCGTGATGCTGCTTCACAATCTGATTCGGCAATGTTAAAAGATGTTTTGCCTGTTTGAGTTTTACAGGTTTGTTTCTTCTTTTTTAAGAAAATTTTTTTTTAATTTTAAAGGTCGTTGAATCCAACCACTTTCCAAAATTCAACAAAATTCCTTTTTATTTACAACCTCATGGCTCTTTTATTCCCAAATTTCAAATAAAAAAGTTTGTTGTCTTTTAAACTTATTATTAAATTTTTTTTGAATTTTCAGGGATCGTTTAAGCGCAACAGAAATGCTTCAATGCCGTAAAGTAATGGAACATGTTTGGGAAAAAATTTTATATCCGGCAGATAATTCATCAAATGAAAATGGAGGTGGTGGAACAACAACTTCAAGTTTACCTGCAATGCCTGAAAATATTGAAGAAAAAATTGAGCTTTTTTGTAATGATCAAAAATTGGATCCAGAAATGGATTTGAGGACTGTTAAACATTTGATATGGAAACAGGTTTTTTTTTGAAATTTTTGGGGAATTAAAAATCGAAGTACTTGAAAAGTAGAGTGTTTAGAGGGGACTAGAGTCAAGGGATTGGGGGTTTTTTAGGGGGGCCAAGGTTCACATCAGGCAATTTTTTCAATTTCCTCAATTCCATAACCTGGACAAGCATACCTGGATTTACACCGAGTATTTTTTATATCCCCTTGATTTTTACTGAAATACAAGGCAAGGTTCTTGTCGTCAAGCTTTCCCATTGAACGGTCTGACGGTCCTTGTTGAAACAATTTTTAAAGAAATTTAAAGAGAATCTCTATCCATTTTCAAGTACTCGATTATGTTAATTAATTTACTTTTTCTTATTTTTTCAGGGTGGCGATCTTCTTATTTTATTTAAACCAGTCAGATAGCGATTGCTGATTTTTCTATATATTTTTATGTATATGTGATATATAATTTTATAATAAAATGATGCTTTCGTATAAATATGATGACATTTAGTCCCTAAAGTTGGAGGAAATCAATGAGAAATAGTGTAGGAGAGACGCGAAGAAATTAGTTAAAAATTGGAAAAAAACGCGTAGTTTGGCATAATGAAATATATTTAAAATAAATGACTTTTTATCCCCATAATTAGAGAAATTGAAATGAAGAAATAGTGTAGGTAGAGATAAAAAGTAAATACAAAAATTGTGGTCGGTTGAGCGCGAGTTTTTGAGAGCAGAGAGGTTAATTTCAAAAATCGATATCAATCAATAAAATCAATACTTATCGATAATTTATTTTTTAAAAATTTTAAATTTTCAAAAAATCGATACTAATCGATAAAATCAATACTAATCGATAATTTATTTTTTAAAAATTCTAAATTTAAAAAAATCGATATCAATCGATAAAATCAATACTAATCGATAATTTATTTTTTAAAAATTTTAAATTTTCAAAAAATCGATACTAATCGATAAAATCAATACTAATCGATAATTTATTTTTAAAAATTCTAAATTTTCAAAAAATCGATACTAATCGATAAAATCAATACTAATCGATTATTTATTTTTTAAAAATTCTAAATTTTCAAAAAATCGATATCAATCGATAAAATCAATACTAATCGATAATTTATTTTTAAAAAATTCCAAATTTTCAAAAAATCGATATCAATCGATAAAATCAATACTAATCGATAATTTATTTTTAAAAAATTCCAAATTTTCAAAAAATCGATATCAATCGATAAAATCAATACTAATCGATAATTTATTTTTTAAATTTTATTTTTCAAAAAATCGATACTACGATATATCGATTTTTCAAACCTATAATATATATTTCAAAACCCATTAAAACTTTAACAGCTAAAAATATAAATAAATTCAATATATTAATTAACAAGAGTATTCTTTATAACAAAAATTTTTATTCTTTTACATCAAGTCGACATATTGGATTGTTGTAAACCATTTGAAGATCAATTTTGTGTCCAAAAAGTTCACGAATATTTGAAATTCCATAGCGAATCATTGTTGGCCTATAAATTTTAAACTTAAATTTAAAAACATTAATTAAAAGAAATCAAACCTTTCAAGAGACAATCCAAAACCAGCAACACAAACATTATCAGGCAAACCCATTGGTAAAAGCATTTCAGGTCTAAACATTCCAGAATTTCCAATTTCCACCCATTTCTTTAATCCTTGATGATAAGCAAATATTTCCATTGAAGGTTCTGTATATGGATTGTATGTTGGTTTAAAACGAAGATTTTCTATTCCTTTAAAAAAGGAAAATTTAAATCTTGTTAAGGAATTCTAATTTTTAAATCTAATTTCCTGGACCAAATTCAGAAATTTCAAAAAATTCCTCAAGTCCCAGAAAAACTTAATAAGCTAAAAAATGTGAGCAACAAAAATCCAAAACCCTGTCCAGATCTCTAGCCTTGGCCCAATAAAGCAAAATTATTGTCCCCCTAAACAATCCCTACACCTAAACTATATTCCCATTTTTAAAACTTTTTCTATCAAAAGAAAAATTAAAAAAAACAAACCACATTTCCGAAAAAATTCAGTAAAAAGTCCAATAACATGTGCCAAAGAAAGATTTTTTTCTGCAACGACTCCCTCAACTTGATGAAATTCAGCTAAATGGGTAGCATCCAAAGTTTCATTTCTAAAAACTCTATCAATACTAAACATTTTTGTTGGCACAAAACCCTAAAGGGGGAAATTTTTTTCTAAAAATTTAAAAGAAAAAAACCTTTTTAGCAAGTGAATATAATTGTCTTGCAGAAACTGCTGTTGTGTGTGTTCGTAATAAATTTTTTTGAGCTTCTTTGATGTTCCAGTCATACTTGTATCTTAAAAAATAAATATTAAAAAAAATATAAAAGAAATTATCTTAACCAGGAATCGAACCCTCAACGCAAAGAACCTATATACAACCAACTACACCACAGAGGATCAATAAATGGATTGTTAATTACTAACTTTTATGTAAATTGTTTTAGCTTTTAAACTGCATATAACTACCAAAGTGGTTATAAAATTTAAAAAAATACCCTAGAGATCCATATCCACCCTCAGAATGCACTTTTTTAACACGCTCAACATAGTCTTTAGGAAATTCAGTAGAAATTGCTGGTTCTAAAAATTAAAAAAATATTTAAAGCAATAAGAGCTTGTTATTAACTATGCTACTATTCTAGAAATACGAGAGGTTATTCGAAACCCGATAGACTAGAGACGAAACACGGCTTTTTCTGAATCCATCCAATCCCTGGTACATATAATATGCCAAAAAAATGTTTTCAAAAAAACCTGTCAAAAAGAAAGTATCGTGAGAATCTCTAGCTGGGTGTTGTTGTGGTTGAAATAAAGCATCAAAATTCCAAAAGGAAGATTCCACAAATTTATTTGTTGGCATCTCAGAAAATCCCATTTGAAAGAAAATATCTCTAAATTCAGCTCTAACTTTGAGTAAAGGATGTAAATGACCAGAATGGGGAATTATTCCCATTGCTTCAAAATTGTATTTTTTGAAGTTTTTGTTCCTCCATGAACCTCTAAAAATAAAATTAATTTTAGATAAGCAAAAACTTATTTCATCCGGTAGGATTCGAACCACGGGGTTGTTATTAAATAAGGAAGTTTTTCAGAAAAGAGGCACCCAAAATAAACTATTGACCAAATACAACATCCTACTAGAGTGTGTCAGAGACTGCCAATTAAGGACCAAAAGTTAAAAGTAAAATATAGGTAAGCACACTTATTGTTAGTCGACTTGTAGGAATCGAACCTGCGCCAATTAGCAGTTATTGACAACAGGAAAATTTTTAAGTTAACTAGGATTGCCCCTTTTTAAAACTGATTTTGATTAAACTTAAAAATACGAAAACACCAACAGAAAAACTAATTAAATTTAAAACTGACGTTGAAATCATTTCAGTTGTCAAATCCAATTCTGGTTTAGACAAATTCTCGTTGAAATTAGCACCTTTAGAGACAATCAACGCCTTGACAGATCTTTAAAAATAAATTTTTTTAAACAAATTATTTAAAAAATACACATTTCATTTATCCATTTTCTCTTTTTCAAATTTCCGATAGTTTTTGTATCCAAATTATGCATTCCTTCTTTAATTTGTTTAAGCTCATGCCTAGCTTTGTCTTCAACAAGTTTCGCTTTTCTAACGACCAAACTAACTCCGTTTTTGACTTCAGTAGTTATCCAACCAGCAGATATTGCCTTTCCAAAACCAATGGGTCCAAAAGATTCTTTCTTTAAAGAAAAAAATTTTTAATTCAGATGGAGGGCTTTGAAAGCCTTAACCAAAAAAAAGTTTAAAAAATTAAACCACACATCAATAATCACTTTAGGAACACCCTGTTCACCAACCAAATCAAAAACTCTATATTCATGAGATCCCTCAGCCAAAACTTGTTCTCCTTCTGAAGTCAATTGAAGTCTCGATATTTTAATTTCTTTTACATCTACCAACTAAAATTTTTTTCCAAATATTATTTAAAAATCTCTTCCACAAACAAACCTCCTCATGACTCTGCAAACTTTTTATTGCTCCAACAATTTTTTGATGATCAATATTTAATTGTTCAGCAAGCTCATTACTTTGAAAAGTTTCTCGTTGTTGAAGGATTGTTAACAATTGACTAGGCTCAAAAATACTTTCAGAAGACATTTTTAAAACTGGAGATATTAATAAACTAAATTTAAGAAATTTTAGAAAAATTTAAAAGCCTTTAACAAATGCATGTTATTTCAAAATAAAAAATGTCAATAAATTTATTTTATACAAATAATGGATAAAAAATAATGTACAAAAGATATTTTATCGAATAAACCAAACAAAACCTGAAACTATTTTTAATTTGTAGTCAAACCCACAGACATTCTGGATGGAAGCCGGGCGAGTTGATCGTCCAAAAAATAGCATTTTGGGTTAATTCCAAGTTCTAAAAATGTTTAAAAAAACACTTCCCTCCTCCAGATACAAACCAGGGATTTAAGTGGGCTTATTTGCGGACAAAACTTGCGGATGTTTAATATATATAACAAACAAACTTGCCTTGACCACGAAGAGCAAAGCCAACCACCATGAAGAGCACTACCAATGGCGCTCCCAAAGGCGGATAACAATGGGAGCCCCAAAGGCGCCAACCACCACCATAAAGAGCACTACCAATGGCGCTCCCAAAGGCGGATACCAATGGGAGCCCCAAAGGCGCCAATCACCACCAGAAGAGCACTACCAATGGCGCTCCCAAAGGCGGATACCAATGGGGGCCCCAAAGGCGCCAACTACCACCAGAAGAGCACTACCAATGGCGCTCCCAAAGGCGGATACCAATGGGGGCCCCAAAGGCGCCAACCACCACCAGAAGAGCACTACCAATGGCGCTCCCAAAGGCGGATACCAATGGGGGCCCCAAAGGCGCCAACCACCACCAGAAGAGCACTACCAATGGCGCTCCCAAAGGCGGATACCAATGGGAGCCCCAGAGGCGCCAACCACCACCAGAAGAGCACTACCAATGGCGCTCCCAAAGGCGGATACCAATGGGGGCCCCAAAGGCGCCAACCACCACCAGAAGAGCACTACTTATGGCGCTCCCAAAGGCGGATACCAATGGGAGCCCCAGAGGCCAGCCACCAGAAGAGCAAAAGCCAACCACCATGAAGAGCAGCTTTAAAAATATTATCAAAAATTAAAAAATGTCGAAAACCGACAAGTCTTGTCCGCAAACCCCCCCCCCCTTCAAGGACTAAACCCTTTTCCTTTTTTCTTGTAGGTGTGGAGATGTTGTTGTGTGAATTTTGTTGCAGGAGTGCCAATCAATGTTGCCCCGTCTTCGTTGTTGCCAAATTGAGTTTGTGCATTTCTTTAAAAGGAAAAAATTTATTTAAAAAATTTTTTTGACAGAAAAGAACGCTCCTAGAACACCCCGTTCACTTACAGTAGTCGACAAAAAGATAGGGACAAACGCAAGCAAAATGAAAATCACCTATTTTCTCGGTTAGAAATCGATTTTAGAAAAAATTTTTTGATTTATTAAATACTAGATTTAATGCTATATTTAATGAGTAGAAAATTTGCCTGTTTAAGTTTTTATAAAATTCAACCCTTATTGAAAAACTAAAGCTATGCTATTTTAAGCGCGACAAAAAGATAGGGACAAGTCTTGTAACTAAGTTCTCATAGAAGCGAAAAATCTACAAAATTTATTGTAAGCATATTGATCGATAATAAGAAGAAATAAAAGAGAACTAGGTCCATATCTGATTTCGTTGTCGAGATCTAGATACCCCAAAAATCAACGTAAAATAGGGTTTTTCGACTTCGAAATTTTTCTCGGACCCCTTATTGTTTGTTTCAAATTTTCATTTTAGGCTTATTCGATAGATCTTTAATTGTGCTATAAACGTGACAAATTTCATTTCTTAAAAAAATTTCACTCCCGAGATAAAGGACGACGATTCTTCAAAACGCCATTTTTGTGGGAATTTATGGGGTGTTTGTTGCTTTTTGTAACATTCGCCTCTGCAACTAACGAAGTATTTTTTTCTGAAAAATGAAATTTGGCTAGTTTATAGCAAATTTCAAGAGCTATCGAATAGGCTCAAAATAAAAATTTTAAAAAATCCATAAGGGGTCGAAAATATTTTTTGAAGTTGCTTACCCCTGTTTTACGTTGATTTTTGGGGTATAGAGATCTCGACATTGAAAACAGATACGGGCCTAGTTCCTTTTTATTTTATCTTAGTAACGATCATTATGTTTGCACGAATTTTTTTAAATTTATTGGTTGGGTGACTACTTAGTTACAAGACTTGTCCCTATCTTTTTGTCGGGCTAAAATTTGCAGTACTTTTTTATTTAAATTATTTCAGTATATCAAAAAATAGTAATCCGCCAGATCTTATACTTATTAAATAGAGCATTAAATGGCGTATTTAATCAAACAAAAAGTTTTTCCTGAAATCGATTTTTAGCTGAGAAAATAGGTGATTTTCATTTTACATGCGTTTGTCCCTATCTTTTTGTCGACTACTGTATAAGCCGACACCTCATTTGTTGTGCCAGCAAATGGAAAAAATAGGTAAACAGAGGGAACATGGACTCTTAATAACCTGATACCCCATCAAGAGACAGGATCGAGACAAAGGATCTATGCCTGACAGTGGATAAGCTCTTTTACAAGCTTTCAAAAAGACCCCCATCCCCATCAAAAGGACCTAAAATAATCAAAAAAAAAACAAAACCTGAAATCATCAGCAACAGATTCCAATATTTTTACAAATAACAGATTGTTTCATCTTTCGAGCTGGTGAAGGTGTTTTTAAGCAATTTTTGTTGTCATCTGAAGAAGTGGAAGACAAGAATCCTTTCCATTGTTGTTTCAATGGAGAAATGAATGATTTATCAATTGGAGGGCGTTGGAATAAAAATTTGTTTGTTGATGAAGAAATTGTTGTTGTTGTTGAAACATTTTGATGAAATAATTCTTCATCAATTTTTAAATTTGTTCACTAAAAAAATTGTTTTTAGAATAAAATGAAACATATTCGTCTTTGGACTCTGTCCACAAAATATTTCTCAAAACGTGAAAACAAAAGGTTATTGAATAAAAAAGAGACACAAAAAAATCAATAACCTTTCTCACTAATTAAAAGCAAGAAGGCAAACGAACGTCTCTCATATTTTTCCATTATCCCTCTTCAATTATTGACTTTTTTCTCTGACCATTAATTAGACAACAAAATCGAGTACTGGTCAGAGAAGTCAATAGTGAGGAAAACTAATATTTGGCTTCTCTAACCACTTCATGATTTTGCTTGTCTAAGCATCGGTCAGAGACAAAAATCAATAATTGAAGAGAGAGAATGCAAAAACAAGAGAAGATGGACAGTTAGTGCACTATTCTCATTTCCTTAAAGGAATAGTGGACAGTTGACCGTCTTGACTAAGTTCAGATCGAAGTCGAAACTGTTGCTTCGAACTCTTCTTCAAAATTGGAAGTATTAATAAACTAAATTTAAGAAATTTTAGAAAAATTTAAAAGCCTTTAAAAAATGCTTGTTATTTCAAAATAAAAATGTCAATAAATTTATTTTATAAAAAAATAGAGCATAAAGAAATTTAAATAAGAGGTAGGTAAACCTCAGAGTCCAACCATTTCAGTCTCGAGGCTCTAAATTTGAGATTACTTTTTTAATTCTTATATCAATCGAAAGCTCTGAATGCCTCGCTTTTATTCCTAACAGAACTGACCATTTTTAAAATTTTTAAAAAAAGTTGTGGTACAAAATAAGGCCTCTTGAGTGAAATGGCAGGATCCTGTACAGTGTAATAAAAATTAAAAAAAAAATAATATTAAGGGGATAGGAAGTTGAATTGGAATTACAACAATCAAGTCTAAAATATTAGAAAAACCCCGAAAAAAGGAAAAATTCAACTTCTAATCAAGTAAAAAACAAATAAAATAATTAAAATTAATTTAAATATACCTATTTACATAAACTGAAAAATTTTTAAAAATTTTTCCTCCTTCTTTAAACAGCAATTTCTTGTACAATTATTCTTCTTCTTTCAGTTTCCATCCCTTTATTACTAATTTCATTCAAATTTAAATTTTCTTCTTCTCTTCTTTCTTCTTCTCCTTCTCCATGTTCACACAAAAGTTGTTGACTTCTTTTAATTTGTTTTTGTTCATTTTCTAATTTTATTTCACACTTTTTTCTTAAATATTGTCTTCTCCAATGACTCCAAAAACATGCTAATATAGCCAAAATTAAAGAACCAATTAATACAATTAAAAGAAACGACAAAAATCTTGCAAATGGAGCTGTTGAATTAAATAAATTATTTAAATTTTTGTTTGTTGTTGAATGACTGGTAGATGGAATATTGTTGTTATTAAATGATGAATAAAGCTAAAAAAATTTAAAAAAAAATAAAAAAAAAATTTTTTAATTTAAAAAATTAAGAAAATCAACGTTAAAATATTAAAGAAAAAAATATTTGACCCCAAGAGGATTCGAACCTACAACAAAAAGTAGTGTAGCCTAGCACACTACCGCTACGACATCAAACTATCATTAGTTCTAATCTAAATTAAAACTATTAGCAGTGAATAAAAACTTTTAAAGACTCCAACAAATTGTCAGCAACGAATTTCAAAATTCCATTCTAAAATTTTTTCTAAAATTAAAAAAAAAACCTTTAATTCCTCTTCATCATCATAATCAATAATTTTTCCTTTCCATTCTCCACATAATGTTTCAATTAAATTTAAATATTTTTTTGATATTTTTTCTTCTGTAATTTTTGGAGAAAAACATTTACAAGAAGTATTAGATGTTTGTTCAAATACTGGGCTCATTTGGTGACATTCTAGTTGGTTACAGAAAGCGTCGGGTTGCTAAAAACATAAAATAATTTATTATTAGATTATTAATTTTTAAAAATTTTATTAAGGAAAGTGTCCCCGCTAATGCCTAACCAGCTAACCACCAAACGTGCTTTTTTAAATTATGACGACAAAGTCCGAAAATTCTTACGCAAATTAAAAAAATTATACAAACAAAGTAAATAATTCCCTTTTATAAGAAAAAATACCAAAGTAACTGCGGATAAAAAAACTAACGGAATTTACCGGCATAATTAAAAAATGTAATAGAAATTTTCTGCTCTGATTTTTTCCTTAAAATTCTATTTCTAGTTTCTTAAACTAAAATTATTTTTTAAAAAATTTAAAAATTATATTTACATTAAAACAACAACTGCATTTTTCATTTATCACCAGTGGACGATGTTGTTGTTTAATATTAATTTGTCCAGTACCAGCAGCAACATTATGTCTAAAACACCTCGACAAAAATTGAACACACTTCAGTATTCCAATCATTTTTCTTTTTAAAAAATTAAAAAAATTTTTTTAATTTCAAAAAACCTGCAAACACAAATTGTTGGCGCCTTTTCCTTTGTCATTTTTAAATATTTTTCTGATCTACTACAAAAAGCATGAGTCCAATCGTCTTCACAGGCACATTGAGGTATTTTAAAAATATTTGTAGACAAATTAGAAGAAGGAAAATTGTCTTTTGTTGAATAAAAAGTGTCACTGTTGCCTTCTAAAATTAAAAAATTTAAATTTTTTAAAGAGACATTTGATCCCATATTAAATTTTTTAATTAAAAAACCTTTAAATGTGCATTTTGATGCATTTATCCAAACAATAAAATTAAATAAAAGAAAATATTTGTAAAGTTGAGAAAATGACGATGTTTTGCTTAATTTAAAAAGTTAAATTATTTTGAAGGAGACATTTGATCCCATTTAATAAAAATCAAAATTTAATTTAAAAATATTGGAATAAAAATAATTTTCAAATTATTCATTCCCATTTCGATTAAAAAATATAAAAAATTTTACCTTCCTCTCCTCCACCTGTTCCAATAATAAAAATATTTATTTTGTTGTTTATTTTTAACATTTCTCATCATTATTAAATATTTGTAATAATTTGTAGTTGTTAATGTTGATTGTCATTTTTTGGAAGCAAAAAATATATCCTAAAAAAGAAAAAAAAATTATTTAAATTAAATAAAAAATGTTTGTTGAATTTTTTAAAAATCTCTAGGGAAAAGTTCCTCCAAAAAAATTATTCCAAAAATTTTTTTTCTTGGAAAATGCAATTTTGGGAGAATATTCTAAGTTTCTTTTATTTACAAAAATTTTTTTTCTATTTATAAAATCACCAAAAAATTTTAAAAATAAAAATAATCCTATAATAAAATTTCTTATTATTTTTCTTTTGTTCGCCGCGTGTGATCTTTCTTTAAAATGATTCAATTCTTTTATTAAATTTATTTAAATAGGTAATTTTAGCGCAACGAATTATTCTTCTTTTTTAAATTCATAAAAGAATTAAAAATTGGAAATTTTTTGAATTAAATAAAAAAATTTTAAAAATTTTTTGGAAATTAGATAAAATATAATTTCGAGAGGGATTGGTCGAGAGGGATTAGGTTTAATTGAGGTTTTGACTGTAAAATAAAATTTAAAAAAAGAAAAAGAAAATTAATTATAAGAAAAATTAAATTATTCAAAGCAAGAAAAACTAGCAATTAACTAGAAGAAAAATATATTCGTAGATAAATTTGCATTAATTTTTTCTTAAAAGTTTTATAACATTTTTAAATAAATACTTGGCGCATTAAATGCTAATTTCTCTCTCAACTTTTTAAATATTCAAAAAAAAAAGAATTAAATGGAGAACATAAATAAATAAAATAATTAAAAATAGAGGAGTGAAAAGCCTTTTAAAAATAAATAAATGAGACAAGCATTAAACAGGAAGGAGACGGAAAAATAATTTTAAAAAAAAGTTGGAGAGGCAGGAAAAAAAGAACAATAAAAAAAAAGAAAATAAAAATAAAATAAAAAAAAGTTTTGAAAAATCTTATTTAAATTTTTTTAGAAAATTTCTGAAAATTTTTTTGTGAAAAATTTTTTTTTAATTTAGAAAAAGCCCCCAATTTTTTTTAAATTTAATTTTTATTCCCAAATTATTAAACGGGGGAAATAACCAAAAAATCCCATTTTAGTTTTATAAAAATACTTTTATTTTTCTTTTCTTTTTTTTTTGGTTCTCAAAAATGCCTGCTGTGGGTTTTAAAAAATATTATAATAATAGACTTTTTTTGATAGAAAATGTTTTGACACCAAAAAATAAGTGTTTAAAAAGTCTTTTGTTCGTTAAAAATAAAAAAAAAATAATTTTTTAAAATTAATAAGAGTGCAAAAAATCTCCTCCCGAGCACAAATATTTTTATAAAAATTTTTACATTTTAACGCGCTCGCAAAATTATCGAAAATTTTTTTAAAATGTTTTAAACTTAATTTTACATAAATTAAAAGAAACAAACCTTTCATTGTCAGTTATTGTCAGACATCTCGCTCATCGAAATCGATCCTCCACCAACCTCACACATTAACTTTAAAAATTTGTTTTTTAATTAAAAAAATTACTAAAATAAAAAATACTTTGATAACCAAACATCATCAGATTCTCTTCAAAATTAATCCAGAATCAAAAAAGCAAATAGTAGTTAACCCATCTAGCCGCAATCTTCATTTCCTCTTCAGCATCATCCTTCAATTTGAACAAATTTTCCAACTAATTAAAAATGATAAGAAAATAACTATTTTTTGAAATTACAAATTAAAAAAAAATTTTTGGTAAAAATATAACCACAATATTATCAAAAAATAATTTTTTAAACAAAAAAATTTTATTTAACATATTTAATTAAAATATTGAGACACAAAAAACTAATTTAAAAAAAAAGCTCAAAAAAGTGATATTTTTAAATTATTTATTTTTCCTTCTAAAAAATCCTCTTCTTTTAAACAATTTTTAATTTATGGCACTTCAATTTCAACTCCATCAATATCCACAGAATTAAATTGAAATATTCTTGGACGTTGTCTATGCCTTAAAAATACTTCTCTCAATTCTTTACCCACACAATCTGGTTGAGCTGTTAAAAGGCCTAAATGAATATTTGGTTGTTTTCCAGTTACTACAACATCCACTAAAGGTCCTTGACAACGAAAAGGCTTTCCATCCTTAAAAAAATTTTTAGAAAATTTTTTAATTTTTTTTTGAAATTTTGAACCTTAAAAATTTAAAATTTCAAGATACTTCACTATTTTTTGACCTAAATTTTTTGTCCGTTTCTTTCCCAACAGTCAAAAAAGCTCGTTTTTATCTACTAAAACAATTTTAGACAATCATCTACTAAAACATTTTTAGAACGATATTTAAAAAAACTAATTTTAGATGACCAAGAATATAATCTTTAAAAAATTTTTTCCTTTCCATACTGGTACGAAAACAAAATTTAATTTTTTCCCCAATATATTTTTCGCCTACTAAATTAAATTAAACTTTATTCGATAGATGGATTGCTTACTTACTTTTTACCAAAAAATTGGAAAAGGTTTTTTTTTTTTTGAAAAAATAACGGACATGAGAACTACAAAATCTTGGGGGAGCACAAAGAGGAGAATAACAAAATCAAGTCAACCGGGGTCTTTAATTTTTTTCCAAGGGCCAATTCATAAAAAAATAAAGAATTAAAAAAAACAAACTCGTTGAGAAATAAATTGTTCAACAACATTTACATCCCCAATTTGACACAATTCGATCGAAAATTCCCCAGGTTGTCGTCGACCACTTGAAGAAGATAATAAAAAAATATTTGAAGGCCAAGGCATCCAACGTCTACTTCTATAGACTAGTTTTCCTTCGTAAACGTATAAAACACCTGGGGGAAGTCTCTAAAAATTTTTAAAAATTAAAAAAAATTTTAAAATTTTTTTACTTTAAAAAAAATTTTTTTTGCTTTATCTGTGTGGTCCCCCCACTTTAATTTTTATTGAAGATGACTGTAAAAAAATTTATTTGTTTTTTATATTTGCAAAAAAAATAGAAGCAATTTAAAAATAATTTAGAATAAAAGGAAAATTGGGAGAAAATTGGTTATCCACCTAAAACACAAAAAATTTTTTCCCAAAACAAAATTATTTTTAAGATTGGAAAGTTCTATTTTCAAAAAGTTTTTTTCATTCAAAAAATTTAACCTGAACAGTTAATTTAGGTATTAATCCTCCTTCACCATTTTCTTCTTCATTTTTTGTTGTTCCGCCACCTCCTCCTCCCCCACTACTACTTCCACTTTCTTGTACACAAAGATTATCCGGTTTTGATTGTTTTTGTTGTTGTTGACTGTTGGTATTTTCATTATTACTACTACAAGGAAGTGCATCAAGTAAAAGGCCTCTAATATGCCAAAAATGACGAACAGAATCATCTGGTGGTCCAGGATCTAGACATTTAAAAAGGCAACCCATTCAAAAACCAAAAATTGTTTTGAAGAAAGACTTGTGTAGCTAATAAGGGAATATAAATTGATAAAAATCAAATCTTGAAAAAAATTCTGAAAATTATCATTAAAAATTATTAAAAAACGTACACTAGATTGTAAAAGTGAGACAAGATAGCAAATCCTGGATTCAGTAGTGGCCCAAAAATCTACAATATTCCGCCAGTGCCACCTGAACCAAGGCAGGGCCCAAAAACCGGGTATCTTAATAAATCTGGGCTCGAGGTTCTGGCCATGAAAACCCGGCCCGAGTCAGTTTGAAAAAATCCGGACACCGGGCCCAAAAATAAGAAAATTCGAGCTTTAGTATTTACTGACCAACTCACCTTTATCTAAAAAAATTAAAAGTAGCCTCGGAAATGGAAAAGAAAAAGATAATAGCTAATCTAAAAGCAATTCCAAAGTTTCCGGAATAAATAAAAGAAAAAAGTTAAAGGAAGAAGAAAAAGATGAGCCAATATATACAAATAAAAAATGGAAATGAGGGAGGGAGTGAAGGGATTTGGACAAAAAAATGAGAGGTGGAAAAGGGTAGTAGAAATTTAGAAGTAAAAACGAGAAAAAAATGAAACGAAAACGGCGATGAAGTAAATAAACGAGTCCGATGGGAGAAGGATTTTTTGGAAGAAAAAAATGGAGGAAAATAAAAGAAGAAATTAGGGGAGAAATTGAAATTTTAAAATTAAAATTAAAAAAAAAATTCTAGTGACAAGAATAAAATAAGAGTGGGCAAAAATAGATGAGAGAATATCATAATTAAAGCCCGAACCGAGTCGAGATCTCAAACAAAAATTTTGAGTATCGAGATTTTTTCGAGAAAAGTTAAAGGAAGATGAAAAGTCCGGCTCTAGTCACTCTAGTCGAGAAATAATTGAAAAATTGCCAAAATTATTTTGAAAAAAAATATTTCAATATTTCCGATATCTCTCAAATAAAGTCCAAAAAAATTCATTTTACTTAAAGTAAATAAAAAATATAGGAAATCGCTTGTGCTAACAATAAATAAAATTTATTTTGCGGTAAAAAAAGAAAGAAAAATAAATAAAATAGGAAGGGCAAAGCAATTGTGCCTAGCGGGGCCAAGGAAGGGTAAAACTCTTCGGGACATGTGGGAAAAGTGTTCATCCCATTTTTTTATATTTTTTTATTTAGTTCCCGCTTTTCTCAGTGACGCTTCTTTTCTTTAAAAACTTTCTATTTTTTTTCTTTTCTTAAAAAAACATTTTCATTTTTTTTCTTTCCAATTTACACACGTAAATTGCCTTAGAATATATTTACTATATTACTATTGTCAAAGTTTATATTTGTTTTTCATAATTGAAGGAAGAAAGGAAAAAATGTTTTAGAAAATGAGAGACTTCAACCACTTTAAAACAAATAAAAATAAAGGAGATATACATTCTAAGTAACGATAAAAATTAATAAAATACCCAGAAGACCAAAACTTTAGCAAGATTAATTAGAGATTGAACCGAAGATATCGAACAAAAATTAAAGTTATCGATAACTGAGATTTTTCGAGATATCTCTGTGGATTCTTGTATGCCAAAATTCAGTTTTTCGAGAACTAAAATTTTTGTAATATCGATTTCGATTCTCGCATACGGCCTCCCCAGTCAGGTTCCAAAATTGACAGTGTTTTTGGGTGAAGGAAGAATTAACTTAAGTGATTATGAGTTCTTTTAATGTCGTCTGGTCCCTAAAATCAACAAGTGTTTGCCTTAGTTAGAGAATTAACCCTCTTGATTTAAGATTGCTTAGGATCGCGCAATGCTTACTTAAAATTTTTAATTCCTATCCTCTTGATTGCTCTTAATATTCTGGTCTTTTTAAAAAAGAATTAGTTGATATAAATATGAGTTAACTAATACGATTAAATTTCTTATAGAGAAAGAAGAAAAATAACAAAAAATGATATCATTTTTTAATTTTTTTCTGCATCATTTCTCAAGAAAAATGCAAAAAAAAATAATTTACTGTTATAAAAAATGTTAAAAAATTATGTTAAAAACAAAAGAAAAAATTCTTCGCTTCACTAATCTCTTACCCCTTAAAAAATTTTTTTACTTCTCTTTTAAAGTTTTAGAGCAACAATTTTTAAAAGAAAAAAAAACGTGTGGCAAAAAATAAAGGAAATCTTTGACAAAAATGTGTTGTTGTTATTTAGTCACTCAAAAATTCTGCATGTGTGTATATTTATTTGTATTGCTTTTCTCTCAATAATAATATAGCTCTCGATTGACTATATACTTCTTCTTATTTCTAGCTTAGAAAAAACTGTTCTCGGGACTTACCTTTATTTTTATTTTACATATATTTTTTTATTCAACCTCTCTCTTCAATAACGTCTTTATTTCCCTATTTCACCTTTATTGTGGCCACACTTTTTCTCATTTAATCATATTTTGCCAATTCCATTTTTTGTCGATAAGGAAAACCCCACGTTTTGTCAGTGAGGTTCTGCTGGTAAAACGTGAGTTTTTAGCCTCATTGGCAAAATAGAATTTGGCAGAATATGGGAAGCTCTTTACCTTTCTCAAAAAATTTATTCAAAATACCAACTTAACAAAACAACATTCAGCAAAATTTTATCCCATTTTGTAAAAATTTCTTCCTAGTGGCATTTGGTCCGTTTAACATTATGTCAAGCTAACCTAAACAACTCCCCAACTATTTTTCTTCTTTCTCTCTTTCACCTTTCTTTCTACCTCTCTCTACCTTTTCTCGACTGTCAATAAGAATCTGCTTTTCAATCGACCTATGCAAAAGCCCAAAAAGAAATAAAAAGGAAGTGAACTGAAGCTAAGGACATAGAAAAACTACAAATAACGGAAATGTAAAAAAGGCGCCCAAGGGGACACTCAATAAATTTATATTTTTTTAAATATTCCTTCTACTTTTTGATTTCTTCTTTAATAATTTTTAAAAAGAAGTAGAGAAAGGCAATTGAAAATATATTTTTTTTAAAAAGTTCAAGTATCAGTTAAAAAAATTTTTTAGAGGATTTTTAAAAATTATTATTTAATTT
Organism: Meloidogyne enterolobii; assembly: GCA_963681835.1. Lineage (NCBI taxonomy): Eukaryota > Metazoa > Nematoda > Chromadorea > Rhabditida > Meloidogynidae > Meloidogyne > Meloidogyne enterolobii. The sequence continues at coordinate 934,451 of CAVMJV010000071.1, forward strand.
TGAATATTTTCCCGAAAAGAAAAAAAATCTACACCCCTCCCCCCTTCCCCTTTAAATGTAACTTTATATTAACATAATTTTCTATTTAATTCATCTTCCATTTTATATACCCAGGTCCTTCTAGAATATTTTTTGTAAACTAATCCCCATCCTTTCCCTTCCCTATGATTGTAAAAGAATAATAATTGCCAGGAAATAAGTTAAAAAATATAAAGTAATTTTGGTTATTGTTTATGTTGAAATTATTATATTTTTAAATAAAAAAAGTGAAAAATTTTTATGTAAAAGTTATCAGGGGTTTTTTGAATTTTTTAAACCCCTTTTAGGCTACAGTCTGACCTCATTATTTTTGATTTAGTATATTTGGTTATTGTTTATGTTAAAAAATTGAACCTTAAAATGAAAGGAATATGGGGGTGTAACCTTATAATGAGAGGGGGTCTTAAACAGAAGGGCCCAACTTTGAGATTATGAAAAAACGAGGTCTGGCTGTACTAAATAAAAAAAATAATTTAAAATAAACCCACAAAATATCCAATTATTCCCCATTTTTTAAATAAGCATAATTTGTTCATCATCAATAAAAATAATATTTTCTCCAGATAATTGGTCATAAGCTGCTTTAAATTCATCTTTTGTAAATGGTTGATTTTCTGCCAATTTTTGAATATATTTTTCAATTTCTTCCAAATTTGCCAATTCATTTGCTGAAATATTTAAATCATCAAAAGCTTTTCTTAAAAATCCTTTCAATTTTTTATAACGATCAACAGAAATAACAGCTGGGATTTTTGGACGTTTTGTTGGTTGTTGCTCTGTTGTCGTCTTATTTCCATCTTCATTATTTTCTTCATCTTCTTCCTCTTCGTCTTCTTCTTCAAAAACTGTTAATTTTCTTTAAAATAAAAGTTAAAAAATTTTCTGTTTGAAAATTAAAAAAACCTTTTGGCATATCGACTTGCTCGAGTACTTGTCTCTTTTGTAGTTGTTGATTCCTGCTGAAAAAAAGGAAGAAAATTTTCCCAAAATTTTTTACAATTACCTCATCATTCCCTTCAATTTCTTCATCAATTTCAACTTCATTTGGACTTTTTGAATTATTTCGAATATTTGATTGTTGTCTCTTTTGTTTATGTTCTTCATATTCTAAACGCTCTTTTGATTTTTCCTAAAAAATTTCTAACAATAAGTTTAAAAATGTTTTCCTTAAACAAACCTTAAAACAAGCAAAATATAGCAATTCATAAGCCTTTTTAGCATCTTTTAATTCAATTATTTTTGCCAAACGTGATTTTGCTATAGCCGTTGAAAGTCGAATTAATGTTTCTAATTGACGTGCAGTTACTGGCATTGTCTGCAAAATTTAAAAAAAAATTTAAAAAAAGAATTTTCTTTTACTCTTTCCATGTCAGTCCTTCCCATATCTGCAGAACGCAATTCTGTATAACGCTCAGAAATAAATGTTGATGCTTCTTCACTCAATACTGGTTTTAATTCTTTTGCCATATAAATATATTTACGAATAAAATGAGTGCTGAGAATTTTTTCTCTGAAAGAAAAAAAATTTTTTTAATTAAAAATCCCCCCAGAATTTTTTCTCTGAAAGAAAAAAATTTTTAGGTCTTAAATCCAATAATTTCCCCCAAACCTTTCCTCCATTGCAGTCCATTCACGATTTTTTTCATAAATTTCTTTTGAATTTTCAGAGGATCCATCAGTATTGAATGTTGTACGATTTTCTAAAGTTGTTCCCATTGGTTGTACAGCACCATCTGACTCTCCTTGTGCTCGATAACGATGTAGCTTTAATACGCTTTCAGCAAGCATTCGGTCACGCTCAACATCATGCTTAAAAATAAATTGTAAAATAATAAAGGGCCAAGTTAGAGATTTCCTGGCCCTGTACTCGAATATAGGGTTTAATGACTAGTCTTGGAGTTTATGAAAAAAGCCTTACCTCATCCAACATAACAAAGATCAAGTCAAATCTAGAAAGAAGAGAATCTTGCATTCCAATATTTTCCATAGGATTTTTATAAAGATTGTAACGTCCAAAAACAGGGTTAGCTGCTGCCAAAACTGAGCACCTAGCATTTAATTTTGCTTGAATTCCAGCCTTAGAAATTGAAATTCTTCCTTGTTCCATAACTTCGTGAATTGTTGTTCTGTCAATATCAGTCATCTACAAAATGGAATAAAATGTCATCTTCATCAAAAATTTTCAAGAAAAAACCTTATCAAATTCATCGATACAAACAATTCCTCTATCAGCTAACACCATTGCACCAGCTTCCAATTTTCTCTCACCAGTGTCAGGATCGTGAAGTACAGCAGCTGTTAAACCAACACCTGACGAACCTCTTCCAGTTGTTGCAACAACTCTTGGAGCGGCATGAATTACATATCTTTTACATAAAATCATTATGAATAAATTTAATCTAAAAAACCTCAAAATTTGACTTTTAGCAACAGAAGGATCACCAATAAGTAAAATATTTATATCCCCTCGAAGCCTTGTTCCATTCTCAAGAATTTTTTCACATCCACCAAGTAAAAGGCACAAAACAGCTTTTTTAACTTCGTCGTGTCCATAAATTGAAGGAGCTAATGAACGTGCCAATAATTCAAAAATGTCTTTATGTCGACTCATTTTACGAATTTGTTTAATATCTTCAGGTTCGAAATTAAGTAATAAATCTTTGCTCATAAGTTGGACATTGTTTGCAATTAAGACAGATCTTTAAATTTATAAAATTTTAAAATTAAAAAACTTGAGCCAATAAAATAAAAACCTAAAATTTCCAGTAGACATCCCCGCCTGTTTATTTGGCAAAACACGGAATAGGCCAATAACTTGAATACGATCACCAGGCTTGCAACGATCTGCCAAGTCCTCATCGGCTTTAAAAAATAAATATAAATTATTAAAAACCATTCAAAAAACCAATAATATCAATATTTCTTGGAAGACTTCCAGGCGGAGCAGATTCTGGTAATTCCTTTAAAATTAAATTCAATTTAAATTTTTGTTAAAAATAAAAACTAAAAATACCTGCATAGAAAATATTTGATGGTCTTTATAAACACATTTTCCAAATTCTGTTTCCAACGGGTTTTTATTTTCATCCTAAAAATTTTTATTTTTAAAAAAATTAAATTAAAAAATCATACTTCTTTAGGGTAAGCATTACTAGTTGGAATAGCTTCATATGAAGTAAAATCTGTATATTTTTTCTCCATAATTTTCTTTGTTGCAGGACAAAAATGAGAACTTTTAACAATTTTTGGGCGAACCAAAGAACCTTTAAAAAATAAATTCGACTTTATAAATATTCAAAAAAAAACGTACATCTGGTCACTATTCCTTCACAACAAACCAAATTTCCCAAGAAACTTGATTTCAAAGTTCGAGGATTTAAATGACGATCAGCAAAAGACCCTTCAAAGCCAATTCGAAAATCTTTTTCTTTTGCATAATCCGGATCGAGTTTTGAAACAATTTCTTTAAGTGCATGTTCAAAAGCTATTATTTCGTCTACAAATGAACTCAAAAGTCTGAAAATTAATTAAAAAATATTTTAAAAAATAATTTAAATTTACAAATTAGCTCTTTCCTTCATTTTAAGTCTGACATCGTTTATATCAACAATTAAGCGTGATGTTTCGTCTCTTATCATATCTTCAATTCTATTAATATAGACACGTTCTTCACCCTAAAAATATATTAAAAATTAGGGCAAGACCTCCAACCTTGTCTAAATCTAGTCGACCCAGACACTCGCAACTGAGACAAACCCGGAGTTTTCATTCAGAACCCTAAGGGACTCCAAAATTTTCGAAAACACAGACTCCGAACTTTCGACACTGAATGGTCAGGGTCCAGCCATAATAAAAATTAATTAAATAATATAAAAACCAACGCTGTCATCCAAAAAATTTAAATATTCTTGTATTATTTCACGCATTCGATTCTCGTCAGCTTTGTCAACCATTCCAAAAGCATTCATTTTAGTAGTTATTGCTGCGGCCATTGTTTTTTAATTTAAAAACTTTTTTAATCTAAAAAATAAAAATTTTAAAAGAAAACCAAACACGAATTTAGGTGAAAATCTCGAAAAGCGTCGAAAAAATTTTTTTAAGGAAATTAAAAAGAAAATTGCCCGCTTAATTATTTTATTAAGTTTCGAAGCGAAATGGAAAAAATTACTGTAAGCAAAAGACTTTTATATAGAAGGGAGGAGAAAAGAAATATAACTGGTTAGAGATTTTTAATGGTTAAAGTAAAATTTTAGTTTTTATCATTTTTGTTTGCTGCGTGTTTTCTTTCAGGATTTTTATCATTTATTAACATTTTTCTATCATTTTTTAATTTTTATTTTTTCAGTCTGTCAAGTAAGTTTTAAATAATCTAAAAATATGGGTATTTCTCAAGACAATTGGCATAAACGACGCAAAACTGGAGGGAAGCGTAATCCAATTCATAAGAAGCGTAAACACGAATTGGGACGTCCTAGTGCTAATACAAAGGTTTTATTTTGGTGAATAATACTTTTATTTAATTAAAAAAACAGATTGGACCTAAACGTATTCATCTTGTTCGCTGCCGTGGAGGAAACATAAAACATCGTGCTTTGCGTCTTGATACGGGAAACTTTGCTTGGGCATCTGAAGGTTAACAAGATTTATTTTTCTTGTTATTGAACCTTTTACGTTTCGAAAATCGATGGGGGATTTGGATGGTTCCTTTGCTCCATTTAATATAATCTCAACAGACGTTCCCATCTCTTCGAGTAAACTAGAGGAAATTGGGTCTATTTTCCACTTTCGCTTCACAAATTACTCGAAAATAATTTGAGAAATTATGCAAACGTTTTGTTAATTTATAAACACTTCATTTCACCTCTTTTCTCAACAACTCCTTTTTCCTTGTTTTCACAACTTTAACCGTCTATCGACCTTTTAAATTTATTTTTTTAGGTTGCACTAGAAAGACTCGTATAATCGACACTGTCTACAACGCTTCAAATAACGAATTGGTTCGAACCAAAACTTTGGTTAAAGGTTCAATTATTACCATCGATGCTGTGCCTTTTCGTCAATGGTATGAGGCTCATTATGCTTTGCCTTTGGCACGCAAAAAGGGTCAAAAATTGACGGAGGAGGAAGAACAAAGAATTAGTGGGCATAAAAGATCGAAGAAGACTTTGAAGAAATATTCGGATCGTCAGAAGACTGCTGCTGTTGAACCTCATGTTTTGGAACAATTTCAAGCTGGACGTCTTTTGGGTTTTATTTTAATTTGATTTTTTAATTTGACATTAAATTTGACTCTTTTCAGCTCGTATAAGTTCTCGCCCTGGGCAAAGTGGACGTTGTGATGGTTATATTTTGGAAGGAAAAGAATTGGAGTTTTATATGAAGAAGGTATATTTTTTAAAATATTTTTATTTAAAAATTAAAAAAAAAATTTTTTCAGATCCGTGCAAAGAAAACCAAATAAATTTAAAAATGGAAAAAAGGTTTTGTTGTCTTTGTTGTTATTTTGATTGTTTAATGTGTTAAAAATGAAAGTAAAAAGTTAAAATTGGTTTTTGGAATTTTTTAGGAAAATTTTGGAGGGGAAATATTTTTGCTGTTGTCCTTGTCCCAGGTTTAAAAAAATATTAAAATATATTTTAATTTCCGTTGCCGTTAAAGTCCTTTTAACGTCTGAAAATGACATATAGACACTTTAATAGTGTAATAAGTTTTTTTTATAATTTGGCACACCCCGATTTTTTTGTCCTTATTATTCCTCATTTCTCCATATCTTTCTCTATTTCCGTTTTTTTCTTCTTCCAATATAATTTTCTATTTTATTCTTCTTATAATCTTCCAATTTCTTCAATTCTCCAATCCCCTTCTATCCTCTTCTATTTATTCATCTTCTCAGAATTTTTCAATTCCTTCTTCAACTCCTTTTTCTCTTCCGATTCTCTTCCACCCCTCCTTCTCCACTTCCACCCTCTTATTTCATTTATCTTCTTATAAGCTTCCAATTCCTTCTTTAACTACCTTTTTACACCCTTTAATCTCCTTCCATTCTTAACTCCCCTTAAATATCTTTCTTCTCGTCATTCAGATATTCTTACAAGTTTCCCCAAACTTTTTCTTCATGAACCTAACTTTTTTTTCTTGTTTAACCAACTTAAGAATGAAAAGTAGTAATTTTATAATTATTTAATATATAAATAATTTATTCAAAAAAGGAGCATATGGCAAAAAAGGGGAGAAAAGACACTTGAATTTATGTAAAATAATAGAAAAAGTGGCATTATTTTTAATTGAGTATTTGAATAAAAAAAGACAAACAAAACCGGTGTTACCACATAAGAAAGCTTTTTTTATTTTAATTTTTAATTTTATTCAATTTCTTTTTTATTCTTAAAGGTATAACCAATTTAACCGGGAAAAAGTTGGCTATTTTATATTTATAAAATAATTGCAATTATTTTTTTTCACAAAAAAATTTTTTTCTAAGAAAATCCTAGTAAACTTTGGTCAATCCCTTCAATCCCCTTCTCTCTTTTTTTCCTTTAATTTAATTTAGAAAAAAATGTGAAAATAAAATTAATATTAAATTTGACGTTTTTTTGACATTTTTAGTATATAAATTCTATTTTAGTAGAAATTGCGCTAAATTAGATTATATTTATATTTTTTTGTCACGTGCTTTTTTAAATGAAAGAAAAATTTTAAAAGTGGATGCAAAAATTTTATTAGAAAAATGCGCGAAAAAAGTCCTTGGTATACCCCAACAATTTTTTATCGAAAATTTTTGCTGAAAAAAATTTTTCCGTCCAAACTTTTTTGTCCTTTAAGCCCTTGACCTACTCAAAAAATTCTTTAAATTTTCTTAAAAAAGATTTTTCCATAAAAATGACATCAATTCTGTCAACAGTTATTCGAATGTCTTTAATTATGGCTTTCGCCATTTTTGGGAATCTTTTTTTAATTTTTGTGATTCATAAGGGGAACAAAATTTCGAGGTCCAAAATTTCACCCGTTCAGGTAAATAAATTTTTAATCAAAGAAATTAAATTTTTACTCAATTTTCAGCTTCTAATTCTTCACACTTGCTTTGCCGATCTTTTGTTTGCTTTGGTAAAATTAAAAAAATTATCAAAAGATTAAAAAAAATTTTTAAGCTTTCACTTGGCTCAGAAATTGGCATTCTTTTGACTTTTCCTCATTTTTATGCTTCTGATTTGGTTTGCCGTCTAGTTCGATATCTTCAAGTACTTCCCCTTTATGCTAGCCCTTTTTTAATGGTTGCTATTAGTATTGACAGATATCAGGTATTTTTTAAATTTACGAAAAAATTTCAAAAAAATTTTTCAAGGCAATTTGTCGTCCATTAGTTCATTATACCAGCGATCGTTTTCGACGCCCCAATTATTTTGGGTTGACAGCTTGGCTTTTTGCTTCGATTTGCTCTGTTCCTCAACTCTTTATCTGGCAAAAGATGTCAATTGGAAAAATAAGTAACAACACTACAACAAGCATTGTTGAATGGAATTTTGCTGAAAATGATAGGTATTAAATTTATTAAAAATTTTTTAGAAAATTTTTGGAGGGTGGGGCATTTTTAAAAAATTTTTCGAAATTTTTAAAACTTTTTGGAGGGATTTTTTTATTTTTAATGCAAAATTATTTTTATAGGAAGGAACAATGCCGCTCAATTTATGGTATTTAATTTAAATTTTTTTCAAATAATTTTATTTAAAAAAATTTTTTTTATGAATGGACCCGGATATTTGGAAGCAAGCATATGTTGTTTGGTTTAGGTAAAATAATTATTTTTATTAAAAAATTTAGAAAATTATTTTAATTTCTAGTGTCATTGCTTGGTTACTCCCTTCTTTAATTTCAGCATTTTTTTATTTTAAAATATGCACAACTGTTTGGAAATTACCTTTTTGGCAAATTCAACACGACGATAATGACAATAATTTAAAACCACAAAAAGTTTCAAATTCAATTGAAGCCAGGTTTTTTTTGAAAATTTTACGATTAAAATTAATCTTTCTTTTAAAGTTGTCGATTGACGCGGGAATATGTTGAGGTCCTTAGAAAAAGTTCTACAACCTTTCAAAATCAAGTGACTGAATTTGACAAGAAGAGGATTAAAACGGTTATTTTTTAATTTTTTTGAATTTTAAAAAAATTTTCTAAAAATTTTTTTTAGGTCAGACTAACCCTAATTATCGTCATGTGCAACTTTTTTCTTTGGTAAACCTTTTTAAAACAATTTAAAATAAAAAAATAATTTTAGGCTTCCTTTCTGTGTTATTAATGTACTTCAAGCATTTGCTCATAAATGGGCTTGGGGAAGTTTGTTTAATTTTTATTTTTAAATAAAATAATTTTTTTCAAAGGTGGACAAACAATAATTACACAAATTGCAATTTTGGGGAATTTAAATGCTTGTGTAAATCCTTGGATTTATATTTTGTTTAATAGGAAAATTACAAAGAGAGCATTGGGGACGATTTTTTGCAGAAATGGTTTGACTAATTAAATTTTATTTAAAAAATTTTTTTAATTTAAAGAATCTGTGGAAATTTCATCACAAAAAGCTCCTTCACGTCACAGTTATGGCCCTACAAGTTTTTTGATTAAACAGAAGGTTGAGTCTGAGAGTCAGACTTGAAGATGCTTGCGAGCAGGGTTGTCGATTCGGAACAGAACCGAGGACTTTTCTATTCGTGTAAGGATATCCAAAGATTTTACAAGAATCGACAACCCTAACTTGTGAGATGATATTTTTGTGACGATCTTCATTTTTATTAAATTTACAGTTTTTATTTTAAATTCTACTTGTATTTATATAATTTAATTGCCATAAATTGAATTTTAACAGAAAAATAAATTTTATTGATTTTTAGAATTAGTTATAATTTTAGCTTTCAAAAAATCGATATATCGATTAGTATTGATTTTATCGATTAGTATCGATTTTTTGAGAATTTAAAATTTTGAAAAAATAAATTATCGATTAGTATTGATTTTATCGATTAGTATCGATTTTTTGAAAATTGCAAATTTTTAAAAAATAAATTATCGATTAGTATTGATTTTATCGATTAGTATCGATTTTTTGAAAATTTGAAATTTTTAAAAAATAAATTATCGATTAGTATTGATTTTATCGATTAGTATCGATTTTTTGAAAATTTAGAATTTTTGAAAAATAAATTATCGATTAGTATTGATTTTATCGATTGATATCGATTTTTTGAGAATTCAAAATTTTTGAAAAATCCTTAAAATCTCTATTTTGCCTTTTTCTCTAACTACACTATTTCTTTTTTAATTTCTCTAACTTTGGATAAAGTGTCATTTAATTTTCCATAAATATCAACAAGTAAAATATTTAAATATTTATTTTTGCACAAAACATAAATTTACAAACTTTATCTAATTAAATGTGCATAATGATTAATTTACAACGTGCAAAAACGCCAAAACTACAAACGCCAAACAACGCCAAAAATTTGCGTTTTTACACGTTATAAAATGAGTTTTGCGCACAGTTAAGTTTTCTCACAAATGTGCGCAAAGTTTTTATAAAGGCGTAAAACGCAATAATTGGCGTTTGTTGTGTTTGCGTTTTTTTGCGTTGTTTTTTAATTTTTTTTAAACTTTTTTAAAGATTCATAATTTAATATAAGGCTCAATAATAATAATAATAATAATAATGTAATTTTAATGGAAATATATTTAGAAATTCAAGCAGATTTGGAACAAAATAAAAAGTGTGTAATACTCTTCAGAATTCCTTAAAAAATTTTGTTTCTGGAATCAAAAAATTCTCCAGCTAATTCTGAAGAGGATTACACAAGTAAAAACAAAGAAAAATTGTCTCTCTATATATAACAATTTTTAGAAAATATACATATAATTTTAAAGTCAACATTAAAAGGCAGTCTAAAAATTATTTTTATTAAACCTTTATTTTCTTTTAAGTTTAAAACAAAACCCAGTTAAAAAATATAAAATAAAGGTTTCTAATTATACTTATATATCACATCTTTTATTATTTTCAGGAATTTTTGGTGATCAACTATTAGAAATCAATTTTGACATAAATATCTAAAAAATGAGTTGTTGATCACCAAAAAAAATTTTTTTGTAAGAAAAATATAATCGAATCATATATAAAAAATAAAATTAATTAACCTTTGTATAATATATGTCAACAAGTTGGAGGAGAAGGTGGTTGGGATATTATTAATAATTGATCTTTTTGTTGTTGTAAGTCATTATTAGTACTTGGAGTAAAACTACCACCGTCACTTAAACTTAATCCAGAATCTGATGTTGAATTTAATTGTTGTTCTGATTCTTTATTATTTTCTTCTTTTTTATCCCTCTTTTCCTTGAAATCTTCACTTTTATTTCCTTCTTCTTCTTCATTTTCTTCAAAATCTTCATCATTCTTTTTATTTGATTTTATTCCAGCTATAAATGCTGCCATTTCTTCAGAAGAAAGTGATTGAATTCCATCAAGACTTGTTATTGAACGAGTTGAGGAAAGTGGCTAAAAATTAGGTAATAATAAATAAAACAAAAGAAAACCGAATCGACATCCTGATCAAAAACAGAACTTCCTCGAATTTGTAATCTAGCTTCATTTTCTGCCTTCTAAAAATATTTTTTTTTTAATTTATAAAAAATTCAGAAAAAACCTTTGATTCAATTTGTGCCAATTGTGATCTAAGTTCAGCAACTGTTTGTAAAGCTTCTGTATATTTTAATCTTTGCATAATATTTTTTTCTTTCAATTCGCTTTGTAATTCAAGCAATTTACGTTCACAGTCACGTAATTCTTGACGTAATTCTGCTTCTGTCTGAAAAATTTTAGAATTTTTTTTAGAAATTTTTTTAAAAACCTGAACACAATTCTCCTTTTCTTCACGTAATCGCTTAATTTCATCGTCTTGTCGTTTCAGTTGATTAGTGCAAACATGATTTTGTGTCTCCATTTCCATCAACTAATAAAAAAAATTAATTAAAAATTTTTAGTTAAATTTTTTTTTGGTTTTTTCCAGATTATAAGAGATAATAAATTAAAAAATTTTGGTTATTGAATCGATATTTTATGAGATGTCAATCTTGTTTCAGTTCTCCCCTCCTAGTCCGGGTTCTAGTATAAACTGGAGAAAAATCAAAAATAATAAAAAAAACCTTTTGTCTCATTTCTTTCAATTCAGCCAAAGTATCAGCTTCTTTTATACGTAAACCAATAAAATTATCTTCCAATTCTCGTTGATTCCAACCTTCCAAAGTTTCACCATTATTTACTTCATTTAAATTATTTCCTCCTCCTCCTCCAACAACAGCAGCCCCAATTATTGTTGCTATTTTTGCTAATCTTGTTTTTGTATTTTTTCTTTGTTGATTATTTTGTTGTTGTTGTTGGTCTGTTGGTGGAGTATTTGTTGAATGGCAAGGCTCCTGTGGGGGTGGTGGGATAACCTCTAATTCTTCATCCACGGAGTGGGATGAAAGAGGTGGAGAATGTGCTGATTCTCTGAAAAAATTCCAAAATTTTTTAAAAATTTCAGAAAATTTCAAAAAAACCTTGTTTGATTAAAATGTTGAATACCACGTAGATTCATATAAGCCTGCCATTGTTGTTCAAATTCAGCAAGTTTTTGACGCATTTCTTTCAAAGAAAGAGATGATTCTGCTTCTCTCATTTTTACACGGATTAATTCCTTTAAATAATTTTTTTAAAAAATTTAACAAAATTAAAAAAAACCTCTTGTATTGCAGCAACTCCTCCTTCTGGTGGGCATTCTTTAAAACGTTTATTTGCTGATTCTAATTCCTTAAAATTGAAAAAAAAATTTTTAAAGAAATAAATTAAAATAAACCATACATTTATTCGTTGTTTTTGTTCCCGAACTGTGCTTTCTAAATCTGCCTAAAATTTAAAAAAAAATTATATTTAAAAAAATAAATTATTTAAAGAAACCTTTTTAGAATGGGTCTCAATTAATTCTTGTTGTAATTGATGTATATGTTCAATCATTGAAATATCATCTACTTGAACTTCTTGATCTCTCTTTTAATTTTATTTTTAATTAAATAATTATACAAATATAGGTCTGAGGGTGTTTGTTGACCTTGATCGGATTCTATTTAATATTCCAAAAACTAAAGGCCGAGGAAAATTCCCAAGAAGATCAAAAATACTCTATCTGAATCGAACAGTAACGAGGGATCAGATCGGTTCACGTAAGATCCTCCAGTTCAGTCTTTAGTCTAAAATAGGCGTACAAAATACCCAAGATCTCACCCTAAACCCGGCCACTCTCTACCATAAAAAATATTTATTTTATACAGCTAAAAATTTACCAAGTTGAGACGTTTTTGCATATGCAATTCTCTTATCTAAAAGTTAAAAAAAGAATTTTAAAAAAATTTAAAAAATTCCCTACCGATTGATGTGCATCTTCCAGCCGTCTATGAGCATCATAATTTATATCCCTCAAAATATTTAATTCATGAGAAATATTTAAACAAGTGTCTGCTTGTTGTGCCAAATCAACTTGTCCACGTACTAAACGATCTGCTAAAGCTGAACTTTCACTTTCCAAATAATCTATTCGTTGACGAAGTAATCGGTTTTCTGTTCGTAGACGCTGAAAAAGGTAAAATTATTTTTTATTAAGAAAATTTTCGAAAAATTTTTTGAAAATTTTTCTTGACCTTTTTAGACCAATAAAAACGACGTCCCAAATTTCTATAACGAAGTACCATTTTTTAGAGAAAAATAAAAATAATATTTTAAAGATAGAAAAAATAGATTAAAAAATAAAAATTTTTTGAAGAATAAAAATAACAAAAAAATAAATTTGTATGTTTTTTAAAAAAGATTTTTATCTCTAAAATAAGAAAAATATTGTATTAAAAAACACGATAAGATGATTTTTTATTCGGTTGGTCATACTAGAGGGGAGGGGGGGGGTTGTTAATTTTAAGGAAGACAGTCTAAGAAGCAATATTCACCCAAACTTAATACTCTCAATTTTATAAACCCCACGTTTTCAAAATACATTTCTTTAGCAATCCAGGAGCTATGTAAATTCGAGGTTTGAAAGAAATATTTTGTTAAAATTTAAAATAGAAACGAATCAATAAAAAAGAAAATGCATTAAAAAATAATCACGGAAATAATAATAATAATTATTGTAGAGGAGTCCTTTTACGGGAAAATAATAATAATGTTTTTACAAGCCTTTATTTACAGCCGTAAAAGAGAGCGAAAGCTTTTAAAAACAGAAAATAAAGTCACTCCGCGTACATGTCCGATAAAAAAATGAAAATATTGGAGGAGGGTATTATTAAAAATACCCAAAATTTAATTGAAAATTGAGAAGATTTTTTTTCTAAGTTTGGAGGTATCTAACAAAAAATTTTTTTCAATTAAAAAAAGGTTTTGCGCAATTTATTAGTTATAAATAAAAATTAATTTTTTAATTGAATTAGTTGGAGTAGAAGAAGAAAAAAGAGAAAAAATTAAAAAAAGGTTTGTTTTGTGTTGTAAGTTTTAGGGGGTTTTGAAGAAGAAAATTGTAAAGAATGGAATGACGTGAAAAAAATATATATAAAAATTAAAAAGAAAAAATAGAAGTTTAAAAAAATTGATTTTGAACGGAAAATAAATTAGAAAAAATTTTTTATTAATTAATTTAGAAATAAAATTTACCCTGAGTTCAATTGCTTCCTCCTGATCTTTTGTTCGTTTAGACAAATATTCCTAATGAAAAAATTTTAAAATTTTATTTTAAAATTTCCCACACAAACCTTTTCCAATTTTTTCATTTTTTTCGCATTTAGATGAATTCTTGAAGCTATAGTAAAAAGTAATTCATGATCATTTTCATAACGGGAACGAACTTCTCTTTGAAAATATTTTAACATTCCCTAAGAAAAAAATTTTTTAAATTCTTTTTTAACCTTAAAATAAAGACCTCACTTAAGGACCTCACTTAAGGTCCAAATTTATTTAAATATTTACCTCCATATCCAGTTGTAACGAATCAATTCTAGATTGTTGTAAAATTGAAAGAGCAATTCTAAATATTGTATCTATTCCATCAACCAAAAACCAATCCATTATACGATTTGCCAAATCCAATGGAAGTGTTGTAATAAAAACAGTCAAAAACCACGAAGAAGCATACATTGAAGTATCAAATCCCATATTATTACTAAAAAATTTAAAAAAATTTCTAAAAAAATATAAAAATTTTAAACATACAAATGCATGTAAAGATCCGGAATTTGTTCTTGAACCATCATTTCCAACTGAAACATACACAAACCTAATTCTGTCATTGTTGGTTTATACAATTCTCGAAGCTTAAAAAATTTTTTTAATTAAAAAATAATTTTAATTTAAATAGAATACTCTATAATTTTCCATTAATCGAACAAAAACAGCAAAAGCTTCTTCTTCTGGCATTTGTAATAACAGTTGTCCAACAATAAAAGACGAACCTTGACAATAACCAACCTAAAAACAAATAGATAAATTAACAACAAAAGAAAAATTGCAGCAAGAATTTAAAAAAAAGGAATTTGATAGAAAAATTAAATTTTATGTAAATCCTCCTGATAAATAAAAGTGATCTGTGTCCCAAGTTATGTCCCTAAACAAAATTTATTTTAGTCTTTGTGGATTATTTTCTCACAAAATTTTTTTTATTAATTTTCCATCATTTTAACATTATTTTTAATCAAAGAATCAAACTTCTCTCTAATAAAAAAATTGAAACCTCTCTATCATGCAATGAATAAGCCTTCATAACATTAAATAAAGATTGCTGTCCTTTTCCCTCATCTTTAAAAAAGTCCAATTTTGGGAATGTTCTAGGTATATCTCTTGAAATTGCTTTTTCATATGGTGAAGATAAACGTAAATATTCTGAATAATTTTCATGTAATAATTTAACATTAGCACCAGACAATAATTGCCAAGCTATAGTTCTAAAATGTTGAGGTATTCCACGACGAGCTAATTCTTTAACACAACTTGGACGTCTTTTCCATTCTAATTCCCAACTCTTTACGAGATTTCCCCAAATCTGTAAAATGAAAAATATGAAGAAAAAATTTTTGCCAGCAAGTCTTGTTCTCGAAAATTTTTTTCTCAATTTTTAAGATTTTCTGAGGCTATTATTCCCCAAAAATAATAAAATTAAAAAAATAAATTACCGTCCAAAGGTCAAAATCCTCATCATCTTCAACTGTTGGTTGAAGAGAATTACTTCGTGGAGGTAACAATTCTTCATAGCGATTATTTCCATTGGGTAAAGGAGAGGAAGAACGTCCAGCTTGAGAACTTGAAGAAATTTTGGATGTTACACTACGAATATCTGCTTCGTTTGTTCTACAAAGAAAAATTTTTATGAAAAAATAATTTAAAAAATTTTTTGGCCGCAAAAAATTTTTTGATAAAAAAATCCCCAACCTATTTAATTCTTCCATTTTATTAAGTACAGATTTAATTTCTGGGTCATCTGGTGTATCCAAACTTGTCGATTCATCATCTAATACATTATCAGAAGAAAATTGAGACTCTGAGGAAAATAAACTATTTGAAGTTGCACTATTTTTAATTGTTGTTGTTGTTGGTAATCCTGAAAATTTGAAAAAAAAAAATATTTTTTTAAAGAATATTTTCTTATTTTTAATCCTAAAATTTCTTAAAATAATGTTTTCTATTTAAAGAATTTTTCGATCAATTGTTGTTTGTTATAAACAAATATATATATACTAAATAAACACCCATAAATACGTGTGCGTAAGTGAGTGTTTAGTGTGTTTTTGTTTGCGTGGAACCTTTCACCGCCCAAAAACCTTTATACAAAAATTAATCTCTTACCTAAAATAATCGAAACATTTATTTTTACCTATATATCTTTTGGAGGTGAATTAAGGAATTCCTCAAATCCTATAAACATGCTGTTTTATTTAAATACGAGGTATACATTTTTGTTATAGGTATGTATATATATTTTTTGTCCAATTATTTTTAAGTACTTTTTTTATTTTTATTTTGTCAGCAAGAAACTAAAAAATATTTTTTCTCTCATTTTTTATATATTAATCCTCCCCTAAAGCATTTTTAGTTGGAAACAAATAAAAACAAACACAGAAAAAAACAAATCTAATAATCATTATTTAGGTATTAAAAAAATTTTTTAAAAGATAATCCAAAGATTAATTTAATCAAAAAAAATTTTTTGATTAAATAAAGGTGTGGGGGAGAAATTTAAACATAAGAACCAACCATTAATTTGTGAATTTCTACCCTTAAGTTCAATAACCATTTTGATGCATTAATTAATTAATAAAATTAAAAGTAAAATAAATAAGAAATACTAAATATAATTAAGTTACTAACAAAAAAGTAAAAATCTGAATTTAAAAATTGTTAAAAATTATAATAAAAATTTTTTAGAAGCGTCTGTGTCGGATAGAATCGAAAAATTAAAGAAAAAATGATTAAAAATTTTTAGAGGTGCAAAATATAATTTTTTAAAGGTGCATGCCCGTGTGTGGGCTTGTAGAAGGTGAAAAAGAAACAAAAATACACTTTTATTGTTTGAAAAATGGTTACAACAAGGTTAAAAATATTAAGAAAAAGCTGAAAATAAAGAGAAAAGAAAGAGCGGAAGAAGGAACGAGCACGTACCGATTTTTATTATTTTTATAGGTCATCTTTCACCTATAATATTATGTAATTAATCAAAAAAAATATTTTTATTGGATTTTAGATTAAAAAAATTTTAAAAAAACATAAACAGAAAAAAATTAATTTTTAAATATTTTAAACGATGGATGATTCACTTATTTATTGACAGTTAAGAGAAAAAAAAAAAGAAAAAAATCATAATATTTGTTTTAACACGCTTTAAATAATCAACAAACAATCTCAAAACGCATCTTTCATGTTTAACGCCTGCTTTTTTTTCACAATTCAATAAATTATTTTATTGCTTATTTTGTAATTAATGCTTGTTATTTTATTTATAATCGCGTCTGTTGCTTCTGCATGTTTTTTTCGATTTTTTTCAACGCCTGTTTTTTGC
The DNA here is from genome assembly GCA_963681835.1 of Meloidogyne enterolobii. Taxonomy (NCBI): domain Eukaryota; kingdom Metazoa; phylum Nematoda; class Chromadorea; order Rhabditida; family Meloidogynidae; genus Meloidogyne; species Meloidogyne enterolobii. The sequence continues at coordinate 951,601 of CAVMJV010000071.1, forward strand.
AAGTTTTTTTAGCATTTTTCTCTAAGTTTTTGCAGTTTTCTTTAGACAAAGATAGATAAAATAAACAAGTTTTGTCAGTTAAATCATTGTAATAATCCAAAGAAAATAATAAAAGAAAAATAGAAAAGAAGCTTTAAAAACAATCATTATGTAAAAGAATAAGAAAATGATTATTTTAAATTTGAAAATAAATCTAAAATAAAAATTATTCGCATAATTGATTTTAAACAACAAGGACGCAACTTTTAATTGATTAATTAAACCAATCAAAATAAATAAGTTTGTTCGACTAATAAAATGATAAAAAAATTATTTTAGAGAGATTATAGAGACATAAAATGATCAGAAAGATTTAAATAAAAATAGCAGCGTGTTTATTCAAGAATGGTCAATAAATATAAACCAAAAATATTTAAAAAAAAATTAAAAAACTCTTTGTTTAAATTTTTAAAATAAAATAAAGATTTAATAGTTATGTACAGAAAATGAATTTAATTTTGCAACTAATACTTAATTTAATTAAAAAAATTAACTAAAGAATAAAATTAATTTTTAATTTTACTAAACATAAATTGAGTTTAAATATGTGCAAAAATAAAAATTTTTTTGAAGGAAACAGAAGAAAGAATGAAAATTGAAAGAAGAATGAGAGAAACAATTTTTCAAAAGTGCAGGTAAAATGAAAATACGAAGACGAGAAAACTGCCACTTGATATATAAAAATATAGTTGAGGTGAACCGTTTTACAAAGGTATTTAGAGAAGAGACGAAAATAAAAAAAATTAAACGAAGAAATTAACCATAACCCTCCTCCCACCCCAAAAAATAAATTTACGAAAATTGCAAAAATAAAACGAAGAAAAATTCGGCAAGAAGAAAATGACGAAAAAACTATTATTCATTTAATGAATTCTGTTATTTGGTAGTCCACCGTTTGTAAAAGGCGGGAAAGAAAAGGTTACAAACATGTTTTAAGTATTAAAGAATGTGTATATTTGCGTTTTTAAACGTAAAAAATACAAAAAAAGAGTATTGCTTTTAAGGTTGGATTATAGTAACTAAAGTCAGAATAAAAATACGAAAGATCAGAAAAACAAAAAATTAAAACAGGCACCAAAAATACAAGGAAGAAAAATTAAAAAACAAGAAATTAAAGAGCGAGAAACCACAAAAATATAATCAGAATTAAAAACATAAAAATCAAGAAACTAGAAAATTAAAAATACTAGAAAATTAGAATACAAAGCTTAAGAAACACAAAAATTAAAGTCCAAAATAATCGAAAAAGGTTAATCCATATTTTAAAAATTATTCAAAGAAAAAAATCTTATTTTTTTCGGTTGTCATGGAAATATTTTTAAAAATACGTGGATTACATTAAAGGAAAAATAAACAAATACCGTATTTTTTGTATTAGAGCCCCATGGGGCTCTATTTTTCAACTATCCTCCAAAGTGGGGCTATATTACAGCGTGGGGCTCTAATAGAGCGTGGGGCTCTATTTTTCAACCTATTCTTGAAAATAAGTAATAGGATTTTCAATTATACGGTTAACTATATTTATCCAATCAATTAAAGTTTAATCACAAAAGCAAATTTCAACATTGAGATATTTCCAAATATGATAGTCACGCGTGTACACTAAGGCGCGGTTAAGTGCATCTGAGTTAGATTTAAGGCCGAATTGGAATTTTAATTTGTGGAAGGTTCGAATCCTATCGAGCCTTTGAAGGTTCGATTCTATTTTTCTTCAGTCCGTACGTTTCAATCTCTCGTGAATATATTCCGGTTCAGTCCCATGAAAGGATATAGATGTGATTAAGAAGGTATTTCCATGTTGACTCCGGGCTCCGGGTGGAAAATCAATGGATAATATTATTTCGTTGATTCGTGCAGATTAAAGGGATATCGAGTGATAAGAGGAGTGAGAAGGATATCAAGGTATTAAGCGGGATTTGGGCAGATTATAGTTTTTTGGGCAGATAGAGTAACTCGAAAATGCTCAAACTCGACTTACTCTACTTTATTTCACAGACGAGTCAATTTATAAAATCGGGATTTGCATCTGGATCTGATGCACATAACAATCCCGATCTCGGCCTCGGGATTGGCCGTGATCGGGATCAGGATTTGAAAAACCCGGCTTACTCCCGCCCGATCCCGACCAAGATCCCGATCCCGCTGAACTCTAATCAATCTATGCCTCCAGTGACAGAACCTAACTGGAATGAACTGCTTTGATTTGACTGGAAATGATAGAAAAGGCTGTACAGTATTAAAAATAAATTTATTAACTTAGGTATGTGAAAATTTCATAAAGTGGGGCTTTATTACAGCGTGGGGCTCTAATACAGCGTGGGGCTCTATTTTTCAACTATCCTCCAAAGTGGGGCTTTATTACAGCGTGGGGCTCTAATACAGCGTGGGGCTCTAATACAAAAAATACGGTATATTTATTTATATTTAAAATAGCTAACCAGAAATATAATCTTTTTTCCCTTAATTTTTATTTTTCCCTTCTCCTTCCCTTCGTTCACCCACCTCTCTACAAAAAGCATCCAACCACCACCAAAAATATGTATCACTTGAAATTGACACCAGAAATATTATATTAGTCAGAAGAGAAAATTTTCGGTTGTTTGTTGTTGCTTGTTTTTAGTAGAAAAAAACCGGTATTTTTTATTTTTGCTTCTTTTTAATATAAGCTTTTTAATTTTTTTCCTTCTTATTTATTTTTTCTTCTTCTTCTTGATGTTCAAAATAAAAATTTATTTTTTGAAAGCACAAAAAACTTGAAGGCACTTGAATAAATTATAATAAAAATTAAAAACCTGTTAAATTAAATAATTAAAAAATATGTGTGGCTAATAATTAAATTAATTTTTAATAAAAAAGTATTATTCAATAAATAAAAAATATATAATTGATCAAAAAATTAATTAATCATCTTTTTTCACTTTTTTGTCTAATAGTTTTACGAGAGAAAAAAATTAAATAATATATAAATAAAATTTATAATAAATGTAGTGACCGGAAAAGCCTAAATTTATATTTCTATTTATGTTCAAATAATAGAAAAAAATTTTTGAAAATTTTTAAAAATAAAATCTAGGCTTATTTACTAAATATCTTGTATATTTTGGGCATATTTTTTAATTTTTTTACAAAATTAAAATAAAAAATTTCCCATTAAAAAAATTTAAAAAATGTTGGTCTAATACAGGGCTCCGATTCCTACTTTTTTAAAAGTATTCTACTTTTAAATCGACCTCCATACTTACGAAATTGAATTTATACTTTTTTGAAAGTATATACTTTTTTTTGATTGAAAATGAAATTGGGAAAGGGATTGGGCAAAAAAGTGATTTTTTTGGCCTACGGCCTTTGAAATTCTCAAAATTTTCGCCTGTGGCGCTGAAAAAGGGAAGAAATCTGGCTTAAGGACCTCCAAAATTCTCAAAATTTTCGCCTGTGGCGCTGAAAAAGGGAAGAAATCTGGCTTAAGGACCTCCAAAATTCTCAAAATTTTCGCCTGTGGCGCAAAAAATAGTTTTTTTGGCGCCTTCGGCGCCACAAAAGGTGCATTAAAATTGACAAAATGCTCAGTTGAAACAAGATATTATTAGAAAAGATTCATTTAGGAGAGAAATATAAAAGATTTGAGGACGAATAAATATTTTCTAATTTAATTTTGAGACTACTTTTTATTTACAAATTTTCTCCCTATATACTTTTTAATCAAGATTTTGATACTTTTGAGTGGCATTTTGTCGATCGGAGCCCTGGAGTCTAATATATAATTTAAATTTTGTTGTCTGGTTATTAATTATTTATTGCATAATTTATTAAGTAAAGTCTTCAAAAATTCAACTGCTGAATTAAACTGTGTCCACCAATAAGCTTCACTTCCTTGCATTCTACTAGCATAAAAACTGTCAATAAATTGAAGATTGGAAAGGAGAGCATGAGGATTTGCCTAAAATTGAAGAGATTGAAAGTTTCGATAAAATTTAAATTAAAACCTTTATAATAACAAAAACAAGAATAGGCAAAATATCGTCAGCAGATGAAGTTACACGTCCAGCAGAGAGAACAATCAAATTTTCTATAGTCTCACAACAACGAGAAATACAATTCTTTAAAGAATAATAAAATAAATATTCAAATAAAATTTAAAAAAACCATTTTGTCACGCGGTGATTTATATGCATTTATAATATTTAATTCAGCCTGTGCAGAAGACCAAGGACATTCGGCATGAAGACACTTTAAAAATTAATTGAAAAATATTTTTAAATTTTCAAAAAAACCTTGGGTATAGCAAGATCTGGATGATCAACAGAAAGTAAAGAAGAAAGCTGACGAATTGATTTTGAGAGGACTCTTCAAAAAATTAAAAAAATTTAAAAATTATTGGCTCTGTTCTAATTTGAGTTCAATGAACCTTTATGAATTAACTTTTTTTGTCCCTAAAAATCACAAACATCCAAAGACTTCGAAATTTTGTTTGGACACATAAAGCTTCATTGGACTTATAATCTAGACCAGAGTTAATTTATTAAAAAAAATCGTGTCACATACTCATCACGATAATAATCAGCATCAGAATTTGGAAATAAAGCATAAACATAAATTTGTGCCATTAAAGAACGTTCCATGCATTTTCTTGCATAATCTAAATTTTCTACTGTTGCAAAATGCCAAATCGGATCGGTTAAAAGTTGATCACAAAGAATTCGAAGAGTTGAAGAAACTAGTTCTACTTTCTCATCCTAAATTAATATTAGTTGTTTTAATTTGAAAAATTAACAAAAAAATTAATATTAGCTAAAAGAACGTAAAGGTAGAGAATAGCGGAATAAAGGCATAAAAACACCTAATAAATTCTGTGGTGTAGTGGAGTTTATATGATAAACAACAGAGATCGAACAGCAAGGTTCGAACCCAGCCAGAGATTTTTAAAATATTTTTAAGAAAAAAGCATTATTAAAATTTCCGAACAAAAATAAAAATTAAAATTTTTAAAAGTAAAATTTAAAAAATACCTGAACATGTAAATTTTGAAAATTTTGGACAAATTGTCTCAAATCTTCCTTTTGTAAATGGAATCTAACTAACATTTCAACTAAACATTCTGATGTTAATTCTAAATTTCTAACAAAACGATTATTCATTTTTTCTAAACAATATTTAAATTGTAATAATGTAGATTGTGATTGTTGTAAATATAATGTATAACATAATCTTTGACGTTGTTCTCTTTTTAATTTTTTTAATAATAAAAATATTCCTTTATTATCAAATATTGATAAACACCGCAAAACTTCACGTATTTGTGCTGCTTGTTTACGATCTCGACTATTGATAGAATCAGCTAAAAATAAATGAAGCATTTGTTGAAGTGCTAAAACTTCTGCATCTGCTATTTTTCTAAAATAATAAGAAAACTTTTTTGAAGTAAAAATGTGTTTTGCCGTAAAGGAATCTAAATATAAAGGTGGTGGAAAAATAGTGAAGAAAAAAGTAGAGATCGGCAAGGGATTCATTTTATAGCACCCCGTTTAAACTTCTCATAGTCCTTACAAAAGCAACACACAATCCCAGAGAAGAGTTTCTTCCCTCACACTAGATATACAACCAAAGATGGGTAGGGTTACCGGAAACCCGGATTAAAAATAATTAGATTTACTTTGTAGAAGAATCTCCAACATCATTACCATTCATTGCTTCTTTTTGTTGATGTTGTTTATCATTATTATTGGATGCTTCTTTATAATTTATCAAATCTAAACTTTTTGGAAGTGTTGTAGTGTTACTTAAAACTAATCTCAATTTTCTTTTAGCATCCAAAAAAGCTCGACATGTTGTTATATTGTTTTGATCAAAATATGGAAGTTTATCTTCTTCCTCATCAATATTATTGATATTGTTTGGGATCTAAAAATATTTTTTTAATTTTTAAAAAATTATCGTGACCTCATTAGATGAAGAAGCACCAACATTATCTGCTGTTGAACTTAAAACTAAATTAGTCAGAGCATTAACTGGATTTAAAACAGCAATAGGTGCAGTAACAATATTAGAAGAAGATGCCAAATTTGAAGAAAAATTTGTCAAATTATTTAATTGTTTTGATGAATTTAAAGAAGAAATTTGTTGTTGTAATTTATTTATTGGTAAAACATTATTTTGTTGTTGCTGAACAGCAAAATTATTTTGCTGAAGAAATGAATTTTGTGGTTGTTGAATTGATGATATTGAAGATGAAGATGCATCTACAGCATTTCTTAATTCTATCATCGCTGCTTCATTATCAGAAGCAACCACATCTGTTGACCAATTGTCGCTTACCAAAGAAATTGTTTCATCACCTTTTGAAGAGAACAAAAATTTTCACAAAATTTTCAAAAAAAATTTCTTATAAAAATTCCCCCCATCCCCTCCCCTATTCATAACCAAAATATTTTCCAAATGTATCAGCTTACGATTTCTAGTGCTGTCAATTTGTGGAAGAACAAATTTTCCAAATTTTTCTTCTAAACCTTCAGAATTTTGTTTTCTTACAGTTACAGGTAAATATGGTAAAGTTCGTCTATTATTATTTGCTTCTTGTTGAGGTAAAGTATTTGAAAATGTTGGGATTGTTGAAGAAGAATTTTCAATTACTGAAGGATCTTTAACAAATTTTGTTTTATTAAAAAAACCTTAAAAACCATTATTCTGCTCCGCATGATTAGAAAAAGGAGTTTCTCTGCCAGAAAGTTTACTTCCACTTAAGCTAGGTGATCCACGTCGAGAAACGTTTGCACTAATTGGGACAACGTCAGAAAAATTGTCTGGCAAAACAGCAACATCTTCTTCTGCTTCCTAAAAAAGAAGGGAATTTTTTAGAAAAAAATTTTTAACACAGGAAAATGCTCTATTTTAATAAGAAGCCTAAGGCAGAAAAAAATTTTCAAAAAATTATAAAAAACCTCAGCATTTCCATTTGAAGAACTCGAAGAAGTATCATCAACTCCCTCCACTTCCCCCACCTCTTGGTCATCTTCTTCTTCCTCCTCTTCATCATCGTCACTTATAACATCTGTATTTGTTCTATCAGAAACTACAATTTTTTTAATTTCAAAAAATTTTCACAAAAAAACAAACCAACGCTATCCGTTGCAGCCAAAAATCTTGTTTTCTTTTGTCCATTACACTTTTTTGATTCTAATCGAAAATTTAATTTCAAAACTTCTTCTTCCGTGTCCGGAAATTTGGGGAGTGGACACTTGGGGATTGGACATTTGGGGAGTGGATAAATGGGGAATGAGCGGACAATTGGGGAGTGGACATTTGGGGAGTAGCCTAACGATAAAAATACAATAGAATATTAAATAGTTTTTCTTGCTTTTGTATTTAAAAAAATAAATTCGAAATCTTTCGAATGGCTATTATATGTTTTTTCGAAATTTTGACTCTAAAATCCCACCATTGGTATTTGACCATTTCGAGTCATATATCTTGACTCAAACTTGTTTAATCAAGCTAATTTTAGTGTCATTCGACTCAGATCGAAAGCTCTTTCGAATGAGCTATTACTTGCATATTCGAATTTTTTACCACAAAATCGAGCTTACCTCCTCCCTCTTATGGTTTTTCAATTTTTCAACCTATAACTCGGTTCAGAATCATTTACTGAAATAGGGAGTTTGATTTTTTCTGAAATTGGAGATTGAATTTTTTTTCGAAAATTGGAGTTCGACTCAGCTTGCCGAGACGAATCGAATGACATATTCCACGTCTCAAACTTTTATCTCCTGTGAACTTATACATAAACATTTTTTTAAATACAAAAGCAAGAAAAACTATTTAATATTCTATTGTATTATTATCGTTATGCTACTCCCCAAATGTCCACTCCCCGATTGTCCGCTCACTCCCCATTTATCTACTCCCCTAATGTCCACTCCCCAAGTGTCCACTCTCCAAATCTCCGGGAGCCTCTTCTTCAGACGTTGTTCCTATTGGTTCATAACTATCAGGAATTTCAAAGAGTAATACATCCTAAAAATTTTTTTGTCAAAAATTTTTTAGAATAGAATGTTAGGTCGAAAAAAGTTCATTTAGAGTGAACAGCCTAAGAACCATAAATAAAAATTTCTATTTATTTTACCCGATTTAAATTTTCATTTGTCGTCGAATTAACACCATTTTGGTTCTGTTGTTTTTGTTGCTGATTATTATTTGTAATTAAATTACAATTATTATTATTCTCATTTTCATTAACCAACACATTAACAGACAAAGAATTTGTTAAATTTTGTTGATCGGAATTTCTAAAATTTGAAACTGATGTTGTTTGAATTAATTTTTGATGTCCTTTAGAAGCAACATTTTGAACTGAAAAAATTTCGAAAAATTATAAAAAAATCCAAACCTTTATCAGCCAAATTTCTTAATCGTGTAGACGAGGAAATTGGTTGCTGCTGTTGTTGTGATTGTTCCTTTTCAGGTAATCCCATATAAAATTTAATTTTTTCATTAAATTGTTCAGGCAATCTTTTTAATAATAATTTTAAATTTTTTAACAATGCTGCATCATTAATTTCCTCCAAAGCTGGAGATTTCAAATAATATTGCTAAAAAATTTAAAAAGAATAAGGTCAAAAAATAAAAAAAATCCAAACCAAAATATTAATTTCATTAAGAGAAGCAACAAATGTTGTACGTCTAAAAACTTCATTTCCTTTAGAATCTGCAATTTGTGTAGGGAAAATTGTTTCGATTGAAGCTGATCCTGTTTGTAAAACTGTGTCCATAACTTTGGTCATTGAATTCTTCAAAAACTTTTGTTAGAAACTACAAAAACACACAAACCTTGTCTAAATGAGAAAGAATTTCATTAAAATAAGAAGGAAAACGTTGCTCATATGGAAGTATTGCCAATGATTGTAAAAGTTGTCCGACTTGCATTAAATTGAAACGAGCAATATAACTGAAAAAAGTAGGCAAAACTTTCAGAGGGAAAATAATGAAGAGAAAATCAAAATTAGACAGTTATGTGCAAACAGGGATGTCACAGGTTATCCGAAACCATATACATGGACTATCTCTCCCCGAAGACACTTTTTTGACCCCTACGACCTTCCAAACATTCTAGAAAGAACCAAATTCAAAAACAAACAAATATCAAACCTTATCGGAGTGTCAGATATAATTCCAAGAGGTTCAGGATGTATAACAGCCGAACAAATAAAATAAGTAAAAATAAGGTCTGTACAAATTAAAGCAGCCTCATCATTGCTAACTAATTTTCTTTCAATCATTGCTGTATGCATTTGATCAACTAACCAAATTATACTTTTTGGGAATATTGGCATTGCATTTAATATTGCTGGAAAATTAAAAATTTTAATAAAGGAAAAACAAAAATTGGACAAAAAGTCTTATTTTAAAAGGTTGACTGAACTGAGTCAATTTTTGTCAAATCAACGTCGAAAAACAAACTAGATATTCTAAATAGAAATAAGCAAAAACAAACCATTAATAAACGTTTCAACAACCCAAACCAATTTGTCAACGATGATTCGTCTATGTTGGGCTAATTTGTCTTTATAAGATTTTGAATTTTCGTCTGGACCAAAACGTAAACGTCTTTCATGTGCAGGTATTCGAATTGGTGATTTTGATGGGTCAATATCCAAAAATAATTCTAAAACAAAAAAAAATATTGAAAAAAATTCTCTTAAAAAATACCGTCTTGACTCAAAAGAAACATTATTGGCTCATGAAGGGCAGCAGTAAGAAAAATCTTTAAAAAAATTTTCCCAATAAAATTTCGATTTAAAAAACCTTTGTGGATAAAAGAGATTCACTAAAATATTTATACATTCTAGAAAATACAGAATTTCCTTTTCTGAGTATTTTTCGTGGATCTGGATTTTGTACAATTTGTAAATTAATTAAATGCCCAAGTAATTCTAACATATTCTTTTCATCTTCTGGGAAAAAGCAAGAACCATAAATTACATTAAATACACAAGAACATAATTCATCCATTGTATACTGAATTGAAAAAGAAATATAAAAATATTTAAAATCAGAGAAAAGAAGAAATGAAAATAAGTGCTGCCATGGGTTACACAAAATCCAATATCACAATCCCGGATTTTACCGACAGAAATAACAGGAAAGGTTGGTAATAACCTGTACCCTCTTATTGGGAAATATCGAATCAAGCATTAAAAGTACACAAAAAACTCACATTATTTGCTGTAATCTTTTCTGTAGCATTTAAAAACATAGAGACAGCTCTAGGAGCATAAGCCAAAACTTTGTAAATTTGAACAATTTCAGCAGCATATTGATTCAAAATTTTGTAAGCTTCAACAAAATTTGATGAATATAAATTATTAAAAAGTTGACAACAATTTTCTGGAGAGACATTAATATCAGAATTAATTAATTGATTTAGAATTTCCTTTAAATTGGAAGAATTTTAAATTACTCCAAAAAATGTAATGTTCTAATAGAAGCCCTGGGGGATTATTTGTCAATAGATCTATTATTTGTCAATAGAGCTTTTATTGGAGATGGGATGCCATTAGAAACCCTCAGCTGTCTAATTTTTGAAAGGGTCTCTTCAAATGGACTTTTAACGAGCCTGGGCTTCTGTTGGAGATTGGGTCTATTAGAACATTTACTATATTTCTAAAAAAACCTGTTGATGTCTATAAATCCATATTTGTTTACAAATATTATTATATTCTTTAATTACCTTTTTAAAAAATTTTTTAAGAATCAAAAATAAAATTTTAAAAAATACTTTTCTATTTAAATCTTCTAATGTAGACTTTTCATGTTTAATAAGAAGAGATTCCAATCGAAGCTTTTCACATAAAAATGATAAACCAGCAAAATTAACTAATTCGGTAGAAGCCATAATACACTAAAACCTGAAAAATAAACAAAAAAATTGAAAAAAAATAAAAGTACAAACGACGAACAATGAAAAAAAACTGAAAAAATCTGGTTGTGGAGAGAGAGTAAACTAAATATAGGAGAGTGTTAGACAATAAAGACAAAGCAACGAAAAAACAGAATGCCAAATTCTTCGCGTAAAAATTATTTTTTATTTAATAAATAAATAGAGGTTTGATTTAGGAAATGTTGGAAAAAATTGTAGAAAATTTCAAAAAAAAATTTTATCAAAATTAAAAAAATAAAAATTTAAAATATTTTCGAACTTAAAAATAACAAATGCCAGGCAAGCTCGAACCCCCGACCCCAGTTTACAACATACTAAACTCTTAACCACTGCACCACAACAACACATAACCATATCAATTTTAATTCACTAGATACATGCTTGTTTTTATGTTTTTATTTATCCATCTGTTCGTTTGCTTCACACAACTGTTTTAGCTTTTGGCTAAATTACCAAATTTCTCTCACTCTCATTCATTCAAAACCAATTCCTTAAATTTCACGCCCCCTCATTTCATATGTTCCTTTTCCAAATTTATTGTCAATAAAAATTTAAAACAAAAATATGGCCCAAGTTCGTCCAACTACCTTTGTAAGTCTTGATTTTTTGTTGTTGGTGGTGGAGGGGGGGGGATCACAGGTCATTCACTTTAATTATTCATTCATTTAGCTATCGTTGCAAGGCTTCCCAGATGGACAAGGCTACCTGGCGCGTACCAGGACCGTTCCAGATCTCACCGTACACGTTCGTCAATCTGATCGCTACAAGCCGCAATGGTACAGAAACGATCAAGTCAGTCAGATTATTTTACAAAAAAATTTAAAAGACAAAAAAATATATTTTAAAGTTCCCCCACCGTGGCAATGCTTATTTTTATTTTTCTCCACAATATTATTACAATTTACATCCTCACCGATATGCTACACCCTGTAGAGACTTGACACCTTTTAAATACGACACCCATTGGGCTGATTATAAAGGGGCTTGGTAAATGAATATTTTCCGATAAAAAATTTTTTTCAAAATTTTTAGGTTTGATTATCTTGAATGGTTCCATTATAAGCGTTGGTGAGGAAAGAAAATATCTTTTAAAAACTCATATAATTAATTTTTAAAGGTATAATCCTTTTTATGATATGTCTGCTTACCATGCTAATTTGATAGACAATTATGGTTAAAAAATGGAGAGGAGAAAAATTGACAAAAAATGAATTCTCGAATATATTTAGACATTTGTTTTTAATTAAAAAGTATAAAAAATCTTAAAATTAATTTTTAAAATCAGTTGTCTATAAGGAAGGGGTCGGTTTGAGAAAAAAAATCGGGTCAGGGTTTCAAATATTTTTCGTGTCGGGTTTTGAGTCGAAAACAAATACGAGTTTTGGGTAATCCGACCCATCCCTTGTGTCTATTTTTAGGGGAAATACTCTTTTTCTCCCCTGTTTTTTGGTTGGATTTTTTACGTAATATTTATTTACTAAAACATTTATTGAATCACCTGTTTTTTTCTTTCTCAAGGCTTTAGATCCTTCCCCCTCAAAATTCCCCATTCTCTTCAAGTTTAACTTAAATCACTTTTGTCTGCAAAAATCTCTCCATCTCCTCCTCATGCTTCTCTACGCTTATGAACCATGGAGAGATTTTACAACAGCTTTGTGCCGTACCAAAAGTTCTTCGAGTTTTTGGCCTACAACACAAAAAGTTAAAAATTATTTTTTGTTTTAAAAAATTCTTTCAGGTTCCCCGTTCTGAATCGGTACAAGATGTAACAGGCAATTATAGACCCTATGACCGACATCGGCCTCTGTGGCTATCTGAAAAGTATGAACGACCTCTTAGATACAGAAATCCAGCACCTTATAAATTCGAAAGGAACAAACAAATGGTACTATGACTTGATAAAAACACAAACAAAAATCCAAAAAAAAATTTTTTAAGGCAGAACATTATTGGCGCGATCAGTACTATTTTACTTCTCCATTGTATAATCGTACGAGTATACCACACCGTCCATTTCAAAGGTAACTAAAAATATTTTTTAACACCTCCCAATTTTTTAAAATTTTCTTAGTGAATATGGCTCCCATATCTATACATATTGGGCTCGTTATAATGGATATGGGTAATTAAATTTAGAAAAAATTTAAACAATTTTTAAAATTATTTTAGATATGATAGAAATCACCCAGCATTTTATCGACGCTATTTTAATCCATTTGATGATTATTTTGGCTAAATTATAAATATAAATCCGCAATTCTTTCATTTAAAATATTCACAATTTATTTAAAATACTCAAAATTTTTGAGTATTTTTTAATTAAAAATACACCCTCTCCCTCCCCTCCCCCTCGCACATTTATTTAATCCCTAAAATCTCCCTAATCCTTTCCTATCCTCTTCGATTTCCGCTTTAAATTTTTTTGTTAAAAATTTTCAAGAGAATAGAACTGAGGAGAAATAAAAATAAATAAAAGTGCTAGCGTAAATAAAGTTTAAAAAACAGTTGTTTGTAAATTTAGGATGATGCAAAACATATGTTCAAATAAAAAAATATTGAGTAAATTGGATCAAGAAATATATTTAAAAAAAAATTTCTAACGGATTTGTAAACAATAAAAGACTAAAAATTTATAAATAAAATAATTTGTCGATTATTTTTAAGAACTCCCCACAGCCTTTTATTTCCACTAATTTAAAATTATTTTTAAAAATGTGTGCCGCTTATGCAGTAATGCATGGTGGACCTGTACTTAGGCCAGACCAAATGGAGAAAAATATTCGGCAACGATTACCTGAGGTCTTCACTCTCATAACTTTAATTTAATTCATTTAAACTCATTAGTTGCCTCGCCGTATTGTCCCCGTCTCTTCAACAGACGATTTATCATTAAAATTGGTAAACGCAAAACCTGTCTGGTCTTTGTTAAATTCTGCAAATTGGCATTCTTACTGGCCCTATCGATATTTATCTGATCCTTATTCTGTTTGAATTTTAATTAGAAAATTAAAAAAAATATTTTTAAATTAGCATGAAATGTATTGGCATGACCCTTACAGTCTACACTCTCCCCTACACAAACGGCAACTTTTTGGGAAGAATAAACCGAATGTGTAAATATTAATATTTATTTTTTTAAATTATTTTTAAATTTTTTAGTGATTATATAGCAAATAATCATTACTGGAAGTAATTTTTCTTAAACTATTTTTAAAATAAAAAATTAATATTTTAGTTATCCCTATCCTTATTGGGCTCGTTATCGTGGTTATATGTAAGCAATTAAATTTAATTTTATTAATTAATTTAAAGTTATGACTACGCAAATCCTTCATTTTATTCGAAGGAGTACGACTTGAATTATTTTGAAATTTGAAAGACAGAATTATTTAATTCAAAAAAATATTAAAAAACAATTAAATTTTAGTTGTAATTTTAACAAATAAATTTTTAAACTTGAAAAAATAATTTTTTTCATACATCTTTGAGAAGTTTTCTTCGAGGAGCGCTCCATACTTTATAGGAATAATCGTCTTTATAAGGTTCATATATTCGTCTATAATTATCTGGCTGATCAGAAATATATCTAAATGAGTTATATGTATGTATAAAATAAAACAAATTAAAAACTTAAATCAGAATAATAATATATCAGAAATCAGAATAAATCAAAAATCGGAATGTCAGAAATCAGAGTGTCAGCAATCACAAATAAATCAGAAATCGGAATAAAAAATACAGAACCTATAGTAAAATCAGAATATAAAATACAAAACTTACAAGCAATCACAATAAGCCTTAGACCAATACGTATATGGAACTTTTTTGTAATCTCTAAAATATTTTATTTATTGAAAAAAAATTAAAATTCTCCTACAATCGTTCATAACGTTCATATAAAGGTAAGGGTCTGTATTTTCCAGAAAATTGAAAATAATTGTCAGAATAAGAGATATCATCCAATCTAGATTGTCTAAATGTTCTGTAGGGAAAACTGCGAAGTTTATAGTTTGCTGTTGTATTTTCAATTGGAGAAGTGAAGCCAACAGTGAATGAGTTGGATAAATCAGCCTAAATTTTGAATAATTTATTAATTTTATTTTAAATCACCAAGGTTCTTGGACGAAGCTGCACAGGCTTAACACGAATTATCGGAGCAGACGGGGAGCTTCCCAAAGCATACGCGCTCATTTCTAGTTAATAAAGCTTAAGCTGAGGAGAGATTATTGCTTTGTTTAAGCATTGAAAAAGCTTCCAATCAACCGGATATATTTATTTTAGAAAGCATTTGTTTTACACTAAATTTATTTTTCTCTGTTATACAACCTTTTATTTTCTTATTTTTATTTTTATTAATTTTTAGTGTAATATTTTTTATTTTTAGTAAATAAAAATATTTTTTGAAGTGAAAATAAATTAATAAGAAATATTAAAAATCCAACAAAAAATGGCTTTTTCACCAACTCTAACCCGTTCGTATTCTGTCACGAAAATGAGCGAACTTGAACGTCGACCAGCTCCCTCGGTCTTCTAAATTCTTAATAAATCATCAAAATAATTTTAAAATTTTTCAGTTAGCCCGCTCATCCTCCCTCTATGATGTCAACAAATATGAGCGTTCTCTTGAACGTTTTACCCCCGCACGTTCATTTTTAGTTCACAATGATTCAACTCCTTTATGGTCCCACACTTTCTATAGAGACATTGGAGAACAACCTCGTTATTATAGACCTTCCTATTTGATGGACAATCATTGGTGGGATAAATATTATTATTTCTCTCCTCTCTATAAAGGCACACAGCCATATAAACGACATTATGCTAGGTAGCCTTAAAATTCTTTTAAAAAATTTTAAAAAAATTTTAAGCCATCACATAACGTTCCCATGCACTTGGAACACACCACACGTTTATTGGGGACGTTCTAAAGGCTATTGGTAAATATTCACGTTTAGAAAAAATTTCAAAAAAATTTTCCTTTTAGGTATGATTCAGACGATGATTACTCTCCTCTCTATCGTCGCTTATATGACCCTCATACCGGAGATTCTCCCTATCTTCAACGCTTCTGGAAACGTTACAATTCACATTTGTTATACAACGATGTTTATTAGAAAGAGGATAAAATCAAATTAAAAAAAAATTTTATGTCAGTTTTTCAAAAATAAAAATTTTTTTCTTAATGGATTTTTGCTTGTTTACAGCTTATTAAAAGCTGCCAAATATTTTTAAAAATTATCTTTCATATTTTTAATATTTTTTTAAATTTTGTTGTCTAATAAAAACATTCATTCTCTCTCTCACTCTCTCTAATTTTTTATAAGCTTTACAACAACCCACGCAATCTCTCCCTACTTTCAGCTTTATCTCAAGTTTTATTTATTTTTCTGATTTTCTAAAAAAACTTTTCTTCTCTCCAACAAACAAATGGTGGTGAAACACAAAACTTTTTTTCTGTTCTTCTCTATTCTTTCGTCTTTTTATTTTTACTTTTAAAAAACACAAACATTAATATACCTAATAATTACCCTCCAGCCCAGACTAAATTTTAATTGTTCTTTCCTTAAAAATAATTTAGGTAATTTAGAAATTAACATGAGCAACTTCCCTATAGTCCGCTCAAATTCTTATATTTTATATCCCCGCGCAAGGGACATGCATTCGGGAGAAGCTATGGTTCCTACATTGAGTAGGTTGGTGATTTTGTATTTTCTTAAGCCTTATAAAAATTCTCTTTTCTAAGAGTTTCATCAGTCCCAAATCTGCACAATATGCATGTTTCTGATGCATTCAGGCCGGGAACTCTATACAAATACAGACGTGATTGGAACCCGGTAAGGGTGTATTTTTGGGGTTTAATTTCACTCAAGAACAAGTGTTCAAATAAGCTAAAAACGGCTGTTTTTGACTAAAAATTGATCCAGAAAAAAATAAAAAGCTTGAAATAACTCCAACACAGGCCAACAAAACTTGTCTTCCTAAGGATTTAATAGCTTTTTTAATTTTCAATATTTTTAGCTAAACAATTGGTGTATTTATTTATTTATTTATCTATTTTTCTTTTTTATTTAGAAATAATAATAAAACGAGATCTCTCCTTAACTATTTAAAGAGAAACGAAGCTTAGGGATTTTCCAAAAAATTTTAAAATTTTCACAAAATTACAAAAAATTCTCATTTTCAGTTAGAAGCAAGTATAACTGACACAAGTCACCATTCACCTCTTTTCTGGGTTGATAGACGCTTTTCAGGTATTCTTGATGTTTATTTTAAAAATTTTCAAAAAAAATTCACAGCTCGTCGCTACATGAACACCGACCCAATTCCTGATTCCTTAGGCCTAGACTATCCCAATTTTTGGTCCCGCTACAAATTCTACTCTGACTATCTTGAACCAAAGGTGCTTTAAACTATCCAAAAAATCAAAAAAAAAAATTTAAGTACTGGCGCCGGCACCGAGACCCAAACTATGACCGTCCATTATGGAATTCTTGGAAACCCTACATTTTGGACGGGAAAAACCAAAAACAGGCTATTGACATGTATCGACAAGGATTAGTTTCCTTTGCATATTTGGACAAAAATTGGATTACTCCATGGGCACTTGGACGGAAAGAAAAAGATTGGAATGAAGTTTACCCTCCAGCTGGTAAATATGGAGCTAGACGTTATATGTACTCTTGGGCCTAATTAGAAGAGGAAAGAGAGAGGAAATTGAGAATTTAGTAGAAAAGTGTTAAAAAGTGCCGCGTAATTTTTTTATTTTACTTTTGTAAAATTTAATTTTCTTTTTCCCTATTAAAAAACATTTTCAAATTTTGAAAAAAAAATTATTGTGGAAATGTTGACTATTTCAAATAAAAATCCCCTCCAGATCCTCCCCTAGTTGCTTGTTCCATTTTCATCTTTAATTGTGAGAATTGGAGAGATTACTAGGTGAATAACGAAGTGAAATTGTTGAAGAGATTCTTTGAGTTCTAAATTCTCGAGAATTTCTATTACTAATTAATTGTTGTTGTTGGGAATTGTCTGTTTGAAATTCTTCTCTTCCTCCTCTTCCTTCAGAACTTGTAGTTCCTCCACAAATTTGTCCAGTCCCGACAGTTCCAATTTCCATCATTTCTAATTTTTTCCTCAATCTTCCGCCAAGTGGAAGTGCTCGCAGAAAAGATTCTCGAAAAGCACTATTCATCCAGGCATATAAAAGAGGATTTGCTGCAGGCACTACCATCGAGAGTAAATGGGAAAGTAGAAAAAGGAAGGAGAAATAAGGCTAAAGTTTTGGAAATTTTAAAAATTAATTAATTTCCACCTTCAGCCAGGCATCCATTCTAAGATCCCTTAACAAGTTGAGGATATTAAAAGGAAGCCAGCAACATCCAAAAACCAGAACCTTTGAAAATAATTTTTTTCAAACTAAATATTAATTTAATTAACCATTCTAACAAGCATTCTAAGCAATCTCTGTTTTCTATTCATTTGTGCCTCACTTATAGGCCTTAAAAGTTGGGCACGTCTGGATTCAATAAACCTCCAAATAAGACGATAACTTCTTCCAATGATTGCAAATGGAAGGACAAACTTTTAAAATTTTTCTCAATTTTTATTCAAAATCTACTTGTAATATAGCAGTAATAACCCCATAAACACTCCTCAAATCCTCCAAATCAACCCAATCTTCAACACAAAGGGAGAAATGGCAAGGCCATTGAACTTTAAAAATGAATTTTAATAGATTAAGGTGGGTGGATGCACACCTT
Source organism: Meloidogyne enterolobii (assembly GCA_963681835.1). Lineage (NCBI taxonomy): Eukaryota > Metazoa > Nematoda > Chromadorea > Rhabditida > Meloidogynidae > Meloidogyne > Meloidogyne enterolobii. The sequence goes on from CAVMJV010000071.1 coordinate 970,330, forward strand.
GAGCAATTCTCATATGAACAGCATAAGGCAAAGCGAGGAGAATGGACACACACCAAATGAGAACAATTACAGCTATACAAACCTATAAATTTTTAATTTGAGAGGAATTTTGAATAAGAGATAAGTTCAACTCCAAAATTTATAGCCTTCGCTTAAAACTAGAGGAGGCTACAACCAGCTATATTTTAGAGAAATTAGCTACATAGTACTTAAAGCAAACTACAAATTTAAATGTAGGGTATAAATTGAGCGTGTAGGCTATACTGCCCTCTTTTTTCAAACAAAAAATTCCAACTTGTTTGGAAGTATGCATTTGTGTAGCACTCCTATTTGGTGGTGCCAAACAGATAACCCAATATCTATCTAATGCAATAGCTGTCAACGAAAGTGAAGAGATAAAGATTGATGCCCCTTGAAACAAAGGCAAAGAATAACAAAGCCAACCACCCCAAATCCAGTGTCCAATGTAGGTATATGAAGGGGTTAGCCATATTGAGCTGAAGCAAACCAAAAGATCAGAAACTGCCAAGTTTGCAATGAATACTTAAATTAAAGAATTCATCTAATATAGAATGCCCTCTGATTTAATGCCCTCCCCTCTCTAATAGGAAGCCTTTTCGGAAGGTGATATCGGTGAGACTCAACTGTCAACTTCACAGACTCTCTTCTTTTCTTCCGGTATTTCAGTCCCAGACTGAAAAAAGACTTTTCCAGTCCCAGACTCTTTTGTCCGTTTCCGGTTTTCAATGAACAAATTAATATTAAGTAAACTTTTTTCTAACCGTTTGTGACAGTCTGCATCTTCTAAAATTATTTTTTAATTTTTTAGATTAATTAATTTATTTATTCTCTACCTTACAATTAACAACAACCCAAACAACCAGCAAATTCCCAACAGTTCCGACAACAAAAATGCTTGGGTAAGCAATCATAAATAAAACTTTTGTCAATAAAAGATCTGTCAAAACCTTTAAAAAATTTTTTTTATTTTTAGAGGTCTGTCACCAATACCTTTTTGCCTGTACAGCTAACAACAGCGCCTGGAATTTGTGGTGGGAGATGTAGAAGATGGGCATTGCTAATGTTGGGGAGCATGTAGGTGGGTTAATTAAATTACTATAATTTAATAAAAAATCAGGCATGCTCATGATTACAGATTTTCGATATCCGCATCCAGATAGAATTTTTTGGCTATGTCCGTATCCGTTTTATCCGGGAACTTCTTTGACCATATCCGCCCGCGATATCGATTCTCAAAAATTTTCAAGAAGGTGTCAGTTTTTCAGTGTCAGTCTTTCAGAGGCGCAGGTATTCGGATATCTGCGGATATATCGAATCCGTGAGCATGCTTGGGAAAAAAGGTTCGACAAAGGGTTAATTTAAGTTAATTTTATTAAAAATATTCGAGAAAACATAAAAGGTTTTACTGCGCTTCCCAGCCTTTTTTTATTTTCATGGCTATTTTTTGTTATTTCCGCCGAGTATTTGCGTGTGAATAGTTGAGTAGGTGGTTGGACGAGAAAAATGAGAAAAGGGAAATTTTTTACGTTTATGGCCGCTAATCAAATATTTTTTTTCCTTTTTTTGCTTTTCCTCATTCCTCACATTTTTCTTCATCTCGTTTTTCCCAGTCAAAGGAAATGCCAAAAAAGAAAAAAAATAAGGAAAAGTATGAACGGATATGTATATGTGTTTTTAATGAATTTTTTAAAGGAGCTAAAATAAGATTTATATGTATTTATTTGGTATAGGAGGAAAGGGGAAAAGGATGTTTGCAGTACAAAAGTAGACTATAGGTGACAGATGTAGTAGTGTGAGGAGGGGGATGGGTCATCAAATGAATGGTCGTAAATACTCTAATTAGAGCCCTGGGCTTCTATTTTTAAATTGGTCACGTTGAGCGGATTTCTTATTTTTCGAGGGGCTGACTTGAGATGCGGGCTTCTAATAAAGCCGGGATTTAATTAATGCATTTAGGGTAATATAAAGCTTAAAAAGTTAGTAAGGATTATTTATTCAGAGCGATTTTTTTATTAAAATGGATAGAAAATTTAATTGTTTAAATTTTTTAAATTAAAGAAAAATTCATTTTTAACTCATTTTTTGCCAAATCCATTCGTAATTTTAATAAATTCATTTTTGGAATTTTTATTAAAAAATTAATTCTCTATCCAATTTTAAATCTTTATTGGCTCACTCTTTGAGGCTATTAGTTAAGAAAGAAATGTCGTCATAATCCAAAACTCATTAAAAATGTAAAAAGCTTTAAATAGGGAAAAAACAATATAATTTATGCTAACGTTTTTTGTTTTTATTTATTTTTGCATATTTTTTTATTTTATTTTTGGCACTCTAAATATTTTTTAAAGAGGGGGAGTTTTTTTCAAATGGGATATTTTTAAACATAATTTTTTACTGTTTTATATTTTCTTTATTTTACTACAAAAATAATGTCAATTAGATTAATAATTCTAGTAGTGCAAAAATAATAATTTTTCTGTATTTTCTCTGAATTTTCTGGACTTTTGTACATCCTTCGTCTGTCTTCTTGTTCAAAAATAATAGGAAGAACTATACCAACTGTAAAACAATTTTGGAAAAAAATTTTGTTTTTAGGTTTACCGTCTGTAATAGTAAGGCCAATCATAATCATAGCTAAAAATAATTAAAGAATTTTATTTTTAAAAATTAATAATTAACAGATAGCTTTTGTAACGGCTCCAATAATTGTAGGGATAATACCAGTAATAAGGGTTTGAGATGTAGTCACTAAAAAATGTTTTTGTACTTTTGTTTTAATTTTAGTTTTTCATAAGGGGTGTGCCGTTTCGGCTTTCACCTTTTTGGAGTTTCGGCTTTCGCCGAATTTTCGGGGTTTTTATTTCGCCCTATAGTCTTACGTTTTTTAAAATCTTTTTCGGCACATCCCTGTCATTATTCTCACCTGTAGTAATAACGACGATACGGAAATAGACTTCGATAGTAGAGAGGAGTATAAGTTGAGTAATAAGAATAACGATCATACCAATAATAATCAGACTGTTGATTAAATTTGTAAAAAAATTTTTTTAAGTTTACAAACCTGCCAATAGTCACGGTAACGATAAGGGTACTTTAATTTAAATTTTGGAGGAATTTTTTAAATTTTGAGAGGAATTTATTAAACGACATACCCAATAACGCCAACTATAGTAAGGATAATAATATGAAACTGGGGTGTAACTAGAAAAATTTTAATGATATTATTAATAATAGGCATGTAGGAGTGATTGTACCTTGTAAGTGATGGCACAGAATAAGTTCGAGTTAAACTATAAGGACCAACACTGGGCAAGTCTAGTGCTGAATATGTTCGGACAAGTGCCATTTTTTGTTAAATAATTAATTTTTTATGGACTTTAAAAATGAGAATTTAGGGGATTTTTTGATTTTTTGTTGACTATTAAACTGAGAAAGCCGTTCGAAAAGTAAAATTAAATATTTGACTTGTTTACAGAACCATATGGCGGGGGAATGTTTATAGATTTTATTTAAGTAAGTCAACACTTTTTTGGAGCCAATTGTTTTTGTTTTTTGTTTAGAGAGTAAAAAAGCTTTTCTCTTTTTGATATCTTCATACAAATTCCGTTAACAAGAGTTCAAGATTTAAAAAATTTAAGAAAAAGAAGCGAATAATTTTATTATTCTGGCACAGGTTTTTGGGGGAAAAATGGCAATAATTTTATACTTTGGGTGTGTTAATAAATGAATAAAAACAAAATTAACAAAAATAACAATTTCTAAATCAGTAAAATACAAAATTAATTTTCATATACACCCAAAGTAATTTTTAAGTAAGGGACAAGGCAGTGTGATTTTTTTATCTAACAAAAATTATTATTTTAATTCTTCTATTTTTTTCTGTTTCTACGTGGGATTAAACGCCGGTACCCATTCAGCTTTGTAATCCCTTATTTCTGGTTTATGTGAATCGGGGTTAGAAAGATTCTTGTCCCAAAGGTAGAGAAGGCGCCAGTCTTTGTGCCGTTGGAACCAGCTAGTTGATGAAATCCAATTACGATTTAATTGTGTAAAGGAGATGGTCTAAAATTAAAAGGAAAAATATTTTTTGGCTAGAAAAAAATTAATAACCCCATTGCGGTATAGGGCCAATCCTTTGTGCAGTCCATCCTCCATACCTGTGCCAAACGGGGGAAGACTTTTAAAGGCCCTTCAATAATAGATACTGTCGAGAAGCCAGCTCCGATAGCGATAACTGCCCAAATATGAATCATAGTAAGGATCGTACCACCTTGAAATTTTTTTGAATTTTTATTTATTTTTAAAAATTTTAAAAACCTTCTTGAGTAGTAGGGCAAACTGTAATCTCTGAAAAAATTTGTTTTAGTTCTAATTTTAAAAATTATTAAACATGCTTACAAGTAGCTTCTGTAGCGGCTATAGTAGCTGTATGGATAGTATCCATAATAGCTAAAATTTAAGAAAATTAATCGAAGTATTTCAAAACGTAAAGATACCCATAAGGGTAGTAGTAACGACTATAAGGGTATGAATAATAGCTTCGATAGGTGTAGGGCCAAGAATAGTTGTAGTAAGAATCCGTCTATAATTGAAATATTTTTGTGTTAATTAAATCAAATAAAAAAATTTGCAAGTAAAGCTAACTTACTAGATAACGATAAGGATACTAAAATTTAATTGTAAAGGTTTTAAAAAATTTTTAACAAAAAATTTACCCAATATCTCGAACTGTAGTAGGGATAGTAGTAATAAGATGAAAATGAAGGCCTGTACCTAAAGCGACAAAAAAGGATTAGGGGAAATATTAAATGAAACATACAAATCAGGCACTGAATACGTGCGAGTTAAACCTATAGGAGCGCAACTCGAAAGAGCTAAAGCTGAGCGAGTTCGGACAAGTGCATAGTCTGACATTTTTTGTCTAAAACTTTGTTTTTAAATTAAAATTCCTGATTTAATTTTAGTCTTCCAGAAAATTTTTTAAAATTTGACAAAAATATTTTTAGTAAAAATGTTCAAAGGTCAGAATAAAATTTTTTAAACAATGAAAGAGAAATCATTCGTTTAATTTTGTGATGATTAGGCACACAAATTTAACGCCATTTGACTTTAATTTTTTTTAAATGCTTTTGATTTTCTTTTACTTTTGTCTTTACTTATCTCATATTTCACATTCTCATTTAACATTTCCATGTGTTCTGTAAAATAAGGGGGAGAGAAAAGAGTGAATGAATGAATGAATTCGTGGGGGCGGAAATTACCAGTTGCGATTTTCATTTTAGTTCTCCGAAAAGAAATAAAATTTTGTGTTTAAAAGTTAGGGAGGATTTTATGTAAGGATAAACATAGTAAATAAAATGTTTAATTAGAGATATGAGTGAATAAGGAGATGTTCTTCTTGTCTAGTCTCCTTTTAAAATTTCAGATATTTTTAGTTAACTTAGAGAATGCATGACAACAGTTGCTTCTTTTAAAAATGATAGGGGAAGAAGAGCTTTATTGAATTTATTATTAAACTAAAGATTTTTTATAAATGAGAGTACATTGAATCGATCAAATGAAAATTGTGATTGTGATTTTATTCTCTTAAGATAATGTAAAAGCTGAAAATTTTAAAAATTTTATTCACAGAAAATTCCGGAAAGCTTTTATTTTTTAATTAAATGATTTGTTCTTTTTCCTCTCTTCATATAGTAAACTTTCTCCTCACCCATTCGCATTTAGAGATACCAACGCTCCGGGTCAAGTACCCATTGATATGGCTGATAGAGACCGTCAGAAGGACATTTAGCATGAAGGCGTTGATCAACAAGTACTAGACATTTTGGGCATTTTTGCTGAAAGTTGCTTTAATTTTGTTTATTATCGCTAGCTTTTACCAAATTCTTAGTTAAATTCGGTGCCACTTTGGCCTGTACATAAGCCGAAGAACGTGCTAGCCGGAGTTGATAATCCCCATGTCGACAAATTTGTGCTGAAAAATTTGAGCAACGAGATTCCATTTAGGCAATTAATTAGAAAATTAAATTTTAAATTTTTTTCGTCAGTTTTAAGTAGAAGTTGAAGAGAGAATTTTAAAAGCAAGAAAAATTACTTTGGACAAATGGGGGAAATTTATAGGGAAAAGAAGCGAGATATAAACAAAAGCAAGGGAAACAACAACAATAACAACTGCTTTGATCACTCTCTTTTTCACATTTCATTTAAAATTTAAGTCTTGTAATGAAGAGAATATTAGATCAAAAATAAAATGTAGATCAAGTATAAATATGTATATAGGTGAAATGTGCCGAAATTGATTTTAAAAAGAAAAAGGCGAAAGTTAATAAAATTCTAAAGTTAATTTTTTAAAGTTAAACCTGAGGCAGTAAAAATACTTGAAACCCCAATAATAATTATTTTTTAAAAATAGTTTTATAAAAATAAAAAAATACAATTTGAGTGAGTGACCATTGTTAGGCAAAAATTTTTAAAAAATTTCAATTAAAAAATCAAAAGAAATGTGCTCTTTGCATTTTATCATTCAATCTCTCTTCATCTTCACCATTACTTGAATTACTATAATTATCATTATCTTGTGCTGGAGGTGTAGGTAATAATCGGCGATGAGTACGGGGAGATCCAGAATATTGGGCGGTCACTAGAAAAATTTAAAAGTACGAGAAAATTGTCGAAGGTTTACCAGATTTTCTAGGCCTTGTCTGTATTCCAGCCAAAATTTCTTTGCTTGTTTTTAAGCTGCTACTTCTACGCGCATTTACCCCCGACGTCGAGGAATCACGTAGTCGATGAGCTGCTGGGGAAATTAATATTTGTCGATCATTTTCACTGAAAGGGTTGTCAGGATCGCGTGGTGAAATTCCTTTAGACTTGAAAATTTTGGGAAAATTTTTAAAAAATTCTTTAGATGTCAAGAACCTTCATGTATCCAATTAATTGTCCAGGAACTTCAAAAAGCACTTCTTTAGCTAGTTTAGCCTTAGCCTGTGCTAATTCTAATTCAGTCATAGTCCGGTGAGGAGGCAGAAATTTGCGGATTTGAACGAACTTAAATAAAAGGGGAAAATAACTTTTTGAATTTTTTGAAAAATTTTTCGAATTTTGAAAATTTTTGTTTTTTCTTAAATTTTTTTTAAATTTTTTTGAAATTTTTTGTGTTTTTTAAATTTATTCACTTGAACAATGTCCCTTTTTGCATATTTTTTGTGTGAACATAAAAGTCTATTGTCAGAGTCCAAAACTTTCATCTCATCAAAAGTATCATAACCAACACCAACTACAATTATTGATAAAGGCAATGAGGAGGCCTAGAAACGATTATTTTAATTAAAAAAAATTTTTTTTTGATTACTTTAATAATTTCCTCCTTAGTTTGTTCAAAATCAGTAATAGCTCCATCTGTAATTATTAATAGCACACAATATTTGCAGCCATTTTCAGGCAGTGATGCTGCTCTTCTTGCTGCTAAGCGAATTGTAGGGGTAAAATCGGTTGGGCCACTATTTAATTTTTAGAAAAAATTTTTGGAAATTATTTTGAGGGTGTAAAACCTTAATTCCACTTTGGATTGGGCAATACTGTAAGCTTCAAGAACGCCGTCCACGCTTTAAATAGAATTTTAATCTTTTTGTTGAATTTTAAATTCGTTTACCCCTTGCAACGAGGGTCATTTGTTTCCAAATTCTTAAAAAATAAATTTAATTTTTGGAATAATTTTTGGGGGTTTTTTTAAACTTTTTTTTTAAATTTAATATTTATTTTTTAATATTTTTTTAATTAAGAAAATTTTTTTACCAAAGGGAAATTGTAGTGAACTTTATCATCCACTGAAGGTATTCTAGCGCCAAACCCGTATGCATTAAATAACTAAAAATTGAAATTTTTTCTCCTGCTAAAATTGCTTCTATTACTTTGCTTCTACTATAATGCTGGCAAATTTCTAAAATTGCGCCAATTGCCAATTCGTATTGATTCATACGATCGCGGCGATGGAGAGATGAGTGATCCTGCATAGGCAAATTTGATTTTGTAAAGTCCACCGACACTGTAAAATCTAGCTCGGTTCTAAAATCAAAACTTATTTTTGAAAGTTCTAGGGAATTGGTTAAACTCACCCTCCTCGAATAAAATCTAAGAAAGTATAATCATTCCATAAGTGTATTCTGTGAAATTGTACTTGTCCAGAATCTACATATTTTTTGTGTTTTTTAAGTTTCTTTTCGTTGATTAACTAGAAAATTTGGAATTCTTTGACTTTAGAAATTTGTTAGGATTAAAGGAGCTGTTTTGAAATTTCGACTTCTGAGTTTCGAATCAGCCCTGTTTAATATTTAAAAATATTACGGGTAATTCCTTGTCTAGTCCACAAAGCAGTCTATTCACTGTAGTCTGGCAAGCGCCAACCAAATCATGATTTCCGTCCTGATCCCAGTCGAAACACTCAATAAGGAAAGGTCTGTCTTTATCTCCATAACATAATTGTTGTGTTAGTATTTCAAAAGGTTTCCATTTTGGATTCAAATTTTGTTCGTGATACCTTGTTCTGAAGGCTAATTGAAGCCTTAAAAATATTTTATAGACTTCCAAAAAAATTTTTTTGAACAAACGTGTTGTCTAAATTAATTCGGCTAATCTTCAAAAAAGGGTCGCACTTTCCCAAAAAATCTTTTCTGTCCAAGTTGTGACCGCTAACAACAAAATAGACAGATTCTTGCCTTCCTTCACTTAATTCTTCAGCTACTACAGTTAATATTCCGGCAAATTCTCCTTCTTCCCTTTAAATTCTGAGATTTTTTAAATATTTAATTTTAAGGGGTTTTTTATTCGGGGACAGAAGGCGGAAGTTATATTTAATTTTAATCTTTGGTCCATTTACTTAATCTCTAGTTCATTTTAATTTTATTTAGATATTTTATTTTTTATAATTTTCTTATTTATGTTAGCTTTTTGAATACCAACATAATTTAATTCTTTAGAAAAAAATTTCTTTTTAAGAAAGCATTTAATTGAACCATTTAAAATTCTATTTAGGGAACATAATGAAGGGATTGAAAAAAATTTTTTTGAAATTTAATTTTTTATTTTTATTTTAAATTAATTTTTAATAATGGGGGGGGGCTTAAAATTAGAAAAAAAAATTTTTTTTATTTACAAAAAAAAAAATTACATCAAATTCTTTGAAAGCCTATTCATATTAGCACTAACAAGTTCGTGTAATAAGATTGAGCATTGTCCTATACGTTTAGGGTAAAGCCGGCCAGCGGGGTTCAAGCCTTCCTTGTTTTTATCAAAAACTTCAAAGTGAAGTCTCTGTTGTTCTTCAAAAAAATAGGTTAAACATATTTTTGTACTCCATTCTGGACAGTCTGTATTTCCAACAACTTCGGTTTGTCCAAGAAATTCCCATTGTCGATTAGGAGCACTGGAAGAATCACACACACTAACTCGACAATAAGGGTCGATACATTCATCTGGGTCCAAATCTCGGAGTTCTCTTTAAAAATAATTTTTTCCTTGGTCAAATTTATGCTAGAAACTTTGCTGTAATAGTTAGCATAACCCTCGAACAAAGTTCTTGTCGCCTAATTCCATCAGCAGGTCCAGGCGAATCAGCCCAATCCCCGCCTCTTAAAGGGGATGAATTCATTCCAGGAATGCCTGCAGTTGTTTCATAAAGTTGTTCAAAATTCTCCATTGTTTTAATTCTGTAAAGAGGAGGACGTCCAGAAAATGATTTTGAGCGATTAAAGGATGAAACTGATAAGGAAGATTTTAATTGTTTTGTGGTTGGTTTTGGGGGTATTTTTCGACGAACGGACATTGAAAATTAATTTTTTTAGTTGAATTTTAACAGAGAAAAATTTTTTGGGAGAGAGAAATGATTTTATAAACGGGATAAACTTTTTTATTTTATAAAAAGGAAGGGAAAATGGGATAAAAAAAATCTTGGAACGTGATCCTTTTATTTTTTTGCTTTTTTTCTTATTGTTTAGAGCTTTTGCGCAAATTAAATAGAGCTTTAAAATGTTTAGTTAATAGAGGAAAATAAAATGAGAGGGAAACATAAAAACCTGGAAGGTGGATGTTGTTGTTGTAAATTAATTGTAAAATCCCTGGAAAGGTTTAGGAAAAAATTGGGAACGTTGAGAAAAAATTGGAAAGGAAAAGGTTCAGGAAAAGTTGGGAAGGGTCAGAAAATAGGAGAGGTTAAGAAAGGTTTAGGTGGAAAATAAAAGAATTTTTTGTGCCAAACAATTGTTAGAATAATAAAAATTTTATTGTTATAAGCGGCACACATACTAGAAGCAATACAAATATATTTTATGCTTGTGTGTGGAGAGAAAAGTGCGGTAAGGTGAAACAAAGGTGAAAGGTAAAATTACACACATCCATTCAATAGCAATAATAAGTGGTAAATAGAGGAGGGGGGATTTTTATTTTTTATCCATTTTTTTCGGTGTTTGTTTACATATTTAGCTTAAATATTCAAAATTAAAATTATATTATCCGTGAGAATGTTTAAGGTTTTGTTCGGACATTAGGGATGAGCTGTCGTCCGCTTCCGCCTTAAGCTTTCATTTTTTTAAATGCGGCAAAGCCCTTCTCTGGTGAACACGGTAACCAGCATGTTTTACAATTAAGCCATTAATAAGAAGAAGCATTTAAGAGAGTCAACATTTTAATTAAATATTTAACAGATTTTAATTATTTAAAAGAAACAGTTTTTTAAAGATAATTTTATAGCTTTATGAGAAAAATTGAGAAGGGAGAAAAATGTGTGTGTTTGTTGAGAGAGGAAAGGCTAATGGATATATAAAGGCATCCTTTCTGTTTTTTACGAAGGAATACCTAATGGAAAAAAAATAGATTTTATTTTTTTAATATGTAATTTGAATAAAGGGGAAGGGAGGAAGAGAATGAAGATGTACATAAAGCACGCATTTGCTTTTTTAAAGGGAAGAAGACACTTTTACTTGGATTGACAACCGAAGAAGATATAATAATAACGATGATGTCATTTTAAGGGGAAAATATGAGGAAAATATAAATTGAGACCTTTTATTAGGTTTTGGGAGGAATTGAAACATGTAAATAGGTTGGGGAATTGAAGAAAAAAAATTTTTATTTAATAATAGAAAAAAATATTATTAAAGTGTTGGTGAACTTAAAATTATATTATGGCAACTTAAATTTGTTTTTGCAACTTAAAAAATTTTTTTATTGAATTAGGGTTGGCCCTCCCCCCTCCCTAAAAAATAAATAAAAAATATATTAGGGATATTCTCCGACGATGATTCCGAACCACGATAGGTAATTTATTCCCCTACATCCCCGTTCCCCGGGAAAGTCTCCCCAAGAGGACCAACCCTATTTTAAATTTGTGTTTCAACAATTCTTTCTTAAAAATTTAAAAATTTTTTGAACATTTATTTTAATAATCTGTTCAAAGTTTCAAAAAAAGTTTTTTGGCACTCCTTGTTGGTTAATCTCCTCCCACCTTCAATTTTTTATCGTTACTCTTTCATCTAGGGGGAAATACTAATACAATTATTGGGGTAAAATAAAATAAAAAAGCTAAATTTGGGAATAAAACCCTCCAATATTTTTTTGCCAAAGAAATAATTAAATTGCTAAAAAATGCAAAGAAATTGGGAGGGAAAGAATTGGTCTTGTTATGTAGAAATTTCGTGAGATATGGGCAAAGAAAAAATGAAAAGAAAAGGCTAGTGAATTAAATAAAAAATATGTATAAAAAAGGGGAGAGGGAGGGGGATAATCCTTAGGGTGGAAAATTAAAGAAATATTAAATTAATTTTAAAAAGTTGCAGAAATTTTTTTAATAAAAAATTTTTTTTTCTTAAGTATAAGGTTGTTAAATAATATATTAATGGAAAGATTAAATTTTTAAAAAAAATTTTCTTTAATTTATAGTAGTTTTTTGTAATAAATAAAATAAATAATTAGAGATCTTCAATAAAACGCCTCGGGAAAATTCGGGATTTACCCGCCTATTTTTTAAGCATTGCTTTTCGAATTCGAATTTTAATATTGGGGTTTGTGGTCCTTGAAAAATTTCTTTAATTTATATTGTTTTTATTTATAAAACAATAAAATAAAATATAAATTATTTTTGGAGAATTAACTTTTCTTCTTCCCCATTTTTCATTATTTTTTAAACTCTTGGGAATTTAAAAGAAAACCGAGAAAGGAGTAAAAGAATTGAAAAAAAAATAAAAACAAAAGGAAAAAATACTTTAAAAAGAAGTAAATATTTATTTATTTAGAAAAAAACTAAGAGAAAATAAATTAACTTTAAAAAGAAAATCACGATATTTACATAAATAAAAAACAAAAAAAATAAATTAGCTAAAAGTTTTGTGCTTTTCCTTTTCCGTTTAATGAAGAAGAGAAGAAATGATTTAAATGTAAATTGACATTGGGGATATAAACAAATTGGATTTAACCTTCCTCTCAGATAAAGAAAAAGAATTCCTTAGAAAAATAAAAAGGAATTTTATGGCAAAATATAATCGAGGATGAATTTACAGTAAATTCTTTTGTTATTTTAATAATTTAAGGAATGAAATAAATCTTGTTAAATAAGGATATGTTAAATATAAAGATTGTAAGGAAGAAGGTGAAGATAAGGGAATTTAAGATTAATTAAAATGGAAGGTGAGAATGCAAGTAGGTCCTCGGTAGATCAGTTAGTAGAGCAACAGCATTTTACCTGGTGAACGAAAAAAAGCGCCTATGAATAATTGTCAAGAAGTGCCTGGGTCTGCTTGGAGCGTTACTTCACCTCACTTTTACTGCAATAAAATTTAAAAAAATTTTCTGAACAATTTATCAATTAAATAATAAAAAAATATTAAAAATTAATCCATATACATATAAGCTCTCTTTCCTCTTTTGTAGAAAAATAAATTTATTAATTGCCAAACTTGTGTTGTAAAATTAAGCCGGAAATGTTGGCGAGATTGCTAAAGGCAACGACTGTTTCCTCCTCAAAAAATATTAAAAATTTATTTTTAAAAATATCTATATTTATTTTTAAAGCATTTTTCTGTCTGAATTTATTTATTTTTCACTAAAAATTAATTTTTTTAATTCAAAAAATTAATTTAAAATTCCCAAAAAATTATTTTCCAGAAAAATGTCTTCTTCATATTGCTCCAACCTTTCCCAAAAAATATTAAAATTAATTAGTTTAATATTCCTTTTTATTGGAATTTTAATTGCTAGTTTTATTTCTTGGCTTCGTTTTGATGAAATTTTTGAATTAAAATTGAGACAAATTTTAATATTTTCTGACCCGTCAATGGCCCCTCCAGAATTAATTGATACAAAATTAATTTTTAGACAAACAGTTGGGAATTTAAAAAATATTTTTTTATAAATTTTTTTATTTTTTAAAAAGTATTTTGCCCTTTTTTGGATTTTTTTGATTTTTGGAATAATTCTTGTTTTGGCTGGGTTACTTGGAATTTTGTCCATTTGCACTAAAAATAAGCCTTTTAATGGGCTACTTTGTATGTTGTTAATATTGCTTATATTTGTACAAGTATCAGCTTTATTTTTAATTATGATATTTAAAGATAACGTTAGTTTTTTGTATTTTAAAAAATTCTTAATTTTGTGGGCTTTTATTAGATTTTTATTTAATTAAGTTTATTTTACTGGGTATGTGATTTAAATATAAGGAAGCGATGTTAGTGGCAGTTGTGGTGTAGACGGTAGTGATGGTGGCTCCATAAAATTTTCTGCTGGGGTTCGAACCCATCCGTGGGTAAACAATTCAATTTTTGTTTTTTAACTTGTTTTCCTTCGTTTTTTAATTCTTTTAATTTAAAAAAATTTTTAAATTTTAATTTTTGAATATTTTTTAGATTTATACTCTTCTATCTGGTTATCTTTCAACTTCTTTAAAATACAAGTAATCCTTTTTAAATTTATTTAAAGAAAGAGATTAATTTTTATTTTAGCTTGCAGGATGCTGTTGTGATACAGGAAAGGGTATTTTTTTCTAAAAAAAATTTTTTTGGTCCTAAAAATATTTTTAAAAATTATTAAATTTTAAGGTTACTAAAATTAATTTTTATTTTTTAAAGTTTTCTTGTTGTGGAGACGATGATATTACAGCAACATATAATTATAGATGTATTGAATTTGGACAAGTAAGGGTTATTTTTTTAATAGAAAAATTAATTTTTAAAGCCTTCATGTCACCAACTTTTGTTAAAATATTTTAATTTAATTTTCCTTTCAATCGGAATATTTTTAACAATATTAATCTTTATTGAATTGATGGCTATTATTATTTGTGTTATACTTTTATGTAAAAGAGGAGAACAACAATAATATGAGAAGAAAGGGGGAAATTTGATATTTTATAATATTTTTTAATCCGTTTTTGGCAATAATATTAAAACGAGAATGAAAAATGGGGGGAATGTGCGCCGTAGAAAAAAATATTTTTTGATTATTTTTTTGAGTTTTGGAGATTTTTGATTTATTTTTGGAAATTTTTTTTGGTTAAAAAATTTTTATTTTAATTTTAAAAATAAAATAATAATAAAATTCATCCAACAAAAATATTAGAGGGCACACTCTCCCTTTTTAGATAAGAATTGAAAATAAAAATTAAATTTTTTGTGTGTTCAGATGACAACATTTCCTGCATTTTTTTATTTACGTACATTTATTTTATTCTTTTTTTCGTTTGTTAAAAAAATTTCTTCCAATAAATTAATTTAATTTCTATTTTTTATCAGTACAATTATTTTAATTTTTGTCAGTTTTTGACTAAAATTTATATTTCTATTTATTACTCATACAAAAATATATTTTTAAAGCTTGCCGTTATTTGCAAAAATTCTCTAAAAATTATTTTTTTTAAGAAGATTCACTCTTTCTCGCTTTTTAAAATTTATTTTCCAAAAAAGCATTTTTGGAAGATGCAGAAAAATCAATGTTTTTTAATTTTTCTAGTTGGAAGAATTTTTATATTTGTATTTATTTTTATATTTTTCTTCTCGACTGGCAGAGCTTTAAAGCGAAAATATATGTGCTAGGGCATTGTTTTTACATAATATATATTTTTCCTTTATTTATGCTGAGGGAGAATGTGTATTCTTATTTTTTAATTCTTTCTAATGCGCTAGAAAGTCTTAAATTTCTAAATTTCCTTCTAGTTTCCTTAAATTCTTTTAAAAAATTTTAATTGTTCCTTTTTGTCTCGTTTTACCCTTTTCGACGTTCTGTCTCGTTTTACACCTTAACGACATTTTGTCTGTTTTACCCTTATTAACGTTCTGTCTTTTTTTTTGTAGACATTTTGTCGTATTTTATTCCTTTTGCATGTTTTGTCCAATCTCCACTTATCGGCATTTTGTCCACTCTCTTGATGACAATTTTAATTATTTTCTCTTTATGGGCATTTTGTATTTTTGATATTTCGTATATAATTAATTGAAAAGACGTCACATTTTGTCCCATGTTTTCTACACAATACAGAGAAAAAGAAATGTAAAATATAATGTTATGCAATGTTTAACGGAAATGTTAGACACATAATCAATACTAATTAGAGAAATATAACAGAATATTTCTATACAACTTTTATGTTTCTTTTACTTTTAGTTGAGTTTTGAGAATCAATTGCACTTGTATATATCAAATATCCTTTTGAATTAATATTTTTACTTTTTTTTCTTCATCATTTAGTTAAAAAAGAGTAATATAATCCGGATATATATCTATTTATTTGTTATGTAAGCAATCCCTTTTTTTAAAAAAAGAAAGAGTGTTTTGCGGCTTTTCCTTCTTATAACTTTTCTCCGCTCCTATTGATTGTTGTCCCAAGGGATATTTACTTCTCTACTAGTAATTTCTTTGAGAATATGTTTCTGTCTTCTTCTTTTTAAAAAAATTGAGTTTATTTATAAAGTTTTTAAGTTTTAATAATTTATTTCCTGAACTAAATTTTTTTCTTTTTTTTCAGTTAATTTTTTTATTTTATATGTTAAATAATTCTAAAAATAATAAAAATTTAAATAAAATGGAAGAAGTTGATGGATTTTGTTATGGTGGAGAAGTTATTGGACATGGAGCTTTTGCGGTGGTTTATAAAGGCAGACATAAAGAGGTTAGTTTTTTATTTATTTTTCTTCTAGGGAAATTGGGGTTGTACAAGAATTTGGGGGGTTTTCCGTTTTTTTCTGTTAAAGTTTCTGTATAGATTTAGTGAGGTAGTCCGTCTATGACTCTAACAATAATATGAATAAGCTGTTTGATAATCACTTTTTGGTAAAGTTCATGACCATTTAAAATGTTAGGAGATCAGTTGTTTCAATGGCTTAGTGGTAGTGTGTCTGGCTGGCATTGTCTATAGGTAGCCGGTTCGAACCCTTCCTTGGCTTATTTATTTTTAGCGATTTCTCCTTATAGTTTTTATTCATTTCTTTTCATATTTTTTTATTTTTGACCTTTATTGATTTTTTAAATTAAATTTTTTATCATTTTAGACAAACAAAGAAGTAGCAATAAAAGCAATTGCAAAGAAGAATTTGTCCAAAGCGAAGAATTTGCTCACAAAAGAAATAAAAATACTGCAAGAATTGAAAGGTCTTCAACATGAAAATTTGGTTTCACTTTTACGATGTGTGGAGACTCCAACACATGTTTATTTGGTTATGGAATATTGCAATCATGGAGATTTGGCTGAGTATTTATTTGGGAAACAAACAATAAATGAATTGACTATTCAACATTTTTTCTCTCAAATAGGTTTTTTTGAATATTTTTACTAGAATAGGTCTCTTATAATAGGTGCTCTTTATTTGAATTCCCCCTTTAACAAAAGGTCCCCGCAAAAATGTTAACAAGCCTCCCATAGAATTCCCCTTTGGGAGATGATTGAAAATAGAGTGCCCGGGCGTTCAATTCGGAGAAATAATTCTTTCAAATTTTTTAGCAAAGGCATTGGAAGCTTTAAACAAAAAAGCAATTGTTCATAGAGACCTGAAGCCTCAAAATATTTTGTTATGCAATCCTCGACATCCAAACAAACCACAACCTACTCAATTAATTGTTAAATTGGCGGATTTTGGTTTTGCTCGTTCTCTGCCTGAAGGTATTATGGCTGGAACTCTTTGTGGTTCTCCAATGTATATGGCGCCGGAAGTTATCATGTCACAACAGTATGGGGCTAAAGCTGATTTATGGTCTATTGGAACGATTATTTATCAATGTTTGACTGGAAAGGCTCCTTTTTTGGTTTGTTTTTTATAACTTTTAATTTAGGGTGATATGAAACTAACACAACAACCTTCGTTTGGGTCCTTTAAGTATTTAGACCTAATAAAAGTCTTTTTTTCTCGAAAAGATTCTTTTGGGAGTTTTGGGCCTACCTACATTTATCTTTACTAGTTACTGAAATAATATTCCAAGTCATTATTTAAATTCTGTTTCTTATCAGCATTTTAATTTAACTCAACATTCCATACTTTTAGGCACAAACACCTCAAGCATTAAAAAATTATTATGTGCGACACACTGATTTGAGACCAAATATTCCTGACTTTTGTTCTCCTCTTTTGGCTAATTTACTTTTGGGATTATTAAAAAGAAATCCTGTTGATCGAATGGAATTTGGTTTGTTTGAAATTTTTTGTTTTGAAAATTCTTTGATTTTCAGATGCATTCTTCACCCATCCATTTTTTGTCAAAGAAATTAATATGGATGCAGGAGGTTCTCCATCTCGACATATTTCTAGACAATTATCTTCTGAAATTAATTCCTCTCCTGTTCATCATCCTAAAACAACAGGCAAAATTGTAGTAGGCCAACAACAGCAGCAAGGAGGTGGATATTTTACTGGCATGAAGCAACGAATAATTCCTTCTACAGACAGACATTTGGTATTTTTATTTAACAATAATAGGGCTTGTAAATTTTTTAAAACCTTAACCTTGCTCGAATCAGGTTCTTAAGCGGGAATCGGAAATCACTCAACTCTTGGAGTCTCTAATCCGTAATTTTATTATTTTTAAAATTTTATAGCCTCAAACAACTACAACAACCACAAAGACTACTACTTTTCAGCCAAACACATCAATACGTAAACAAATTCCTCCTCCAAATAATCAAGACAGACAAGGATATTTACAAACAAAGACAAGTATTTTAATGTTTTTTTATTTAATTTATATTTTTTAGCTCAACTAAATGAGTCTGGTGAATTTACTTTTTTACCTCCATTACAAGAAACTCGCCAGTCTCATCAAAATCTTCAGCATTCTGGAGGCTCTTCTACGTGTTCTTCGGATAATCCTGTTAAACAAGTTCAAGTATTTATTTAATTTTTATTTTTAATTATGAGATCTCCTACCAAATCTCCTATCATTTAAATTAATTTTTAAAGGTAAGCGCAACAAATATACGTCCAAAAATTTCATCAAATGTTCGAGCTGTCCCTGTACCTAATCAAAGAAATGCTTTTGCAAAAATTGAGGAAAGGAAGAATGGCAAAAATATTAGCAACAACAACAATAACAATTTGTATAATAATAATCAAACAATAGCAGATCAACAACAATTAAAAAATATTAAAAATGAAAATGGTTTATTTAATAGAGGAGAAAAAATGGCAGAATTGAAGGAACAAAAAATTACAAGAATTCCTTCTGTTGAGAAAATTGAAATTCCACAAAGTTTGTTTTCGATAATTTTTTTCTGGGAATATTTTGTTTTTTGGGGGTTTTGAAGCTTGAGAGGTTCTGTTTCTTGTTTTTTTCTTTCCAATGGTTAGTTGTTCCAATAGGTTCGGTTTCCTCATTTTTTTCTATGAGCAAGTCCAAATCTCTTGAGACTGATTTGTCTTATTCGTGTATATTTTTATTTTTTCTAGCTCGTTTTATCGTTTACAATCAGCAACAACAGCAACAAACCCCAACAACGACACCAAAACCTTCAACAATAGAAACTTCAAAATTCCGACGAAATAATACAACTAATGAAATTTTACAAGACAACAACAACCAAATAGATACAACAATAAATTCCCCTTGTTCAATTCCAAAATCAGCAACAACAAATACTTTACCTTTAACAACAACTTTAAATAATCAACAACAAAATTTACAAAATAATAATTTAAAAAATTCAACCAAATCTCCAATTCCTCCACCAATTAAAGTTAAAGCATGCATGAAGGTTGTTAATGTTGGAAGAATGTCTGAAAGGTAAATAAAAATTTAAATAAGTAAAATTAGTGGAAGAGTTTTTTTTCTTATTGTTAGCCTATTTGAATAATTTTATTTTGATCGAAAGCTCTGAGTGTGAGTAGCATTATTTTTAATAGAAGTGATCTGATTATATAGTCACATAAAAAGTTAGTCTCATGAGTGTACATCTTCGCTTTTATTTGACTAACTTTTTATGAAATGGTCCGATTAGATTAATCCATTTTAGAAAAATAATCCGAATATTTTGAGCTTTCGATCTAAAAACTTTATTCTTTTAGTGAAGATGAAGAGGAGGAGGAAGAAGAAGAGGAAGATGATGAATATATTCGTGATCAAGTCCAATTACCTTTTACTACAACAGAGGAATTTATGGGTTTGTTTTAAATTTTAGATGATTTTCTATTTTTATTTTTTAGACGAATCAACAATGATTGATGATGATGAAGAAGAAGAAGATAATAAAATGGCCAATAAAATTAAACCTTCAACATCTTCATCATTTAATTTAAACAAAACAATCACTAAAAATCATCAAGAAGAGGAGGAGGAAGATGATACTTTAGAGCCTCCACCACCACCCGAATTAGAACAAGAAACAATTTTGGATGAATGTCATAATCAAACATTGGCAAAATTACGTTTTGTATTAGAATTGATTGAAACAATATGTTCTGTTGCTGAAAATAAATCTAATCCAATTGCTATTGCTATGGAAAGTAGTAAACATAGATCGGTAGAGGATTTTTTTCTTATTTTTTTCTAGAGGTTAGGGTATTTTTTAACTGCTAGATTTCCTTGACCTTTCTTCAGAAAAATCCTAGATCCAAAAAAACCCTACAAAACAATAACCTTCTCCTTTCTGAACTCAAATTCTTTTTTGGATGCATGATTTTTGGAGTTTATTTTAATAAACTCCAGGCTCCAAATAAGAACTATAACATATGACCAAGTTTTGACAAATTTAAACACAAATCAAGACTCATCTCAATCTCTTTAATTAAAAAATTTTTTATATTTAAGAGACAACCCTCTTCTGATGCATATCGTCGTGCTGAACAATTAGTTTTGTACATCCGTGCATTACATATACTTTCATCTGCTTTGGTTTTTTCACAAAAACAAAGTTTATATTTCTAATTTTTTAAAATTAATTTTTAAATAATTTTTTAGTAAATGCAGAAAAACTACATCCATCACCAGCAGTTCAAAATGTTTTGAATCAGTTGAATGAAAAATATCATCATGTATTTTTTTAAATTTTTTATTTAATTTTTATTTTTTAAAAGTGTTTGACAAGGTCTCAAATGCTTGCTTCACATGGTATTCCTGGACAAGATCCGCAGATGATGGTTGTGTCTGCTGAACGTTAGTTTTTTTTAAATTTATTTTAAATTTTGATCCGGGTCTGGGCCAAGGTTTTTCTTATCATTGACTTTGGCGTTTCTTCCAGCTTCCTCAATTTTTCTTGTTTCGAGGTTCTAAATTCGGGGCATAAGTCGGTGAATTCAAAAATTAATTCAGCTCCAAAACTTTTAACATTCTCGATATCCATTTAAAATCCTTTCTATAAAATCTCTGTTATTTCAAAGGTTTAATGTATCAACACGCAATTGAATTGTGTCAATCAGCTGCTTTGGATGAACTTTTTGGCAAACCACAGCTTTGTCCAAAACGTTACCAAATGGCTTATATGATGTTACATACTTTGTTATATACGGTTTTTTTTAATTTTCTGAAATTTGTAAAAAATTTCTCTAAAGGTTCAAGATGAACAGGACAAAGCAATTTTACAAAAATATAAAAATGCAGTAGAAAAACGTCTTCGAATATTAGAAAAGCAAGGTTTAGTTACTTCTGTAATTAATGATAAAACGATTTTGAGGGATTAAGTTTTTCTTATATAAATTCCCCGAAAACGGGTTTTCTATATTCTTTTCTTGCTCCCTTCTTTAATTATTTTGTAATCCCATATATTTAATAGACAAAAATAAAAGAGTTTTTAAGTCAAATCTTTAATTAAAAAATATTTTTAGTCCCCAGTAGAAAAATTCGAATTTGTTTATAAAAAGAAATCTTGGGCCTCTTAAAATTCCTTGGTACTTAATTCGGTCGAAAATTATTTTCTGTCTGTACTTTAATAAAAAAATTTGGGAAAATCAAAACACATAAACCAAGAGTTTAGGAAAAATCCCAGCTCGGACATACTTGGTCAGAATCTTTTAATTTAAGGAGAAATAAAGATTTGACTTAAAAAAGAATTTTTAAAACACTCCACGTCTACAAAAAATAATTTTTAAGTACACAACACTTTTATGTATATATTTTTTAATCAAAAAATTTTTTTCGGCTTTATCTTTAATTTTTTATACTTTATTTTTTTGGTGCTAATTGTATATAATTTAAATTTTTGGTATTAAAAAGGATAGTGTCTAACAGAATTATGCCAAAATTTTATGTCCTTTTTAACTGTATAGTATTAACTAAGACTTGTGCCATGTATTTTTGTTTGAATAAATTAGTTATATAAATTGGTATTTTGGATTTTTAAATGGGAAAGATTTCCCAATTTGGATTTGAAATTTCGCTTAAATTTGGCGTGAAACATAAGAACAAACTACTAAATGATGACCCCAAAATTAGAGAAATGAAAAAAAAGAAATAGTATAGTTAGAGAAAAAAATAAAAATGTCATTGAGGACAGTTGAGTACGAGCTTTGGAGGTTAATTTCAAAAAAATCGATACTAATCAATAAAATCAATAGTAATCGATAATTAATTTTTTATAAATTTTTAATTTTCAAAAAATCGATACTAATCGATAAAATCAATACTAATCGATAATTTATTTTTTTAAATTCTAAATTTTCAAAAAATCGATACTAATCGATAAAATCAATACTAATCGATAATTTATTTTTTTAAATTCTAAATTTTCAAAAAATCGATACTAATCGATAATTTATTTTTTAAAAATTCTAAATTTTCAAAAAATCGATACTAATCGATAAAATCAATACTAATCGATAATTTATTTTTTTAAATTCTAAATTTTCAAAAAATCGATACTAATCGATAAAATCAATACTAATCGATATATTGATTTTTTAAAAATTTTAAATTTTCAAAAAATCGATACTAATCGATAAAATCAATACTAATCGATATATTGATTTTTTAAAAATTTTAAATTTCAAATACTATACAAACAAAAACTGATTATTGACGAGTATTTATATTTATTCAAACATAAAATTTGTCTAAAAACAAGCAAAACTTGATACAGCCGAACATGGAGTCTTCATTTTATTTCTTTGATGTCTTATTATTTGTAAAACGGCTATCAGTTCGACTGTATTCGATTAAACAAGAAACTTTTTTAAAAAACTATGTTTTCGTCTCCTTCGTCCCCAAATCCAATTTTGATATTTGCGCCAACGCCTGCTTCTTTTGTAATTCCATTGCTTCTTTGTTGCTCAGCAATCGGATGTTGTGCTTGTCCTTGTAGGCATTCAATTCTTGTCCATGTTTGACCATCTGTTGTTCAAGCTCGTCCATACGTTCTTTGAACTGAAAAAATCGTTTAAATCGTTAAACAACCCAAATTCCAACCCCAAGAAGGTTAAAGTAAAACAAAAACCTTTTTCATCGTCTCGGCCAAAATGATGACCAATTCGGATGCTTTAAATTCAATTAAGGTGTCTCCAACTTGCCGGAAACATTTCCTGTCCGGTTCCAATGTTTGCATAGTCTTCAGAACTGTCCTAAAAGTTTTCTTAATTAACAAAATTGCAAAAAATTCAAAAAATATACGCGTGTTCCCGATGCTCAACTCGCAATTTTGCCAATTCATTCATTACATTTTGTTGTTGGTCTCTCAATTTTTGATAACCATCAATTATTTTTTGTTGTTCTTTTTCGCTAATTGGAGTTGACGATGAAGCAGCTTGTGTTGTTGTTGTTGTAGTCATTTTTTATTAAATTTATAGATTAAATTTAACTAAAATATTTATTGATTATAACAAATTAAATGAAAAAAGGTAACCAAAAACAAGGAAAAAATAAAAAAAACTGTCTAATTTGTTAAAGAGATGGAAACTCTCTCATTTTGCAACACTCTCTCATTTTAAACATCTCTAGTTCATGCACCATGCTTTAGCGAATAAAAGAATAATAAAAATATCAAAAATTTAAAATATATAACAGAGAAAAACAGGACAAAACGCCCAAAAGGGTTAAAAATGACAAATTGCCAACAAGGGAATGATAAAATGCCTATAAGGGGAAAATAAACAAGACGCCAATAAAGGGAAAACTAGACAAAATGCCTATATGGGAAAAGTAGACAAAATATCGATAAGGGGAACTTGTACAAAATATCGCTAAGGTGAAATATGGACAGAATATCGATAAGGGTAAAATTGGACAAAATGCCTAAAAAGGGAGAATCGACAAAGGAACAAAGATAAGAAGCGGACAAAATGTTTATTTGGGGAAAACTGGACAAAATGCCAAAGAAGATGGAAATAGAAATAAAAAATAAGATTGGACAAAACGATCCAATGTTACTAAAAATGCAATAAAATTTAAATATTTATTAAAGACAAATAAAATTTTAAAATAATAAATAAAAATTTAATTAAAATTTAAATCTCTTCTTTTTCCAATTTTAGATATTTGAAAGCATAAAAGCCACAATTAAAGGAAGAAAAACTAAAAAATAAAAAAATATTTTTTAAAAAGATTCTTCATTTACCTTTACTAAAATAAATTAAAGAAATTTTTCCAAAATTCCAAAAACTTGAATTACACAAATCTTCATTATCACATTCATAACATTTACAGGAATGTTTGTAAAAACTTGGACTCATTCCCCAAACATCTCTAACTCCTGCACAAGTTCCACAAGACTTCCAAACAACTTTAAAAATATGTTTTTAGATTAATTTTTTAAAGGAGTTCCTATTAGTGTTTGTACTGATTATTGGGCCATAACTTTTTTTGATTCCTACCGATTAGAATAATTAATATGTCAATCGAGAGCTCTGGATGTGAGGATTATTTTAGCCAAAAGGATCGATTTGATTAGAGCATCCTATTAAAAAATACAGCCAAATAAAGATCGAAAAACGAATGAAAAAAGTTATGGCCAAAAATATGACCTCGTTATTTAATTCTGAAACGGCCTTTAAAGGTAATGCACGTTTCAACCAAACTTTTTTCTCGTTTTCCAGTCTATTTTTAATTGAAATAATTTTCTCTAAAATTTAAAAACTCACAAGATCCATAAGTATCCGTATAACAAACAATATTTAAACATTTTCGCTTTTCATATTCCACAGTATCATTGCACCAAAGGGGTTCAATAGGTGGAGGACGATTTGTTTTATTTAAAGGATTTGAGCCTACCAAACATCTTAAAGATTGGGAATTTTGTTGTTTATTTTCTATTAATTGTTGTGTTGGTTTTGGAGTTGTTTTTTGTGTTGGTTTTGTTAAAGTTCCATTTAAAGTTCCATTTATTGCTTCATTTAATGTTGTTCCATTTAATCCTTCGTCTGTTCCGTTTGTTTTATTTGAAAATAGCATTGTTGTAGCTGTCGAATTTTCATTTTCAATAATCTCTAGCGTAGTATAATTTACTAAAAAATTAAATTTAAAAAGGGAGTACTTTTTGATTTTTGAAGTTAAAATAGAAAAAAATATCTTAGAACAAAAAAATTAAATTTCGACATTTCAAATTAATGGGTTGCAGTTCAAATCCAGGGTTTTTTCCTTAAAATCCTGATTTTATTGAAATGCCTGGATACCGGGCCCGGAAAATCCTGTACAGGTGTAGAACTCTAATAAAAAATAATAATCTTTACCCTCATCTTCGAAGTAGATCGTCGTTTCATTCTCAGATATATTAATTGTAGTAGCCGAGATAATTGAAATCCACAAGAGAATAAGCCACATTTCTACTAGAAAAAATTAATTAATTAAATTTAATTGGTTTTTAGATATTTTTTAATTAAATTAAAAATCTAAAAATAAATTTAAAAACAAAATACCATTTTAGAAATGATTATAATCTAGCCTTCTAATTTTTGCCATATAAAAACATCAAAAGCCTTTTTTGTATAGAAAAAACTAAAAAAAAATAAAAAAAGACTGAATGAATCATATTTAATTTTAACAAAATAAATTTTGAAAAGCAAATATTTAAAAATCCAAAGTTTAAGGGGCTATAATTCTGAAATTTGGGAGATTTCATTAAACACCTAATTTACTATTTATAAAGGACAATCTAGATTCACATACTAACATTCTTACAATATTATTTAGATCCCTAACTTTCTTCAAATCTTAAACTTCACAGAATCTGGTATCAATCGAAATCTCTAAATATGTACTAGATTATTCTTCCTAACAGAATCGATATGGTTCAACAAAACCTACAGACAATTATCGACGGATAGGTATAAAAAAACACGATTGTCCCCACTTAAAAATTTCTAACTTTAAAGAAAATGAACGGATCATAACCAGACTTTGGGGACAAATTCAGGACATTCAGACCTTTCGATTGATGTAGGATTTATTAGAAACATTCAAGATACCAGAAAGTTATGAATTTACAACTAAAACAGGCTGATCAGAAAAATTTTCTTTACTTTATGGTTAAGTTGGAAAATGCCCAGTTTTCAGTTATTAAAGGTTGCAGGTTCGAATCCCACTCATAGTCAAAAATAAATTAAACAATAAATTATTTAATTTTTATCAAAAAAATAATTTTTCAACTTTTTAAGAAAATAAAAAGCATACCAAAACTGTAATAAAGAAAGCATAATTGAAAAAATTGAATAAAATATATAATAGAATAATAATTTACATTAAGCATCTTCTAAAAAATTAATTTAAAAAACAAAGAAAAAATATAAAAATAAAAGTGTATTAAACATTTTAAAAATAGACAAAATCTGAAAGACTTTATAAAAAAAATAAAATTTATAAGAGAAAAAAAAATATAGGTAAATTCATTAAATTATAATAAACTTTAAATCATTTTAAGTGTCTCGAAAGTTGAGTCTTTCCTTGGTTACAATTTTTATTTAAGTTAATAATTTATTTTTTGTCTAAAAATAAAATTTTTGACTCAACTAACATTCAAAAAAAACAAAATTTAATTTAAATTCTCAACTAGAAATTGTTGAAACTTTTTTAATATTATTATTCGTCAATTGATTTGAACAATTATTTTCTCCAAATATTGTTGTTGTTGTTGATTGTTGTGGGGGTAGTATATTATTTAATGGAACAATTTGTTGATGTTGTTGCTGTAAAAAAAATTAAAAATTAATTTTTTAATGATTTTTTGCTAATTTTTTTCAGAAAAATTAATTTATTTAAATTTATTTTTATAAGAAAAAATACCTACCTTTGTTCCATTAGACGAATTAAATTTTTGTTTAGAAGGAGAAATTGTTGTTGTTGTTGCCTTTTTATTTTTTGTTGGTGTATTCCCATTTAATTGTTGGTGGTTTGTAATTGTTGAAAATAAATTCTGTTGTTGTTGTGAAGGAGGAAGAAGAGAAAGTTGTTGTTGTTGTTCTGAAGAAAAAGGAGGAATTCCACTACCACCACTACCACCAACACTTGCAATCATTCCCATAGCACACAACATTTGTTGCATTACACGAATCTAAAAAATAAAAAATATTTTTTAACAATATTTTTTAATTAAATTTTACCTGTTGAGGACTTAATTGTTGTTGCTGTTGTTGCTGTGCAAATAAAGTAAATTGTTGTTGCTGTTCAAATGTTTGTTGGGGAATTTGTTGTTGATTTCGTTGCCTATTTTGTTGTTGTTGATATTGTTGAAATTGTTGGAACATATTTTGCATATAACTTATTTGAGCATATTGTTGTTGCTGTTGTTGATGGGTAGTATTTGCAGCAACAAAAGCTTCAAATTGATTTTGAAAAGTACCAAGATTGTTTAAATGATTATTATTGTTGGAAAATATTTGTTGTTGATGTTGAACCGGAAACTGTTGTGATGGTGGTTGTGGTTGTTGTGTTGCAGATACTGCTTGAACTTGTTGTTGTTGTTCTTGTTGCTTTTTACTTGATTTAGAACGATTATATGTTCTTGTTTTTGTAGTTTTATTTTCAGAAATATTTTTGTTGTTAGTTTTTGTATTGCTGCTAATTGTTATTGCTGTTGTTGTTTCCGCTTTAGAGGTAGCACTAGGAAGGTTGACAACCGGAGGTATTTGTTGTTGAACAGATTGTGTCTGAAAATTTTTATTTATTTTTTAAATGGGGGAAAAATAATAAACTTTTAATAAAAAAATTATTTCCTTACTTCAATCAATATACGCGGACTTTTCCCTTCACCGGCAGGACTCTTTTGTTGTTGACCACCACCACCTCCAGCAGTTAAATTTGCTCTTATTTCATTTGTAGGATTTGTAATTGTTGTTTGTTCACAGTTATTATTAGTTCCCCCATCAATTTTAATAGATTTTTCTTGTTGTTTTTGTACCTTTTTAGGTCTAATATTAGGTGAGGATGAAGAAAGATTTCGTTGACGTTTTTTGACATTATTTGTCAAAGTTCCATTATTTGTTGGTGGTGGTGAAATTAAAGAAGTTACCGGACGTAGAGGAGAAACACCAGCAGTTGAAAGTCTTGCAATTGTTGTTTTAGTAGAATTTGGAGGTGATTGTGTTGATGAACGAATAATATTTTTTGATAAATTTATTTTTGTTGTTGTTTGATTTTGTTGTTGTTGATGTTGAGAAGAAGATTGATGAAGAGAAGAAGCTGAAATTGAGGATGATTGTGAAGAAGTAATACAAACAGAAGGAGGTGAAAGCAAAGATAATGAAGCTGCTGTTTTGTAAAAAATAATTTAATACAGAGTATATAAAATTATAAAAAAATAAAAATCAATCAAAGGACTCGAAAAAAAACTAAGCTAAAATATTCAAATAAAAACCCTCCAATTTTTCAATTACATAGGTTTTAATTTTAATTTATAATCAAGAAAAAAAGATAATAATCAACAAAAATGAGGAAAATGAGAATTAAAAAATATTAAAAAAAAGAAAAGTCCCAAAAAATATTTAATCCCTTTTTCTTAATTTTTTTTAAAATTTTCTTCATAATTTCTTCAAACTTATTTCCCTTCAAAAATTTTTTCAAACATTTTAGCTTTATAACTTTAATAAAAAATCCAATTTTATAAAAAATGTATATTGGCGTCATTCAATTTACTTTTTTTCAGACAAAATACAAAAAATATATACTTTTCAAAAATACTTTTATTTCCCACAAATTGTTTACTTTAAAAAAATTTGTAGTTAATTAATTTAAAATTAATTATTTTTGAATGATAAACAACACCAATGTCCTTAAAAATATTTTTTTCAAATTAAAGTTATAAAGCTGAGACTGAAACCGGTTTTTTAAATTATATAAACTTTGCTCATTCATTCTCTTTTTTTTTTATTTTTAATTTTGATTTTTTTCATCAATTTATTTTTCCCTCTCAATCATTTATTTTCTCCTCACCGGTTTTTTGAACGGCACCATCTCCTTCACCTCCAATATTGTTTTTTCCTTCATTTATCCCAACAGATTTTTCTTTTATTAATTTTTCTTCTTTTTCAATTTTTTCTTGTCCTTGTTTCGGAATTTCATTCAAATTATTTTGACATTTTATTGTTGTTGTTATAATTATTGGTGATACTTGTTGTTGAGGTAATTCCATTGGACCACTCTCCAAATCTAATTGTGGCATATCTTCATAAGCTGGTTGACGATTTTCATCTTCTTTTGGGGGTAATTGGGCTAATGTAAAATTTAATTGAAGAGGTGATTTTCTTGACCAACTAAATAATTGAACGACATCCTGAAAAAATAAAAATTTTTTATTAAATTATCCAAATAACCTCCAAACTAAAATCATCTTCCAAAACAAATTTCAATTTTGGATCAACAAAATAAACTCCATAAAAATTAGACATTGCCAATTTAGATTCTAGTAATCGTTTCAATTGTTCAATTTTAACTTTTGCAGAACAACGAAAATAACGACAAAAAGAATATTGTTTTTGTTGTCGTTCTATTGCTGTTGTTGCTGTTGTTCTCTCACAAATATTTTGAGGAGGAAGAGAGGAAGAACTGCTGCTGGGTATTTGTTGTTGTTGATCTATTAAAATAATTTGTTCTTCACCAAGAATTTGTTGATTATCCTCATTTTCTCCCTCCTTATGATTTTCTGTTGCAGCAATTTTTCCAGATAAAGACACTAAAGAATCATCCCCACTAGCAGCCAAAACTTTTGTTAAAGGAACATATTCAATTTGAAGTGAAATATTTTCGTTTGGAGAACATAATTGAGTTGATAATTGAAGCAACATTCGCCTTTGCTGAATTCGTCTTTCGGAAGGTAAAGCTGTAGTAGTAGATGAACCATTATTTGAATCACGTGAAGAACGATGTTGTCGGCGTGCTACCCGACGTAATTGACGCCAAAAAAGATCTGGGACTAATTTGTAGACCTTGAAAAAAAATTTTTTTAATAAAAAAAAAGCAGTCAAATACCAATTCCTGCAGTCTCAAATCCCTTTTGTAAATATGTTCATTACCCAGTTCAATTTTACATTTTGGACATTTTCTTGAATCTGGACCAGCAGAAGATAAATGTTGCAATAAACAAGAACGACAGACTTTGAAAAAAATTAATTTTTAATTAAAAAAAATTTTTATTATTACAAAAATGAAGGCATCCAGTAAGTGTAACAGCATCCGACAAATAATCTTGACAAAGAGAGCAGGTAATGTGTTCTTCTAATCCTAAAGCTTTAGCCTGTTCTCGGCTATTCATTTGTTGTTGTTGTAAATAAATATATAAAAACTGAAAAAATTATGTTTTAATAAATTAAAAAAAAATTTTTTAGCAATATAAAAAATAAAAAATTATTTCAAAAAACAATTTAGAAAAAAAGAAAAAATATAAGAAAATTTTTAAAAAAACAGATATGTATATAAAAATTTTAAAAAATTAAATAAATCCTATTTAAAATTTAAAAAATTAAGCCAACGATATACAGTAATATTTTAAAATTACTGTAAAATATAAAAATAAAATGTTTTTGGATATATTCAAAATTATTAAAAATAAACTCTGCACAGTATCAAGAAAAAAATTAAAAAAATAAAAGGAATTACGAGATGTAAGGACCAGCGGAGAGCGACGACCATCGATCGGTTTTTAGCTTATTTTTAAAAAAGAAAGGGGGAAATGGTGGAAAAAAAAGACAAAAAGGGGGAAGAAAGGGGGTGAAATATATAAAATTAAAAAATAAATAAAAGAAAATAACCCCCCTCCCTATAGACTGTTAAGAAGAAAAAAAGATCATCTTATGCAGCAGTAAAATGAAGGAAAAAGAATGTGCGGCTGATTGATGTGAATTTTGCCCAAAACTGAATGGGGCAATTTAAAGACAAATAATAATAATTTTTGAGTAGATAAAGAAAGAACAAAAAAATGGTATCTTGGGGTGAACAAAAAAAAATTTTTTTGAAGAAGAGGAGAAAAAAATAAAGAGGAAAAAGAGAAAGCAAAGTAGGGGAAGAGAGAATTTTACAGTTGTCGTTGTTATACTGTAAAATAAAATGAGAAAAAAGAGATAGTAATTTATAAATGATGGCAAAAAAATGGGGAAAATGTAAAGTGGAACAAAATTGGAAGGCAAATAAATAATAAGTAGAAAAATAAAGTATAGTTAATAAATATGTCACACGCCCACATACCTTCTGTTCCCCTTATTAAATAAAAAAAAAGAAAAAAAAATACAAAAAATTGATAAAATGGTCATAGCAGCTACCCAAGATATCAACATTAAAATATACAGTATACATCTGAATAATTACCCCCTCTAGCGAGAGATAAAACAAATACCCAAAATAATTATTTGAGCATATACGGTAGTATCCATTCAAGTAAAATAAAAAGAAAAGGAAAAATTAAATCTCCAGACACAAAAACAAATTTATATATTTTTAATGGTTAATTTCGATAAAATAAACAAAAGAGAAAGAGAAAATCAAGGCAATCAATCAAAAAATTATAGTATAATATTACGAAAGCCGGTAAAATAAAAAGAGAAAAAAAGATAAAAATTAAGAGAGATCGGCATACAAGATCGACCGATAACAACGATGAAAAGGGCAAAAGAAGAAAGGAAATAAAGCAAAAAAGTGTTGATGATTTGCTGCAGCTCAGCCTTGGAAACGTGTCACAAAGTTTGTGTGTCGGCAAGGAAATTATTGTAGCCTTTATTTAAAGTTCAAAAATTTGTATTTTTAATCTTCTTCCAAAAACCGTTACAATATTTTTCTTTCTTCCCCCCAAAAATACCGTTCTTACATTCAAATGACCGACCAGCTGATGACTATTTTTTAATCTACACATTCCTTTTTTAGTATTTTGTAAAAGAAAAAAAGAAGAGGGGAACAAAGAATAAGTAGAAAAAGCAGAAAAAAAATTTTTTGCCCAATGTAACCATTTTATAACCACAGCAGCAAAAATTTCGCATCTTTTTTTAGCTGCTAGTCACCGCTGCTTCAGCAGCATTTATTTATTTATTCTGTGCGCTGCACTACTACACTCGATTATCGATTGTCCGTCAAAAAGAAAGAAAATGACAGTGGGCAAATGAAAAATAAAAAAAAAAGTAAAGGGAAAGATACGATAATTTGTGTTGGGAAGTATGGGCACGATAGGAGAGAGGGGGCAAGCAATAAGAAAATATTATAGGAGCTAGAGAAAAATGGGGAAGGTTTTTAAGAATGACTGATTAGGGTGATATGTATTTGACAAGCTGTTTAATATTAAAAAAACAATCTGATAAGGAAAGTTTTTACGAGTTTTAGAAAAGCAAGAAAAAAGGAGAATGAAAATAAGCAAATAACTATCAAAATTCCTAGTTACCGTGAAAAAGGATTACTGTAATGGTTAAATATTTGTTAAATACTAGAAAATAGTGTAAAATTTGGTCCAAAAATTGTTTCGGATATAAAAATGAAATGTCAGATGGACTAAAAAATAGAGCCCTCAGGTAGAAAGCGGACCATAGCAGTTGTACTGGCAGTTGACGGTGTGATGAATATGCTCTGTGTGTGAATAGCAGCGGTGAGCAACGAGCACACACAACAAACACCACCACTACCCCAAGTGGATGGAGGAGACTGACTGACAGCAGGCAGGGGAATAAATAAATATATTTTTTAAAAAAGTATAAAGGGAGAAGGAGAGTATGAGGACGTGCTTCGGAGACTGACTGCTGTTGCCTTTGGTAGTTTTGCTGCTGCTGTTATACTGACTGAATTGGGCGAAAGAAGGATATTTGATGAATAAAGGGTTAGTAGTAGTCTGTGTGCTGTTTGTGTGCTCAAATTTTTTAAAAGAAGAAAAGGCAATGAAGGAAAAAATAAATTAACTAAAATGAGGGGATTGGCGAAGAGAGAGAAAAGAATTGTTGGGGCAAGACACTGTAGAGTGTGTGAGAGAGTATAAATAAAAGAGATACTCATTAAAAAGCAAAGAAAAAAGAGAAATTGCATTAAAAATGGTGAAAAATAATGGGCGGAACAACAATTCTCTTTTTAAAAAAGCTATCAAATTTTAGCCGCCTAAATAACTTAAAAAGGACGCGTGCGCTACCGTAAAATTGAGAGATACTGTAGCTACGAAGAGAAAAAATTGTTTTATAAATTCAGCCAGCCGAGAGGAGGGAAGGTTTCCTCTGTCTATCATCTCGTTTTTTAGCACGCATTTCCGTTTTTTTTTATTTTTTATTCTTCCTTTTTCAATGATGCATCACGTTTTGACATTTTTCTTTCTTTAATTGTTGTTACAAAAAGTTGATTAACTTATTAGAAAATAGAAAGAACAAATAAAAATAAATTGGAAATGGATTATTAAGCATTGAATTGATACAGATTTTTAAATTGATG
The DNA here is from genome assembly GCA_963681835.1 of Meloidogyne enterolobii. Classification (NCBI taxonomy): domain Eukaryota; kingdom Metazoa; phylum Nematoda; class Chromadorea; order Rhabditida; family Meloidogynidae; genus Meloidogyne; species Meloidogyne enterolobii. Next base: position 1,003,609 of record CAVMJV010000071.1, read on the forward strand.
ACATTTAAAAATTAAAAATAATCTATTATAGAAAAACAAATATTGAAAGTAATGAAAAAAAATTTTAAATCTATTTTTTAAAAGTAAACGGAAAAGACGAAATGAGAATAACATCAAAGTCATGAAAATGCTAGATCTGATTTAGTGAAAGTTGTTAGAATAAAGATAATTATGAAAATAAATGCTTCAAACGTGAAAATTAGATCGAGAATCAATATACCTAAAAAAATCTTGATAACCGAAATTTTGTTTCTAGACCACATGTCGGTGTCCGACATGTGGTTGAAATAACAATTTTATTTTTCAAGTAGGTAATTTGGCATGAAAAATGAAAAAAAATTTGAAGAAATTTTAAAATTAAACGGAAAAGACAAAATAACTTAAAAATAAAACTTATTTTTGGGAGATTTTGGCATTTTTTAATCTTATATGTTGAAAAAATATTATGTTGAAAAATCATAAATTAAGCTTCAGATTAGAGATAGAATGCCAAAAAAATCAAAACATGTTTAAGTACAATCAAGCAATTAAAGAAAAAAAAGCAAAAAAATTAGTTAAAAATGACAAAAAAATTAGAAAAATAATTCTGGCCTAAAAATCTGAAATATTCAAAATAATAATTTATTTAGAACTTTAAGATAGGCCCAAATTGTAGAGAAAATTCAAAAAACTTTTTTTATTGCAAGACATAACAGTTAAATATATGATTCGATTATTTACAGGAAGAAAAGGGTGATCAAAAATATTCCAAAACACACAAGTCTGTAGTGTGGTTTTTTAATGATACAAGAGATTCAAAAATCCAAAAAAATCTTCCTGGTTACTTTTTGATTATGTAAATATTTGCCCAGCCAAAGGTTTCTAAATAAAAATTTTTAAAAAATTTTATGGCTTCTCATAAACAGAAAAAAATATATTTGGAATATTCTTAGTTTTAAAATTTTAAAAAAAATAAAGAGGAAAGATAAAATAATATTTAAGAAAAAACAACAAATATCTAAAAAAATGTGTTTAAAAACAAAAAAAATATTAAAAAATAAAGAAAATCAGAATGAGTTTCTAGAGAAAAAATTGTAGAAAAAATATTTTAACATGGGTAGACTAAAAAAAATACAAGTTGCTAAAAATTAAAAAAATTACGATAAAAAAACGAGTTTCGAAAATAATGAAAAAAAATATTAAAAAAATATTTAAATATTTTAAAATTGGGTCGATTAAAATTTGCAAAATAAATAAGACAGAATTTCTGAAAAATTTAAAGTTTTAACGCCTAAATTTCCCGCCTTCTAACGGTTAAAAACCGTCAAAAAATTATCAAAAATTCTTCAGAAAAGGACCTAATTTTTGGCAATTCTTCATTTAAAAAATATTAAAAGGAAATTAAAAATAAGAGAAAAGCTTCTTTTAAAATAAAAATAAACAAAAACGCCCCAGTTGTTCCTCCTTTTCATTTTCCCACATTTTTATTTATTCTATGCTTACTTACCCCGCATGCATTTTTTAAAAGAGCTTTTCCTTCCTTTTGCTTAATTATGTTGCCGAAAATTAAAAACAATTTATTAACGGATATTAATAAAAAAATAAAAATATTATCTATAAAATTGGATTATTTATCCCTTCTCTCTAGTTTGGAGATTAAAAAGAATTTGATTAATTTTTTTATTAAAAAGTTACAAAAATAATTTTTAAATGAATATTTATACAAACCATTAGTGTTAGAAAAATGGATTTTTTCGGTACCGGTAGTACAGAAAAGTAAAGGTTACGCACTAACTGTAGAACAGAACCGTGCCTAACACCATAAACCACACGGTACAATAAATTATTACACTTACAGTAGTGAAAGATAAAATGTCAATTAAATTACGAAAAATAAAAATATAATATAAATTACAATAAAAACAAAATAAAAATATATACTATAAATAGTAAAATTTTAAACGGTATAAATCAGTATCTTTTAAAAAATTTCATAAAAATTTTAAATTTGCCACGGTTTGTAAAAACAAAAACAAAAAAAAGTATTTAAAAAATAACAAAAAATATAAAAAATATTCATTTACAATAGAAAATCGTATTTTAAAAATTAAAAAAGGTAGAATTTACACATTAAAAATAAAGATATTCAATGAATGCTAACATAAAAATAAATTATGTTCAAATTCAGAAAGATAAAAAAACGTTAAAAAAATATTAAAATTAAATATAAAATAATAAATCTTCAAAAAATAATCAAAAAATAAAAAATACTAAGATTTAAGAAGCAACAGACAAATTTATTAAACTAACATAAAAATTAAGTTATTTTCAAATTTAGAGAGATAATAATTACAAAAATTTAATTATCAAAGTTATATTTGTAAATATATTATATTCTATTAAAAAAGACATTATGAGACTGAATCAAACAAGATATAAAATATTATCACAATATCAAGAAAATAGAAGCCGCTCTCCAAGAAAATGGCAGTAAAAATAAAGATAATTTAAACAGTTAACTGGTCTGATTTTTTTAAGTAAGTCTAAATTAAAGTAAGTTTGAATAAGTCTGATTCAGGATTTATTCTCAAAAGAAATGAAAGAGACAATAGGAAAATGAATTTTAGTCAAAAAACAATATTTTTGGACCTTTGATTTTAATCCAATTTCTAAATTAATTTTAAAAATACAGTAAAAATTGATAGCTTTTAAAAAGAAGAGAAATAATAAAACAAAAATAAAATTTTAGGCAGAAAGGAAATCGGCAAAGGGCCAAAAATCTTTTCGTTTTTAAAGATGTGCGCGCTCGTACCATAACTAAAATAGGAAGAAAGGGGGAGGAACGAGGAAGAATTAATAAGGAAAAGGATTTAAAAGAGAAATTAAAAAAAAGAGAAATTGTAATTAAAATTCAAAGAGCTAAGGAGGAAAAAAATGTTTAAAAAATGGAAGAAAGGAATTTTAAAATTTAAACAAAAAATCAAAATTTATAAACAAAAATTGATTTTCCGATTTAATTAAATCCAAAAAATTAGACAGATTCAGGGATTGACTAGATGCTTGTTTTTGAAAAATATTTTGGAATTTTGGAATACTTAGGGGTATTCTAATAAAAAGAACATATTTTAAATCTGAAAATTTGGAATACAAATCCTTTCCAATGTCCTCATCCGAAAATAACATTATTCTTAATTAAACCATAAATCAGTTTTTGCAAAAATCAAATAGTAATTTAAAATACAGTCGTGGAAAAAAGTATGGAAGCGCTAGAAAATTTTTTCTTAATTCTTAATTTTTCAGTCAAAAATACGATCTATATAGCAATCGAAAGCTCTATTCGTATCTCAGTTGACATGTTTCTGCATTTTTCATGAAAATGAAAATTGGCCGAGATAATCCGGATCTACCGGATATACCAAATCCCACTTTTTCGGAAAAATTTTTCGGAACAAATTTAACAAACCCAAATGATAAAGCATATTTTACTGAGCATTTACCACAAAACCGCTTAGAAATATCTTTTTTCGGACCAGAGATATGATTTTTTGAAAATGGCATTTTTCGTCTATTTTTGCAAAAAATTCAATTTTTAAGCGAAAAATGCCATTTTCAAAAAATCATATCTCTGTTCCGGAAAAAGATATTTCTAAGCGGTTTTGTGGAGAATACTCAAAAAAATATGCTTTATCATTTGGGTTTGTTAAATTTGTTCCGAAAAATTTTTCCGAAAAAGTGGGATTTGGTATATCCGGCAGATCCGGATTATCTCGGCCAATTTTCATTTTCATGAAAAATGCAGAAACATGTCAACTGAGATACGAATAGAGCTTTCGATCGGTATATAGAACGTATTTTTTGAATGAAAAATTAAGAATTAAGAAAAAAATTTCTAGCGCTTCCATACTTTTTTCCACGACTGTATATACTCGAAAAATTATAAAAATATAAACCCACCTCTCGATCCCAGCAATCAAAAATCCACAAGTGACAAACCAAAATTCAAAATAAAGTGCTAAAATTTTAATTATTATAAATAAACAGGCGTTAATTTAAACGACCTTAAATTATCCAATTTTGTAAAAACGTAATCAATTTTTTGTTGTTTTTATTTTAGAAATGTTGTCAATCCAATTTAGTGAAAATGTTGTCAATTAGAAAATGTCAATCTGTGCAGATATTGCTGATTTAATTAAAATAAAATTTGTATAATTTAAAGTTAATATCCTGAAAATAAGAAGATTAGCAGAAAAATGAAGCATAATACGTAGACTAATAAAGGCTAATTCAAAACTTTTATTGAAAACTTTAAAGAGAAAATATTAAAAATTGAGAACTCTAGAAATAGAAACAAAAGATTCTAAATTCAATTAGAAAGACAACAAAGAAATACAAAAAGGGAGAGTACAATATAAAAAAGCTTAAGAAATTGCTCATTGTTAGAAAAAATTAATAAGACGGTAACTATAAAATAATTACTAAAAATGGCAATCTAAGGGACTGTTCGTTATACAGTTTATTAATGAGAATGTCTTTAGTAACTCTTAATTGCCTTTCTATTAGGATGTATTTAGCGGAAATAAGAAAATAAACTAATTTAGATCGGGATTTCTTAAAATAGAAACAAAAATTTATAATTCAAAAATAAAGACAACAAAGAAATACAAAAAGAAATTAAATAATGTAGTAACAAAAGTTAGAGAAATAAATAGAAAAGAACACGAGAGAAAAAAATAAAGAGGAAAAGAATTATAGAAAAGCAAACAGCCTTTTCGTCATTGGACACTTGGTCACGGAACACTTGGTCACGGGACACTTAGTCACTGAACATTTTGCCAATTTTCGCATATTACATAATGCCAAAAATCGAGAGTGCTGACAAAATATCTCGATTTATTTTAATTTCTTCACTCTGAAAAATGGCGACTCTTTTTGTCTAACGTCTCTTCTCTCTCTTCGGTTTTAACACTCTTTATTTTAAGTCGCTTAATTTCGAAGTGGATTTATTGCAATCTTTCTTTATTTGTTACATGTTCTCTTCTTTTTCATGTACTAATTTTAAATCTTTTTATTAATCAATTTAGCGCAGTTTCACAAAGATCTGATTAAATCTGATACATTGCAAATTTTCTGAGTAATTTTGTTAAAAATCTGACCCAAACTTATCAAATGGATCCAGTTGATGGGTAAATTATCAAGTTTTTGTCTTTCCATACAATTAAAAATTTTAAGGGATCGAGTTTATGCTGCTGAGCGTCTCCTTCAAATTCGTACACGTAAAGGACAGCAGGAATATTTGGTCAAGTGGAAGGGATGGTCAGCTAAACACAACACTTGGGAACCAACTGAGAATATTCTTGACGATAGATTGATACAAGAGTTCGAACAACGCCAAGCTACAACAACAACTCGTGGGCCGAAACGTAAAGCTGCGGGCGCTGTTTCAAGTAATTTGTCGGCTTCTGGAAGTTCTACAACAACAACAAATCAGACTTTGAGTCCTCCAGTTAAAAGGGGTAGACGACTTGCCAGTACTCGTCAGAAGACTGATAGTGGTTCAGGTTATTTTTTACAAACAATTAGAATGTCCAGAACATTTTTAGAAAGCGCCGCGGGATCACCTTCCACTTCAATTGGCACACGTCGTTCAAGTCGTCGTACAGCTGCAAAGGGTGAAGAAGAGTCTCGCGATGGCAGTGTTAGTACCGTTGATAAAGTTGAAGTTGGCAAAAAAGAGGCAAAGTTGTCTGTGAAAAAGACTAAGGAAGACAATGATGAGGGAGCTTCAGAGAAGGAGGTTTTCAATAAAATAAGGATGCTTAAATAATTAAAAATTTTAATTTAGGAACATGCAGAAGAGGCCAAAATAGAAACTGCTCCACAAAGTGAGGCTGAACCAGAAATTCCAGCTGCTCCAGTTTTAACCAAGGAAGAGCCAAAACAAGCTGAAGATGCTGATACAACTGCTGCTGATGATCATGAGGTTGAACTAGTTGATAATGATGAGGCTAGAGAAGCACCACCTTTGGAGATTTTTGGTTTATTTTTCTTTTGGGTTGTTTTACCAAAAAAAATTTTCCAGTTGAACGTAAACCTACTAAGCACGAATTGGCTCAAAATGGTGGCAATGACACAACTGCAAAAAACAATGATACGTTTATAATAACGAATGAGACTGATCCAAATTGTACACATAAAATACAAGTTTTTACTAAACAAGGAGGTACTAGTGGTTCAACTGAAAAACCAAAGTCTACTAACAACGGAGAAGGTGACATTGTTTGTGTTGGAAATGATAAAGCAGGAACTACTACGACTCAAAATGATATGGACGAAGATATAATTATTGTCAAGGATAATGGAAGCATCGCTGAGACGGTCAGTCAATGTTCTTCTGTAGACGGGAATGAATCTGAGGCGGTTTTGGTTTCAACCGCCCCCGTCACCTCTTCTTCCGCTATTACTGCTCCTCCCACAAGCTCTGAATGAACAGCGGAATTTTAGAAAGGAAAGAGGTGATAAGGATTTTTAAATTATTATTTCAATAGGTCTGGGGGAGATTGGTTTAGCAGCTAGATAATTTTTTAGTTTTTTTCGCCATGCTTACACTTAATAGTTTTTCTTGGTAGATTTTCCTTGGACTTGAGTTGTTATTTTATTTCCCTTATTTTTGGTTTTAAAGTACATTTTTATTGGGAATTTAAATTTTTTTCTTTCAGAAGACTTGGACTGATCCAATTACAAAAGAGCCAGTTACAATCCAAAATGAACCCTATCAATATAATGGCTCACATATAATTACTGATGTCACTCTAAATGGTATAACTACAACTTTTATTGAAATTTAAAGAAAAACATGACTATTTGTTCTAAGGCCAAACCTTTGTAATTTTGTCAATTTTACCTTAATTTTAAATGGGAAATGGAAGGGTAATTTGTTTAATTTTTAAAGATTTTTTGATTTGTTTTACCTAATTTATTTCTTTGACTGATCCTGATCCTCTTCCATATTTTCCCTGCCACATTTTAAGCGTTCTTTTTCTAAATATTTAGCACTAGGGTTATCGGTTTCAAACCAAACTTAAAACCCGAAGTTTTTGGTTTGTTTGTCAGTTCGGTTAACCACGAGTTTGGCGAAACCGACAACCCTTTTCAACACTTATTTAAGAATTTTGTTCTATTTTGAATTTGCTGGTTGTATTATTTTAGGGGTTTTCATGATTTTAGTTCCTTTTTTAAAATTATTGTAATTTTGATACAACCAGTCATAACTTAAAATTATTATTTTTTTAATTTCTCCTCAGTCGTAAAAATGTAGTTTTGTTTTTAATTTAATTCCCCTGTTTCATCTTTTTACGTTTCTAACGATTTTTGGTAATTTTTTGTGTTGATAAAAATAAACATGGATATTTTTTAAATAAATTTTTTAGTTTGGTTGTATTTTACAATTTTTATTTAAGTGGAGAGAATAGTTTTTAAATTATTAAATGATTGAAATTTTTAAAAGTTAATTTGGCATTTTTTTAGATTTTAGTTTTATGTTAAAGACGACTTATTTTTCATTAAAATTATTAAATTTGCTGAGTAGACAATTCTCGTCGTTGAAAACCAGTTTAAGCATGGTTAAATATTTGAGGTTATTTTTTATCTAAAATTCCAACCCCGACATTTTTTTCCGCGACAATTCTCAGCCTTTCAACGGCTGGCTGTTGGGTAAACTACAAAATGAATTTTTGCTTCGAAAAATTTTTATAAAAAAGTTTTCTAATATTTTTTAGTCAACATGAAGCAATTAATATTGACCAAGAATTGTTTAATTCCTTTTCTGTTGATCAACTGATGGAATTGGCTGGGTTAAGCTGTGCTCAAGCGATTTATAGTGTTTATAATAAAGGTGATTTTTAAATGATTTTTTTATAAATTTTAATTTTAAAGGAAAAGTACTTTTAATAACTGGACCCGGAAATAATGGAGGTGATGGATTTGTTTGTGCCAGACATTTGAAACATTTTGTAATTTTTTTAAATTAAATATTTTTATTGAATATTTTTTAAATTTAAGGGTTTTACTCCAACTATAGTTAATCCTAAACCTTCAAAAAATGAATTGATGCAGCGATTAATTGTATTTTTTAAATTTTATATTTGGTGTTTCCCAGTTTTGTAAATTTTATGTAAGGAAGTGGATATTTAGTAGGCTCTTGCAATCAGTTAAGGGGGCGAGAGGATTGTATTAACGAGTTTTTACTGAATGTTCGAAAAGTTCCCTTTTGAGTAGTTAACGTGTTTCATATTAATTAGTTTACCTTACTGTTGCGGCCAGCTGAAAAGGCCGAGGGATTTGTCTAGTTGGGATATGTGAGGAAGAATGGAGATTTAGCTGGCTGGCACTTAAAGCGCTTACTAACAATAAGAAATATTTAAAATAATTTCTAATTAGATCCAGACTCAACAACTTGGAATTGAACATTTACAATTAATGCCGAAAGATTTGAGCAATTTCAATTTAATTGTTGATGCTATATTTGGATTTAGTTTTAAGCCTCCTATTAGAGAACCTTTTACACAAATTATTAAACAACTGGCCGAGCAAAAGGATTTACCTATTTTTTCTATTGATATTCCATCAGGTTGTTTTAATTTTTTTAATTTAAGGTTGTTTTAATTTTTTTTAATTTAATTCTCGTTCGTTGAGAGGGATTATGCGGGGGTTTCGGTGTTTTTGTTAATATGGAACTAAAAAGTCAGCATCTCTTTCTGTTGGACTCATAAAATTTCCTAGGACTAATTAAACTTCTTTGGATTACTAAACCATACCAGAACAAAAAAGGACCATTCCACGCCTTTTCAGTTACCACAATTCTTTTCATATCAATCCAAAAAATTTAAATTATTTTTTAAAGGTTGGGATGTTGAAAAAGGACCACCTGAAGATGAAACACCTACAATTATGCCTGATTCACTAATGTCTCTCACGGCCCCAAAATTGTGTGCTCAATATTTTAAAGGAAGGCATCATTTTATTGGTGGACGTTTTTTACCTCTAAAGTAATTTTTTAATACAATAAAATTATTTTAAATATTCCCTAAATTTTTAAGAATCTCAGAAAATCTAAATTTGCCTGAATATGAAGGATCAAGTCAATTTATAAAAATTTAAGGAAAAAATGATTTTTTGATAAAATAAATTTTTTTATCATGTATTCTTTTAATATAAAATTAAAAATAAATATTTTTTGAAAAAAAATTAAAAATAATTTTTTAGCCCTTTTTACACTTTCTTCTGTCCTTCATTTATTCTATTGATTATCACATCTTTCCCTCTAACGGTTTTACTTTTATGACTTCATCTTTTTGGGAGGTTTTTTACACTAACCGTAAATCCAAAATATCATTTTCCTAAAGCTTCGCTTCCTTTCCTTCTTTTGCTTACATTTTAGTGATCATTTGGGTCAGATATCTTCCCCTTTCTACTAGAAACAAGCATTGTATAGGATTAGAGAAATAAAGAAGATTTTCTTGCTAGAAAAATAAAAGAAGGGGAATTTTTTGGTTGTTTTCCATATTCTTAACAGTGTTGAAAAAATTGTGTCCTCCCCTAAATTTTGTCCTAAAATTAAGAGATTTAATCTCTTCATTAATTTTTAGTTGCCAAAAATTGTACAAAAATAGAAGAAAATGGCTGTAGACTTTCAATATCCTCAATTTGGAAATATGGATGATATTCTTAATCAATTAAATATAATTTCTAATGAATCAATTGATATTACTGATACTGTTAAACGGAGGTTTTTTTAGATAATGTTTTATTTTAATTTTTTTTAAATTTAAAGTAAGAGCCAATTAATGCAGCATCGACTCAAGAATCCACTTTTTGCTGTCCTTTGCGATATTAAAAATAAAACTTGTAAGTTCATTGTTGTTGTTGGCGACCGGTTATTAACCGAAAACTCAGTTATGGCGATATGATTACCCCTCAGTTTTGGTTTCTGACTGACCCCCGGCAAACGGTTCGGTTAACCAGCCGCCAACAACCATTTTTCTGATCATCTCTGAGAAAAAATTATTTTTTAGCACCTTCAATTCGAAGCATACCTGATGATCAATCTGACGATTTTTCTCGAGGTTTGTTCATTTAATTTTTCTTTTTTAATTTTTCTTCAAAGATCCGCAATTAGTTCGCTTAGATAATATGTTATTAGCTGAAGGTATTGCTGGACCTGAACGTGTTAATACTCCGGAAGCTGGAGATACTGCTGATTATAAACAAAAATTGGTACAAATTCGTCAAACATATAATGACGAAATGAGGAAATATCAAGATGTTTGTTCATTTTTTAATTTTTAAAAATTTTTTTGAAGGCCTGCGAAGAATTTACTTCTCACGTACTTCAGTTATTACAAGAACAAGGAACTATCCGTCCAATATCTAATGAAGAAATGAATCGAATGGTTAATATTATTCAAAAGAAATTTTCTGTTATACAAGTTCAATTGAAGCAATCGACTTGTGAAAATGTTATGGTTTTACGATCGAGATTTTTGGATGCAAGGTTTTCTTTCGAAAAAAATCTTTTTTAAATTTTTTCCCGTAATTTTAGGCGCAAACGCCGCAATTTCAGCAAACAAGCAACAGACATTCTAAACGAATATTTTTATGTTTATATACACAATCCATACCCAAGCGAAGAAGTTAAAGAAGATTTGGCTAGAAAATGTGGAATTACTGTTAGTCAAGTTAGTAATTGGTTTGGAAATAAAAGAATTCGATATAAGAAGAATATTGCAAAAACACAAGAAGAGGCTGCTATATATGTAAAGAAAGGTGGTCAGGGAGGAGGTTTTAAATTTTTATAAATTTTTGACATGAGACTACTCAATCCTCCCCACATTCTGTCACTGAAGCTAAAATCCCATGTTTTGTCAACAGAGCTTTACTGGCAAACCGTGGAGTTTTGCCTTATTGGTAAAATGTGGAGTAGCCCATTTTCGAGATGTAGCTAAAACCCCGAACCACAAAACACATCTAAAATTTCCTTTTTTAAGTCCCAACAACCTATGGCGTTTTAAATAACAATGCTAGTGCTGCTGTTGCCGCTGCAGCTAGTTCGATGTTAAATAACCCATATGCTGCAAATATGCTTCAACACGGTCAAGGAGATTTACAACATCAAATGATGGGTGGTGGATTTGATTTGACAGCTGGATATAATCCACAATTGGTTTGAATTTTTAAAAGTTAATTTTGAAGACATGAGGGAGGGTCGGGAGAAGGGCAATGAATTATTTAAAAAAATTTTTGAAGAATTTTCTAAGTTGCTAGGAGTATTCCAATTATTTTTACCAATAATTTTACCAAAAAAATTACTTTTCTAGTTCCAAATGAATTATATGCAACCACAACAACCTTCAAATAATTCTCCACAAAATTAAAGAATGGCCATAATTATTTTTTGTATTTTACCTCAATAAATGAGAGAGGAAAAGAAATTGCCATTTAAAAATAAATTACTTAATAATTAACATAATAAAATTTTTTTTTTCGCAAGCATAATTACTTAATAATTGTCCCCTAATTTCCCCTTTAATTTTTTTTGTAATTTTTTTTCCTTTTTTTAATAAAATTGAATTAATTTTTGTTTGTTGTTTATTCATAAATGTTAAAATTCAATTAAATATTTTTCTCGAAAATAAATTTAAAAAATCCTAATATTATAAATTTATTTTTTTACAGGTTAAATAATAAAAAAATAATTATTTAAAAAATGGGTGCAGCTGAGAGCAGTTTATCTGAAAAAGTGGATGAGAAAGGAATTAAAAAGGAAGTAGGTATATTAAATTTTTAAATTATCTATTTTGAGTAAAAAAATTTCTTTTAAAGATTGGTGAATGTCCGGTAGTTATTTACACAAAATCGGAATGTGGTTATTGTAAAATGGCAAAAGATTTACTTGAGAAGGAAAGGATTAATTATAGAGAACACGAATTGGGACATTTGCAACGCGAAGATCCTGAGACATATCAGGTGGGATGAAATGTTATGGTATTCTATATTTTTTGGAGAGGGATGGGAGGGAGGATTGTTAATCTTAGAACTTCTTAAAGAAGTAAGGGGTTTTGGTTCTGCCCTGAGGAATTCCTGGTAGGATGAAATGTCATGACGTTTATTGTTTCTCTGTTGGAGGGAGGGTGTGTGGTGAAACTTATGGAAGCGGATTGTCATGAGTAATTCCAGATTCTTCAGGATTAGCCAGATATTGGGCGGAATGTTTCCTAGGTCATTTCCGTGTACTTGAGCAGGGCTAGTGTTGGAGTTCCTATTTTTCCAAAGAAAAACTAATTTAAAATTTATTTTCATTTAGAAACGCGTTAATGGATTAGTTTACATTACAAGACATAAAACAATGCCTCAAGTATTTATTTGTCAGTGTTTTATTGGAGGTTTGGAGTAAATTTTATTTTTTAATTAAAAAATTTTTTATTTAAAGGTTTTACAGAACTTAACAAACTTGCTCAAGAAGGAAAACTTAAGGAAGAAATTAGTCGATGTTTGGATTAAAATTATTTTTGTTTTAAGATTTTTAGAGTTAAAAAATTTCTTTTTGAAAATAAAATTTAAAGAAAAAATATTTTTAATATTTATATAAAAACAGAAAAAAAGGATTTTTTGCTTCCTTAAAATTTTTTTTTTAATTTTAAAAATTCGTTTAATTTTTTATTTTTTTTTTCTAGCCAACTCTAGCTCGATACATCATTCCACGTTTTCCAATTCTTGCTAAAAAGAGACGTTTGCCTACACTTGGTTGATTACTTCTTTTATTTTTTGTTGTTGGTGGTTGTTGCCTGGAAATTTTGGAAAAATTTTTTTTTGGTTGCTTCACTTACCACCGAATCATGTTCAGTTCTACTGGGTCTGTTAAACTGGTTAGCATGGATGCTGGATACAAATCATCAACCATTCTTTGTAGGTTTGCATTTGTTGTGTCGTCTTGAAAAATTTTTAATTTTCTTGATTGGGTTTTTTTAAATTTTTATCAGAACCTTAGGGGAGCATTAGACCCTTTTAAAAAATTTTACAATTTTTTATTTTTTTTCAAAAATCGTTAAAATTTTTTTGGGACAAATTGCCATTATTTTTTAAAAGGGACCATAGATCAACGATTTTTGGACTGGCTTCTGACCCGGCTTGAGGGGTCAAACTAAGATTTTGAGATGCCCGGGCCGGAGCCGAGAATTTGAGAAAAAGTAGGAGTTGAGGCAAAAGAACTATCACTCTTGGTTCTGATAAATTAAAAACATCCAACATCTTTTATTACCTCCCCAGTTGTCCTCTAAAATTTCATTTTGGGTTCTAATTGCTGTTGAACAATTCACAAAAAAATTTAAACATAAAATCGAAGAGATGATCAAAATTTTAGAAATTTTGTGAATTTTGTTATTAGAGAATTTCATATTTTAATAATTTTTATCTTAAAAAATTCTCAATGAGTTGTGTAAAATAAAAGAGAAAAGTGAATTTAAAAAGAAATTTAGATTTTTTTACGTTTTTAATAATTTAATTTTAATTTTTTCTTCCCTTTTGCGCGGCACAATTTTTTAATTTAATTTTTATTAAAATTTAATTATCTAAATTTAATTCTAAAAAATATTTTTTAAGAATTCTTAGAAAGTACTTGAGAGAGGAGGGAGAGAATTTATATTTTTTTATTGATATGTGGTGCTAGGGGGGATTGACCGAATTTTTTTAAATTTTTTGGAATCATTTTTTAAATTTTTTTAACTTTTTAAGGAAGTAATAACGAGAATATTTTTTAAAATAATTTTTATTACGAATTATCTTTATTTTTATATAGCCTCTATATTTTTAGTATAGGGAAAATACCAAAAATAAAATAATAAAAAAATATTTTTTGAGGCTTCTTTAATAATAAAATAATTTTTAAGAGATTTTCACATTATTTTTTATTAATCATTTATTTTTCAGATTTGGCATTTTTAATTGTTTGCTTTATTATGGTTACAATAGAACAAAAGATTGAAGAAAATAATTATGTGGAGAATGATGATATTTTTGTTACTTCAAACTTGGAAGAAGGAAATGAAAAAAATAGAGTGTTTGATGGGAAGAATAATGATGACGTTGACAGCAACAACGGTGGTTGGTCAGTCGGTAAATTTGAATATAAATAAATAAAAAATAAAGAGGAACCCAATTTATATGATTAAAATTTGAATGAACCCAATTTTTTGGTTCATTCATTTAGATGATTAAAAAATTTTTTAACATTTTTTGATAAAAAAAATTTTTGAGCAATTTTTAAAACCGAGGGGTTTTTAAAAAATTCGTATTAATCAAAAACCGAGGGTGCTGGTAAATAGCTAGGTCGACAAAAACCTTAGTATTTGAAAATGAGGAGAAGAGAGGGAAGGGGTGTCTTAATAATAAAAAAATTTTTTCGAAATATAATTGTACTTTTGGAAAATTTGGAGAGATATGGGGATGGATGTTCGTTTGCTAAAATAATTTTCTGTTCTTATGCAAAAAAAATTTTTGAAATTAATTATTAATCTCTCATTTCCTCAATTTAGGAACGATAATGATGATGAATTATTTTATTTACTAAAACAAAATAATTGTACTATTGAAAGAGTTGATGGAACAAAGTTTGGACAAGACGATTTTCTCACAAAGTTTTTTTTTTGAAAATTTTTAAAAAATTATTTATTTTTTTAAAGTTATGCATATTCAAAGCCTTTAATTATTACAAATATTTTTGATAATTCTAAAAAGTCATATTTTCAAAAATCTAATTTATTGGCTAATTGGAGCAATTTTCCTGTTGTTTTGGCTTCAGCCAATACCTACAGGTTTTCTTTTAAAAAATTTTTGTAAGAAAATTATTTTTTTTATTTTTTAAGTTATTCAAAAGGCGAGTGAATTTTTGTTGATCTTTTAAATTCTCAAAAAAATTTTTTCAGTAGAAACTACATTTGGTGTATATTTACAAAAATATTTGAAGCCTTTAGACATCAATATTCCTGCAAATGGTTTTGTTTAAATTTTTCGAAAATTTTTTTTTGTATTTTTCAGAAACATTTTATCTTTTTGGTGATATTGACAGAGAGATGTGGAAACCTTTATTAGACCAATATAAATTACCTAGTTGGAATTTACCTGGACACGAATCTGCTTTAAGCTTTGGAATTGCTGCTGTTGGAACTGGGTTTTTTTTTGAAAAAAAATATTTAAAAAAAAATTAAATTTTAAGTGTTCCCTTTCATTTTCATGGACCTGGTTTTGCTGAAGTCATATTTGGAGCAAAAGTAAGTTTTGAAAAAATTTTTTTGTTTGAAAATTTCTTATAAATTTTTAAAAAAAATTTTGAAATTTTTTGGAAATTGAAATTTACTTGGACACGAAAAAAAATTCTCAAAAATTTTTTGAAAATTAATTTTTCGGACAGTTTGAATATTTTTCGGACCTTTTAACATTAATATCTTAAATAGCCAATAATTATTTTTATTTTGTTTTTAAAAGTATTGGTTTCTTTCTCCTTTTGAAAAACGTCCAGAATGGGATCCAAATGTTTCTACCTTACAATGGATGAAAGAAATATTTTCAAATTTGCCTTTAGAAGAAAAACCGTTAAATTGCCTTTTACTCCCCGGAGAATTGATTTATTTTCCTGACAAGGTATTTTTTGAAAACAAAAATTTAAAAAAAATTTTCTCTTAAAAAAGTGGTGGCATGCTACACTAAATGTCAAAACTTCTGTATTTTTTAGTACATTTTTAAGTCCAACTAATAATAAAATTAATGAGATTAAGGGAAGTAAGAAAGATGAATTTTAAGAGAATATTTAAGTGAGAGAGGAGGAGGAGGGTTATTTTTTATTTTACATAATTGGGTGATTTTTTTTCTAATTTTTTGAGACCCTTTATTTTTAATTTTTAATTAATTAATTTAATTTCTCAGTTTTTGGGTCATTAATAGTCCCATGATATATTTTTTAAATTAGGGTTGTTGGCGACAAATTTTAAACTCGAAAATTTTTTTCCGATTTTTTTGAAATTAAAAAATTATCCCAAAAATAACCTTCGATATTTTTAAGTGAAATTTAAAACCGAAAACCTAGTTTTTAAAATTTTGAATTAACAGAAAATCTGAGAGTACCGGTTTTAATAGCCGGTCGTCAACAACCCTACATATTTTTTTCAAACAGCATTTTTTTAATTTAATTGAATTTCGGTTCCAAAATTTTTATTTTTTCTAAATTATTTATATATTTAATTTACGAATTAAAAAAAATTTTTCTTTTAAGAATTCGTCTTTTAATTAATTAAACAGTCCAATCTCTGGGTATTGGGTGCATTCCATAAATAAATGGACGAATAACCCAAAATCCTTGTTGATTATTTGATTTTAATAATCTTGTTGATGTAAATGGAGGGAGAAGAAAATTATTTGTTTGTTGTCCTGCTGAACGTTTTCCAAAGCCCATAGGTAAACGTCCACTTCCTTTTATGAATTCTTCTGAAAAAATTAAGGAGAATTGATTTTTAAATTTTTTGAGATTTTCTCAAATTTTTCTTAATTTTAAGGGTTATTTTTTAATTTTTTAAAATGATTTTTTGAAAATTTTTTAGAATTTTCCTTGAATTTTGAAAAATTTCCCCCTTTTTCCTTCTCCCCTTACCGTATTCTTCACTAGATCTTTTGTCTATTGACCTGTGTGCATCTTCTATAGGTTCTTCCTTTAAAAAAAGATTTTTTTCCAAAAATAGAAAATTTAAATTAAAATCCAATTAAATTATACCTCACTTAACAATTCAAATCCAGCGGAAATAAAAATTTGTTGAGGGCACAGATGTAAAAATAAAAAAAGGTGAAATAATGGGAAAAGAAAAGTAATACTTTTAAAATTTAGTTGAAAATTCATTTTTCTTTTTAAAAATTCTTTTTTTGGCAATTTTTAGAAAAATGTGAATGAATATAGGCTTTGAAATGAGTTTAAAAACATTGTTTTATATAGTAGCCATTTTTTAAAAATTTTTCTTTTTGTGGGGGTGAGAGAGGGAGGAGGTGGAGCAAGTCTAATTAGAAAGGGAATGGTTAATAAATGGAATAGATATGTTGGAGGAAGGAAATGACTCTTTAAAGGAAGGGAAAGAGGGGGAAGGAACTTGAAAATACTTAAAATTGCTGTAAATTTAAAAAATATTTTGAGGGGTTTTGGAAGATTTTTGAGGTTGTAGATTTTCGAAAAAAAGATCATTTGGTTTTGTGTGGATGTGTGTCCTTGTTTGCTTGTTTGAAATAGGTAATCTTGAAGGGCCTCCATCAACCTGTAGAAATCAAGAAAGATATGTTGGGCTATCTGTTCAAGGATTTTTTGTTTTCCTCAATTAGTCTCTCGAGCTAAATTTTTTAAAAATAATTTTCAAAGGCCTCCATCGCCCAGTAGATAAGATTATTATCAAAATCCGCAAAAGATTTTGTGAGCTATATTTATCTCAACTAAAAATTGCTGCAAGTCCACGGGGTTTTTTAATAAATATATTTTTTATTTACTTCAATTATTTTTTAAGCCCAAAAGATTTTTAAGCCCAAAAGATTTTTTAATAATAAGTTTTTAATAATATAATTATTAAAAATTAAAATTTTTAATAATAATTTTAATTTTTAAGCCCAAAAGATTTTTTAATAATAGGAGGGAGAATATTTTTAAAGGAAATTTCATTTTTGATTAAATTTGGCATTTTTTTGTTGGCAATTTTTGGCATTTATAAATACACATTAAATAAGCACAAATGTGTTATCTACTCATTTATTCTCCCCTCTCAATGCCAGTTTTGATGTGGTTAAAAAATGAAAGGGAGAATATATCCATTTTTGATTGCTTTAACAAAGCAAAATTAAAAAATCTGTCAAGTTCTTTTTTTGGTAGTCATATAAAAAATTTAAAAAAATTTACTAAAATGGCTCTAAAAAAGATTGATGTTTGTATTCTTAAAAAATAAGGCAAAAATTATAATAAATATATATTTTTTGGGAACAAATGAAAATTGCCTTTTATTATTAAATTTAAAAAATTTAAATGGGGATTTTGTTTGCTTTGATGACGTTTTGGTCATTTTTCCATTGTTGAAGTTTTTTGTAAATTTTAGTCAAATTACAGTATTTCAATTTTTAAATTATTGACCCTTTTGAAAATTTTCAATTTTTGACCCTTTTATAATTTTTTTTAATTTTACCATTTTACAACTATTTCACCAATTATAATCTGACCATTTTAAATTGCCCTTTCGGTCCTTTGAAGTTCTCTAATTTTTTTGTGACAATATTTGTGTACAAAATGTACTATTGTCTGCGGTTAGTCAAAAAAAACATCACGTTCCTCCCTCAATTTGTACTTTGTTCCTGTGTTGATTGTTACTTCCTTCATTCAATGGTATGCTTTTATAGGGGAGTTTCTCTTTCATTAAATTGATTTGCAGTCAAAACAAAAGGCAAACAAGGCTATTTTTAAGGTTATTTTTAGGTACAGGGAGAGATGTTTATCTTCTTTTATTGTCTGGTTTAAACAAAATTTTCTAGTCATTTATGTTAAAAACATTTTTTACTAAAAAACTAATTAAAATGCCAGAATTTTTAAAAGATTCACAATTTCAAATTTTATCGTCACCAAGACATATTATTGGAAATAATCATCATCAAGGGCATTTCCCGCCTTTTATTTCAAATTTCACAACGTCCTCTTCAACCAATTCAGAGTCTAGCAGCGCTTCATCAACAACATCTTCAAGTTCAAATTCTTTACCAACTTCTTTTCAACCTCCTTCAGCTGATTCTGAATCTTACGTTAAAGTTAGAATGCCTAATATTAAAGGTTTCTTTTTATTTTTAATTTAATTTTCTTAGGTCTTGTTTGTGTGTGGGGGATATTCATTAATCGACCTCATAACAGGTGCCTAATGTTGTGGTTCTATAGTCTTCCGGATAAAAAATGTCACACACAAACAAGACTATTACCCAATTTTGACCCTCTCAAATTTTTATTTTTTTTTTCAGTTTTTTCTGGTTCGTCAAATTATGAAATGGCCCGTTCAATTTGCGATAGATTACAATTAGATGTAGCCAAAGCTGTTTTGAAGAAGTTTAGCAATAAAGAAACTAATGTAGAAATTATTGAATCTGTTAGAGGAGAGGACGTTTATATTATACAGAGCGGGTTTGGTTTTATTTTAATATTATATTTTCTCTGGGTCTGGGCGAATTTTCGAATCCACTGTTTTGAACATGTCATACAAGTCCACGAAAAATCTTGGATACTTAAATAAATTGGGTCAAGCTGAAAAACCCTAGGCTTTTTAGATTCCGTGTTATATCTTATGCCTGTAAGAGTTCAACTTTAACACATACAAATTATAATATTTTTTAGTTGTGGCGAGATAAACGACCATTTGATGGAACTTTTAATTATGATTTCTGCTTGTAAAATAGCTTCAGCGTCACGTGTTACAGCAGTTATTCCCTGTTTTCCCTATGCTAGACAAGACAAAAAAGACAAATCTCGAGCTCCTATTACTGCTAAACTTGTAGGTTTTTTTAATTTTTTGTTTAAAAATTTCCTTTTTTAAAGGTTGCAAATATGCTTTCAGTTGCTGGGGCTGATCATATAATTACAATGGATTTGCATGCTTCCCAAATTCAAGGATTTTTTGATATTCCTGTGGACAATTTATATGCTGAACCGGCAATATTAAAATCAATTAGAGAAACAATTCCAAATTGGAAGGAAGCTGTTATTGTTTCTCCTGATGCTGGAGGAGCTAAACGGTTGGGTTTTTAAAATTATTTTAGAAAATTTTTTTGAGTAATTACCAAAAAAATTTTTTTCAAGTGTAACCTCAATAGCGGATCGTTTAAATGTCGATTTTGCTTTAATCCATAAAGAAAGAAAGATTGCTAATGAAGTTGAGAAGATGACACTTGTTGGTGATGTAACAAACAAAACAGCTATTTTGGTTGATGATATGTCTGATACTTGTGGAACTTTAATTTTGGCTGCAGAAAAGTTTTTTTATTGCTTTTTTGATTAAAAGAATTTTTTAAAGATTAAATGAAGCTGGGGCAAGCCAAATTTATGCTTTTTGTGTTCACGGAATATTTTCTGGTCCAGCTATTGATCGTTTAAATAATTCTAAATTTGAGTCTGTTTTTGTAACAAATACAATTCCACAAGAAGAAAATATGAAACGTTGCAGTAAAGTTAAGGTTTGGGAATTTGAAAAAAAATTTTTCTGTAATTTTTGAGGGGAAGAGCTTCTATAATGAGCGTTTTTTATATAGGGAAGGTTCATACAAAAACTATTTTTTAAATTTTTTGAGGGTTTTGGCAGGGTTCTAATCGGAGATGGGTTGGATTACACGGCTCCTACCTGGCTTTTTTACCTCTTTATCCCCTAACTGAACTCACCCGAGAGCCGAAACCCTTACTTATTTTCGATTTGGTATCCTCGACTTTTTCTCCCAACATGTTCAGTCCTTGGGTCTTATATGGGAATAAATTTTTTTAATTTTTAAGTGTATTGACATTTCAATGATTCTTGCTGAAGCAATTCGTCGTACACATAATGGTGAATCTGTTAGTTATTTATTCAGTCATGTGCCTTTGTAAAAGAAGTTAAAGAAATAAATAAAAGTTAACTTTTTTGATTGAAATTTTTATTTTGGTTTATTTTCCCGGATCTCCACACAAAAATAAATATTTTAAAAAATAATTCCTTTAAAATTAAATTTCTCTTCAACAACCTCTCTTTCCTTTTAATTATACATATTTTATTTTAAACACATATTTTTTGTGAAATATTTGAAAAAAGGTATGGCTCTACTTGATGTTAGAAAAATTTTTTGGATCATTTTTTGTATTTTTTTAGAATTATTTGGAGACGAGAGTGCCATATCTTTTTTTGAATTTATGATAGTAATAAAATAACACCAAAAATGTTTATTTTTGACCTATTTAATGTTAGAACTTCGCCCTATATTTTATTTGATGCACATACGATTCATGTCAGATTTCTAATGAGTTAAATTTATTTTTTTTGAGGAGGTGATAAAAATACTAAATTATGAATCGTATGTGTTTAAGTATGTTAGATTTAAATAAAAGTTTGAAAGAATTTTTTTTTGAAAATGTTGTTTTTTCATAAATCCATACCCAAATTATTTATGAAGATTTTATAAATAATATTTCTGGACAAAATTTAAAAAAATTGTTTTGTTTTTTTAATTCCATAGCTTTCGATCATGTCCAAATGCCTCCTCATTCTATTCCTCAACCTTTGCATTCTACAAATTGTTAGAACACAAAATTTTGAAACTGGAGATAATTCTACAGTTAGAGGATGCTCGTAAGAAGAAAAATTTTTTTTAATTAATTTTTAAATTTTTTTTATTAAAGAAATCGTTGTTCATACAAAGATTCCTCTTTGCAATGTTGGAACACTTCCCTTTTATTTTTTGAAAAAATATTGCTTGGTCAAATGAGGAATTATGTTGCTGTGCAAATGAATGTATTTTTTGTAATCGGGAGGTTTTTAAATTTAAATTAATTTTTAAAGATTGATCAATGGGCTAGAAGGCACAAGAAGCCATATGTTGAAGATTTTGCTGGTGCAAAGAAACGTTCAATTAAATCAATGGGTTTGTTTTTCATTTTTTTCTCTCAATCGAAAGTGTCTTCCTTGTTGGTGTTAGGGTTGGGTTGGTTGTCAAGGTTGTTTTTATCGTGAAAGGTTTTTTGTCTAGGGTTGGCGATTCCCCATAATTGCTGTTTTTCTGATTATATTTTGGTCATAAATCCCTCGACTCGTTTTGCTTGACTATTTTTCTGTTTAATTTAATTTTTATTTAGAATCCTTTCTTCACGACGGCGATATCCTCAAAAAGGAAACAATTGAAACAATTGTTGATGCTTTGGTGGATTTGGCTGCACAACAATCGAATCATTCTATGGTTTTTTATTTATTTAAAAAATTATTTTTAAAATTTAAAGCTTACTTGGATGACTCATTTCCAATGTCCAATTCCTTGCGAACATAGATACACTGTTTGGCGTAATTTGTAAGTTTTTTATTTTCATTTTTGAGGTGGTTTTCTGGAAAAATATTAAAATGTTGAGGGGTTTCTCTTTAAATTTTTGAATTTTTCAGAAAATTTTTAACCAATTTTAATTATTTTTTTAAAAGGTTCATTCTGTCAACAATTTTGAATGTTTGCCTATTTATTTGTGTTCTTCCATTAGTCAGACGAATGCATGGGGGAGAATCTTCTGAACCTCTTATTCATAACAACTAAAACATTTTCGATGAAAATTGTGAAGATTTCCAATGTGGCATTTTTCAATGGTTTTTCGGTCCTTTTTCCTTCATAAGCTCAATTTTTCTTTAAAAATATTTTTTGCCTTTTTCGTCCTTTTTCCCATTTTTGCAATTTTTTCTGTTTTTTAATTCCTTTTCTTGTATTAACTGTTGATAAATCATTTATCTTCTATCGAAATTCTATTCCTGAAAAATGTTTTTTACATTATCTATTTGTCCGAAAAGAGAGTTGTTTATTAAAAAATTTTTTAGAGAGTAATTAATGTCTGAAATTAGAGCTAAAAAATCTGGTTTGGCTGCGGAAGCGCAACAAAAAGTTCATGGCAAATTCGATTCTCAATTTGCTCAACAAATTTTTGGATGGATTTCTAATGTTACGGGAGAGACGTTGCCAACAACTGGAGATATTAATGAATTTATTTCGACTTTGAAGGATGGAGTGTTGCTTTGCAAGTTTGTTTTAAGGAATTTTTTCGGTTTATTTTTGGGTGTATGGTTTATCTCATAGGCATTTAGTCTCAAAGATGGGTCCGAAATTAACAAAGAGAAGTACTTGGTGACATGCATATGTTATTTTTATCTGGACTTGAATCTGCTCTAAATACTAAATTTTTAACTTTCAGACTTGCAAATACGCTATCACCTAATTCAATTAAAAAGGTCAACACAAGCACTTTGGCATTTAAACAAATGGAAAATATCTCGTTCTTTTTGTCGTTTGTGGGAAATTATGTCGGCAAAAGTATTTTTTGAGTATTTCTTGATAATTCTAATTTTTTTAGATGAACTTTTCCAAACGGTTGATTTATACGAGGGGCAAGACCCAAACTCCGTTCTCGTTTGTTTGGCAGCGTTGGCACGTAAATCTGAAAAAGTTTTTGGGTAAGAACAACGAGATTCAAATTTATTTTTAAATTTAGAAAGCCTGGACTTGGCCCAAAAGAAGCTGAGGGCGAAAAAAGACAATGGACTCCACATCAACTTAAAGCTGGTGAAACAATTATTGGACTTCAAGCTGGATCAAACAAGGGGGCTACTCAAAGTGGAATGGTTTGTTTTTTGATGTTTTTGGGCGGGAGGGGGGGAGGTTGTTGGGACCTTTTGAACAAAATTTTTTTGGACTATAAATTTCTAAAAAAAAAATTTTTTTAAGATTATGGGCAACACTCGACACATGTAATATGTATAATGGAAGAGAAAACACTTTTGACCTTTAGATGAAGAATAAAGTTTTATGAGTTTATCAAAAACGG
Organism: Meloidogyne enterolobii; assembly: GCA_963681835.1. Classification (NCBI taxonomy): domain Eukaryota; kingdom Metazoa; phylum Nematoda; class Chromadorea; order Rhabditida; family Meloidogynidae; genus Meloidogyne; species Meloidogyne enterolobii. Next base: position 1,027,223 of record CAVMJV010000071.1, read on the forward strand.
TGATTCAGTTTTATTAAATTTATTTTTTTCACTTAAAAATTGTTAGCCTTTTTCACTTAAAATTATTCCTCCTTCACTTAATTAAATATTCCCTGTGACAAAAAATTCTTGCCTTATAAAATTGGCATTCCAAATTTAATGATAATTTTTGATAAATAAAATTTTGCTTTAAATTAATTTTCTTAATTTTTTAAAAATATTGTTTTAAAACAATTAATTTTTTTTTTAAATTTCACAACTCATTCTTCACTATTTTTCCTCCTATTCTCTCATTTAATAAGCTCCATTTAAATCCCTCTATTTTTGGACTCTAAAGAACATTCATATATTTTTTACTCTAATTGTGTTTTAGTTATAGTTAAGCGTTTCTAACGTAACCTTGTTTTTTTATTTCTAGTTGAATGAATCATCTCTTTTTTAAAAGATAAGTAGTGTGTTTATTAAGAAATAGACCCATTTTTAGCTTAATTTTTAGTTAAATATCTGTTTCATTTTCTGAACACATTTCTATTTCGTTAAAAAAAATTTTTTTTAATTTTTAGATGGTCAATTTTCTTTCTGTTCCACTTAAATCTACAAATGAAGTTGATTTATACAAACCTTTAAAAACGTATATAGATTCTCTTTCTGAATTGTCTGAAGATGTTAAAAGTGAAGCAAATGAAGGATTACTTGAATTGAATAAATTGAGAAATAAAGCTTGTTGTCAACCTTTGGATAAACATCAAAGCTCTCTTGATGTTATTTCAAGGTTTCTGAATTTTATATTTAATTTTGAAATGATCAGATAGAGCCGGTGATGGGACGGTTTCTCGAAGCCCGGAACCCGGACTTTTTTGAGAGATAAGTACCCGATCGTATGGGTTTTGAGTGCCTTTTTTTGTTTAAATGCCCCAACAACATCTTGTATTATAATATTTCTGAAGTTGAAAATTATTTCTAAATTAATTTCATATCATTTACAGATACTATGACCAACTTTGTGCAATTGAAGCAAAATTGCCAATTACACCAACTCTGAATCCAATTAGTTTTAAATGGAAAGATGCCTTTGGGAAGAGTTCATTATTCTTTTCTAAAGCTTCTCTAAGTTTGTTTATTTTTAAAATTTATTTTTGATAAAAAAAATTTTAGCGTTAAATGACAGTTCTTTTGAAAGAGCCTGTGTTCTCTTTAATTGTGGTGCTCTAATGTCAAATATTGCAGCTTCACAGCAAATGCATTCTGATGAGGAATTAAAAAGTGTTGCTAAAATGTTTCAACTATCAGCTGGGATTTTTTCAAAATTGAAGGATTCTGTTTTTGGATTGGTAAATGTTTTGTTAAATTATTTGTTTTATACTTTAAATTTCTTAGGTTCAACAAGAGCCAACGCCTGATCTTAGTCCAGATGCTTTATCCTCACTTTCTTTGTTGATGGTTGCACAGGCACAAGAGTCTGTTTATATTAAAGCTTCGAGAGGTTTTTAGTTTTCATTTTTCGATAACTGAAATAAATTTTTAGATAAGATGAAGCCAAGTTCTTTGCTTAAAATTGCAGCACAATGTAGTGAGATGTATAGTGAGGCTCTTAAATTTATGTGCAAAGATAGTGTCAAAGGAATGTGGGATAAAGTTTGTTTTTTGATTTTCTACGATTAATAAATTATACGGTTATGACCGTCGGGAAATTTGTTTTTGACTGTTTTGGACCTCTCCGCTAACGAATTTTTGATTTAATTCTCTAAATTTTCTAGGAATGGATTCCTATAGTAACTGCAAAAGGAATGGCTTTTGGTGCTTTGGCTCAATTTTATGCAGCAGAATATGCTAAGGATAACCAAACTTTTGGAGAACAAATATCGCGACTTAAAGAAGCTTCGAAATTAATGGACCAAGCAATTTCTTATTCTAATGGATTTTCTGAAGAACATGCTTTAATTAAAAAGTCGTTAGAGACTGCTGTTAAAGACAACGACTTTATTTATCATGAAAGGGTTGCTGATTTTAAATCACTTCCTCCTTTACAAAAAATTTGTTTGGCAAAACCTTCAACGATTTCTGGACCTATTTCTGCTCGTTTTAAAGATATGTTTGAATCACTTGTACCTGTTGCTGTTCAAAACGCTTTGGCTACTTTTGAGACTAGAAAGAATGATGTTGTTAATATCGATGTTTCTAGAATGAGGGAATATAACCAATTAATGAATGCGTAAATATTTGATTTTTATAAACAATTAGGGAAGGGATTTAGGGGGTTTTTCAAGGTTTTTCGAATTTTTTGACTTTGTAGAGGTCCACAAGACGTCAAAAATTTTATTTTAAAGTTGTTTGGCTTCATTAAACTTGCCTGCTGCTTTGGACGATGTAACTAAACAAGAACAATGTCCTCAATCTATTCGTGAAAAGTCGGCACAAGTTAAAAATAATGGAGGGATTACTGATTTGACGAATAAATTGAATGAATTGCCTGGTTTATATAAAAGAAATGAAGAAATTTTGAATGAGGTTTTTTTTTAAATTTATGTTTGTTTAATTTTTTTTAATTTAAGTGTTCAAGACTGTTAAAAGATGAAAAAGAAACAGATGAAAATCTTCGTAAACAGTTTACTACAAAATGGACTCGAATGCCTTCTGAAAATTTGACACCGCCTTTTTTGCAAGAATTGGGAAAATTTAGAGGAATATTACAAACAGCAGCTAATGCTGATGTTAGCGTTAGAAGTAAATTTGAGCAAAACAAAAGAGGAATGGAATTGCTTAGTTTAACTGAGGTTTTTTTTGTTTTTTATTTTTGATGGGAAGACTAATCACAACAAGGGAATGGTCGGGTTTTCAAAGTTATCTTTGGATCGGGTTTTGGGTTAAAAGAAAGTTTCCCTGATCCTAATCTCTAATAAAATTAAAAAAAATTATTTCCTAGAATGACTTAAAATTATCAATTCCTGGTATTGGAACTTATCAAGGTGGAGCATCTAATTCTGAAACAGTTCAAAAATTGCGAAGTCTAATGAATCAAGTTCAAGAAATTAAAGTTGAAAGAGAGGAGATTGAGAAAGAATTAAAAAAGGTCTAAATATTTATTCTAACATTAAATATAAAAATCAAAAATTTTTTGAAGATTCATTGTGATATGAGCAACGATTTTTCTAGAGCTTTGGCAGAGTCTGGTGTTGTAGATGAACAGAAATTAAGTTCTGACAAAATTTCGAATTTATTCAAGCCTTTACGTGACAAAGTAGAATCTTCAATTAAACGGCAAGATTCTGTTATGGAAGAAGTTCAATTATGGCATAAAAAGTTTCACGAAGAACGTCAAACGACTGGAGGTGCTGAACGTGAAAATTTTTTGAAAGGATTGGCAACTGCTTATGATGCTTTCTTTAGACTTCAAGGGGATTTGAATGAAGGAACAAAGGTTTTCCTTGTTATTTTTTGGTCTAAATTTTTTTTCCAGTTTTATAATGATCTTACACCTATTTTAGTTCGACTTCAGCAGAAAATCTCTGGTTTATTTTTAAATTCTATTTTTATAATACTTTTTTCATTAGATTTTTGTTTTGCTCGACAAACTGAAAAGGAAGATTTGATGAAACAAGTTCAACAAAATATTGTCTCTGGTAATGAAACTACGGGAAAAAGTGCTCCACCTCCTCGTCCACCACCACCTGTACCGCCTCCTGTTACTCAACCATATCAAAATCAAAGTTTCTTTTTATTTTTTCATTAAACATTAGTTATTTAGCTCCAATGCCTCAAATGCATCCGCAACCACAATTGGGTATGCAACAGCAACAGCCACCACAGTATTCATATCAGCAACAACCTCCGAATCCTTATATGCCATATGGTTTCCTTTTAATCTAATTTTTAGCTAAGAATTACTTTTTAGCTCCATATCCTTATGGTGTTCAGCCGCAACAACAGCAGGCTCAAATGGGAGGTTATAATACTCCTTATCCTGTTCAATATCCGGTTATTTTTTTAATTTTTTGTATTGTAAAATTTTTAAAAATTTAGGGGACATATCCAGGCGCTTTTCCACAACAGCAGTTTGGTGCCTTTCCTCCACCACCAGCTTTTAATCAACAGCAGCAACAGCCTCCTAATAACCCAACTAATCCGTTTCAATAAATATAAAGAGGGATGTTAAGGGAACATTTAAAAATATGATTAAATGTGTGTATTTGATCTTAATTTTTTTTATATACTACGCAGACTTTAAGAAAAAGTTTTTTTTATTGGATTTAGCTTTCTACTTATGTATAAATAAATTAATTTTGATTATGTTTATTCAATATAAATTTTGAATTTTTATATCTTTTTTTCATTTTTAGTATTTACGCGAATGTCGTTAGACTGTCCGAAACCCGGACTGTTTTTACCCGATGCACGACCCGTTAAATTTTCGAAACCGGATAACCGATTTTTTTCTCAATCCGTGGCATACCTGTTTCAAATATAATAAAATACCTTTTTTCAAATTTAGATATCTTTTGACGATTCCAATATGTTAGCAGCAACTGCTGTAAATACTGCTGTATTTTCAACTTTACTCTTCAATCGCAATTTTCTTCAAAGGTCAGCTAAATTATTGGTCAATCAAAACAACTTGAAGATTGCAAGTGTTAGAAATTTAGTTGCTGAGAGTGCTACAAAGAATTTGGAACATGATAAACTTTTTAAGCGAATTGATTTAGAATTGAGAGGGCATGATCCTGAAGTTCTTTCTTCGTATACTACGTTTGTTAGCGTTAGTTTTATTATTTTTTTGATGATTTTAGTTTTACTGTTAGGAGAGGTCCTGTTTCCGAGGTAAAAAATTTTAAGACGAGGAGGAAAATGATTCAAATTTCTCCAACCCTTCTTGGGATAACATGGTGAGCCCTTTACGAACTCTGTTTATAAGACATTCCTTCTATGGTTAACATCTTGGAAAAATCATAAGTCCAAATCCTGTGCACGAATTTTTATTTGGTTATAAATCAAGTCAATTTATTAAAATAAATAAATATTCTAGAATGTCTGCGATCATTTGGAAATAGAAAAATCTCAAGTAACAGAAACTCCACATCTTAAATGGCTTTTAACAACATTAAGAGATAAATTTGCAAAAAAGAAATATAAAGTTCAATATGAAGTACGGACATATATTCGATTTATGCATGTCAAATATTTAACTGGAAGTACTGCAAGTACATTTCTTGAATATATTGAAAGAAATATTCCTGAAGGAGTGGCCATGAAAGTTACATATACAGAAATTTGTAATTTACCAAAGACGATTACTTCAAATTCAACAAATTCTTCTCCTCAATCTTTACAATAATAAATATAGAAAATTATTTCTTGTTGTTAGTTTCGTTGAGGTTTTCTTTTTTTGTTTGTCTTTATTTTTTTCTTTTTGAATAAACCTTGACAAAATAATTTATAAAAATTTTAGTTAAACTGATTTTTATATCGTCCAAATACTTTTTACTTTTCTTTTATTTTTTACTAGAGGTCAGCAACAGGTGTTTGCCGTAAAAGATTTTAATAGATGACACGTGAACATAGGAGTAACTCCTCCAAAATCCCGTGGCGGGTTCCTGCCCAGCGCCGACCTCTAATTGCACAGTTATCTTTTTACTTTTTTTATTTTTAAGACATGTGAAATTTTCTTTTAAACAAAATTTCCAAATTATGATTATTCTGTTCTACTTCAACTTTGCATTAATATTTGTTTATTGTTATGCTGAAGTTTCTCATTCAAATAAAGATTCTTTTGATAAATCAACTCAAGATACTTTTAGCAATAAAAAGGAGGAACTAAATGTGGATTCTTTTTATAAAGAATGTAGGTTTGTTGATTTTTTTTAATTTTTTTGGGTAATAAATGTGCTGGTCGCTGGAAAGGATCTGGACGGATTTATCGTGGTACGCGTCCCAAATTCATAGTTTTTACGGTCTCCGGATTACTTCGAGTCCAAATCCGACCAAAAAATTCTACCGGATCTTTTCCTGCTCTAGTTACCAATCCGAGTCCGACTTCGGAAATATCAATTCTGCCGCGCCTTATAATAAATCCTTTCTATTTAATAGATCCTTTATTATTAAAAATCAAAAAACGTGAACAAGAAGCAGCTTTAAGAACTATTTTGACCAAAAACAAGGATGAAAAACAATTGATGCTTCGACAACTTTTTGTCCGTATTTTTGAAACAATTAAGGAATCTAAACAATTATTGTTTAAATATCACGAAAATGAGGGGGATTTTACTAAATTGGCAACAGATAAAGAATCTCGGGAACATTTTGCTAGAATTATTGAAAATACAATTTTTCTTGCTGGATTAACTTTGTATTTTCCCAAATATGCTTTATATTATGTTAACAAAGATGTGAATTTTCATCAAATTTATTCATGGTCAAACAACTTTTGTGCGAATTTAACATTTTTGGATCAAGAGTATTTTTTTCTAAATATAAAAAATTCTTTTTTTAGAACAAAAGAATTGCTCAATTTGGCTGCTCAAGAAATCGAAATAATTCCAAAATCTGAAAATTTTTTCAATCCTTACAAAGATATTTCAAGTCTAACAGAGAAGGAAGAAATGCAACGTGAAGCTCTTAAAGAAATGAAAGAAAGAGAAATGGCAAAGAAAATGGAAAAATCAAATAAACCAAAAAAGAAGAAAAATAAAAGTGATTCAATGAAGGGTGAATTGTGAAAATATCGGTTTTATATTTTTAAGTTGGAATTTTTTAAAGTTAAATTTTGGGGTTGTTTCTAAGGTTGTTTTCTATTCAAAAAAATTTTTTTTGAAAAATTTTTTAATTTCATTCCACGATTTAATTTGGTAATTTCCTCAACAATCAAGAATAATTCCGGGATTTTAAATATTGCCCGGGTTTTCCAAAGTTCCTGAAACCATTTTCAGGATTAGGACATTCACCTGTTTAATTCACTTAATTTTTTTCGTTTTTTGTAATTAAATTTTTTATATAGATTAAAAGCTATAAATAAATTATTTTTCCTTATTTTTTAAAATTTAATATTGTTTTCAATACAATTATTACTTTAATTTTTCAAAAAATTTTCTAAAATATTTAATTATAAATGTTTACTGCGCCTTCTTTAACATTAAAAATGCTTCAAAAACGTCTAAAAAATGGCGAACTTGATTTAAGTTCTCTACGTTTAGAAACTGTTCCAATTGAATTAATTTGTCGTTGTGTTAATTTTGGAGGAGAAAAACACAAAAAAATTAAAGAAATTAATTTAAGCAATAATTTATTGACAGAATTGCCTCAACAATTTTGTGCTTTCTTTTCGGAACTTGAAGTTTTGAATTTGGGCAATAACAAAATTAAAGCGTTACCTGAAGATTTTGGAAGTTTATCGTCTTTATATCATTTGGATTTGTCAAATAACAGGATTAAGGTTTGGAAAAAATTTTTTTGAAAAATTTTTTTTAAAATTTTTGTAAAATGTTTCTGATAAGGCAGGGTAACAGGAAATTTGGTTAAAGGGTTAAAATTTCAAAAAAAATTTAAAGAAACTCCCAGCAAGTTTTGGTGATTTGGATATTCTAAAATGGCTAAATTTGGCGAACAATCCTTTGGATGGAGATTTGGCAGAAATTATTGGAGAATGTTTGGATGATTATCAATGCGCAACTGCTGCTGTTAATGGTTTTTCTTTTTGAAAAATTTTTTTTTCAAAAATATTTCTAATTTTAGCTGTTCAATATGTTGGCTTTTCTTATGCCCATTCAGCAGAATCTACAGCAATAATTGACGATTCTAGTGATATTGCTCCAACAAATGAATCTTCTTCGAATAATTCTAGTCCTGACTTTAAAGGTTTTTTTTGTAAAATTTTTAAAAGAATTTTTTTCATTTTTAAGAAGAAATTGAGCATGTACACAAGCGTAAAAAATTTAGAAAAATGACAACTTTGTCAAAATCAGAAAGCAAGTCAATTGAAAAACATCGAAGGACGGAAGAGGACGAAGACGGATTTGACTCTTATTTTTATGGGAAATTTGTGATGTGTAAGAAATTTTTTGGTTTATTTTCAGGGGGATTATATGTCACGAGTAAAGAAAAGACATGTATGATTTTGGATTGGATTTTTGAAAAAATTTCTCGAACCCGGTATCGGGATATCTAATTTCGGATTGTAACTTGTTTTGGATTTATGGTCTAAAAATTGCTTGGGTTTTCGATTTCGGGGTTTGAATAAACTTTGATATTTCTGTCTAGTTTTCCGACTACAAGTCATGGATTCGAGTCCTGTTTCTAGTCATTAATTATTTTAAACTTTCTAATCCGTCTATTATCTTTCTAATCTTTCAGTTTTCTTTTTTGCCTTTTTAATTGCTTTGGGAACTTCACTTTGGCTTACATTTGATGCAATGCGGGAAAATTATTTAAATGAAGATTTGTCCAAAAATGTAGAAAATATTCAAAATTTGGAAGAATTACAACAATTTCGTTTTTGTTTAGAAATTAATAAAATGTTGAAAAAAGGAGAACCTCCAAATTCTTGGAAACAATTTTTACAAGATTTTTATTTTACATTTAAAAATGCTTGGGGAAGAAATGTTGCTGATAAAATTGAGGAGAAAATTAAATCGCTAAATATTTGCTGGTATGAATCTTTTTTTTTAATTTTTGAAAATTTTTCGAGGGTTTTTGGAAAAAAATTTCTAAATTATTTTCTGATCCTTTTTGAAAATTTTTGAAATTTTTTTTTAAATAAAAAAATCTTTGAAATTTTTTTAGTTGGACAAATAGTTTAATTAAATGGATTAAAATTGTTTGGCAATTACTATTCCAACCAATATTTGTTTTCTTTACTGATTATTCTATTTATGTTTGGAACTTTTATTTGCTTCCAATAATAAAAAGTTTTGGTTTTTAAAGAAGAGAATATTTGAGAGAGAAAGAAGAATTTATTTAATAAAAAAAATAATATTAATTTTTAGTTTTGCCTACTAGACTTGAGATTTTTGATTTTTAATTGAGAGAGAGCTTATTATGTAATTAAATTGACACAAAAAATGAGAGAGAGAGTATTTTAAATTTTGAATAATTTTTGAAATTTTTTTAAAAATTTTAAGAATTTATTTTAAATTGTTTTTTGGAAATTTTATTTTTAAATAATTAATTAAAAATTCAAAAAAAATTATTTTTTTAGAGAAAAGGAAAAAATTTCTTTCCTGAATAAATTTCTTTCTTGAAATTTATTAACTACTGCTCTCATTTTTGTTAATTTTTTTAAACATTTACTGAGACTGACCGACTGACAAAAAATCTTTCTTTTTTTTATGAATAAAAATTCTTTTATTTAAATTTAATTTTTTAACATTTTAGGATTTTAAAAAATCCATTTTTTTATTTTTAAAAATATTTCTTGGATTTTTAATATTTATTTTTAATATTTATTAACTTTAATCACGCAATCCTTAAAAAAACTATCTCTTTACTATTCCATATTTGCATGTCTTTTTTCAATTCATTTATTTCTTTCTTCTATTTATCTTCATCATCATTTTTTCTTCTCATTTATTATTTCTTTAATATATCCATTACGGAAATTACACAACAAACAAACAAGCAAACATTCTTTTTGGACATTAAATATTTATTTAGATTTTTTTTGAGAGGAGGGAGAAGGGATTGAGTTGGTTGGTGGTTGGTAGTTGGTGGTTAGTTCTTTTAGAAGCTTTACATCTGTTTTAAATGTTAACAAGAAGCAGTTTTTTAAGGATATAAAAAATGGGGTTAGGAGGATGTGAACTACATATATAAGCTTTTCTTTTTTTAACAAGGCAAAGATACGAGAAAGAAAAAAGGTTTTTTGAATTTTTAATTTTAGGAGGAATTTAAGGCAGAAATTTTTTTAAGTTTCGCTAGAAAAAATTTTTGCGGAGGGGAAAAGATTGAGAGGTTGTGGTAGTATTACATAATATAGTACGGCAAAATCGCATTCCTGGGATCCCGGAACGTGAATTTTCCTGCGGGATTTATATCGTAAATCCCAGTAATCCCGTTCACCGCATAAAACCCGGGATTCCGAAATTTTTTTCAAATTATCAAACTCTCCTTTGTAGTTTACAAATGATTTTTTCCTAATTTTCTCTAAAATAAAATATGTATGTAGGCTAAAAAATATTTTTAATTATTTGCCTTGTTATTATGAAACCCTTTTTTATTGAAAAATTATCACACTTTTTTTACACATTATTTTTCATTTTCTAATTTTTTAAGGATTCTTTTTTCTTCCCTTTATTTATTTATTAAAAAATCTTTAAAAAAATTTTTATTTAAAAAAAGGAATGTTTAAAAAATAATTTTATTTATTCAAGAATAGTCTAAAAATATTTGAAAATGAAGCAAAAAATTTGTAATGCTTCCAAGAATTTGATTGACCTCTTTTTTTCTTTTTTATTTCTGGCTGGTTTTTGTTCTTTTTTTTACATTCCTTTTTAAAAATTTTTTTTATTTCCTTAAAACCCCCCCCCCCCCTCCCTCTCATTTTCTCGTCATTCAATAATGACATGTCTCTCTACTAAAAAAGCACATTTCGGCTCTCTTTTTTATTGACAATTTTAATTTGAATGTTAAAATTACTCTTTTTATCAGTTGAAAAATAGAAGGAGGAAACAATTATCTTTAACTCTACTTGAGAGAGAATTGGATTTCATAAATTATGACTTGAACTCATTTTTTCTTGGTAATTTATTTTTTAAGTTTTCGGTATTTAGTAGACAATCACTACTTTTTTTCTTCCTTGTTGTCTGCAAAAAAATTTTTTTTTGAAATTTTGTTTTATAATTTTAGCTTTGCTTCTTCCAAATACGTTTTAGAAAACCTTTGGGAAAGTTCATCGACAATTTTTTGAAAATTAAATTTTCCAGACCTTATCTTCCTTCATAAATAAGCCGATCCTCCATTTTCATTTTTTAGGTGAACCATCACTACCTTTTTTGTTTATTTTTACTTTTTTTATAATTTCTATTTATTGAAGCTTTGTGTTTTTTCCAAATATTTTTCTAAATTCCCACTCCTTTGGGAAGTTCTTCAACAATTTCTTGAAATAAATTTTTTCCAAACATTTCCCCCTTATAAATTACCCGGATAACTTTATTTTTCCATCAAAACTCTTATTTTAGAAAATTCGATTGTGTACCCTTTTTTCGATTTATTATCTCATTTCAGCGGTTTTTCTACTTCCCAAAGGACCACCAACCAACCACTACCATTTCTTTTCTTTTTTTCCATTCATTTCTAAAAGCTCCCATTTAGTTTTCTCGTTTCCTTTTTTTGTTTTAACCTTTTCTTTTTTTATTATTTTTAGGAATGTTGTTGTTTTGTGTTGTTCTTTCCCGCGTTTTCATTGATATAATCCCTCCCTCCCCTCCATCTTCCTTTATTACCAATATTCTTCCTCATTTGTTTAAACAATACCCTTACAATAATATTTTTTCATTTCCTTATTGTTGGGACACAAAATGTCCTCCAAACTGTTACTTTTCACTGTATTTTTTCTTTCTTTTTTCCTTTCCCTTTTTACTGTAAACAATGCGCGAGATTATTAAGTTATTTCACTTATTGTGAGACAAAATGTCCCATAACTGCTTTGGTACCATTTTTGTTTTGGACCTTTTGTCTTTTTCCACTTCGAAGTCTCGAATTCTGATTCTTGAAAATTTTTTTTCTTAAATTTTCTACTTTTTTGTCCTTCGCGTTTTATTTGTTTTGCAACTGTGTTGCTTTTTTAAACGCTACTTTTGATAAAAGGACACAATCATTTTTAATGTTTCTTTTTTTAATTAGCTTCCTGAGACATTAAAAAATAATCTATTAATTCGTCTGTCAATTATTTTTTAATTGCTTCCTATTTTCCTCACTCTGAGACAAAACGTCCTTTTACTGCTTCTGTACATTTTTGATTATGGGCATTTTGTCTTTTTCCATTTCGACAGTCCTGTCGTTATTGTGAGACAAACTGTCCTTTTATTGCTTTGGTACCATTTTTGTTTTGGGCCTTTTGTATTTTTTCCAATTTGAAATACCGTATTACAGTTTGAAGTACCGTATTTTAATTTCTTAACTTTTTTTCGAAATTTTTTCACTCTTTTGTCCTTTCGCAATTTTAGTTTTGGCACTTATTGTTTCCTTCAAATTAAAATTTTTCTAATTGCTTTTCGTTACACTTTTAAAAAAGACAAAAGATTACCTCCACAATAAACATTTATTTTTTTTGTTTATTTTATAGGTAAATTAGGTGGGAAATTTTTTTTATTTTTTATATAACAGACATAGTCCCCCAATACAATTACAAATTGGTTGACAAGTAGAAAGGCGTCAAGTTTCAAATGACAAACCAAAAAAAAAATCCGGCAGCCCTTCAATAACGTTTTTTCCCTTCCAATTTAGTGCTTATTTTTATGCTTATTTTTATGTTTCAAAGAAAAAATGTTCGGGAAAAGTTTTGGGGAAGACTTCAAAAGCGAAAATTTTTTAACAGAAAAAAGTTGTCAAAAAATATTTTAGAAAAAGCACAAATTGGAAGAACGGAAAAAGAGATGTCTTTTATTTGTATTTTCTTTTGTTTTTTTTTCTTCAAGATTCAATCGGGCGTTGAAATTACACTTTTTCTTTTGCTTTCTTGAATATTTAATTTTTGTCAAAATTTAAGTTCTTTCTTCGCGATCCATGTTTTCATAAATATCAAGTGTAAAACGCGTCTTTAAATTTGCTAATCATTTTTAATTTTCAGACTTTTTCAATTTTAAATTTAAAAACTAATCTCTACAAAATGAGTATTGGAAGTAATGATTCATCAGCAGCATTATTAACAACACCAACTTTGTACAAAAAACGACATCCACAATTGTTAAAATTAGTACCTGCTAGAGCTCAATCCTGTGCTGATTTTAGTAGCCGATTACAATTGTTGCCTTCATCAATGGCTGCTGCAGCTTGTTAGTTTTAAATTTTTTGAGAATTTTTTTTGAAAATTTTTTTGGATTTTTTGAAAAACTTGACCTTAGGTTTGAAAGTTTAAAAGATTTTACGAGATTTTTTTCTTCCAAGAATTCCTTGTCAATTTCTTTTTCTTTCTTAATTTTAATACTTATTTAATACTCACATTTTTCTTCTTAAAATAAAAAATTTGAATTTATCTCACATTAATACATTAAAAACTTAATTCTACTGAAATAACTTTATTTTGTATTTAAAGGTAATTTAACTATTTATAACCGCTTTTTCTCATTTCTTAAAAATTATTTTTACTCAAAAATAAATTAATGAAAAATAATAATGATTATTTATCTGGATTAAAATTTTTTCTAATTTTCTCCTTTTTTGAGTAAAAATCTTTTATTCTCATATTACTCTTATTTTTTAAATTACGCGCAAAGTTAAAGGACATTTATCCAACAAAAAAACAATTATTTTAACTAATCTCCATTTTCTAAAAAATATATTAAAAAAATTTTTTTCTTTATATTTTTTTTTTAATTTTTTTTCTCCATAAAACTTTAATTTCCCAATGGGATATATTTTTATGTCTTGAAATTAGGTAATTTTTAATATATTCATTTTTGATATTCTTTTAAGAAAAAATTATGTTTCAGTTTCATTTTTTAATTAAAAAAATTTTTTCTTATATTTAAAGACTTGGTATTTCTTCATTTTTTCATTTTATATTCATTTACTAACATTTTTCTTTTATTTTCCACTGTTGGGGTTCGAACCTTCGTTACTAAACTGAGAATTATCCCGCTACACCAAAAAGTACAATTGTTGTTTTAGTCGTAAACTTAAAAGCGCGCAAACTTAAGTGTGTGAAATAAAAATTTTTTAGTAAAAATGTTTTTCAAAGCCCTCCCACTTTGTAAAATTTATTTCATTTTTAATTAGCATTAAAACCCCTTAATTTTTATTTTTTAAAGTGTCAGCAAAACAAATAAGAGATTCTGGTTCTTCCCCACAATTTATTCCTTTTTCTCCTAACAACAACAATTCAACAACAAAAATAATAAATATTCGTCCAATGTCCAATTCAACTCCATCAGCTACAACAACTACTGGTTATAATTCTTCTCCTTCATTATCTCCACAAAGAAAAGTTTCGCGATCTGCTCGTTTGTGCCATTCATTTAGACGAACATTGAGACGTAATAGTCCTGGAGGGAAAAAGGCGTTGGCACAAACAGGTTTTTTAAATTAATTTGGATTTTTTGATGACATAGGGATTAGAGACCGGAATCGAGTGTCGAAAAATTTATCGATATCGGTAACCAAGATTTTCGTTCGAAATCTCGTCTCGGCCCTGTCTCCATTTGCGATCATTTATCTCCTATTTAATTAGAAATGTCGACAATTTTTGAAAAAAATATTAGAAATTTTTTAAAGATTAGAATGGGGGACCCCCTCAAATATTGTTATTTACAGCTTTTATAATTTTTAAGATTCAAATGCATCAGCACCGACCGCTCTTTTATCTTCATTGGGAGAACAACAACAACTACTAAATTCAGATTTGAACAAAGGCTCTCAAAACTCAGTTCTAAATGCAGTAATGAATGCAAGAACGTCAAGTTTTTCTCAACTACAACAAAAGGTTTTTTGAATTATTTGGAAAATATTTTATTTTTTAAAGGAATCCCGCCTTGCCTCTTCTGAAACAACAAAAAAAGATGAGTCTGTTGAACAAACGCCGGAGAAGAAGCAACAACAAAAACAACAAGCTGATGATAATCGTCGCAACAGTTCCTCGTCTCCGTTGTCTCGTTTGTTTTTTTAATTTTTAAATATTTTTTTTTAATTTGGGGAGTATGGGAGGAATTTTAAGTTTTGAACATCCATTTTTAAATTTTCTTTATTGGTTTTTACTCTTTTTTCTTCGTTTTTTATTCGCGCATCTATTTTTAGCGCATTTATTTCTTATCTCCTTCGCTCATCTCTTCCACTTTTCTTCTACAAAATTTCTTTTTTAATTTTTTCTAAACATTCTTTCATTCTTTCCTCTTAATTTTTATTCATATTTTTGTTTTCATATTATTTAAATCAGCTTTTAAAATTCACAATCCTTCCCTCGATATTTTGGGTTTATTTTACTTTCTATAAGGCCAATAAATTGCCAAATTTGCCGTGAATGAGGAATAAAAGGAAGGAAGAAATTTATTTTTTTAAAGAAAAAAAGGACTGTCTTGAATACACAATTTACTTTTTTTGTGAAGGACCTCCCCTTCCTCAATAGTAAAATATTTTTTGAATGGGAAAAGAGCAAAAAGAAAAGCATAGCGCATCAAGTGTCTAGAAAATTGCTTTGGCATTTATCTTCTTTTTTTATATTTTTCTAAAATATTTTTTATTCTTTTATTTTTTACCTCATATTTTATTCATTCTTTCTTGAAACCTATAATTTTATTTTTTTAAATAATTCTTAACTAGAATTCTTAAATAAACTCTTTTTTAGATTCCCATTTTGTGGATGAAAGATCACCTTGTTAGAAGCGTTATCTTATTATGAGAATATCGTTATTAGGTAACTGTCCAGCTTTCAGTGTACTAAATTTCAAAGATAACGTAAACTTATTGTTAGGAATTCTAATTCTGAAGGTATCTTATTGTTAGATAATGGTGTTTGACTGCTAGGGCTATTCTTGTCATTAACTCTTCAATATTAAGTTTCACCTAGAATAAGTCGAATTCTCGTTTAATTGGTAACCTCTTTTCTTGGTTATTAGCTTTCTTTCTCTTTTTAGGGCTATAAATATTTTATCAATTTCTTTATTTGCTTCCACATTTAAATCGTGAGAAATTTTAGAGGAAAATTAAAGCCAGTATAATACAATACTTTTTTCCTTTTATAAATTAATTAATGAAAAAGGACATTTTTAGACTTAAATAGAATCTAGTTTTTTTAGCTTAAAATTTGGAAATTAACTTTTTGGGGTAGATTTTATATTTTCTAGCTGAATATTGTTATGCTTCTGACGTTTGTTTAAAAAAAACTCTTATCCTTTTTCTTAATTAATCCCTGAAACTGACAAATATTCTTCTAATTTTTATTTATTTATATCTTTATTTTTCTTTTTTCTTAAACTTTTTAGCGTTTCCTATTTTTACTTTAAACATTTTTCTTTATTTTTTTAAACTATTTTATAGATTTTTTAAAAAATTATTAAAATATGCCTAATAGTTCATCAGAATTTTCCTTTGCCGATAATCTTCCCCGTCATTCCCTAACTCCTTCAAATGCTGCTTCTTCCTTTTCTTCTGCAACAAAACTTTTTGGCAATAATAATACCGAAAATGGTTTGGCTACAGCTACAAGCCTTTTAACAACATTAACTGAATCCTCTGCTATTTTAGTTCGTCGTTTATCTAAAGCTTTTTTTCAAGCTCAGAATCGACAACGTATTGGTGGGAGTTTATTTCTTTTCTGTTTTAAATTTTTTTGAACATTGTTGATTGTGGTTTTTATTTTCTTTTTTGACATTTTTTAAAATCCAATCATTTTTCTATTTTTTGTGAGGTTATTTTTGGGGGTTATTTGCTTTACTGTAGCTGCTTATTTAGCAATTGCGCGCCCATTTTTATTATTTTTTCTCTTTACTGTTATTGGCGCTATAGATCTTTTTTTAACCTAAAATCTAGAAAATCTTTTTTTCTAATTTTTCTTTAAATTATTTTATTTATTTTTTTCTTATTTTTGCTCTTTTAGATCCCTAATATATTTTTATAAAAATATTTCTTACACAAATAGGCTATAAATAAGGAAAAAATGCTTTCATGCGGAAGTATTTCCATAAAGAAATAACAGAAAAAAATGCTAAATGAAAATATATCCAAGTTAAGAGAGAAAACTCCCACAGAATTATTATTTTTATTTTTTTTACTTTTTGCGTCATTTGTGTTGCTACAATAAATAATAATTATTATTTTTCTTTTGGAAAGAAGGCTTATATTTGGGTTTTATTTAGCTTAAAATGGGAGTTAGGAAAGATTTTCATCTTCTACTATATATTTTCTATTTTTATTTTATCGAATTTTAAAATTAAAATTCATCATTCTTTTTTTTTATTTTTCCTTATTTTTTAAAAGATTACATATTTGAGATTTAATTTTTATATGTTATCAGACATTTTTTTGAATTTTTATTTTGAATTTTTCACCTACATATCACTCTTGTCCATCTTAACTCTTTTATTTAATTATCTATAATATATGTATCTTCTAATTATAACTCTATCTTGATCAAAAGAATGTCTAGAAGTAGATTATCTCGCTTTATTTACTTCCTCTTTTGTAAGAATATTTAATTTTTTTAAACCAAATATTATGAATTTGCACCCTTGTGGGCTGTATTTGGTTCTTTATTTCACCTTTTTTTTATTATTAAAGCTATATCTTAAAATTCATTTTACTATATTTGTCCATGTTTTAGTACACAAACATTAAAAAAAATTTTTTTTCTATTTTTTACTTTAATACTTTCACTTTTTCCGTTTCCTTCTCCCAGTTTCTATGTTCATTTCCGCACTTTCCCCCTATTTTTTTCAATTTTTTACGTTGCCATTTGAATATATCCATACAAGCTTTTCGCTCTCATCAAATTGATTATTTTTTATAAAGCTGGTACCAAAAAATTGTTAGATAGAGAGAAAATACCTCTTTTTTAAAATTAAATGCATTTTCTCATCCATGCGCATTGGTGCGGCACCCTATACTTTATAATAAAATAGTAGTAGCTATAGGTAATATTTAACTAGTAGCTGGTTGTTGTTTGCCTGTGTTTTTTTAGAGGCAAATGGAAGAAGCAAAAAAAATTGTTAGAATTGTCTATGTGTGTATTATTTTCCCTTTCACTTTTTGGCATTTTTTGTGCCTTTCTCGTATATGTATATTTTTTTATTTTCTTGTGCCAGCTTTTCCTCTCATTTTTATCTTTTATTACTAGAAAATCTTAATCGATTTTTACTTTCTTTTCATTTTCTATAATATATCTTTGGGTAGCTATAGGTAATATAATTTAAATAAGAAAGAGGCTTTCCAAGCTAAGTTAATTTCTTAATATCCCGTTTTCAATATTAAAAATATCATTTTGATCTTATTTTATATGTTTATGTAATTTGTTAATAATTTTTTAAGGTTGAAAAAATTTTTTCCTTAAATAATCTCTTAATTCCTTTTTCCTTTTTTAAGGTTGTTTAATAAGGAAGGGATATAAATATTTATTTTTTCTTCATATCTGTTGGCACTAATTATTCACATTTTTCTTATTTTTTGTTTATTTTTTTAAAAGAAAAACCGTTAAAGTACATATCTGATATTTTAAAAAAAATTTACACTTAATATTGCCTTCCTTTTCTCATTTTTTTACATTTTGTATTTTTTAATTCCTTAGCGCATTTTCATATTTTTTTAGCGTATTTTATTTTTTTTTATTTTTAAATTAGGGTTAATAAATCTCTCCATCTTTCTTAATAACATTTGGCAAAAATTTTAATTTATGCTTAACAAAAACAAATAAATAAATTTTATATTGCGTGTCTAGCGAATATTTTTTTGTTTGTAAATAATGCCAAAAAGGCTATCATCAATCTCTTTATTTTTCTAATTTTATTTTTGTTTGAATAAACATCTTTTTTTATTTTTTAATGCTTAATCTTTTTTTATTTTATTCCGGATGCGTTTTTTAAATATTCCGGCTGAAATAATTTTTTTAAGTTTTTAAAGACACGAAATAATTTATATCTCTTTTAAATATTTTCTAAAAAAATTATTTTTATTTGCATATTCTTCGGATTATTCTTATTATTCCTCCTTATATAAAATTCAATTTAACTATATATCTTTTTTAATTCACAAAAAAATTTTTTTATTAAAAAGCATATAAAAAATTCCTTCTTTGGAATAATAAATTTATATTCTTTATTTAATAAAATTTTATTTTTCTTGTCACCCATAAAAATTTTTTTAATAAAAAATGGCTACCACAAAACGAGAACATCGTGAGCCGAATAAATTAAACATCAGAAAAGATTTTTTAGGTTTGTTTTTTTTTTGAAAAATAATTTTTTATTAATATTTAAAAAGGAAAAAGTTTTTTCTATTTATTCATTATTTTGTTGCTACTCCCTTTTTTCTAATTTATTTTTTTATTTTTTTTCTATTTGTACATATATTAACTACTATATTTATTCTTTTGTTAATTAAATTTTGCAATACTAATTTTAGTTTTTATATTTTTAGTTATTTTCTGCCACCCCCAACTTTTTTTTTAAGATTGTGGTTATGGCATTTTCTTTTTTTTATTTTATAAATAAATAATTCTATTTTTGTTGTTTCCATTCTTTTTTTCTTTTGTCACGAATACTAGGCCAATAAATAAAAAAAGAAAGGGGGAACATGAAACAAAAAAATTTTTTAATTCATTTCTAAAAAAATTCATTCTCAACTCATCTTTACATTAAAATTAAAATATATTCTTTCTTTATTATTCTTTTTTTTGTTTCAAACATTTTTTATTTTTTTAAAAAATCCTCTTGGATTAATAAAACAAAAAATTATTTTTTTGGCAAATCCCTAAAAAATGGATAAATTTGGGTGTTCAGGTTTTTGAACGTTTTATATTCAAAGCTTAAAAAATCAGAAATTTTTTTTTTACTAAATATAAAAATAATATTTTTTAAGATTTGATGAATGATTGGGAGATTGGTGGCACTCAAAACCCTTGGGTCTGTCCAAGTGATAGACATTTACAATTACGTGCTCAGTTAGTTTTTTAGATTTTTAAAGATTATTTTTTAAATTTAGACTAAAAAGTGGTTGGAGTGTTCGAACAGCCACTGCTCGCTCACCAACAACTTCCAAACAATCTCTTCTTTCTGCGGGAGGAATTACTGAAGCTGAACAAGAAGTTTGTTTAAATTTTTATTTTTAAATTTAAAATTAAACGAAAAATTTGATCAATTTTTAGTTGATCTTTTGGAAAATAATTTTTTTGTCATGAAAAATTTTTTTTATTTTTTCCTTTTTAGAAAATTAGAAAAGTTTTGGCCCGAGCAGAGCAAGGTCGAATGAATGAGCAGATTAGAATTGGGTTAGAATTTTTTAAATAAATTTTTTATTAGTTATTGAAATTTGTGAACTAAACGGACATTAATTCATAAAAGTTCAATGATTTTCATTGTCTTTTAATGACCGCAAATTTGGAAAATTAGCTTTTATTTTTTAATTAATTTATTTTTAAGAAAAATGGTTGAAAGATTAGATCGCCTTCGTTCTAGAGCTGTTGGAAATGGAGTATGTTTATTTTCTAGTATTTTTATTTTAATTTGTATATTTTTTTAGGTAACTCAATGCCTTTTATGCCAAACTGAATTTGGATTGTTGGCTGCAAAAAGTTATGCTGCAATGTGTTCAGATTGTCGAAAAGTATTTTTTTAATTTTTTTTCAGAATTTTAATTTAATTATATTTTTAAGTATGTTTGTCAACGTAACTGTGGAGTTGAAACTTTTGATCAAAAAAGAAAGGAGCCAATATTTCTTTGCAAAATTTGTTCTGAATATAGGGAAGTGGTTAGTTAATTAAATTATTTTTTAAATTTAATTTTTTATTTAAATAAAAAGATGTGGAAAAAGTCTGGCGCGTGGTTTTATAAAGAAGTGCCTTCATTACCCCCAAGTAGGCCTTGTTCTGCTATGGCTGATATTTCAAGTTCACCAATGTTGGGAAACGTCGTTTCAAATAATTGTCAACAACAACAACAACAAACTTCATCCTTTATGACTCCAACTTCCTCTATTGGTCAACCAGATAGTCCTACAGCACGTTCTCTTTGTTCTACAGGTCCAACCCCTCGACGACATTTTCCTTTTGGAGGAGGACAGGATTACCGTAAAGGAAGTAAACAACAACAATCACCAATTACTTGTACTGCTATTAGAAGGACAGCAACAAGTGTAGGGGCGGCTGAACCTGTTCCAATACCTTCTGAACATCAACAAAGGTTTTTATTTTTTAATAAATTAATTTCCATAGCCCCCTCGAACTTCCCATATATTCTGAAAAATTTTTATTAAGGCTAAAAACAAATCCTCGTCCTCGAATTATTCCTTCATGGGTTCATGATGGTCTTCAACAATCAAGTATTAGTGTAGATGAAGAATCTGATGGAGAATCTGCAAGTTCTTCAACATCATCTTCATTAGAACCAGCACAATTTCGAATGTCTTTGGGTGCACAAAAAGAACGTGCAATGGCAGTTAAACAACGAGCTTCAATAAATTCAAATAATTCTTCCTTAAATAATCAACAAAAATTATCAATAACTTCTCAACGAAATTTAACAACAGCAACAATAAAATATGGGAGAAATAATAATAATAGAAGTATTATTGAAAATAATAAAAATATGCAAAGAGTTGTTTTAAGAAGAGGTGGAAGAAATAGAGTTTTGGATTCTGGTAAATTTTTGAAAAAAAATTTTTGAAATTAAAAAATTTTTTTAAAAAAGATTCTGAAGATCAAGAAGCACTTTCTCGTCGTAGTTCTCCTTCAATTTCGCCAAGACATTCATTAGCTACTCCTTCAAGTTATGGTGGTGATGATCTTCCTTTAATGTTGTCTTCAACTGCTGGTTGTGTGACAACAACAGCAATGACAACACAAAATTATATTAATTCGACTTGTTTGCCTCAACATAATAATAATGATGAAAAAACGATGTCAGATTCTCGCAGCGTGGATTCGGGTGGTCAGAATTTGTTTAAATTTTTAAAATTATTTTTTTAATCTGAAAAATGATTTTCAAACTTAATATTTTTACCTAAATATATTTTTTTCTTATAGTTGTGCAAAGTGATCATTCTGCCCAACAACATGGATTGGCTGCTTTTGCTGCTTCTGTTTCTAATCCTCCTCATCCTATTCATCAACAAATGTTTTCTTCCAATTTTTCTGAAGAGCCTAATATTAATAATAATTGGCAGCAACAACAACAACTTCCTCCACCGGTTTTTTTAAATTTATTATTTTTAAATTTAAACAAAAATTTATTAAAGGTAGCAAAATCCCCATCACCCATTCCTCCACCAATTCCACCAAGAAGTGCAACAATAGCTGCACCTCCACCAATAATGTCACATCAAATTGTTGGTTCTTCAACATCATCATTTAAACCAATTACAACAAAAAGGCCTTCCTCAGCAAATAATTATGCAATTAATCAAACAACAACTGAAATGGGATTTTCTTCATTAAGTTTAGCTCCTGATTCATCAATTACTACTAGTCTATCAACTCAATCATCAACAGTTCCAACAATTGATAATAATATGCGTTGTCGAGAGGTTTTAAATTTTTTAAATTTTATTTTTACTTGATTAAAAATAAATTTTTTAAAGGATGCACATTTGGTAGTAGATGGAGGAATGTCTTCAGGGAGACGATCAGATGGTGATTCTTTTGATCGAGATGATTCTCCCGCATTTATGAGTGAGCCTGAGGACGATATTAGTTTGTTTTTTCTTTATTTTTTAGTTTACATACAAAGTTGTGGGTTTGATTTTGTCGGGTTTCTTTGTAAATTGCTTGTTCCTGGATTGGTATGGACCTTTAAAAATCCTTTTTTATTTCCCATTTTAAGTTACGCATTTATTCTCTACTTTTTTTTCCTTTTTAAAATAAAAATTTATTCTAGGCACTCTAGGATCAATTCAATTGAATTTATTGTATTTATCAGAAGAGAAGCAATTGATTATTCATCTAATTCGTGCGAAGGTTTTTCTATCTTTTTTTAATTTCAAATTTTTTTTAATCTTCAGAATCTAAAAGCAATGGATAAAAATGGTTTTTCTGATCCTTATGTAAAATTTCATTTATTACCTGGAAATGCAAAAGCAACAAAATTGACTTCAAAGACTATCGAGAAGACTCTAAATCCTGAATGGAATCAAGAATTGATTTACTATGGAATAACTGAAGAAGAAAGATTGAGAAAGGTTTTTTAAATAAAATTTTCTAAAAATTAAAAAAAATTTATAGTCTCTTCGTGTAACTGTATTGGATAGAGATCGTATTGGTGCTGACTTTCTTGGTGAAACGCGAATTGCTCTTCGAAAACTTCCTTTGGGTGTCACTAAAAAATTCAATTTGTATCTTGAACATGCAATGCCTACACCAGTAAAAAATTTTTTTAAATATTTTTTAATTGAAAAAGAATTCTTTTTAGTTAGAAAAACCTATTCAAGAAGAACGTGGTAAATTGCTACTCTCTGTTTGTTACAACATTCAACAAGGATCCCTTTTTGTTACTATCAAGCGATGTGTTGAACTTTTGGGAATGGATGCTACAGGTTTTTTACTAAAAATGTTTTAAATATTTTATTTTTCATTAAGGTTTCTCCGATCCTTACTGTAAAGTTTCTCTTATACCTTTGGCCTCCAAAGCGCATAGACAGAAGACTGCTATTAAAAAGAGGACGTTAAACCCTGAATTTAATGAAACAATGCAATTTCTGGTCCCTTTCAAGGACTTGCCAAAGAAAACTTTGGATATTGGGGTCTATGATTATGGTATTTTCTTTTTTTATTTTTTAAATTTATATGAAATTTTTGTTTAACCTCCAAAAATTAACTAAAAATTCTAGTCCATTCTCTTTTTTTGAAGGGAAGCCTGGGTTTTCTAATCCCTAACTTTTAAGGTTTATTTGGAAAAATCCAGAGCATAGGAATTATTCACGAGGGTTAACAAGTAAAAAAGTTTCGGAGAAGCCATCTAGTTTAAAAGAAACGAGGATGGCTAATGTCCTTTGTTTAATGTTTTTAAATAATAAAGTTACATCAATTTCAGATATGGGAAGACACGACGACTATATTGGTTTGTTCATGCAAAATAAATTAAAAAAATTTTTTTTTATTATTTAGGTGGAGTTGTTCTTTCAACTGCTGCTACTGGTGAAAGAGGAAGACAATGGCAACAAATAATTGAGAATCCCGGGAAGACATTGGAATATTGGCATAAATTGGAAACTGATGGATGAAAATAGTTTTTAGTTTTATTGTTAATTTTTAGTGCCTTTAATGGAACTATTGCAGGTCCAAGTAGGGGGGGGGGCGATATTATAAGGTTCATTTGTTCTAATTTATTTTTACGTTGATTTTTTAAATCATTTTTTACTGCTGTTAAATAAATTTTAATATTATCTTGAATTGTTATTTTTTCGATTGTTTATTCGACAAATTATTTTTTTAGCGGGAAGAGAGGAGTTTGTTTTTAAAATATTTAAAGATTAAATAATGTCTGCAATTGGAGCTAAAAAGTCTGGATTGGCTGCTGAGGTACAACAAAGTGTTCACGTCAAATTTGATTCTCAATTTGCTCAACAAATCTTTGGATGGATTTCTTCTGTTACTGGAGAGACGTTGCCATCAAATGGAGATATTAATGAATTTATTTCGACTTTGAAAGATGGAGTTCTGCTTTGCAAGTTTGTTTTAAAGATTTTTGAGTTTATGGTTGTTTTGGGAATATCTAGGTCTGTGTCTCTTAAGTAAGGGGTTCGGATCCTACGTACGAAAATGGGTACACCCCAACTTACCGCGAGCCCAACTCGTCGCAGAGCTATAACTTCGTTCAGAATTGTCGAATCCGGGGCGCCCTGGTATAGTTCGATTCAGCTCGTCGAGACGCATCGAATTATACCAAGGCGTACCGGATTCGACAATTCTGAACGAAGTTATAGCTCTGCGGCAAGTTGGGCTCGCGGTAAGTTAGCCTGCTCCCTACGAAAATATTTTGTATACACAATTTCCCTCTAACTCGAATGTTAAAATTTTCCAATTTCAGGCTTGTGAACGCTCTTTCTCGAAATTCAGACGAGAAAGTCAACAACAGCGTTTTGCCATTTAGATATGCAGCAAATATTGCTTACTTCTTGTCGTTTGTGGGGAATTATGTCGGTAAAAGTATTTTTTAATTTGAGTATTCTTTTTTGATTATTTTGTCCTTTAGATGAACTTTTCAAGACGGTTGATTTATATGAGGGGCAAGACCCGAATTCTGTTCTCGTTTGTTTGGCAGCATTGGCACGTAAATCTGAGAAAGCTTTTGGGTAAGATTTGTTAATAACAAGATTAAAATTTATTTTTAAATTTAGAAAGCCTGGACTTGGACCGAAAGAAGCTGGAGGGGGAACTTCTCGTCAACCTAAAGCTGCTGAACCAATTATTGGACTTCAGGCTGGGTCAAGCAAGGGAGCTACTCAGAGTGGAATGGTTTCTGTTTTAATATTAAAAAATGAAATTCGGGTTGGGGAATTTATTTTAGAGAGCTTTTTGGGAATCCCACGGCCATTCAATTTTTGGATTTATCTTAACCTAAGATTTATTATGTTTGGATGGTTTCCTGCAGAAATTTCACCAAAAATTGGATTGTTTATTTCTAATTTCGATTTTTGATTAACATTTTTTCTTTTTCAGAAGAAGCGAGAAAAAGGAAAGGTGGGGAAATTAAGAAACATTCAAATAGAATTTTGAATTTCTAGATTATCCCCACAAGTGAAAGGAAGAGAAGAAGGCGTGTTAAATTGGAAACAAAACAGAAGAAAATTGAAGAAGAAAAGAAGAAAGAGGAAAAGAAGAAGAAGAAGGAAGAAAGGAAGAAGAGGAAGGAAGAAAAGAAGATGAAGAAGGAGAAGAAAGGAAAAAATTAAATTGTTTATTTTTGTTATTTTTACAATGGAATCTTTATAACGACGTTTATTTGGTTAGCATTTCTGTCCCGAAGTCTATTTGACTCTAAAACGGCTAAAACAATGTCAGTGTATAAAGACTCCATTTATTGACATTATTGCTTCTATCTTTTATTTTTTTATTTTAAATTTAATAGAACAAATTTCCAATTTAAAACTAGAAATCCATAAAGGTTCAAAAACCGTTATATCTTTACCATTTAACAATATTTGTTTCAGAATTCAAAAATCTGCGCTATTTGGCATAATGCAAACCATTAAGAATAAATGACACTTCATCCCAAAATCAATAATCGATTTTTGATACTTCGTTTGGAGTCCTCTGTTGTCCATCTTTAGCAAAGATGTTCTACAACAGAATGCGTGGCTTTTCCTTAGGGAATTAACCTTTTTAGGGGGGAGGAAAGTATTGAGTTGCGGACAAGACTTGCAATTTTTCAATTTTTGAAAAATGTATCCAATTTTTTCAGTGCTTCAACAGCAGCAGCAACAAACAACTTCAACAGCAGCAGCAGCAACAAACAACTTCAACAGCAGCAGCAACAACAAAAGTCCCAATGTATCGCTTCGGCGGTATATGGGCAAAAGTCCCAATGTATCGCTTCGGCGGTATATGGGCAAAAGTCCCAATGTATCGCTTCGGCGGTATATGGGCAAAAGTCCCAATGTATCGCTTCGGCGGTATATGGGCAAAAGTCCCAATGTATCGCTTCGGCGGTATATGGGCAAAAGTCCCAATGTATCGCTTCGGCGGTATATGGGCAAAAGTCCCAATGTATCGCTTCGGCGGTATATGGGCAAAAGTCCCAATGTATCGCTTCGGCGGTATATGGGCAAAAGTCCCAATGTATCGCTTCGGCGGTATATGGGCAAAAGTCCCAATGTATCGCTTCGGCGGTATATGGGCAAAAGTCCCAATGTATCGCTTCGGCGGTATATGGGCAAAAGTCCCAATGTATCGCTTCGGCGGTATATGGGCAAAAGTTTAAACTCCAATGCTCTCGTCTACATGGTTAGCTTTTTTACTTTATTAAATTTGCAAGTTTTGTCCGCAAGGTTCCTCCCCTAAATAAGTTTATCCTTTCCCAATGTTAAAGCCAATTAAACGGTGGCCAAGTTCTTGTCAAATGAGAAGACGTACAGCAGATGACCCATTGATTAGATGCGTTGATTTGTTTGTTTTGAATGGTTGATCTTTTGATAGGTTGTTTTTATGTATAAATGATTTTTAATTACTTAATTTTCAGCTTTGCGAGAGTATCCAGAAGCCTTAAAAATTTTTAAGAGGTTATTTTTAATTGTTTACTATGGTTTCAAGATTATTTTTTAGGCCGGTGAATTGTTGCGGAAAGACTTTTTGATGAGAATGCTTTGGAAGAATAAGAATCAGCAGAAATGACCGAAGAACTGCAATCTTTTGTTAGAATTCAGAAAATTAGGTTTGAAGATTAATTGATTGGGTTGATTATTTGGTTTCCACAATTGTTTATATTTTTCAAGTTTTGTCCCTTTTGGAGCTTACTAATTTAAAGAATCTCTGTTATGGGTGTTTAAATCTCCGTCCGGTTGCTTCCCTTGGGTATTGTGACTTGTAGGGAGGTTTTTGTTTGTCTATCCGATTTCGACAAATTACAAGTCATTAGAAAAAGCTCGTCGAGCTGACATGAGTCGATTTGAGATAAATGGTTTGGGCCATCCAATAAGTCAAGGGAGTAGCCAGGGAGCTTCTAAGGCTATAGCCCCCCTGAAATTTGAAAAATGAACTCGGTCCCCTAAACGTCCGTTCGGCCTCTTTCCTTGAGCTATCGAATCAGCTCGCCGAGCTCTTTCGAATAACACCTCATTTATCAAAATCGGGTGTGCCAACAAAAACTCCCTGTGTCACAACATTCTTCAGTTTTTCGTTACTGTCCATTATTCCTTTTTAGACATTTTTTCACTTTTGGTCTATCGGTATTTTGTTAAGCTTCCCCTTTTCGACTTATCCTTTCCGACTTTTAGGCATTCTTTCCTATTTTTCCATTAGTTTTCTTATTTTTCTTTTTAGTACTACACAAGCCTCGTCATCAACTTCAACAACAAATTCCTGGCCTTTTTGTTTCTTTGAAGAAGCGATGGAATTATAAAAGAAGCAAGTGTTGGCATAAAAGAAAAAATTGGATTTATGAACGAATATGGAGACGAAAACATAGTTTTTTTTCAATTTTTTTTGTTTTTAATTAGATGTAGTCGAATTAACCTAAAAATCTTCGACATTTCTAAAAAATGAAGAAAAATTGACGGTTTATTTTCAAATCTAATTTTGACTATACAATTGTCATTTAAATTTTGCTTGTCTTTAACTAAATTTTATCTGTTTGCATAAATAAAAATGAATTTGTTGTTGTTGAATTACCATTTTTCATTAAATTTTATTGAGGACTTTAAATTGAAGTCGACTTCTAGAAGAATTTAACGGTCTTCTCTTGAATACCCTCATCAAATTCCAAAAAGACCATTTCTCATGTTATCAGACTCTTGTATTCCTTTTTGTATTGGGAACTACTCTTACTCCTTTTTAAAGTAAGTTGGAATGTAGCAAGTAGAGAAAGAAAATGTTTGAGTGAGTTGAGAAGTTGGGATGTAATGTTAAAAATAAACGACATTTTGTCCCAAGAGTTAGAGAAATTCTATAAAACAAATAGTGTAACTAGAGAAAAAATAAATATCAAATGTTTAGGTCGCTTCAGTGCTGGATTCAGAGAGCGCAAAGTTACTGTATTTGAAATCTAATTTTTGATAATTGTTTTGAATTTAAAAAATTTTTTATGTTTGTTTATTTTTGGGCTTTAAAACGCCATGTTATAGGTTCTTATGATTTTTCTAGGACGTAAAATCTTAAGAATTTAGTGTGCAGGTAAGAGTTCTCCGTTATCTAATTTACTTTTCGATGGATTGAGTATTTTTGCTCAGTTAGACATTTTGAGATCGGAAATTTTTGGGTTTCTATTCATGGGGACATTTTGTGGGTCTTTTTAAAGTGGGACATCTTCGTGATGAGACAATTTTGGGGGTTTAATTCATTGGGACATTTTCGGGGCACTCCCTGTTGTCTTTATAAACAAAAGAATAATTTATATAAGGGAGGATAGATTCTATTGATAATATATTGATATCCGTCAATATTTAATATATCTATACTATATGTTTATAGAGTTCGATGAATTTATAAATATTTTTTATAAATGTTTATATCTTATTTAAAAGATCGGTTAATAAAAAATTTTTTAAATTCAAAACAATTATCAAAAATTAGATTTCAAATACAGTAACTTCGCGCTCTCTGAATCCAGCACTGAAGCGACCTAAACATTTGATATTTATTTTTTCTCTAGCTACACTATTTGTTTTATAGAATTTCTCTAACTCTTGGGACAAAATGTCGTTTATTTTTAACATTACATCCCAACTTCTCAACTCACTCAAACATTTTCTTTCTCTACTTGCTACATTCCAACTTACTTTAAAAAGGAGTAAGAGTAGTTCCCAATACAAAAAGGAATACAAGAGTCTGATAACATGAGAAATGGTCTTTTTGGAATTTGATGAGGGTATTCAAGAGAAGACCGTTAAATTCTTCTAGAAGTCGACTTCAATTTAAAGTCCTCAATAAAATTTAATGAAAAATGGTAATTCAACAACAACAAATTCATTTTTATTTATGCAAACAGATAAAATTTAGTTAAAGACAAGCAAAATTTAAATGACAATTGTATAGTCAAAATTAGATTTGAAAATAAACCGTCAATTTTTCTTCATTTTTTAGAAATGTCGAAGATTTTTAGGTTAATTCGACTACATCTAATTAAAAACAAAAAAAATTGAAAAAAAACTATGTTTTCGTCTCCATATTCGTTCATAAATCCAATTTTTTCTTTTATGCCAACACTTGCTTCTTTTATAATTCCATCGCTTCTTCAAAGAAACAAAAAGGCCAGGAATTTGTTGTTGAAGTTGATGACGAGGCTTGTGTAGTACTAAAAAGAAAAATAAGAAAACTAATGGAAAAATAGGAAAGAATGCCTAAAAGTCGGAAAGGATAAGTCGAAAAGGGGAAGCTTAACAAAATACCGATAGACCAAAAGTGAAAAAATGTCTAAAAAGGAATAATGGACAGTAACGAAAAACTGAAGAATGTTGTGACACAGGGAGTTTTTGTTGGCACACCCGATTTTGATAAATGAGGTGTTATTCGAAAGAGCTCGGCGAGCTGATTCGATAGCTCAAGGAAAGAGGCCGGCTAAACTACAGTTTCCGTACCAGGCTCAGAATTGGACGATTTATATGTCATTCGAAAGAGCTCGTCGAGCTGAGTCGAACGTCACCAAAATTATTCAGCGGAAAAAATTCTGAGCCGAGTTACAGACCCCTAAAGTTCAAAAAACCATAGGGGGGACCAAGCTGTTTTCTGGGGGTGAAAAATTCGAATATGCAAATAATAGCTCATTCGAAAGAGCTCCTTGAGCTGAGTCGAATGACACCAAAATCAACGAAATCCGACTTGATTTGACAAAGTTATGACCGTTTGTTTTAGCTCCTTACCTATGGCATCTTTGGAGATTTTTGCTGCTACGGAGGCCCCAAATACGTCCAGAGCAAGGGAGATAGGAATAGGTTTATGTTACGAGCCCAGACCCAGCGCCCGTAGACTCCCCGCGAGGCGCGTGCCGCAAAACCCCGCGCGAAGCGCGGGGTTTTGCACAAGCGCCTCGCCGACGCTCCATAGGTTTAGGCATTTTGTTTTTTGTCATAACTTTGTCTAATCTTGTCCAATCACGGTGATTTTGGTGTTATTCGACTCAGCTCGTCGAGCTCTTTCGAATGAGGTATAATTTGCATTTTCGATTTTTTCACCCCAAAAAAGTGCTTGGTCCCCCCTTTGGTTTTTTGAACTTTAGGGGTCTGTAACTCGGCTCAGAATTTTTTCCGCTAAATAATTTTGGTGCCATTCGACTCAGCTCGACGAGCTCTTTCGAATGACATATAAATCGTCCAATTCTGAGCCTGGTACGGAAACTGTAGTTAGGCCAAGAGGCCGAACGGACGTTTAGGGGACCGAGTTCATTTTTCAAATTTCAGGGGGGCTATAGCCTTAGAAGCTCCCTGGCTACTCCCTTGACTTATTGGATGGCCCAAACCATTTATCTCAAATCGACTCATGTCAGCTCGACGAGCTTTTTCTAATGACTTGTAATTTGTCGAAATCGGATAGACAAACAAAAACCTCCCTACAAGTCACAATACCCAAGGGAAGCAACCGGACGGAGATTTAAACACCCATAACAGAGATTCTTTAAATTAGTAAGCTCCAAAAGGGACAAAACTTGAAAAATATAAACAATTGTGGAAACCAAATAATCAACCCAATCAATTAATCTTCAAACCTAATTTTCTGAATTCTAACAAAAGATTGCAGTTCTTCGGTCATTTCTGCTGATTCTTATTCTTCCAAAGCATTCTCATCAAAAAGTCTTTCCGCAACAATTCACCGGCCTAAAAAATAATCTTGAAACCATAGTAAACAATTAAAAATAACCTCTTAAAAATTTTTAAGGCTTCTGGATACTCTCGCAAAGCTGAAAATTAAGTAATTAAAAATCATTTATACATAAAAACAACCTATCAAAAGATCAACCATTCAAAACAAACAAATCAACGCATCTAATCAATGGGTCATCTGCTGTACGTCTTCTCATTTGACAAGAACTTGGCCACCGTTTAATTGGCTTTAACATTGGGAAAGGATAAACTTATTTAGGGGAGGAACCTTGCGGACAAAACTTGCAAATTTAATAAAGTAAAAAAGCTAACCATGTAGACGAGAGCATTGGAGTTTAAACTTTTGCCCATATACCGCCGAAGCGATACATTGGGACTTTTGCCCATATACCGCCGAAGCGATACATTGGGACTTTTGCCCATATACCGCCGAAGCGATACATTGGGACTTTTGCCCATATACCGCCGAAGCGATACATTGGGACTTTTGCCCATATACCGCCGAAGCGATACATTGGGACTTTTGCCCATATACCGCCGAAGCGATACATTGGGACTTTTGCCCATATACCGCCGAAGCGATACATTGGGACTTTTGCCCATATACCGCCGAAGCGATACATTGGGACTTTTGCCCATATACCGCCGAAGCGATACATTGGGACTTTTGCCCATATACCGCCGAAGCGATACATTGGGACTTTTGCCCATATACCGCCGAAGCGATACATTGGGACTTTTGCCCATATACCGCCGAAGCGATACATTGGGACTTTTGTTGTTGCTGCTGCTGTTGAAGTTGTTTGTTGCTGCTGCTGCTGTTGAAGTTGTTTGTTGCTGCTGCTGTTGAAGCACTGAAAAAATTGGATACATTTTTCAAAAATTGAAAAATTGCAAGTCTTGTCCGCAACTCAATACTTTCCTCCCCCCTAAAAAGGTTAATTCCCTAAGGAAAAGCCACGCATTCTGTTGTAGAACATCTTTGCTAAAGATGGACAACAGAGGACTCCAAACGAAGTATCAAAAATCGATTATTGATTTTGGGATGAAGTGTCATTTATTCTTAATGGTTTGCATTATGCCAAATAGCGCAGATTTTTGAATTCTGAAACTAATATTGTTAAATGGTAAAGATATAACGGTTTTTGAACCGATTTATGGATTTCTAGTTTTTAATTAGAAATTTGTTCCACTAAATTTAAAATAAAAAAAAGATAGAGCAAGAATGTCAACAAATTGAGACTCTATACACTGACATTGTTTTAGCCGTTTTAGAGTAAAGACAGAAATGCTGACCAAATAAACGTCGTTATAGAGATTCCATTAAAAAATTAAAAAATAACAAAAATAAATCATTTAATTTCTTTTCTTATTCTTTACTTCCTGCCTCCTCTTCTTCTCTTTATTTATCAGCTTCTTTATTTCAGCGTTTGGACGCCCTTCATTTTTCAGCTTTTCTATATTAGCGTTTTCACGCCCTCTTTTCTTCCTTTCACTTCTGGACTTATTCTAAAAATTCAAAATTCTATTTGAATATTTTATTTAATTTCCCAACCTTTCCTCTTGATCGCTTAATTTTGTTCTCCTGAAAAAGAAAAAAGTTTAATCAAAAATCGAAATTAGAAATAAACAATTCAATCTTTGGGTGAAATTTCATCATGAAACCACCCAAACATGATAAATCTTAAATTAAGATAAATCGAAAAATTGAATGGCCGTTGGATTCCCAAAATGCTCCCTAAAATAAATTCCCCAATAAACAAAATGTTAACCTTAGGCGTCTCTTTTTGAATTTTCCCATCATTTTTGTCGCTTTGTTGATTAGCAGGCTTAAAAGATAAAATCATAAAGCTGTAACAAATTAATTTAATAACCTTAATCTTAATATCAGTTCTGCTTCGTTCTTTTGCTTCTTTTGTCGTTGAGATGTTTTGCTGCTCCAAAGGACTACTTATTGTAATTATTGGAGCTGCTGGAACTTTTGATGGCATGTTCAATTCTTTTTGTAGAGGCTTCTTAACAGGAATAGACTCCTTTTCTTTAGTATTTCCTTCTTTTTCTTTTGTTGCTGTTGAAACATCTTTTTCCTTTTCGTTTTTATCGTCTACAAATCGAATTTTTCTAATGGCGTGGCGTTCATTGACAATGTGTTCATCGGCAACTCTCTTCTGCAAAAATAAACAAATTAAAATTGTATCCGCAAATCATATATCGTATAAAACTGGGTACTTGTGGGTTATGCGAAACCAGTGTTTGCGGACATATTTATGCGGACTCATGTACGGAATGGTCAAAGGGTTTTCCTTCCTCGATTTTACCAAATTTCACCTGTGGAATCATTTAAATGAGTTCACCAATAAAGAAAAGATATACATACAAGGTGTGGGGCAAAATGAAGTGAGGGGCTTCCAAAATACATTTTGGAGAAAGCAGTTTTGTATGGACACGCAAATGGGTGAGGTTTTCTGAAAACTGATTTTCTTTGCCTCTATCAGTCTCTATATTATGATTCACCATCTTCAAGAATGAGAACCTAATCATGTGTGTGTACCAATACTTGTCCGCATAAATTATCCGCAATAACTGGTTTGGGATACCCCACAAGTACCAAAATCCGTCAAGTTAATAATTTAATTTAACGGATGTCAAAATCTGCCATAAATAAATTCCCCAATAAACAAAATATTAACCTTTGGCTTCTCCTTTCGATTTCCCCCATCATCATTTTTGTCGCTTTGTTGATTAGCAGGCTTAAAAGATAAAATCAAAAATAAGGTGGTAGCAGATTAATTTAATAACCTTAATCTTAATATCAGTTCTGCCTCGTTCTTTTGCTTCTTTTGTCGTTGAGATGTTTTGCTGCTCCAAATGACTACTTATTGCAATTATTGGAGCTGCTGGAACTTTTGATGGCATGTTCAATTCTTTTTGTAGAGGCTTCTTAACAGGAATAGACTCCTTTTCTTTAGTATTTCCTTCTTTTTCTTTTGTTGTTGTTGAAACTTCTTTTTCCTTTTGTTCTTTTTCGTCTACAAATCGAACTTTTTTGATGAGGCGTTCTTCAACAATGTGTTCATCAACAACTTTCTTCTGCAAAAATATATTAATTAATAAGTTAATATATTACAAAAAATAAACCTTATCACGCATTCTAAAGACTTCTGGCTCTGCCAGATCTTCGGGACTCCCATCAAATACCAAGCTAAACGTCGAGACTTTGCGAGGCTGTTCTTGTTGTAATTTGGGTTGTTCTTCTTGTAATTTGGGTTGTTCTTCTTGTAACGGTTCAAGCATAAACGAGTCCTCCTTAAAAACATAGAATATATTTATTTATTTTCAGTTCAAATGTATTAATAAATCCTTACAACACTTATGCTAGACGAGGGATGGCTTAAACACCTATAAAAAGTTGGTTTTCTCACCCCGTATCCGCAGTCCGCACATTTCACCCAAACCGTATTTTCACCAATAAAACTAAAGGCACCTCAGAGCTAGGCTATCTTATTGGTCAGAAAAGCCCAAAGAAAGCACCACCCAAATAGAAATTTGAGGGAAGGGAGGGGGATGGAAACAACTCATACTAGTCAAAAATATCTAAAAAAAGAATAAACAAAACCTCCAGTTCCATATTCCTATCGGGAAGTTGATGTATTTTCGGTTGAAATATTTCAAGTCCATACATCTCACGTCGATCTTGCCAATCAACCAGAGATTGTAATTGGTCTAATTTAATCTTCATTGTATTCATTTCTGCTTTCAATTGCTTATTCTCTTCTTTTTCTCGCTTTGCTTCAAGTTGAAATTGATATAAGTGAGGCAGTGAAGATTTCATCACTTCTTTTTCTTCTTCCAGTTTATTGGCTTTGTCTTTTTCTAGCTCGAATAAATTTGATACTCTTCTGTAGTTTGTAACAAGATCCGAAGATAGTGGATTTTCCTGTAAATCTTTCAATTTTTCATGTAATTCTTTCAATTTTTCTTGATATTTCTTCTGCATTAAATCCATTCTTGCTTTCATCTTCTTATTTTCTTCTTTTGCGAGCTTTAATTGTTCCTTTTCTTGTAATTTGGGCATTGTCAATTTCATCTCTTGATTTTCTTCTAACAATTTCTTATTCTTTTCCCGTTCTTGCTTCAATAAAGCTGTAGTAATTTCATATTGCGAAGACATTGGATTTTTATCCATTTTGCTTAAAACTAAACGAAAAAGAAAAATTCACAACGTTTTTAAATAAAAAATTATAAGTAAAGCGACTTTTTAAAAAAAAATACAAATAAATATTATAAAATTTGAAAAACAAAATTTTCTGAATGTGAGAAAAACGGGTGAAAGACCCAAAACGGCGCAAAGCCATAACTTGCTGAAAACTTATGGTCCTTATCAATTCTGGTATCAAAATATTTAGCTCGATGAGTTGAATCGTTCAATACTAAATTTATCGAGATTCGGAAATCTAGGAGCAAGTTATGGCTTTGCGCCGTTATGGTCGCGCGCCGTTTTGGGGGGTAAGGGACGAAGGGACTTTTCTTATTCTTTTAAGTTGCCAAAATAGACAACTTAAAAGTTATTAGAGATATTAATAAAAAGTTTAAAACTTTTTCAAAGAAAATACAAATAAACAGAATATTTATTACTATTATATTTGCAATATACAAAAATATCCCAATTATTGTGAAAAAATCCATCAATTAATATGAAAAATCGAAAAATAATTATAGAATTCTGTTTCGTATATTAGAAAATCTTAAAATATAAGAAACGGATCGGGTTAAACTTTGTCAATTGAAACTAAGCTAAACACAAAAGTTTAGATTTGAGCAAAGGGAAAAGATAACAGCAAAGTTGAGCAAAAAAGATAAAATAGATAGATGGTTAAAATAAATAAAATTTGTAAAAATTTCTGAGGTGATTAATTAATAAATAAAATTCTAACAAAAATATAGAATCCAAAATAAACTATTTTCTTCTAACTAAATTGGCTGATGAGGAAGAATGTTGTGATAATGAAGTTGATGATGAACTGCTACTTGGCGAAACTTCTTGGTTGATTTGTTGAGAAAAATATCCAATCAAAGCCTGTTCATTGGTAAATGCTCCGCTAGCTGTAGCCACTCTTAAAAATTAAAATAATAACAAAATAAATAACAAAAGCAAACCTAACAAGCGTATCAGAAGCAATTGGCCTAAGAACACCAGAATTCCAATGTACATCTAACCATTTTTTTGCTGACAATAATAATCGCTCTCGATTAGTTCCATCTGCATATATTTGTTCAGCAAATGAATATACAATTGGTTTGATGACTTCACTCATCTGTAATAAGAAAGAAAATTATTTAGAAGATCAGAATGTATACAAAATGGGAAGATAGCAAAACAAGCGGATGCTCTATATCAAATAAACTTATCAAATTCTGAGAGAACGTTGAAAAAAATGATGGCTTTAAGCCTAGAGACAACAATAACCTAGGTAAGATTGGGCGAGATAGCTCCTAAAAAATAAAAACAAACCAGCCAAAATCTGTAGTCTTCCTGTGATTTATCTCGTTTGTAACGTTCAAAAAATTGCTCCACTTGAATCCTAATTGTTGGAGAATTGTCATTATTCTTAGAACCATTCAAATTAGATGAAGGCAAATTTGCTTGGATCATACTTTAAAAAATAAATACTTTATAAAATTTTAATCAAAAAATTCTTACGCAATTCTTTCATTCATACAAGCAATTTTTTCTTTAAAAATCTTCATTTGATTTAATTGCTTCTCTTGTTCTAATTTTAAATTCTTTATATGTTGTGCCGCTCTATTAAGTACTACAGCATTTGTACTTTTTAGTCCAGCTTGTTCAACTAAAGGTATTGCTTTAACCAAACAATCAAATCCTTCTTTTAATGCTGAACGACGATTCTTCTCCGCATTTAAATGTAATATACGTTTACGTTCATCTGGATTTAATGTTGAATCAGCTGCTGCCGAATTTGTACAAATATTTAATGTAGAACCTTCTTCTTCTGTTAATATTGTTGTTGTAGATGATGAAAAATATGGAGGAGATAAATTATTGTCATCTTGTAATATACAATCATTGGTTGAAGAAAAAGGGCTACACATTTCTAAAAAAATAACCTTAACACAAGAAAAGCATAAATAAAAATAAAACCTGTCTTCTCCTCCAAATTTCTATTATCAATCCCATCTTCTTTTTTAACCTCCAAATTTTGTTTAAATTGCCCCAATTCAAGTAATTTATGTTGCTTTAATTCTTCATTAATTGTTGTATTATTACAATTATTTTCAATTAAAGAATTTAACAAAATAGCTTCATTTGATGGGGGTAAATGTTTAAAATAAGAAGGTTGCTGTTGCATCTGTTGTTGTTGTTGCGAAGGAATAATTATTGGAGGAGACATATTGGTTGTTGAATTTCGCGGTGATGATAATTGTTTATAATTTCTTCTCTTATTATTAGTGTTATTAAAACATTGTTGTTGTTGTTGTAATTGTTGTGATTCTGTAGAGGGAATATTTACAGGTCCAATAGAAGCAAACTAATTAATTAAAAAAGTTTTAATAAAATATTTTTATAAAAGAAAAAAACCTCAAGTTCATCAATAAATGAATTATTATTTGTTGTAGATGTTTGAGCAACCAAGCAAACATTATTATTGTTCTCAACAGCAACATTATTCTTTTGATGTTTTTGCGGTGGCGATAAATTATTTATTTGATTGTTGTGTTGTTGTTGTCTTTTCCCCAAATGTGTAGTTGTTGTTGTTTGTGATCTTTGTTGTTTTTGATGATTTGTAGAAGATAATAATGAAGATGAAGAAAAACTTGATCCTCTGATTTTTTTGTTATCATCGCTCGAATTATTATTTGGTGATGAGAATGCTGAAGAAATTGAAACAGACATCTTTCTTGGTAATAACTGTTGCGGTGGTGAAAATGCTGTTTTAATAGGCGGAGAAAGAGGAATATTTGTTGAATTTGGAGATATTTGTTGTTGTAGATGTTGTTTTTGGCCTTGAAATAATTAAATAATTTAAAGTTCAGCAAATTCAAAAAAAACCTCTTGTTCCCATTAATTCGTTTACTTGCACAGGAATATTATTAATTATAGAAGGTGAATATTGCTGCTGTTGTTGAATAGAAATCGAAGACGGAAAAGTATTTTGCAGGGAACAATTTGTTAAAGATGTTGTTTGCCCAAATCCAGTTACAAATGCTGATTTATCTCCAGGTTGAATTAATGGAGAATTTGTAATAATTGGAGTTTGCTGAGTAAGAAATCTTTAAAAAAATGAATTTACTTTTAACACGAAAAATTGAAGTAAGACCACCCACTTACCCCTTAATTATTTGTATATTCAACCCCTAGTGACTTAAATAATCCAATGAAAATAAATTTCAAACCTTGATATATCGCTCATAACGAATCTTTTAACAGCTTGAGGGCCAATAGAAGCATTGTTATTTGCTTCTGTTAATGATTGTAATAATTGGTCATTGCTTTGATCAATTTTTTGCTGCTGTTGCTGTTCAATATTCTGTTTTTGTTCAATTAAAGATTTACTCAATAAATGAGAAGAAAGTATTGATGGTTGTTGTTGCTCATTTTTTGATGTTAAAGTTGTTGATGAAACTAAACTTGCAACAAGTGAAGAATTTGTTGAAGGAAAAGAACGTTGTTGTTGTGATGATGTATTGGAAGAAGAAAGTAATGATTGTGTACTAAAATTTCTAAGAGAAATATTTGGTGGATGAATAGATGGCAATGATTGTTGTTGTGACGGTGTTAGGAGATTCTATAAATTAACAATTAAAATGAATTAAAGATCTTTTGATATCTCTCGTTTATCTGGACTATTCCATGACTAATGATCCACAACAAATTATAAAATTAAAAATTAGCTTAATACATTTTCAGATGCCTTTCTAACAAGAGTAGTTGCCGCTGGAGATTGTTGTTGCAAAAATGGATATGTTTGTTGTTGTTGAGAACCCCAAGATGTTGAAGACCATTGACTAATTATTGGATTTGGGTTTGACAAAGTTGAAGTTAATGTTCTATTTAATAAATTTGTTTGTTGTTGATTAAAAGTTGATTGATTTCCAGAATTTGTTGTAGCAGCAGCGGCCAACAAAGAATAATTAATTGGTGAAGAAAAATGGGAAGGATGTGAAGATGATGCAACAGAAGTAATTATTTGATGCGTAGTAGATGTCTAGAAAAAAAATTTAATTCAAAGATTTTTAGAAAATAATAAACCTGATTCGCAATTTTTGACATTGGTGTTGGTGGGAACAATGAAGAATTGTTATTGTTGTAAATATTTCTTCCTCCACCAATTTTCATTTGTCTTTCAGAATTCTTCTGATCCCCTCCACTATTTAATGCTGCCGCAATTCTTTGTGTTTCATAAGCAGCTGCTTGTGAATATAATGGATTTGAAATATTTGGTGTTAATATTTGCGGTATTCCTGCTGATTGTATTTCAATAAATGGTGTTGATTGATCAGAAGAAGACGAAGACATTGTTGTTGTTTCTAACAAGTGTTGCTGTTTTTGATGTTTTCTTAATACTTTATTTGAAGGCGATGAAGAGAGTTGTTGTTGTTGTAAATGAAGATTTTGTGCTTGATTGCTAAAAAATAAAAAGAAAATACAATTTTTCAAATTCTAATTTCTCAAAATTTAGCTAACAACCTTAAAAAATCAAGAATATAGAATTATTGATTATATCAATCGTGAGAAGATATTTTACTCTCACACTCTCTTCCTTCGCCTTTTAATTTTAAAATTACATCAGACATATAAAAGCTATTTTTAAATTAAAGTCTATGTTAGAAATGTCAAATTGAAAAGAAAATCAGTAAATAAAGTCTAGATTTTGACTAGACTTGAAAAAAGAAAAAATATATTTACCTATAATTAATTAACATATTGGCAGCATCATATTCTCTTTCAGAGTATAATTGTTGTTGTTGTAAAGGTATACCATTGTCATTTCCCGCAATTGATAGATGCGTCGGAAGATGACTTCTTGTTGAGGACAAAACTTGTTGTTGTTGAGATTGGTTTTTTAATGTTGTTGTTGCTGTATTCAATCTTCCTCTTCCATTATTTTCTATTAATGCATTTGAATATTCAATTGGTTGATTTGTTGTTGGTAGTTGATTGGAGGAATATTCTGAAGAGCCATAAGGGTAATCTGTTGACATTATTTCTTCAATACTTGGTTGTAATGAGAGCAATCCAGGTTGTAATATATCAGCATTATCACATTGAACTTAAAATTAAAAAAATTTTTTTATAAACTTCTACAGAGGCATTTAATTTTTGCTTAAGTTAAAAGTAGAGTCCAATTCTTTTATTTAAAAAATTTACCAGAAGTTTCCTCTTTTGGATTTGGAAATAAAAATGGCGCATTTAATTGTTCGAATAGTTGATTGGTGAATTCATTGTCCATATCATCATCAAAATCAAATAATGTGCCCAAAAAACATTCTAAATTTTATTAAGTTAAAAAAATCTGTGCAGAAGTTAAACCTGTAGCCATTGTACTTAAATTATCTGGTGTCATACTTCTCAAAAATTGTTGATTGTTTAATAAAAGTTGTGAATGATGACTTGAAGATTCATTCATAGGAATAAGAAGATGGTGATGATTTGATGTTGATTGATCACAACTGCAGCTATGTCCCTTAAAAAATTTAATTGAACAATTTATAAGAGACATACTCGAAACAAATAATCCAAGAAAGTCGAAAATAGGTAAAGGTTATCGATGTTATACCCTATATAATGATACTAAAGCAGGACAAGGCTCTTGCAAGTTCGAATGAGTCCCAAGTTAGTGAAATATTTAAAATTTACCCTTCTCCTGCAGCAACGCTTTCTTCTTGAAAAATAGGCCCTCCAACGCTTATATTGTGCACAAACTGCTTCCATTCTAAAAAGAATATAAGATGATTTTTCTTAAATATTTTAAACCTTCTCTTCCAATACATTCCTTCGAGAACACTTCCCTAAGGATTGAATTTTTAGCCATTTACAATAAAACAAAAAACCTCAATCTTCACATGAGTCATGTCGTCATCCGGGACAGAGAAGTAGCAATATGGCGACCGTCGCTTTCTTCCAGGTTTGCGAAATTCCATATAGTAGGCACGCCAGATAACATTATTTAGACGAATTCTATGTTTCCATTGCAGTTTGATTCCCTTTAAAAAACGGAATAAATAAACTTAAAGTCTAAAAGAACCTTAAAATCTTTCCATTTAGGCGTTGTCATCTTCATATAAGCCACTCTGATGCATTTGTTCAATTTGTTTAAAGAAACATCAATTGCAATCGATTGAGTTTTTTGAGGTCCAAATTTGTAAAAGGTGACGGGTTTTTCGGCATCCTAAAATTAAATTTTAAATTAATATTTTGCAAAAATGACAGGGAAAAAAACTAAATCAAATAAATAATCGAAATGCGTGAAAAGGATTCGAACTCTCGGCCAACAGTGATAAGTCAGTAACACTACCACTACACCACAAGTGCTCTTAGCGGTAACTGCTAATTAACGCAATAAATATGGCCTTGTATTTTGTCCAAATCTTTTTACTAAACAAAAAATCTAGACCTTTTCCTTAGCAGCATTTTTATCAAGTGGAGCAGTGGAAACACATTCATCAACGTCGACGACATCTACCTACAAAATAAATGTATCTTGATACTTGTTTACAATTCAAAATAACCTCGACATCCTCATCTTCATCGTCTGGTGATAATTCACTGTGGGGATTTGAAGTCATAAAATGGCCGCTGTGTATTGGTTCTTTGGACATCCTTATTACTTATTAATTAGAGTTGTTATTAGATTATAGAAATCACTAAAAATAGAAAACATAAATTAATTCCTTAAAACAACAAAATAAGAAATATACAAAAATGAACAGTTTTTAAAAATGTAAATTGAGAAGTTAAACATGCACCTAGAAACCTATGCGAAACGTAATACAACGCCCAATTTTGCATAAGTTAAACCGCAGGGTCTTAGCTCGTGAAATTTTTGAAAAGAATTTTAGAAAAAATGTTGAACATTCTGCCGTCTCCGCAATTTAACGTTCTTCTCAACTTTTTCGAGATCAGGGACGTTTGAGTCTTAAAATTTTTTATGGCCGTTTCAGCGCCAAACCGTCAAATCTTCTACAGAATATTACTGTTTTAGCGCCTTCACTCCAGGTATTAAGTGAACAATGAAAAAATAAAGGACGTAAACAAAATATCTTTAATAAATTATTGCCAATGAAATAAAAATAAAATGGATAAAAAATGTTGGGGAAACACATTGGCTGGGTTAAACGTCGATATCTCCACGTGATGATGCAAAAAGCATTTCCCAACATTTTCTCTTTGTCGCGTCCTACACCGCTCTTTTTTTAATTTTTTGCTTTAATATTTGGGAGTTTCCTCTCTTGACGTTATTTTAAAAGACAAACAATTGAAGACTTGGAAAGATCAAAATATCAACTAGGAAGAGAAAATCAACAAGGGAAGACAGAAACAAAGAAATAAAATTATAAGGCGCCGAAAAAGTTATTCCTCCCCAAGAGCATTTTCTAGGGGGTTTTCCTTTTTAAAAGATTCTCAAAATAAAAATAAAAACACGCACCATAAAATAAATAAAAATAGGCTACTTGAGATAAGAAAAAAATAATATTTATTAATAAAGTTTGTGATATGAGGAATTAATAAGAGGAATTAATAAGAGGAATTAATAAATAGATTGACTAAAATAGTAGTGTGTTGCTGATAAGAAAATAAAAGAGTAAAATGTGAAATAAAAATAATTTTTCTCGTCAAGAAAAAAAATATATAAAAATTCTTTTCTGATAATAAATGGGAGGAAAAAGTTGATATTTTTTGAAAAAACATAAAAATATATATTTATTGTTTGTTAAAATTTACTCTGGAATCAGGTGACTTTTTGTAGAGCAATTAATATAAAAATCTGTTCAATTTTTAAGTTTTTTTTTCAAACATTTTTTGAATACTTGGCAAACAGAAAGAAAAATAAAATAAAAAGCACAGGAAAGAATACAAGCTACAAAAGAAAAAAATTTTAGAGATGATTGAAAGGAGTTTTGATGCGAGAATATACCAAGTAATGATGAATGGGACCTCAATTCAGACCGCATTTTCGGTCTCTAATATATAAGTCAGAATTTAAAAAATTAATTAAAAAATATAGAAAAGAATAAGACATGAAATTAAAGGAGAAATCAAAGAAAAATTAAAAACTTGAAAAAAATATTAGACAGAAGATTATGAAATTTGACAGACTTGTTTTTCTAAGGAATTATGTAGACACCCATATTATTAATTTTCCGGGCATTAAAAATCAAATGAAAGAGTGCACATGTACTTTTGTTCTTTAATTTCTTAAGAATTGTTTTGACTTTATATTTTTTAATTGATTAGCTTCAAAGAATAAAAAAGAAAGAAAATTGAATCGTATTGGAAGAGATTTGAATTAAATTAAAAAAATAGACCAAAAGTCCTCCACTCTTTCCTCTGGGAAACCCCCAAAAATATTTTCCTATGAAAAAAAAAAGAAATGCAAAAAAAAATAAAAATCACACAACAACCAAAAAATTCTTCGATCAATCAAAAAGAGCCTATGCAAGCAGAAAAAGTAATAAAGAAGGAAAAGAAGAGGTTAAAGAAGAGGAAGGGGTTTAGTTATCAATTTACGTGGTTTGGCGGTATTAGGAAGGACAGGCACCTGACTAATGCATGAGAGAGCGCGTGACACTTCTTAACATGTGAGAGGAATTTTGATAGGAACGAAACAATAAAATATTTAAGCTGAATTATAGTGAAAAATAAAAAATAAATAATAAATGAATATTTAAATCTTTTTTATAAAAAAATAAAGATCAAATGAAAAAAAATTTATTAAAAATTTTTAATTAAAATAAAATTTAAGAAGCATTGATAATTTTAAATAAATGAAAAATATTTTAAAAAATACATCTTCACAGTCGGACCTCGATTTTACACATACACCCTTTGGAAAGAAAAATGTATCTTATGAGACTTCGATCAGTCCCTTTCACTCATGTCAGTGACAGTCCCTTCCACCAAATCCCCTCAATGAGAGTGGCTCTCACAGTCACAGGCGCAACCAAATCTTAAAAACGACATCCTAAATTGAGGAGAAGTAAATTAAGAAATCTTGGAGGTATTTAAAAATGAGGTTCGACTGCATTTCAAGTAAAAAAATAGTGATAGGAGGAAATGTAAGGAAATGAGGGGTAAATAAAAATGTTAAATTAAAATTTAACTTTAATTAAATACTTCACATAATCCCATCTTTTTCGTCCATCTATTTCATCTTCAAATATTTCGAATCAATTCGGTAAAGCTGATCAAGTTTGCCGTCAAC
Organism: Meloidogyne enterolobii; assembly: GCA_963681835.1. Taxonomy (NCBI): domain Eukaryota; kingdom Metazoa; phylum Nematoda; class Chromadorea; order Rhabditida; family Meloidogynidae; genus Meloidogyne; species Meloidogyne enterolobii. The sequence goes on from CAVMJV010000071.1 coordinate 1,071,950, forward strand.
ACAGTACTAAAAGAAACAAAAATAATTCCAGCATTAAAAAGAAAGAAGAAAAAAACCTGGAGCGAACAAGTTGTTTTACTTGTTCATTTGATTTAACTGCTGGCTTTTGACATTTTTCTACTTCACGTACAGTTTCTGATAGTGCCTTCAACAACTAGAAAAAAAATTAATTGATAATCTAACATCCTATAATAAACCTGATCAGCATTTGAAGTTAACTGTTGAGCTTGAAATATCGAATTACTCTTCCGGATCAACATCTCAACACTATCTACTGCTCTTTCAGCACTATCCACAACTGTTTGGACAACTAGAAAAATAGAAAAAAATATTTTAAAAAGTATTTCTATATACGTTGATGGCAGTCAGTAGATGACGAGGTTTGAAGAGTTGTTTGACTTGAAGGTGGAGATGAAGAAGAAGAGTTAGCATTCCGAACCATATCTTTACACCTGAAAATGATTTTTTTAGAAAATTTTTAAAATAGAAAAATTTTTTAGAAAAAAAACTAACGCAATAACAAGCTCTTTACATTCATTAAGCAACACCAACTTTTCACAATCAGGTTCTGATGTTGCTGCTTTTCTTGGACTAGCATTTGGGACAGATTGTAAAGTTGAATTTAGATGATTTCGAATATTTGTTAATCTTTTAGAAAAAAATTTTTTCTCAATTATAAAATTCAAAAAAACCTCTGCAATGTTTGTCCAAAAGTATTACGTCCAGTGCTATATTGTTTTTCTAAATGATGATTGTTGACTCCATTCTTTTCTCCTCCCTCAATTTTTGTTGCTGTTTGTTCATTATTTTCTGTTGCAATTGTTTCTCGTATTGCTTGATTAATTCCATCTAGAACTCGATCAAACGAGTTATATCCATCATCCGAAGAATGTGAATGATGAAGACCAGCACCTTCAAGTTTTGCACCTCCAGAAGACGAGGAACGACGTCGATTGCTTAAAAATAATTTTAAAAAATGTTCAAATTTCTCTCTAAAAAATTAACCTAAATTTATCAATTAAACTTCCAAGAGTTAATTGTTGCCCAAACCTCCAAGGATGAAGCATTGGGGAACTAAAAGTAAAAAAAATTAAAAAACTTTAACCATAACAGATTAAAAATAAAAATTAAAAATTTACAGAGATGCTTTTTGATTTGCTTGTTCTTCCAGTAAATCCAATCCCTGAAAAATAAAATAAATTTTTAATTACTCGTAATTAAAAACATACACTAAATTCTTTAAGTGACATTCGTCGAATTTGAGTTCTTTCTTCGATATGGCCTTCCATTGAATTCTATAAAAAATAATAATTAAAATTTTCGAATTTTTCAGATGTTCAAGAAAAGCAGACGATTTTTAAATATAAAATTTCCCAAAAATTTTCAAAATTCGACTCAATTTTTCTCCTCATAAATCTCTACTATTCCTTTCAATATTTCATTTCAATTTTAACCCCCCAAGTCGAAATTTAAAGAGGAAATGTCTTGTAATCCTCTCCTCCCATTCTTCTCTCTCCCTCATTTTTAAACCTCAACTAATCATCCTCCCTCACTGCCAATTTTTTCCCTTATTTTTTAAATTTAAAATCCTTTCAGTAAAAGAGAACGGTGGTTAGTCATTTTTTATATTTTTTTCCTATTTTATGGTAGTAGGTGAAATTTAAAAAATGCTGGTTATATAAATAACGAAGCAATAAAAAAAGAAAATAAATTGGCACAAAAAACCCCCCAAAATTAAAAAAATGAGGGTATAAAATAAAATAAATTTTTTTCTATCTAAAAATAAAATCTAAAAATGATTTTCATTCTGTCAAGAAAAGTTAACTGGATTTAGTCTCCAGTTTGTGCCCCCAAAACTTAATTGATATTCATATCCCAAAGGAGAAAAAGGATTTCCGGAAAGATTGGGAAGAACATAAAATAAAATAATGAAAGAAAAATCAGAATGAAACTGAATAAAAAATAGAGAACACAAATTAATAGACAAAAAACAGATGGGGCAAAAAATAAAAATGTTTAAATTTAATGGCATAAAAATGGAAATAATAAAAAAAAATAGAAAATTAATTTAATAGAAAATTAAATTTTTGAACAGCAGAAAAAATGAGATTGCTTTTTTTATTGTTCAATTTCAATGCTTTAAATTGCCATTAAATTCCCAAATTTAGGAACAGACACCGAAAAAGAATATAAAAATTGTAATGATCTCATGGAAGAAATTGAAAGGAAATAAGGAGTATAATTAAATAATAAAGCTAACCTACTGTATATGCCCAAATAAGTACCCTCTCTCGAATAATTACCCACCTCTGAATTTATAAAAAAAGAGGTGAAGAGACTTTCAACCTCTTTCACCAACAAAGAGGGTTAAACAATTATTCGAGCATATACGGCAAATAAAATAATTTTGATTTCTAAAAAATATTTTCCTTTTAAAAGAGCTCTTAAAAAGTGCAAAATAATAATTTCCATTCAAAGATAAACAATTCCAAAAAAATAAACAAATTTCAAGAATAAACAGATTTTTGTTTATTAAAAATAAAAGATATAAATATCAAAGCATATAAAAATTAGCTAGCTAAGGTTGTTTACAAATTTAGAAACCCTTACACACTTACAGAAAAACAGTACTATATAATAGTAAGTACTTAAATATTTTTTGGTGGCTGTTTGACTGCCAAAACGGATAAAATTCCCTCGAGAAAAAAAATTGGCCAAAAAAACTTTTGGTGGTTTCTTTTATTTTTTAGGGGGATTAGCTTACTTTCCTCTCCTTTCTATTCTTCTTTATACCCCATATTTTACCTTATTTTATATACTTGTATCTCATAAATAAAGAAAATTTTGTGTTTAAGAATAAGTAAAAAAGGAAGTAAAAATTAAATGAAAAGATGAATATATTTTTAGATGGATGAAATAATAAATTTCTAAATTTAGAGAGAATTTTTTAATTACATATGTAAAATAAAAATTTAAATTTATTACTAGGAAGGAAACCGGCCAATTAAAAAACAGAAAGTTTTTTTTGATAAATTTTAGAAGATTAGTATGAGAGAAAAATTAATATAGTAAAAATAAACCCCTGTTCCGATTTTATTAAATAATCAGGAAATCAGAAAAAAATCCGAGGGAGAAAATCAGAAAATAAAATTAAAAACCACAGAACACCTCCAGTTTCCCTTTAATATAATTATTTAAAAAAAGTAAAAGTAACCCTATAATTTTCTCTAGCAGTATTTGAAGAACGAGGAACAAAATCTTCATCAAAATCTTCCAATTCATTATAAGCTTGTTGTTGTTGCTGTTGATGTGAAGGAGAAGCATTCATTATTACAGGTGGAGGAAATGTATAACTATTTGGTAAACGTCGTTGTTTTTGTTGTTTAAATAAAATCACTTGACCAGCTAATATAGGTGGTGGCCAACAAAAAATTCTTTTTTGACTAGATTGAAAAAGAGAAGAAGAAAATTTTTGGTGCTCCACTGGTTTGTGGAAATGGCAGAAGAGTGGAGGAGGAGGGCGCTTTTTTTCCTTTTTTCTTTTAGTAGTTTCCTCTACGGCAGACGCTCGGTAGCAGATATTGACACCACAACCACCAAGAGTGCTGCTGCCATGAAAGGTAGTGGTGGTGGTGGTGCTGGGGGTGGTGGTGGTATTAGCTAAACGAAGAGAAGAGGAGTTTGTGGTGGTGGTGGAAGAAAAGGTTTGAGGAGAAGAAGAGTTTAAAAGAGAAGGCCCACCAACAGAATTATGGAAGACCACGCCCTCGGGACGAAAGTTACAACGGCGTCTGGAAGGATAGGACGAAGAAGAAGAAGAGCGGTGGTGGTGGTGGTTGCCTTTAAAAAATGAGGGAAATAAATAGAAGGAGGAAAAGGTTTTTTAAAAGAAAGGAGAGAGGGAGAAGTTCTTTGATGAACGAATTTGAAAAAATAAGGAAAAAGGGTAAGGAGGAAAGTGAGGTTATTTTATTATTTTTCTTAGAAAATGTAAATGAAAAAAATAATAATATGTTCCCTTGGTTAGTCATAAAAAATATATATTTTTTTATTATTATTTTTAGACTAAAAGTCAGTGAGGAGGAAAAAATAAAAAAATATTTTTATTGGAGGGAAAAATGTTTTTTTTGTGGGATATTGGAACACCAAAAATTACCACAATTTAAAAAATAAATTTAAAATAAAACCTAATTTTCCTTTTAATTCATCAAAAGAGCGTTGTCTTTCATCTCTCCAAATAAGTTGGTAAATTGCTGAATTTGAAGATGAAGAAATTGAATTTAATGAAAATGAAGTTGGCAAAGAAGGTTGTTTTGAAGGTAATTTTGAACGATAAAATTTTGTTTGTGTTGTTGATGTTTTTGATGCTTGTTGTAAAGAATCGGAACTATAGGAATGTTTAATTAATGTTTGGACCAAACGCAAGGCTAAAGAACGTTGTTGAGGTAATTGCTCTAAAGTCTTCTAAAAGGAAAAATTTTTTTAAATAAAAATATTTAAAAATATAAGAAACCTCTTTACAAATTCCTCTTTGTGGAGAACATGTTAACGATCTAGATGAAGTTATTAAATTCCTATGATGAATAGAACTATTGTTGTCTTTTAATGAATGCCTAAAAGTATGTTGATTCAATGAAGGAGATGGTGGAGGAGTAAGTACAGGAGACAAAAGAGGTGTTGGCGGAGGTGAAGGTAATGATGAAACTTGGCGATGGCTAATTAATGGTGACACAAAACGAACCTTTTTAAATTTTATATGTAGTATGTGTAATAAAGATCGAAATTTTTGAAAAACCTGGGCCTGGCTGGCCTGGTTTGATTTATTGACATGGGCCGGATCTGTAGTCAAGGAAAAACCTAGGTTCTTTTTACGTTTACACCATAAACTTGTGCTAACTATTTAATAACCCTTCCAGGCCCAGAAAACCCGTCTATTGTAAAATTAAAAGAAAAACAAACTTGTTTCCTGTTGCTCCTCTCAACAGTAGTAGACAAACAATCCATATTAAAATTAGTTTTTATTTGTTGACGACTTCAATGAGACATTCAATTTTTTTTTTTCAATTTAGCTAATCAGACGTCACTAAAATTCTCTATTTAATTTAAAATTGCCTTCAATCTGAATCTGTGTAAATATTAAAAAAAAACAATTAAATGTTGCCTTATTTATTCAAATATTAAATTTAAATATTTTTGTTTAGCTCTTCTACTTTAAAAGTCATATGAGGCGGAAATAAATAATAAAAAATGCCGCCCATTCTCCAAAAAAATTTTTTTGCCGCAAAAAGAAAAAAAAGGAAAAACAATAAATTTAGGATACCCCGGAGAATAAAAAATGACATCTTCTACTAAATTTCCAACTTTAACGCTTCTTTTTACGTTTACATGAAGAAATGTAAAAAAAAGTTTAGGTAATAATCGTTAATATTTTTAAAACGCAGTTAAAACCCTCAGAAACTCTCCCAATATTCATAAATTCCACAAACTCATTCCACAACAAAAAGAAATCAAAGGAAATATTTTTAACCTTCTTGCTTTACAAATCTTTACATTCAAAAAATTTATAAAAATATATTTAAAAAAATAAAAAAATATACATTCTATAATTAAAAAAGAAACCGAAATATCATCTTTTAAATATTTTTAACATCAATTAAAAACATTCATCATCATCCATAGGTGTTGGATCAGCAGGTGGTGATGAGTTATTCCGCATTCTTTCTGCTGGTTCAATCTTTTGCAAAATTCTAAAAAAATTATTTAAATTAAAAATAATTCAGATTTTTATTTTTGGATTTAATTGAAAGGTCAGTCTTTAGTACGAATGGGTAAAGCACCCTAAGCGGCACTTAATCAACCCTTTCCAGCTCACAACACTATAAGAATAAAAAAACCTTTTAGGTGTTGGATGTGGTATTCCAGTTTTGCCTGGAATAGTTGGACGACGAGGAAGCGGTAGACGCTAGAAAATTTAAATTTACTAAAAAACCAATACAAATAGAAAAACCGAATTCAGTCCCTGATTGATTTGATCAGAAGCAGAAAAAACACTTAAATCAGCTAAGGACCCTTCGTTTGAACGCGAGGAAGCAATAGAAATTTGATCACAATTTTTAACTGATGATGACTTGCTTCGAAAATCAACTGATTTACTTGTTGAAATCGTACAGGATTGTGCTGAATTATTTGTATTTTTGTTGGTGTTGTTGTTGTAATGACCACTAATTATTGAAGAAGCAGAAGACGATGTGCTGTCTTTAAATTTGGACAAAATTTTAGATAAAAAGCTTTATTAAAAAGTTTACTTTGTCGAGAACGCGAAGACGTATTAACATTAATTGAAGCCTTGTTGGATGTCGTTGTTGTTTGCCAGTCTCTACGACTTTTCATTAATTCAAGTTGAAGCTCTACAAATTAAATTAACAAACAAACATTTAATTAGAAAACCTTTTTCCTGTTCTTTAGCACGGCGTTGAATATCCCCAAGATTTTTCCATTCTGTTGGCGATTCTTCTTTGACATTCTCTAATTTTACCTTTTTCAAGTCTTTTGGACTGAAAAAATTAAATAAAATTTATAAATAGTATTTTAAAAAAAGGAACCAGGGAATCAGCCAGAAACTTTACTTGCTCAAGAAAAAATTTAGAAAGAAAAAAGGAGGAAAGAAACCCTAAAAACAAACTTTCTACAAACAAACTTTCTCGGCGTTGTATTAATTCCCCGAATTTTTCTTGGTGACTGTTGTGCAGCCAAATTTCTTCCAAAAGGTAACTTCTTTGGTGTGCTTGGAGCATCAAAATATTCTTCATCATCCTCCTCATCTTCATAATCATCATTAGAATCAATACTAGCTTCACTAATTGCTTTACGTGCAGCCATATTTTCTTTTTCTCGAGGCCTTCGATTGCGTTGTTGTTCACGATCAGACATAGGTCCAGATTCATTACTAACCTCTTCAATCATTGATAGAGAATTTTCCATATTGTTGCGACGCTTTTCTTTATCCACTTTTCTTTCTGAAAAACAAATAATTTTACTTATAGTTAATTTAAAAAACTCAAAACACCCCACCCTTTTCAGCCCATACTTGTATAAATTAAAAAACAAACTTTTCTTTTCTAAACGGCGACTTAAAGCTGATCTTGTACGAAAATCAACTTTTTCAACAGCTCCTTTTAACCATTTATCCAAACTTTCATCTTCTTTAGTTCTAGGACTCTCAGGTGTTGGATTGAAAAGCCAAGTTTCTGGATCGTTCAGATCCTCCCCTTCCAATTGAAGCAAATTTAATTTGTCCAATTCTGTTGCTAATTTATCAAAATCCATTTTAATTTAAAAAAAAAACTTAAATTGTATTAAAAATTGGAAATAAAAAATATTTAATTGTAAAAAAATATAAATTCGGATAATCTTCCGTTGAATGATTCAAAAAATATTCAAAGCAATAATTAATTTTTATATAAAAGATAAAACAGCTTATATAATCACCGATTAACCAAATACTAGATTTAGATAAATCAACGGAGATAGGCTTAAATTGTACAAAATATGTCAAAATTATTAAAGTTCACTCTAATCTTAAAAAATTCAATTCAATTTAGCCTTTCTCTAATTACAATCTTATTTTGAAACCTTTTTTGACAGAAAAAAATTTAAATGAAAGTCCAATCAACAATAAAGGCATCACTGTTGTTACTGCTTGTTAGCACGCATACTTGGAGGAACATACCTAAATATGAATTTATTAGAGTCTATATATTTTTAAAATTTTATAAAATAAAAATCTCATTTCAAAATTAAAAAAAACAAACGTTTTCTTAACAGGTTGTTCACTAATATTCTTAGGTTTGATTTCACTCGCAGCTGTTGTCGTGGTATTACTTCTCCAATTATCAGTATCATCTTTCTTTGGTGATTGAACCGAGATTCGCGATGGTTTAACTTCGGTCGTTGCAGTTTCAGAACGATCTCTCCAATTGTCAGAATCGTTAGTCGTAGTAATACTAAATTAGACATTTAAACGAAAAATTAAAAAAAATTAACAACCTCTTCTTAACATTTTGCTGCTTTGCAATATTTGTGCCGCCTTTACTAGCAGGTTCGGGAGCAGCTCTCCAATTGTCAGGTTCATCACTTGGTGGTGGAACACTAAATTAAAAATTCAAAAAAGTTAATAAGGAATGTAATATACTTTTTAGATATAGCATCTTTTGACTGAAAACGTGGCACATAACGCTGCTGTTGTTTTAGAAGTTTTTCCTCCTTAAGCTGTTTCTCTTTCTTGTCTTCAATTTCTCGCAACCTATTTTCTTCGTCTTCTTTTTTAAGAATTTGTTCAATTTTAGGAGCATCGCTTAAAGAAGGAAACAACATTTCATTTTTCAAATCCAAATTATTTTGTTTATTTTGAGCTCGAGCAGCTGCTTTAGGCTCATATTTTTCTTTTTTTGGAGTAACTGGCAGCGGCATAACGTCGATATTCTTAAAATTGGATTAAAAGAGTGTGTTTTAAAATATAAAAATTATAAAAATTTAAAACCTCATTATTATTCAAATTCCAAGTTTTGACAGGCTCAACACTAGAACGCATTTCTGCCTCTTCCAACTCAATATCAACATCAGCCATTTCTTTAATAACAGATGGAAGAATCGGTTTATCATCAAAATCCAACCATTCAGAATCTTCATTGTCATTATTGTTACTAGAAATTTTCGTCGTTGTAGGTTCAGTCTCATTTTTTGCCTCATTTTCATCCAATTCATCCTTTAAAAATAAAAAAGAAAATAAATCTAAAATTTAAAGAAAAATACTTGAATCCGTGCACGAAGCTCAAGTTGTTCAGCAACTTCCTGTAAACGTATGACACCTTTCTTTTTTGCTTTTTTTGCCTTCTTAGCGAAAAATGAATCCAACTCATTCATTTTTTAATATCAATGTTTGATGAAATATCTGAAAAATTACAAAATATTAAATTACAACCAACTGTTTTCATAAGATTTTTAAAAAAATTCCACAAAAAAAGAAAAATTTGAGGAAATATGTATGACAATTATTCGCGAAAACTTATTTTAAAATACAAAACGCCAGACCAACGGAACGTCGCAGTTGGGTCAATGTGTATTTTGGGCCATAACTTTTTCAATTCCTAATCGATTTAGATAATTAATATATCATTCGAAAGCTCTTGGTGTAGGGATTATTTTATCTAGCAGGTTTAATCTGATCAGATCAACATACAAAAAGTTATATTCTAATAAATATTAAGGGGACACGCCCGAAACGGCGCGGGCCAAAACGGCGCGACCGAAACGGCGCGACCGAAACGACGCAGGCCGAAACGGCGCAAGGCCAAAACGACGCACGGCCAAAACGGCGCAAAAATTTCCCATATTGGCTATTGTTACAAGATGGGCAAATTAAGCTCGAATAGTGATCGTATCTTTTGGAACAATAAATAACAAATGTAAGGTCGCAATTGGACAACATCTCTTGATAACAAAGAGTGATAACAAAAACTAAGAGTAACAAAACTATTTAGATCATATACGTACTATAACTGCGAGAAATAACTGCGGGATTCAGATAGTTCTAATATAACTATATTTACTCGTTAGTTTCCCCTATAACTACATATATAACTAGTTAGTTCCCCCTAGAACTATATAGTTATCCCCATATTACTACTGACCATCTAGACTTTAGTTATTTCTATTCTGGTCGTTGATGTCAGAACAGTCTTCACCGTTGTTGTAACAACTTTTCTCAACGTTTGAACGATCTTCCACATTGTTGGAACAGTTTTCCCGTAATGCGCAAAACCTTATTGCAGAATTTTAATAATTTGAAGGATCAGAGTACGCAAGGGTGGTTATCGATTTTTGATCGATCAGCAAGGTCAGATCGATCACAAATAGGCTGATCACTAGATGACAACACGTTAATAACTCTATCACTGCAGTTTTGGGTTTGCGCCGTTTTTGCCCGTGCGCCGTTTTGGCCTTGCGCCGTTTCGGCCTGCGTCGTTTCGGTCGCGCCGTTTCGGTCGCGCCGTTTTGGCCCGCGCCGTAATGGGCTGTACCCATATTAAGAATCACGATTCTTGAATTTGTTGGCGTTTTGTATTTTTAAAAAAGTATTTAAAATAATTTTTTTCTTTTGATAAAGTTGATTAGTTATGATTGATTAGTTGTTGATGACTCATAATCTTATTAAGGAAAGATAGTTTAAACAAATTTTTCTATGTCATTTTCTAAATACTTGATATTATTCTATATATGTATTTTTATCTGATTAAATTGCCTATTTTTTTACAGATCAAAAATAAATTTTTAAATAAAAATTGAAAATGTCCGACACCGAAATTGCAGCTTCTGACGTCGAGTGTAACGGTGAATCAGTTCAAAAACAGTCTGCTCCGTTTACAGATGAACAGATGCAAATGGAGGTTTTTATTGAAGATGAAATATTTAATGGTATTTTATTTTTTTAGATTAAATGCAAGACGAGTGATGGAGGTGTGATCAATGTTCGTGTTTCGCATCTTCTTCAAAGCAGCGTTTTTATGAATATGTGGAAGGTATTAAATTTTAGTTTTGAGATAATCCTTTGGCTGTTGGAAAAAGGAAAAATGTTTCCGCTTTTAAATATCCATCTTTTAATATTTCCGATTAATGACTTGGAAATTTTAATTATCAATATTTTTCAGGATTTAGACATGTCGCCTAAGGATCTGGAAGAATTCGAGTTTAAAGTAAATGTGGAGACTAATATTTTCTCAAAGGTTGTTGAATGGATGGGAGAACACATTGGTTAATTTACTAATTATTTTTTATAAAAACATTTATTTTTTAGGTAAGCCTGATCCGAAAATTGAAGATGATCCAGCCACACGTCAAAGAAAGGCGCTCACTTTTTCTGAATATGAGACGGATTTTTTCAAGGTTTTATTTCCTTTAGTTATTTTTTAATTTTACATTATTTTCCTTTTAAGGTCGGCGTTGAGGAGATTGCTAATTTGATTAAGGCTGCCAACTATCTGGACATTAAATCTCTGGTTATGCTTTTTAACTTTAATAAAATAAATGAAAATTTTAGTATTATTATGGATGCCAGGCTATGGCTAATTTTATTGGTAATAAGACTCCAGAAGAAATTCGAGAACTTTTTGGACTTGAGGTTTTTTTGCCCATTATTTAAATGGAATAATTTTTACTTATTTTTTTAAGGATGACTTGACGGAAGATGAGAAGGCTGACATCAGACGTCGGAATATGTGGTGTAACTATTAAAGTAAATGTTTTGTGAAAACAATTGGATGATCTTATCGCCTCATTTTTATGCCTTTTGTTGTCTTAGTTTATATAATTTAATTAGGGTGTCTAACTATTAAAATCGAACATCAGTCTTCCATTAATGTTAAATACCATCTAATACATTATCTTAAAATTGATTAGACACCCTTTTCAAGCCATTATTTTTAAAAATTATTTCGCTCAATCTCAACGAACATAAAGAATTTCGATTGTTTTTATTTTATTTTTTGGAAATTTTTAAGTTTTTTTAGGTTAGAAATATTTAGGATTAAAATAGTATATCTGAAAATAAAAAATGTCAATCTAGTCCTAATGGTGAATCACATTTAACATTTAATTGAGTTCTTAACTGTTCCATTTGTTCTTCCATTGAACGAATCCGCAAGTCCTTCGCGTGATTTTCGTTCATTAATTTCCGCACTAATTCTTCTCTAGCCTCAACATCATCATGATATTTAATTGGCGAAGCTACATCCTCTTCTTGTTTAGAAAGTGTTTTAGCCAGTTGTAACTAAAAAGGTTTAAATAAAATTTTTCCTACTAGAATTGACCTACTTCAACATTATCCTCATCAGGGATTCCACAAGGCAAACGTTCGATTAAAGATTCCACAGGAGATTTAGAGATGGAGGATTTTGGTGTCTCATAAAGCTTTTTGACTGTTTCCGTTTCTAGCTAAAAATTACTTTTTCATTAAAATCTAACTATGTAAAATACCTTATATGGTATCGCATATTTGGCGAAGCGAAACAAAAAATCGCGTTTGTAGTCACCCTAAATATCAAATACTAATCGTTAAATGTAAGAAAAATATACCCAGATTTTAGCATGTTCTGCTTGGTTGCTAACATCCCAATCAATTTCTGAACTGATTTTTGCATTTGGATTATCTCTTCTTGCTTGTAGCAGGGTACTGAAAAGGCAAAATTATCAAAAATAAATTTGTCAAAAAATAAGTTTACGTTAAAGATGTTTGTGTATTTGCTGAATCAGAAAAACATTGTTCAACATCAAATTCCCAGTCATCAATTCTTCTTTTACCAAGCATTATAGATTCCAAAAGACGAAGTCTTTCCATATTTAGCTCATAGAATGTTGCTGATGCATATAAAGGCCCGAGCTCTTTAGGGTAGAGAACAGTGTCACCTTCTCGAAGCCGATCCATTTTCTGCTGAAAAATTGCAAATTTAAAAAAAATTGCAAAAATTTACTTGCCTTTTTCTTGCAGACCGCATCCAAACTAAGAGCAACTTCAACAAAAATATTGTTGTAACGATGTGACCTTATATCATCCCTTGGAGAACGATCAGTAAAACTGCGTCGAAGTCCACTAACAAATGCTACAGAGTCGGGTTTTGCAGCCAACATTCGATGTTTATATGGAGATAATGGACGAGGCTCACTGGATATGATGTAGTCTATAAGAATATCATCTAATTCATCCACTACACGTATCAAATCAGCAAAACTAAAGTTGAAGGGAAGTATTAACTTTAAACATTATAACTTCAAAACTAACGCTATTAGGCCTCGTTCAAACCATCGAGCAAATTGAAGTGCAATAAATAAGTGTCGGTTGTTCATAGACCAATTATGATTTATGAAAAAAACCATTTCACAACGTTGACATTCCTACAAATTAAAAAATTTTAGAATTTAAAAATATGAAAATTAAAACCGACCCGTCCTTCAAAAGGAGAATTTACATTTTGACGACGAATTTGTTCACCAGAAAGTGTTGGTCTCCTATTCGCTCGTGTTTTGGGCAGAATTGTACGGTCGGGTGAACTTGCATTTGAAACATCTAAAACTTCTCTGCTCCAATCATCATCTTCATCTTGAAGGAAAGCTAAAGAAGCGTTGACTGCAACATATTTATCTTTAGACATTCTTTCCTTTAAATCTTCTTCAAATATTGGACAACAACTTTTATCTTGCACTAGTCTAACAGCGTGGCATATTTGGTCCAGGAGCTCTTCTTTGAGAGGTGCATAATGTGACTGGCAAGTAAGGATATCAAGACGAAGATTTCTTCGGCGCTCCCATGGAATCTCTTTAAGTGGTTCAACTTAAAGGCAAAATATTTTTATATCTTTAAAATATTTTTAAAAAAATACCTCCAAGCTGTAGACGAGCTTCCCCTTTGTCGAAAAAACGAGCCAAAAAAGGATGTGATAATAGCTCAAGAGGAGCTCTGCGTTTAGCATGGTGTATCTTGAAACATTCAGAAAGGAAGTTTGTGACATGTGGATCGTAAAGTTGCTAAACGAAAATTAAATAAACAGTAAAAAATGATTTAAACTTGTCCACGAAAAACAGTATCAGGAGCAGTTTCTTCCAGTGTTGGTGGTGCTTCAGTGCCATTGAGCTAAAATGGACAAAAATAAAATTTTAAAATTATAATATCACAAATTTAGCAGCCAAATCTGACATTTCATTGCGCGAATAACGCATGCGCCTTCCCGTTGCCATCTCCAAAACAAAGAGTCCAAGAGCCCATGTGTCAAAGTTTTGCTTGACAAAAAGATCATCACAATGGAATGCTTCAGGTGGAAAAAGATTTGGATTTCCAGTGAATAAGCATCGCCTAAAGAAAAATATATTAAACAACGTAGTAAAATAAAAATATAAAAATACTTCGATCCAATACGTCGACAATGCATAAATGAACCAAGTTTAATGGAACATCGCCCGTCAATAAAAACGCTTGATGAGGAAATTTGAGTATGAACAAAATTTTTTGCATTGAGAAATTCGAGCGCTAAATCAAAGTAGATGATTTTTAAAGATTTTCAATTCAAAACAAACCTGAAATGACCTGCATTAGTACAAACACAACTGCATTCCTGTTAAAAACACCATGTTCCTTCAAAAAACGTTCAGACATCCGAGAACAATTTTTCATAGAAATTTTAGTGCACGGGTCTCTAAAGATGACAGGAGAACATGTTCCCGCTGATTTCTTGAAACTAAAAGCAATATTTCCAATCACAAAGAACCACTAAAAATTAATTTATACCGACGTAACAAATCAATCTTATCATGCAATGTAGAGAATGGCGGTTGTAGTAGTCCAAGGTACTGCCGATGGCGGAATGCCATGAATAAGCCCATAATGCGTGGATGTATCCCAATATTTTTGAGGAGATTAATCTCATGGAACTAAAATTTAGAAATTGAATAAAGAAAAACTTTTAACATACAGCCGCACGGAGGGCAGCCACACTTCTAAGTTCCACTATCCGAAGGGAATAATGACACAACGGCTTACTGATACGTTCAACAATAAGTGTCTCGGCCACAACTATTGACTGATTGTCAAGCATCTGTTCAAGAACCCGTATTTCTTTGAAATCTTGAATACGTGGTGTTGCCTCACTGTAAAATAAAGAAATATAAATGAAAAAATGTTAAAATACCGAAGAAGAATCTTCTCGTATTCGGTGAAGGCGTCTACTCTTTCTAAAGATCCATTTCTTCTGGATGTAGTCAGTGATGACATTTAACAATTAGTAATAAATTAAATAGTGAATAAGCGTCTAAAAAGCTCTAAATAAGTAAAAAAATTTAACACTTAAACAGCTCAAACTTAACGAATTCCTCAAACAATTTTTTTCTTAATTTAAAAATAAATTTTACAAAAAGATTTTGGCATTTTGTAATTTTTGATTTAAGTTTCCGGTTTTTTTTCCAAAAATTTTTCTTCTAAAATTTTCAACGGATTTCAGTTATAATTTTCAGCGCATAAAATGATTAAGGGTAAACAGGGTATAAAATTAGGTAACTTCCTTATTTCTGTTTCTTTATCATTTTATTTGTGTAAATATCGAATTTTTAACAAGTACATTTTCAGCTAAAACTTCTTAACAATCTTAAAAATTAATTGCATTTACCAATCGACAATGCTTAATACCTCTAGTACTACAACTGCGAATGCCTCTTTGCCTACTGTGCAAGGGCCAACCGAAAAGTTGAAATATCCATTGGTAACTTATTTAAATAATATTTTTAAATGATATTTTTGAAGGTTTGTGTAACACCATTTGGAACTATTTCAATCACCATGGCGCATAATGTTAATATTGAAATTAGTCTGGATCGCTCTATTCGTGTCGTATGCTGGAATAAGTTTGCGGTAATTTTTAAATTTGTTGATTTTCTCAAATTTGCTTTAACAGATCTCAAGTACTCATAAGGGCTCAAAGTCTGGTATTCTCCATCCATTTGGACACATCCTTCAGGAGGAAGATAAAGTGTTCTGTTACTTTTGTGAGTTTTTTTATAATTCCTTATATTAGTGCGAGGAGACATGAATACATTTAACTTCAAAATTTAACAGATCCTGGCAATGATAGCAATTTGGAGACGCCAACTAAAAGCGGCATTGGATTGCCAAAACCGAATACTGATACCAATTGGATTCGTTCAAACCTGAGTAACCATCCTAAAGTACCTGCGGATTTTATGGTTGGAAATATTGGTATGCCATTGATTAATGATAATGGATTGGTTAATACTCAAGAGGGATCTGTTGTGAATTTGGCAAAAATGGTTAGTTTCTTTTAATATATTCTTGACACACTACTCCCTTTAAGGCAATTCTTGGTACTCAAGGCGTTCTTTTCTCCATGTCTCATCTGAAGGATGCTTTTCTTGTTTCGGCTGCTGCTGCCCGTGGCACTTCTGCTCTTTCTATGGATCGTATTCAATTCCCATCGTTGCGATATGATTATACTCTGCGCCAATTTTATGTTGACTCGCAAGTTTTTGGTTCATATAATGATTCGGCTGAATATGTAAGAACGTTTAAACTGAAAATAAAAATGTTTAAAATTTCAGCTTCCAAAAGTTTATGCTTGCGATGATATTGTTCACCGTGCAAGATATGAGGAAAAAAGCGGCATGTTGTTTAGTGTCAGTATTAATGGTAAGATTTTGAGATATTTAATTCTTTAATGATTTCTGGGGAAAGCTTCTAGATTCTAAAAACTTTAAAAATGTTTCCAATTTACCAAAAATAAAAAAAATATTTTTCAGGTTTTCTGATTCGTCAGAAGCTGGATGGCGATGTTGAAGTTTTTTGTCGTCCTCGTCAAATTGTTTGTTCTCCAAGTCAGTCTACTATCCATCTTCGTGGGTCTAATGTTGAAATGGAAGTTCAGGTTATAAAATAAAGGAATACTTTATAAAAGTTTTTCTTTTTTAGAGTGATGAGAAAGCTTATGTTAAATGTGGAGCTAAGCGAGTTCACGTTTCGCGTAGTGGAATGGTCGTTTCTGATGGGAATTGCACTACTTCGATGGATCATATTGGGTTTGTTTATTTTTCTTTTATAAAAATATTCTTTTAATGATCATCTCCAAACTCTAGACAATAAGGGAAAAAGTCGTTTTAAAGTTTTATGAATATTTAGCAAAGAACTTTGGGAATGGTAAAAGAGAATTTTTGGGAATGGTCCTCTAACTCTTTCATAACCTTTCATATATATTTTTATTAAATAATTTTTAATATTTTATTTCTACAGGCGCATTGTGTCAGCTTCCTAACTTTCCAAATATATAATGAATGATTGTTGTGGGTATTTGGGTGCATTTTAAGAATAGCTCTTTTATCGTTTCAACTGTGTTAACTTGAATAATTATTTAAAAAAACTTGTCTCACCAAAAAATTTATTTCTCTCTAAAAACTTGAAAAAAATATTTTCCTCTCGTTCACCATATTTATTTGTTCATTGGTCTTATAATTAGAATATAATATACACCTATTTATTGTTTATTGTGTTTGAAATCCTAACATGTTTATGCGTGTAAATTATGAATAAAATGATAATAATTATTTTTTGTATTGAAAAGTTTATAGAGTTAAAGTCTTTGGCACCATATTTATTTGTTCATTGGCCAGTGAAAAAATTCAAGGGGAAGGGAATCATTTAGGCTCTATTATTAAATTTATTCAAAACAACTTTTTTTTCTGATTTCCTATAATATAGAAAATGCCCAGTAAGAGCCATTCAAAATTTATTAATTTTTAATTTTCGTAATTCTCTTAATTATTATCCTTTTCTAAACGACTATAAAAGCAACTTTTTTAGAAAACTTGTCAACACATTGTTTAATTCAGTCTCGTTCCATCGCAAACAAAACCTCTCTTCTCCTTTCTTGGTGCAACTGTTTTCCTTCTGATTATGCCTCCTGCTTCAAAGAAAGTTCGAGCTAATGCGGTATGTTTTTTTCTGACTCGGAAAGGGATTTTAATTTAATAATTTTTACAGGTTTCGCAATCTGCAAAGGCTGGTCTCAAGTTTCCAGTTGCGCGAATTCGTCGAATGCTTCGGGAGCGTAACTATGCAAAGAGATTGAGCCGTGGTGCTCCTGTTTTTCTTGCTGCTGGTTTGTAAAGGTTTTGTAAAGTTAACTATTTTTCTTTTTTAGTTCTCGAATATCTGGTATCTGAGATCATTGATGGTGCTGGAAACATTGCAAAAAGGGATAAGGTTGTTAGGGATTTTTAATTTTCTAAATTTTATTCCCCATCTTTTTAGCGTTTCCAAATTACTCCTCGTCATCTCTTCTTGGCTATCAAAGAAGATAATGAGCTCAAAGATATTTCCGAACACGTCACTATTGTGCAAGGTGGCGTTGTTCCTGGTATTCTGAATGAACTGTTGCCTCCAAAGAAGAAAGTTGCTGCTGTGGACACTCCTCCAAAACCTTCAAAGCCCCAACAAAAGAAGCCTAAAGAGAAAATGTCTTCAACGAAGAAGAAAAATGTTCGTCAGGGTTCGGTATCTAGGAATGAGCCGCAGCATTCATTGGAGGATATTGGAGAGGAGAATGATTGCTAAAGAAGTTGCTAAGAATATATGGGTATATTGTGTGAGTTAGATATAATAAATTGTGTATATATTGTCCCGAAAAATTGTAGTTTAGCCTTATTTCGCTACAATTGTATTGTTGTAAATATCTAAATAATTGTGAATACCTATATATGTAAATTGCATTGATAAATGTATGTAATTAAAATTTGTTTTCTACATGAAAATTAAGCGGTTCTTTGTCCAAACTTTTCTTTACTCGAAATTTAAAATCTGAATGTTTGAGTATGTAGTAATTTCGTTTTATAAGCTTAATAGGAAAAATAGAATACCCCCAAATTTTCTTTTATGATAAAAACCGCCATTTAGCTTTCTTGTTTTAAAGCAAAAAAAATCGAGAAAATAGGAGCTATTGTGCAATCCTCAGAATTGGCTAAAGGCTGCCGACAATGCGAGATGAGTAAAAAATACCAGCAGAGGAGCAAGGATCGTAAGTGAAAATATAAAAACTTCTGTTATTGTTGAGGTTTGTGAAATTTTTCTAGCGACTTATTTTTGTTAAAAATTTCTGTTTGAAGGAATTTGCTAAGGCTTTGTTTTCCTGATCAACCCGATTTCTATGTATTTTTAAGCAACCCGGAATACTTTTCGGAAGAGGAATTTTGCCTGGCATATTTTTTTGGTGTTGATAACTAAAAAGTTTAGAGTAACTGCCTAGAATTTTTACTAAATTTAATCTGGGAAAGTATTAGAAATTAATTTAGAAAGGTTCTTGACATTTTCATCTGTCAAAAAAATTCCTCCATTTTCTTTTCCTCCTTTACATTTTTTGTTATAATCCTCGATTACTCCCTTAAAGCAAGTTGATCAAGAAAAGTGTCCATATTATAGTCTCAAGGCTTCTTTCTCACACACTCATAAACTCATCTTACAAAAACGTTTTTTATGTTATAATATTTTTTTATATTTTTTACAATATCAGAATCAGACCACCAAAACCTAGAAGATTATAATCACAAATTTTCTGACTCCATTTTTTATTTGAGAAAATAAAAATTAGAAAAGTTCAGGCTAATTTTTGTGATTTTTAATACCTTAATAAAGTCTCTCTCGCTTTAAATAAAATACTGTCAAGTAGGTTAAGAAGGGTAAAAAAAGGAAGGAGTAGTGGTGATGAGCAGCATTATTTTTGTCCTTTTTGTGGAAAGAATTAAGTGGTTGGGCAGTGGTCTTTTTTATGTGTAGGTGGGTGATAGTGGTCAACGACAATTCTCCGCCTTTTTGCCAGTTTTTCTTTCATTATTATTTTAAGGTGGTTTTTCAGAATTATTTTTTGAAACCATGAACAAACTCAGGAAACGCGCTTGTTGAATTTCCGTAGCTATTATTTGCGTGTTATTTTTCTACCCATTAATTTTAAAAATTAAAAATTTTTTTCTTAAATTTTTAGATAATTTTTAAATAATTTTTAAAAATTCATATTATGAGCTTAACTCTTTCAACAAATTCTTCATCTTCCGATTCTTCTTCCTCATCATCATCATCTTCAAATATTCAATTAACAACTTCCTCTTCAACTTCAATAACAACAAATTCATTCCAATCATCTCCATTATTTTCTGATCCAGATTCTACAACAACACCGACAACAACGAATAATTATAATAGTGCCTTTACTGCAACAAATGAATGTAAAATTGAATTGGCAAATTCGCAATTATGGGAAAAATTTGCAAAAGTTCAAAATGAAATGGTTGTGACAAGGCCGGGAAGGTTGTTAAATTTTTTTTCGATTTTTAAAAATTTTTTTTAATTTTTTAGAAAAATGTTTCCCAAATTGGAATTGCATCTTCACAATTTAGACCCAGATTCACAGTATGCTCTCTACCTATATATGCAAAAAGTTGACAATATGCGGTGAGCAATATTTTCTAGACTGTTGTTTTTGTTTAATTTCAAACTTTCCGGAAACTGAATTTTTCCGGAAACCATGAGGATTTATTTTGGCCTGCCCTTAATCGTTCCGGAAACTTGAGATTTGTTTTAATCTTTCGGAATCATTCCTGAAACCTTCATAACTTATTCGAATCTTTCCGGCTTACCGAAAGTCATTTTATATTTTCTTTCCATAGCTCTTCAGTCGTATTTAATAAATTTTTCTAATTTTGATCAGATACAAATATCAAGCCGGAGGTTGGTCCGCTGCAGGGCACGACGGGGAAAATGGGATTCAACAATCTAATTTGGTTCAGCACCACGAAGGATTGTGTAAAGGCAAATTTTGGACCAGTCAAGGACGTATTAGTTTTGAAAGAGCTAAATTAACAAACAAAGAAAGTCTTCAAGGAGGGAATTCTATGGTAACTTTTTTTAAAATTTTTCGAATAATTTTTTAAAATTAAAAAACAGATTTCTTTGTCGTCAATGTCCAAATATCAACCGGTTATTTGGCTTGTTAAAGGTACTCCAGTAGGTAATGTTTTGGTTGCTGAGTACCGTCCGCCACAATGTCAATTTATTGCTGTTACTGCTTATCAAAGTGAAGCTGTTACAAAACTTAAAGTTTGTTTCTATCTATTAGAAAAATATTCTTCCTTTTTTCAGGTTGAACATAACCCTTTTGCTAAAGGATTCCGTGAGGGCTCTTCTCGTAAACGAACCTTTTCACCTTCTTTGCCGCCAACTGGAAATACTTATTGTAAGAAAATTTAATTTCTTTTTAAATTCTAATAATTTTATTTTTTTAAAGTTCCCTCCTTCATTAATTCCCCACTTTTAATGCCTTATCAATTTCCTCCAATAAATCCTCTTCCGCAACAACAACAGCAACAAAATTCTGTTACTGCCTATATGAATTTTATGAATGCTTTTCAACAATATCAATCATCACAACAAAATAAGCAACAGCTGCAACAGATTCCTCCAATCTCTCCACAATTGTCTTCATTTTCGCCTTTTAATATTTTTGGACAAACATACTTCCAACAACAACAACAACAACCTCAAATGAATCCTCAACAGGTTATTTTTAAAATTAAATTTGTTTAAAAAATAATATATTTAGGTTCGAGCAATGGCAAATCAAATGCTTGGACTTATGGGAATATCTGGTGCTGGTGTTGGTGGTGGAATTCCTCTTCCTTCTCAATTTTCTCCAATTTCTTTTCCTTTGCCTACCTCGACATCAAAATCTTGGACATCGCCACAAATTAATAATAAAAGAAATATCCAAGACGATGATGAAAATGCACCAGCTAAAAAGGCAAAAATATCAACAACCTCAACACCAACTTCTCAGGTTTTTTTAATTTTATAAACTTAAAAATGTTTATAAATTTATAGCAACAATTATTGCCATTAAATGCTTTACAATCGCCAATACTTGGAGGGAATCCTGGTCAAATTACTAATGTTAATAAGATGTCAACCATTCCAGGATGAGATGATACAATCGATTTTTTTTTCTGGTTCGTGATTTTGTTATTTTTATATTTATTTAATATCCAAAACGATACTGGATAATTTTTAGATATTTTTGAAAAAAATAATATTTTTTATTAGTCCAAATTTTGTCTAGCATCAATTTCACACGCTTAGATTCTTGACACTTTTAATGAATTAAGTAACTTTTCCTCCTCTAAATTAGCCCCTGGCACGATGGGTAGAACAACAACAAACAAACTTTTTTCACCGTTATTGTATAACTTGTAGGGCTAGACTGAAGCAAAAAAACCTCTTATGCTTCCGGCCTGTAGCAAATAAAAATAATTTTAACAATCCTATTATTTTTTCGTTTTCCCCTTATGGAAGATTTCCCCCTTTTTCTTATTTGTTTTCCCAATTTTTACCTCAATTCATTCATTTTTTGAACCACTTTTTAGAACTTTTTAATACTCTTCCTGTTGCCTTGGGGCGAAAATAATGAGCAAACTTTTAATTATTAACAGAAAACCATTTTGGGAGAATGAGTAAATACTCAAAATTGAGAACTTTCTGTCTCTAGGCTAATTAAAATTCCATACATGTTATAGTAGGATTGTTAAGATTGATAATGACCGGACTTAATTATCAACAATTTGATTGTAAGAATGAACTTGAATATTTCCGGAAAATTTTCGAATACTTCCGGAAAACTTAAGATTAGACTCTATTTCAGGAAAAGTTATCAACATTTCCGGAAATTAAATCACAATATTTCCGGAAAACTTAGAATATAATATTATTATTTCCGGAAACTTAAGATTGGACTCAAATATTTCCGGAAAAGTTACCAACACTTCCGGAAAACTTAGAAATTAAATCACAATATTTCGGAAAACTTAGAAATTAAATTACAATATTTCCGGAAACTTAAGATTAAACTCAAATATTTCCGGAAAAGTTACCAACACTTCCGGAAAACTTAGAAATTAAATCACAATATTTCCGGAAACTTAGAAATTAAATTACAATATTTCCGGAAAAGTTACCAACACTTCCGGAAAACTTAGAAATTAAATCACAATATTTCCGGACAACTTAGAAATTAAATTACAATATTTCCGGAAACTTAAGATTAAACTCAAATATTTCCGGAAAAGTTACCAACATTTCCGGAAGACTTAGAATATAATATTATTATTTCCGGAAACTTGAGATTAAACTGAATTATTTCCGGAAAAGTTTCCGGAGACTTAAAAACATCCAGATATTTCCGGACAACTTAGAATATAATATAGTTATTTCCGGAAAAGTTTGTAATTATCAACTTCAGAATTTTTGTTATTATCAAATGTTTATCCTTCCATTTTCGATACCTAAATTACAAAGCGTGGACACCGCTTTAATTAATAAATTAACGAAAAGTAAATACGCAATAATTTCGGTTCCGCGCCAATTACTTTTATTTTTTACCCCCTCCCCCCCCCTTTTTTTTAAACAATTCTTTGACATTTCTTATTTACTTCTTCATTTTTTGGGAAGGAAGCTCTGTGTTTCTACTATAATTAATTGATGTTTTGGGTTACTTTTACGTTGTTTTCGTGGCGCGAACTTTGCGGACCCGAGTTTTGCGGACCCGAACTTTGCGGACCCGAAATTTGCGGAACGAAAGTTGCGGACCCGAAGGTTGCGGACACGAATTTTGCGGACCTGATCTTTGCGGAATCAAGATTTTTAAGACCGACACTTGAGTAAAAAGGAAAAATTAAAAATTTTATTTTTCGAGGATTCCGGCAGAGTCTACCATGATTCGTACCGGATTCAAGATTTTTTCTTGATTTTTCAAAATTTTTATTAATTTTTTATCTAAAAATTATTTCATAATTTAGATAACCAAGAAAATCCCATAAAAAATCATTTATATGGCCATTCATAAGGTCATGATGCCTGAATTTATCCTAATTAACGCCGCAGGCTAAAATTTTTGAAATTTCCGAGGTTCAGTAGACTCTATTGTCGGTCCGCAAATTTTTGGTCCGCAAATCTCAGATCCGCAAAATTCGGTTCCGCATAGTTCGGGTCCGCAAAATTCGTGTCCGCAAAGTTCGGGTCCGCAAATTTCGGGTCCGCAAATTAAAATCCGCAAATTTCGGCGCGCCGTTGTTTTTCCTTCTATCAGGACGAACGTCCTTCGGCCATCTCTTTTTTTTTACTGTTTATTTACTACAATATTTTTTTCTTTGTTTTTTAATGTGTATATAAAAGCCATCACAAAGGCGCAATTAATTGGCTTTACTACAATAACGTTGCACTATTTTCCGTTATTGAAGAGAGGGGGGGGGGTGGATATGTCAAGGAATTGGATAAAAAGGGGGGAGCAAGTAAAAAAAGATAAGCGATCGGCGCTTCGTTGTGAGGGCAATTTTTTACACAAAAATGAATATTTATTATTTTTTGAAGGATTACCGAGAAGAAAATTATTTTTTTAATATTATTTGGAGTTAATTAAGAAAAAAAGTTAATGGCATTGAGTCGACTTTGGGGAGGTTAAGGATTGATTTTAAGGCAACTTCTTTTTTAAATCCGTTTTATTACAATTCAACAATACACAATATTATACATACATAGACAGTAATAAAATATTTGTACATACTACCTAATACCTAATAATACATACATACATGAGTTAGGGCTTAAGAAAAAATTATATAGGATATATCAACAACCTATTATCCTATCAAGTCCTTCCCTCAATTATTGCTTTCTTCATTAGAAGCCTTCCACAGCACTTTGCCTTCAAGCTTGACCTCGACGAAATTGCCAATCACTTCAAGAATATTATTGTCCACTTTTACTTTCAATCCTCCTTCCCTTGGTGGAAATATCCCCATCAGCTCTTCTTTGCTGTAATCCAACGTTTTGGAAGATTCGTTGTCGTCGCTTGGCAAAGTCTCAGCGTTTTTCACTTTCATTTTATCTTGAAGTTGGCGATATTCCACTCCATCCGTGTAGAAGGGGCCTGCTGGCGAACGCTTCATCTATTAAAAAATAAAAATCTTATTAACCTTCCTTTCAGAAAAAACAAAATTACCTTCTTAGCAATGAATGAGAGAGGAGTTTTGTTGATCCCAGTAATCATTTGACGCTTCCTGTTGCTTTTAGGTTGTTCTTTTGGTTTCGAAAGTTGTTCCGTTCGCCCAGGTTGTGTCCAATATGTACGCTTCAACGTAGATGAGGAAGTGGTTTTTGCAACTCTTGGCGTTGGTTTTGGCCCTTTGATTCTTTCATAGAGCTGAAAAATAAAAAAAAATTCTTTGATAAAATTCAGAATTTTCTAACCAACGGAGTGACATCATCATCATTCTTCTCATTCTGATCAACAACAACATCGTCCTCATCATCAGACAACACAAATCGCGGTGGATCCTTTTTGGTGCATCTGTTGTAAGCAGTAACTCTACGAAGTGAATCTTCTTCATGAATACAACTGCTATGGGAAGTTGATTCTTCTTGTGCTGGAAAGAAATGGATTCTTTCTTTGGTTTTTGATTTTGTTGGTTTCGATGATTTGCTATTGTTTGGAGAGACTTTTGAGGCCAACCTTTGCTGATGATTTTTCGAAGAAGACGAGTGGTTGCACTTGGAAGAATGGTTTGTCACTTTGGTCAGAGACTTTCTTTTCGGGCAATCCACGGCATGCTTAAAAAATATTTGGGAAATTTTAAAGAAAAATTAATGTTAAACTAAACCTTTATTATCGCCGGGCGAAGGTTCGAGTCTTCTTGATCTTCTTTACCATACACTTCCTGACGAAACTTCATGTCGACGAGCCTTTGAAGGAAGCTGGAAGAAAAACAAATATGTGTGAGTTGTTTGGTTAGATTGAAGTATTGTTTGGATAAAATGAACAAAACAAGCATTGCTTTTATAAGGGCTAATTTTCTTAAATTTTAAGGATAAATTTGTGATAGAAAAGTTTTTCGTTTGTTCCACTCTCTAAAAATTATTAAACAAAAAAATAAGAGTTTACTCTGCGCGTATTTATTGTTTCACGTTATACTACTTTTGTTTGTAAAAAGGCAATAAAAATTCTAATAAAAGAAAGTGAGGAAAAAACATCGCTAACAGCAATTTTTACATTTTCAGCATTTAAAACAATTCATTTTTCTCTCCTTATTTTTGATTTTTTTGTGTTATTCACACCTCATCAACATTTATTATTTAAAATAATTTCTACCAATTTTTAGTTTCTTTTAATTTTATACTAAAATTTAAGCTAAAAATGCCTAATACTTCCTTCAATTCTTTATTATTCCTTTATTTAATAATTCTTGAATCATTTCGGATTTTGCATTGTTCTCATTGCCGTGCTACCTGTTCTCCACATTTTACTTTGCCTTGGTTGGTTTTTTTAATTTTAAAAATTTTAAAATAATTTTCCCTCGTTGAGGTTCGAACCTTCAACCTCTCCCAAAAGAATTTTAGATTTTTCATAATTTTTTGAAAATTTTTTTTCAGTTCATTCGGCGCTTTCGACAAATGTTTGGTCCAGCAATGCAATGAAATTTGTGCAAAAGATGGAGGGCGGAAAATGATTGGATGTTACTGTCGAGGAAGTATTGAAGGCCCAACAATGCGTGCTTGTTTTTGTATGGGGCAGAAGCGGCCAAAAACATTTTAAAAAATTTATTTTTGTAAATATTTTTGTATATTTTTTACTTTTATTTTTTAAATAAAAGCTCAAAATAATTTTTTTAATTGTTTTAATTGTTTTAATTGTTTAGCCAATTATACCTGTGATTTATTTTTGTCTACAAAAACAAAATTTTTTTCTATTAAAAATGGAGTAATTAATCGATGTGAAACCCATTATATATTTAACACATAAGCGCGCGAGTTTGCCGTAATAAAAGGCTTAAATGTCATAAAAATTTATAGAGAGATTTTGCCACCATTTGTGGGACTTCTTCGCTGTTTACTTTTTTTCTAATCTTTTTTTAAATATTTATTTTTACTTGTTAGAAATTGCTACACCTATAATTTAATTTTTAAGAAATTTTGAAGAAAAAATAATAATTTAATTAATATTTAAATAATGCTTCTTTCACCTGAACAATTTGCTAGATTAATTGAATATGCTAGTTGTAAGTTTATTTTTTAGAAAAATATTTTATAAAAAAAAATTTTTTCTTCTCTTTTTAGATTCAAGCCACAAACTACTTGATATGTTGACTGAATTTTCTCACCCTGAAGGTAAACTTAATTTTTTTTAATATTTTTAATTTTGTATTTTTAAGGAATGTTTTATCGATATTTATCGCCGGATTTGCAAACTATTGATTTTGAGGTTTAAAAAATTTTTAAAAATATTTTTTAAAATATTCACTGTTTAAGGGTTTCAATTCCTTCATAAATTGTTATTTTGGAGCAGAATTACCAGCAGATTTAATCCAACAATTATTTTTGTCTTTTTGTCCATCAACACAAGAATTACCTCAAAGAAGAAGTTCAATAATTGAAGAAACTGTAAAAGGAGTTAAAAATATTTTTAGAAAAGAATCAACAAATTTATTAAAAAAAGAGAATAATCGAAAAGAATCTTCTATCAAAAATTTATCAAAACAATCGGTTAGTGGGCTTTTTAATGGAATTATTGATTTAAATAAAGAACAACAACAACAAATACTTCAACAACAACAACAGGTTTAATTTTAATTTTTTTTTGAATTGTTAAAATTTTTTTAAGAGTTTATCCCCAGTCCCGGATTTAGAAGAAAGAAGAATACCTTTAAAACCGTTAGTTTGTTATTTGAGTTTATTGGAAGGAGCGCCTCCTGAAGATAAATTAGAATTTGTTTTTCATGTCTACGATAATGATGGTAAGAGAAAGAAAAATTTTTTAAATTATTTTATTTGAAGTATTGGGTGTTTGGTGGGAGGGGAGTGGTCCACAAAAATTTATTCAACTGTTAATTTTTTTAATTTTCAGGTAATGGTTATCTTGATCATAAGGAAGTTGAATCAATTATTGAACAGGTTACTAAAAAATAAATTTTTCTAAATTAAAAAAATTATTTTTTGCAGATGATGAACGTTGCAAGATATCAACAATGGGATACAATTGAATTAGAACCGGTCATTAGATATTTAAAACAATTTTCAAAGTTTATTAATTTTAGATTCTTCGTCAAATGATGCAAGAAATTGATTATGACAATGATGGAATTGTTTCGTTAGAAGAGTGGAAACGTGGGGGATTAACTACTATTCCTTTACTTGTTTTGCTTGGATTTGACACGGTTTAATTTTAAATTTATTTTTATGAATTATTCTTAATTATAGGAAATTAAAGAAGACGGATTTCATATTTGGCGACTTCGACATTTTAGCAAACGTGAGTTTTTTTTAACTTTTTGGATGATTGGGAAATAGAAAATTACTAAGGAAATGGTAGAAGGAGAAGAGGAATGAGGTAGTGGGAATTTGGAGGGTAATTAGCAGAAAGTGGAAGGGAAGGAATTGAGGGGTTAGTAAAGAAGGGGAGATGACTTTTAGACAAATTTTTTCAAATTTAAAAAGATTTTTTGGCTGTATCGGAAAACAGTGCCGGCATCACATTTTTCCTTATTTCTAAAAAAAAGGTTAATTTTCCTATATTTTTCTCTCTATTTTTGATTTGTGCCTTAAGACTATAAATGCAAAAGGATTATTTCTCTTTAATTTTAACCGATGTGTGTGCGTGTTCTGTCTGTCCGAGTTCGTCCGTGTTTTGTCTGTCCGGGTCCGTCCGTGTTTTTCCTGACGAACTCGGACAGACAAGCACGGACGGTCACAGACAGACAGACACGCACACACATCCGTGCTTGTCTGTCCGAGTTCGTCAGAAAAAACACGGACGGACCCGGACAGACAAAACACGGACGGACCCGGACAGACAAAACACGGACGAACTCGGACAGACAGAACACGCACACACATCTGCAGTCAAAATACCGGCAGAAAAAAGCAAACGCTCTTAAAATTAAAGAGAAATAATCCTTTTGCATTTATAGTTTTAGAAATAAGGAAAAATGTGATGCCGGCACTGTTTTCCGATACAGCCGATTTTTTTATTTAGCAACATATTGCAATGTTTGTTTGAATATGTTAGTTGGTTGGGGAGGCAAACAAGGATTAGCTTGTTCTCTTTGTAAATACACTGTACACGAACGTTGTGTTCATTCAGCATCTAATAATTGTATTCATACATACAATTCTAATGCTTCTTCTATGAGAGAACAACCAATTCAACAGCATCATTGGATGGATTCTAATTGGTTTTTTTAATTAAATTTATTTTTTAAAAATATTTTTTAAAGTGCTGGAAAGTGTTCAAAATGTAAAGCGAATGTAGGAATATTTCAAGGGAGACATTGTCGTTGGTGCAAAAATTTGGTTTGTTTTTATTTTTGAGTATCTGGGTTTGTGTTTTGATATTTTTATTTTTAAGCTTCACTCAAAATGTATTTCACTTTGGCCAACAGCTTGTGATTTTGGACAACTTGCTGCTAGCATTCTCCCACCTGTAAATATTATTCCAACATTTTTGGATAGATCAACAACTTCTGCTACAACTAATAATACCTCAACTACCGTTTCTACAATAACAACAACAATATTACCTTCAACTTCCCAACAACAACAGCAAAGTCAAAATACAGCAACAGTAAACAATAATGGTGCAAGTGGAGGTCCTCTTCAGGTTAATTTTATTTTTTTTATCAATAACTGGTAATTTTGGGTTGAAGGGGCAATCCTTCAAGGGGCTGGATAAAAAAATATTTTTGTCGCACCATCCAAGCTGATCACATTTTTTTTTTTTTTCTATCCAATCTTATTATAATTTTATCATTTTTTCAGTTAAAAACAATTCCATTATCACCAAATAGCCGTTCTCGACCTCTCTTGGTTTTAATAAATCCAAAAAGTGGAGGAAGACAAGGCGAACGTATTTTTAGAAAGTATGTTTTTATTAAAATTTATTTAAATATTTTTTAAATTTTATTTTTAGACTTCAATATTTACTTAATCCAAGACAGGCAAGTATTTTCAATCATTTAAGGTTTAAAGAAAAAAATTTTCTTCAGGTTTATAATTTAATCAAAGATGGACCAGAACCTGGATTAAATTTATTTAAATCGTTAAATAATTATAATGTGCTAGTTTGCGGTGGAGATGGAACTGTTGGATGGGTATTAGAATCAATGGGTAATTTTTCTGATTTTTTAAAAAATTCTTAAAATTTTCAAGATAAAATGGAATATGGAGATAATCGTCCACCAGTTGCTGTACTTCCCTTAGGTACCGGCAATGATTTGGCAAGATGTTTAAAATGGGGAGGAGGTTATGAAAATGAACCTTTACAGAAAATTTTACATCAAATTGAGAAGGCAAATCAGGTTATTTTTTAATTAAAATGAAAGAATAATTGTTGTAATTTAAAGGTTTTAATGGATAGATGGCAAATAACAATTGAACAAACTAGACGTTTTGACAAAGGAGATCCACAACCTTATCATATAATTAATGTAAGGGAAGGTTTATTTTGTGCTAAATTTTTTTAATTTTAGAATTATTTTTCAATTGGTGTTGATGCTTCAATTGCGCATCGTTTCCATGTAATGAGGGAAAAATATCCAGAAAAATTTAATTCTAGAATGAGAAATAAATTGTGGTATTTTGAATTGGGTACAAGCGAAACATTAAGTAGCAGTTGTAAAAATTTACATGAACAAATTGATATTTTGGTTTGTTTAAAATTTTATTTTTTTTAACTAAGGAATTTTTTTTGAAATTGTTTTTAGACGCTAAAATACTTTGGCGTTCATTTATATAATTTTTTAAACACGATTGAAAAATTTATTTTTTTCAGTGTGATGGAGAAACCATTGATTTGGGTGTTGGACCTAATTTGGAAGGAATTGCCTTGTTAAATATTGCAAGCATGTATGAAAAATTTTTTTAGAAAACATTTTAAATTTTTTTATTAAAGTTATGGAGGTAGCAACCTTTGGGGAAATAGCAGAAAAAGTTCAACATCTTGGCATATACCTTACTTATTTCCACAAATTGCAAATAGTCAATTACAGCACAGAGTACAAGATATTGGAGATAAATTAATTGAGGTTTTTTTTTTAATTTTATATGGGCTTGTAAAATTTTTTAATTTTTTATAGGTTGTTGGCCTCGAATCAGCCATTCAAATGGGACAAATAAAAGCGGGGGTAAGGCAAGCAAGAAGATTGGCACAATGTTCAACAGTAGTTATACAAACTCATAAAACTTTACCAATGCAAATCGATGGAGAACCGTGGACTCAACCACCCGCAATCATTCAAGTTATTCATAAAAATCAAGCACCAATGCTTATTGGTTTGTAAATTATTCTCGAATTTTGGTTAACCTATATTAATTTTTAGGTAACCGGAAGAGGAGTACTTGGAATTTATTAAGACGACAACAAACTGAAGATGTTTAAAAAATTTTTTTATATTTTTTTGTTGCTAATTTTATAATTAAAAAATAATTAAAATTAAATAGATAACAAATTCAGAATATTTTTTAAACAAATTATTTTATTATTTTACCCATAAATTAAAATATGGCTCATTCTCCTTTTTGTTTCTTTGCCTCAGCTTCAGCCTTTAAAAAATAAAAAAGAATTACAAAAAAAAATATTAGTAGAAACCTTGTGCCTATCCAAAAGTTTGTTAAATGTTTCCATCGGGAGACTTTCTTTTTTATATTCCTTTAAAAATGGATTAAAGATTAATTCCTAAAAATAAATAAAATAAATTTATACCTCCATTACTTTGGCCAACTTCTTATTAAGATTTGGATCACAACCTTCTTTAACAGCATTAAAAATCCTCTTTGAATAAGTATTAATCCTTTTAGCTTTCTCTTGATCTTTTGTTGTTTTTGTCTTTGCAATGTTGTCCCAATGAGAATGTCCTTTTTGGTTTGAACTGCATAAACAAATATTTTTGTTGCCCAAATATAAAGGAATTCTTTGTGAGTATAAAAATAATTTACTGCTCATCTTTTGCCTTTTTGCATAACCTAAATTTGAAGCTTAGTTTTAAGATTAGATAAAGCCTAATTATAAAGGCTACAAACTTTTAGGGATTCGTGACAAAAAGTGTCTAAAGTGAAATAGATATCTTGAAAGTTACCATTTCGAAAAAAATTTACCATTTCAAAACTTTCTAAAAGACTTTTTGAGTCTAACAATGACTTTTTGAGTAAAGGACTTTTTGAGTACCTTACTTTACTTTTTTTACCAGTTTTTGTCTTTTATTTTCGATAATTCTGTAATTTCGTTTGTTTTTAGATATTTAGACTTTTAAATCTTTATTCAAATGGCTAGTAAACTTCCGAAACTTGCTTCTTCAAATATCAAAAATCAAGAATCAACTCCATTTTTTGCTTGGATTCGTGATTTTTTTCTTGGAGTTAAACGTCTGCCTATAACTCCACCTCCTGGTTTGCCTACTGAAGATGGGGAGGTAATTTTAAGTTATCAATTTTTGAATATTTTTTTTATTTTAGGCTCATTATCAACCACATACTCGATTTCCAAATACTCAATCTTCTCGAACTGTTGAACCTGCTTCTACAGAGGAAGGAATTGTTCGAAAAATATCTGATAATTATTATCTGTCTAGGGTTAGTTTTATTTATTTTAAATAATTCTTAAATTTTATATCAGGATGCTCGTAGGGCTGTTATGCCTCCTCGATCTATTTTAGAAATGAATCATAAGGAAATTGCCGGTCAAACTGATGCGGATGGATCAATCTCGTTTGTTTATTTTTAAATATTAGTTTTTCAATTTATTTTTAGTGACGATGTTCCTGGCAAAAATGTGGGCCCAAAACAAAATTATGGGTTTAATCCTAAAATTCCAACTCCTGGATTTGGCTATGAATGGGTAAGAAGTATTGAAAATGAAGGATTTACTCAACAAAAAGATCCAGATTTGGCCAAAGCTCAAAAGTTTGATAAATATTTGAAGGCTTAGATGTTATTGTTTGCAGCTATATAAATAGGAATAAAATTATTTTGTTTTTGTGTGTATAATATTACTTTTTGGATATTATTACCACGATATAAATTTTGCTAATTTTTTTATTTAAAAATTTTTTGACCTTTAGATTTATTTCTGTATTAACTTTAATCAATCGGTGTTTATCGCGAAATGAAGTAATTTTAATGATTTATTTTTAAATTCATCATTTTTTAGATTGAATATTGATGGTCTCAACATTTTATTCCCCTATGAATATGTTTATCCGGAACAAGTCCTTTATATGGAACAATTGAAAAAAGCTTTGGATGCACCTGTAAATTTTATTTTTAATTTTTAAGCAGAAAATTTTTTTGTTAGGGTCATTGTCTTTTAGAAATGCCTTCTGGAACTGGCAAAACCGTTTCTTTGTTGGCTTTAGTTGTTGCTTATATGTGTAGATATCCAGTAAGACTTTTTTAAAATAACATAAATTTTATTTTTAAATTTAGGATCGTTTACATAAATTAATTTATTGTTCTCGTACAATTCCTGAAATTGAAAAATGTGTTGAAGAATTAAAAAGGCTTTTTCTTTATTACAAAAAAGTTACAGGCGTAAGTATTTTTAATATTAAAAAATAAATTTTTTTATTTTTTAAACAGACAGGCTCAACCTAATTTTCTCGCTTTAACTCTTTCTGCCCGCAAAAATCTTTGTATAAATAAGGATGTTGTTAGTCTAAGAAATGGAACGGCTGTTGATGGTGCTTGTCAACGTTTAACTGCTAGTTATGTCAGAGCAAAGCGTGTTTTAAATCCTGACCTGCCTTGTTGTTCCTTTTTTGAAAAATTTGATGAAAAAAGGGATTTAACATTGCCAAATGGAGTTTTTAATTTGGTTATTTTTTAATTTTATTTTATTAAACTTCAATAAATTTAGCCTGATTTGAGAGAATGGGGACGTCAAAATGGTATCTGTCCTTATTTCACCTGTCGTCATTTAATTGAAAGAGCCAACATTATTGTTTATTCTTATTATTATCTACTCGATCCAAAAATTGCTGATTTGGTTTCGGTAAATGTCCGGTTGGTGTCCTACATGTCCGCAAAGAGAATGCGCATTTTTCCTTCCTTTTCTTGCATTTTTTCCTGCAAGGAGTGACGCCCATTCTTCCCTTATGTATGGTATGCCTTTTGGCACGTCGAAGGAAAGAGGAAAAATAATTAAAATTAATTAATAATAAAGTACAAATAAATATTTTTTTAAATGACAGAGAAAAAAACTACATATCAGAACGTACAGAAATTATTGCTTCACTTTATACTTATATCATTACCACATTTGAGGCAGATCCAGCCTTGTATATATTCAATAATTAACATTTGGGATTTTTTCTTTGATCCAATATCGAGTTCTTTATCGACGAAAATTGGAATCAACAAATTTTCTCTTTAGGAATTATTTGTGTGGGAATTATTATTAAAAAAAATATTTATTTGTACTCTATTAGTCATTAATTTTAATTATTTTTCCTCTTTCCTTAGACGTGCCAAAAGGCATACATACCATACATAAGGGAAGAATGGGCGCCACTCCTTGCAGGAAAAAATGCGAGAAAAGGAAGGAAAAATGCGCATTCTCTTTGCGGACATGTAGGACACCAACCGGACATTTACCTTTGGTTTCTCGCAAATTAAATCCAAAATCTTGTGTTGTTTTTGATGAAGCTCATAATATAGATAATGTTTGTATTGAATCAATGAGTGTTACTTTGGTTATAATTTTTTTTAAATTAAGAATGTCATTAATTTTTTAGACCAAAAAAATGATGGAAAAATGTTCAAAAAATATAGATAAATTAGAAGAACATATTCACACATTAAAAAAAGAAAATGAAGAAAGGATACAAGATGAATATGAAAAATTAGTTGAAGGACTTCGTAAAGTTCAAAAAGAAAGAGAAGAAGATGAAAGAGTTTGGGCAAATCCTGTACTTCCTAATGAAATACTTGATGAAGCAATTCCTGGAACTGTTAGAACTGCTGAACATTTTATGATGGTTTTTTCTTTATTAATTTTTGAAAATAATTTTATATTCTTTTCAAGTTTATGCGTCGTATATTAGAATATATTAAACATCGAATGAGAGTAAAAACAGTCCAAATTGAAAGTCCGGCAGCTTTTCTTCGTGATATAAAATCGAGAGTTTTTGTTGATAGAAAACCAATGAGGTTTTCTTTTTTTATTTTTTTAAATTAAGATTTTTCAACAAAAAAGGTTCTGTGCTGAACGTCTAGCTTCATTATCAAAAACTTTAGAAATTGCAGATATTTCTGATTTTAGCCCGCTTGTCAAATTAGCAACATTTTCAACAATTGTTAGTACTTATTCAATTGGATTTTCATTAGTTTTTGAACCAAAAGAAAGCAAAACAAATGATTCAGCGATACATTTAAATTGTATGGATGCTTCTATAGCTATTAGAC
The DNA here is from genome assembly GCA_963681835.1 of Meloidogyne enterolobii. NCBI lineage: Eukaryota > Metazoa > Nematoda > Chromadorea > Rhabditida > Meloidogynidae > Meloidogyne > Meloidogyne enterolobii. The sequence continues at coordinate 1,107,033 of CAVMJV010000071.1, forward strand.
CTGTACTTGAACGGTTTCAAACAGTTGTAATTACTTCTGGGGTATTTTTTGAATTTAAATTTTAAAATTTTTTTATAACCCTTTAGACTCTTTCTCCAATGGAAATGTATCCAAAAATTCTCGATTTTGATCCTATTATTAAAGCAAGTCTTTCTATGACTCTTGCTAGACAATGTATTTCTCCTATGATTGTTTCTAAAGGTTTTTTTAAATATATTTTTAATTATAGTAAAATTAAAATTTAAGGAAATGACCAAGTTGAAATTACTTCACGTTTTGAAACTAGAGAAGATTTGTCTGTTGTTAGAAATTATGGAAAGTTGGTTTTTAATTTTTTTATTAAATATTTTTTCCAATTTTTTTTTCAGTTTAATATTAGAATTAGCAGCAATTGTTCCAGATGGAATTGTTGTATTTTTTACAAGTTATGTTTATATGGAAAATGTAGTCTCTGCTTGGTATGAACAAAGAATGATTGATGAATTAATTAAATTAAAATTACTTTTTATTGAAACTACTGATGCTCTTGAAACTTCTATTGCTTTAGAAAAATATGTAGAAGCTTGTGAATGTGGACGTGGAGCAATTTTATTTTCTGTAGCAAGAGGAAAAGTATCAGAAGGAATTGATTTTTCACATCATTTAGGTTCTTTTAAATTTTGTTTTTTCTAAATTTTTATTAATTTTTTATAGGAAGAGCTGTTGTAATGCTTGGAATTCCTTATATGTACACAGAAAGTAGAATATTGAGAGCAAGATTAGAATATTTACGTGATCAATTTGGAATAAAGTTTGAAATTTTTTTAATTATTATTTTTAATTTTTCTTCTATTTTTCATAGAGAAAATGATTTTTTAACATTTGATGCAATGCGACATGCTGCACAATGTGTTGGAAGAGCAATTCGAGGAAAAACTGATTATGGTTTACTTGTTTTTGCTGATAAAGTGAGAGGCTTATTTTTTGTTATTTTTTAATTCAAATTTTTCTTTTAGCGTTATTGCCGAGCTGATAAACGTTTAAAATTACCAAAATGGATACAAGAACATATAACAGATGCACAAACAAATCTTAGTATTGAAGAAGCAATTATGGCTGCAAAAAGATGGTTTCCATTAATGGCACAACCATTTACAAAAGAACATCAGTTGGGTATTTCTCTTTTATCTACAAAAAATATTGAAAGTAAACAAGATGATGTTTTAAATAAATTTAGAGAAAAGGTTGTTACTGAATTTGATTAATTTTTGAATTTATTTTTGAACTATTTTTGGGATTTTTTCTGTTAATTCTTGTTATTTATTCTCGATTAATTTTTGCAAAAAAAGTTTTTCTAACATCTTTTTTAAAGTTTTTATATGTTATATAGAGACATATACAATTCTTTTATATATTTTTATAGCTTTTTAAACCATTTTAACACTGATGATTCACTCTCAACTCTTTTTTTTCACGTAGTAATATAAAACATTTCTTTTAAACACAACACTAGCTGTCACACATACCTCTTTATTTACCTCTAATATGTTCGTAAATAAGAAAAATCTTTTTTTTATAATTTATTTTTGGCAGCAAAAAAAAAAAAAATTTTTTTAGTTCTTTTTAAAGAATGCTACATATTTTTAAAAATTTAGTTTACATATTACTACCTTCAATTTTAAATTTTCTTTTTAGTTTATTGGACCACACCTTATCATTTTTTCGGGGGTTTTTTTTATCATTTTACAAAGGCTTATAATCTTTCAGAGCCGAAAAAGAATTACGGCGATGTTTTCTTTTTATTGGACTCAAAATTTTACATCTTTATTTGGTCTCCTATTTAATAATTTTACGTTTTTTAGCTTTTTTAGATTTTTTATGGTTATGGATTTAATAAATGATCAAACAGAAAAGAACCAGTCATATAAACCAATTCCAAAACCAAGAAAGTTTTTGATGAATAATGCTTTAATAACTAATAATTCTTGTCTTCTAACAACTTCAACATTTAATAATTTAAAATGTCAACAATACCAAAATCAACATTCGTCACCACCTCCATTACCTCCAAGAAGAACAATATTTCCACCATTACCAATAACAACAAATAATTTACAACAGCCAAATTTATTAGAAGAAGAAAAAAATAATTTAATGACAACAACAACATTAGAGCATTCAAGTAATGGTTGTTTTAATAAAATATATCCAATTTTGGATATTTTAAATAATAATAAACATTTGGACATTGCGTCAAACTGTAGTGATTTATCGTCTGAAAGTCAACAAAGTAATCTAGGTTATTTTTAAATTTTCTTTCCATTTTATTTTTGAAAATTTTTCGGGTTCATTTGATTTTCTAAAAATATTTTTCGAATAATTTGTATTTTTCTATAAAATATTTTTTTACCCTTCCCACAGATTTCCCACCCAATTCATCATTAAAATCAACGTTTATTTGTAATTCTTTATATGATTCGTTTGGAAGTGCTAAATCTGATGGAGAAGCTGTGTGTTTTTCTGGATGGGTTCAAGTTTTGCCACAAGGAATTATTAAACATAAAAAAAGAGGATGGGCAGTAATTCGAAATGATTTGTTTACAATTAGCTTAAATGAAGAGGTTTTTTAATTAAAAAATTTTAAAATCTTAAATTTATTTTTAAAGAGTCCCTCTCCCTTTTTTGGACCTTTTGATATTGGAAAATGTATTTATTTGGGAAAAACTATTGGAAATAATAATTCGGAAGAGATTTGTTTAATTTTCAACAATAATTCAAATAAAAAGAATAACAAGCCTTTAAAAGATGATTCTAATACTTTTATTACTTTACGCTTTATACCAGAAGAAAATAATGGGAAATATTGGCTTCCACTTTTGGCAAAGGTTTCTTTTTTTGAAAAAAAATTTTTTGTTGATGATTTTTTGGACCTATTTTTTCGAAAATTTCTTTATTGCCCAAATTTTTTTTATCGATTTTTTTAATTTCTAAAAGATTTTTTTCTATTTCAAGTCTTCTTCCCCTCGAAATGATCTTCTTGGCGATTCACTTTCATTATTAGACTGTTGTGGCAAATTATATATTAAACAAGGAATTAGTGGCCTTTGGAATGATGGTTGGGCATTTATAACTGAAAGAACTTTACATTATTGGGTTATTGGACCAAATGTTTTGACTCAAGTTGATATTAGGTTATTTTTGAATTTTTTAAATTTTTTAAATTTTTTTAAATTCTTTTAGAAAAATTATTTTTATTCAAAGAAAGGATATACACATTTCTGATTGGTGTAATAAAATTGAACATTCAACACTTGGGCCTATTTTAATTTCTCTTGAAGGAAGGTAAAAAAATTTTTTAATTAGAAAATTATTTTTTATAAAGTTCTCTTTATCTTCAATCTTACAATGATTATTGCACAACAATTTGGTTTGATATTTTAACATCAGAATTAAAAAAAGAACCTAATAACTTGGAAGATTGTCGACTAACTTTAGATGATGTTCCTATTATTGGTTCGGAATTTTTTTTTAATTTAAAAAATTTGTTTTTCTTAAGTTGATAAATGTATTCGATATATTTCCACGTATGGATTATACTAACAAGGAATTTATAGAAAAAATGGTTCAACAGCAGAATTAAAGAAAATAATTGCATCTTTTCGAGAAGGTTTTTATTTATTAGATTTTACAAATTAAATAATTTTTTTCTAAAATAGATCCTCATGCTGTTCATTTAAAACCACCAACTTGTGATGAAGCTGTTTTTGTTGTTGCAAGTGTTTTACGGACATTTTTTCGTCAATTAAATAAACCTTTAATTCCTCAAAATTTACATACAAAACTTTATGAAATTTGTAAGTTTTTTTTTAAATATTTTTAAAAAATTTTATTTTTCTTTTAAAGCAAATTTAGAATCATCCAAAAAACCTCAATTTTATCGTCAATTAATTTTTTCACTTCCTCAAATTTATTTTAAAACACTTCGAAAATTATTGGGACATTTACAAGAAATTATATCTCATGAAAATAGAAATTTGGCATCTTTAGATAATATTTCAAAAATGTTTGGACCAACCTTGTTTACTGTTGCTAGTGTAAGGAAGAGTTTTAACTTTTTTAGAAAAAAATCTTTTTTTAAAGTCAAATGAAGAAATTTCTGTTGATTCGTATACTTGGGCAACTAAACAAACATTTGTAATGCGCGATTTAATTTTTCATTATTGTGAAATTTTTGGTGTAAGTGTAGATGAATTATTAACAAAATGCAAACTTGATTTGATGCAAGAACAAAAATCAACAAAGGTTTTTCTTAAAGTTTTTTCTTTAATAAAAAAAATATTTTTTAAGCATCCAGCTGCAGGTAAACACGTTTTTATACATTGGAAAATTTGTTTAAGTGGAAATAAATTATTTTCCTTACGTGGGGTTCGAACCTCCCTTCTTTGTACTATAAATTAAAAATTTGTTCCACTACACCAAAATGACTTTTTGTTGGATTTGTTGCATTCTTCGCTGGGGTTTAATCTCTCGTTTACAATTAACAATCATTAAACCAAAAACTATTTTAAAATTATTTTTTCTCACAATTTTAACTTTGCAGGTTTACTTATACCTATTCATTTATTTGAAAAAGACAATAAATGTTTTAATATTCAATCGGAATGGACAGCAAGTCAAGTAGTTGCTTTTAAAATAAATAAATTAACAACAACAACAGAAGGATCATCAACATCATCAAATAATAATAATTATGCACTTTTTGAAATGATAAGAAAAGGACAACTAGAACGCAGAATTGGTGCTAATGAATCGATTAAATCAATTGTATTGGGTAGATGGCTAGAATGGGAAGAATTTCAAGATAATTATTTGTTGCTTAAAAATGATTCGAATCCTTTTCAACCACAGGTTTTTATTTAAAAAAATTTTTTTTAAATAAAAAACCCGTCTTCCATGTAGAGTGGCCGTGCATTTGCTGATGATTTAAAAATTTCTGAGCCAAATTCAAAATCTTTCAAATCTTCATCACTTCGAATAGAAGAAGGAACACGTGTTTGCCTTTATTCAAAAAATTTGAAAAAATTAAATGAATGGAAAGTTGATGAAATGATTTGGTTTATTGGTGCAGAAATAGAAAGAAAATGCCCTTTTCCTTTTGCTTTAACTTTTTTTGTTTCTACAGAAAAAAGAGCGGCCAAATGTTTAGGGAAATTACCTGGTTATTGTGTTGCGTTTAAAGGTTTTTTTAATTTAAATTTTTTTAATTTTGTCTTTTTTAAAGATGAAGTTCAAAGACATCAATGGTTAAATTGTATTTGTTTAAATCAATCAGAATATTTGCCACAACCGCTTATACAAATTTAGAAAGGCATTTTTTAATATTTTTTTACAATTGTATGTATATAGTAACGGGTTTTATTTTTATTTATTTTTTAAATTAGTGTAAAGAAAATCAACAATCTTTTTTTAAATTGCAAGCGAACTTCTTCCCTCTTTAAAAAACTATTCCTTTTAATTTTAAAGATGTTGATTTTCTTTTATATGCCTTCATATCTTCTCTCCTTTTTTCCTTTTAATGACTATTTACCTAAATTTAAAAAGGAGAAAATTAAAAAAAAAGTTAAATCTCGGAAGATTAATATATTCTCTCTGAATCAGAAAGTAAATATTAAAAGCTATTTTTCAACAGTCTGTTGGAAAGTGACGTTTTTGTATTTATTTTTTAAAGTTATTTTTAGCAGTTAATTTCTCCCTTTAACTGCCACAAATATTTTTTAAATAGTTGATATTTTGGATTTTTATTTTGTGTGTTTTAACTTTTTTTTGAAAATTTTTCCCTTTTATAAATATAGGCAAATAATCATCATTCAGTTTTAAAGTCATCATCACAACTATTTTTTGTAATTTTTTTCATTTAAAAAACCTCTTCCGTTTATTTTTTTCGAACTTTAAATTATTTATGTATTTAGCTTTTAAATAGTTATGCTAATAATCAAAAAAAATTTTTTACTCTGATTTTTTTTCATTTCCTTTCTCTATGCCAAATAAACCTTTTAATTTTTAACCTTTTTTTTTTTGTTAAATTTATCAATTTTAGTTGAACAAATAAAAAATTATTTTTTCAATTGTTTTTTCCTCTTCTATATAAGCTGAAAGAATGAAGATTAAGCACAAAGCCTTTTTGGTTAAGTGGGTTAAACCGCTGAAATTCCTGAATGATCGTTCAGTCAAAAAGTTACCAGCGCTTTAATTTTCGCGCCAATTTTTTAAATTTATTTTTATACAAAAATATTTAAGAAAAATTGATTTGTCCATCAAAACAGCTTTATAAAAATATTTGGGAGGTCATCTTTTTTTAAATGCCCATCAGTCGTCGCTACTGTTTTTCTTCTTCCGTCATCGCGCCCTTCCACTACCAAACACCCTCTTCTTCTTCCTCTTCCCCCCATTTTTTAACCAAAAATTCAACAATCACTTTTCCCGCTCTGTCGCATTTTCCTCTTTTTATAAATTTCTTTTTTTTTTAAATGTTTCAACGAGTGACAGCGCGTACCAGGAGGAGGAAGCGCATATTTATAGGACGAGGAAGGAGAAAAATGAAAGGAGGAATGGGAGGTGGACACCGGTGTGGTCTATATACTACATTTTCTGTGTTTATTCAGTAAAAAAAGAGAAATTGGACACGCCCATAACAGACAAAAACGGGTGGTAGCAAATGACCAAGTTTAAAGGGGTTATTCTTTTCTTTTACTCATTTATTAATTTATTTTGGGTGATTTTGTGCTTCCTCCTCTTTTTTAATATTAAAAGCATTTTTATTTTATTTTTTTGAAATTTAACTGTCTAAAAAATAAATAAAAGTTCAAAGAAAAATGTTCATTTCCAAACGTTTTTTTCTTTTTTTTTCACTTTTACTTTCTCTCTCTTTCACATTTGGCTCTAAAAAAGCATTCAAAGAGGAAAAAGTGTGTTTTGATTGTTTAGAGTTTGCTTTCATTCTTTTTTTTCCAAGCCGCAGCTTTTTTTATATTTTTATTTATTTTCTTTCAGTTTTTCCTTTTTATCGTGCCATTTTTTAAACGTGTATTTATTAATGAGAATTAAGAAAATTCCTTTTTAGAGCCTATTAGCTTATAAAATGGAAGCTAAAAAGTTTTATTTTTAAACGAGCGACTGCAAATAATTTTTGAACTTTTTTTAATGACTAAGACTTGTTGACATTTTTAAATTATTTGTTCCTTTTAGTGATTTTCTAAATTGGATGTTCTGAAAAATTTTGTATTATTTACCATTTTGACATTTGATATTTTGTATTTTCTTGTTTATTTATTTTCAAAATGTATAGACAAAAACAACTAATTTTGTTGAAAAACAAAAACAAATATATTTTTATTATTTCCAGCCGTTCTTGCCAATTTTTTGTTTTGACCCTCAATATTTTGCTTCATTTATTTGCAAAAACATTTTTCCCGTACTTTTTTTTCTTTTTATTTATTTTTCCCTTTTTTCTTTCTCTTATTTTTAATGCTGGCTGGGTACATCCATTTCGTGTCTGGTCGCAACAGCCGCACGCTGCCCCGTGCTGGTCTGTGCCTGCCTTTTTTATTTTTTTTGTGTTTTCCTCCTTGAATAGACATTTCCCCTCAAAACATTAAAAAATGAGGCGAACGGAGAAGAAAAAAAGGAGGGAGAGGGAATGTTTGTGTGTGAGAATTTTTTTACTTCCACAAGAAAAACATTCTTTGAACTCTTTTTTCGCTCCGCGTGGGGTCATTTGTATATATATTTGGTGCCAGCTACAAACAAAATTTTCTTTTTTTAGTCTGACTGGACTTTATAAAAAAAGAAAGGATATTTTTTGAGAAAGATTTTTTATATTTAAAGTGTTTGTAATTTATTTATTTTTACATTTTAAATAAAAAAACTCAATTTATTCATTTCGCGCAACATTTAAATTTTTAAATTATTTTTTTAGTTTATTTTAAAATTTTATTTAAATGACTGCAGAGTGTCGACAAGCAACAAATAATTGTGGCCTTTTTACTTCTGATAGACTGGCAGAAATATGGGGCAATACTTCCACAGATGTTGAAAACAACAAAACCAAAAATTTTATTAATAATGATTTTGATTCCTTATCTTCGTCTTTTGATGGATTTTCTGAATTAAAGGTATTTTTAAATATTTTTTTGGATTTTAATTATTTTTAAATAGATTTCCTCCTCTCCTCCACATTTTTCTACCCTTTTAAATTCATCAACACAACCAAATAAATGTTCTCAAAAATTGGCTCAAAGTCGTTTATATTCGTGTTGGTCAATGCCTGAACAACAAAAACAACAAAATTGTTTTGAAGAAAAAGAAGGAAAACAGTCTTGGAGGAATATTTGGGATTGGGTGCAAAATAATGGAGATAATATTAACAACAAAATGGAAGGAGCAACAATTCTGGTTTCTGATCAACAAGGAAGAAATGAGGTAAAAAATATTAAGATAATTTTTAGTCAAGCAAGTGTCCTTGAGACATTTTTAAAAAAATAAATAAATTGATAAATTAATGACCGCCAAAAATTGAGAAGTAATTTTAAATAATTAAAAGTTTTGGAAGGAAAATATTTTTAATTTGTTAAATAAATTTTTTAAATATTTTTTTAAAGAATTCCTTTACTCCCGCTACCTACAAAATTCCAGAAAAGTTTGTTGCTGAAAATATAATTGATCAGCAACAACAACGTTCTAATAGTAATACAAGTTTTGAGGGAGGCTCTTCAAGTAATAATTCCTTTACTTCTTCACTTTCTGCTAACGACAACAATTTTTATTTTCAAAAACAAACAAATGATTTGGAAGGATATAATAATTATTGGGAAAATAATTCTTCTTCTTTTGACCAATCTTTGGCAACAACAAAATCAGCAACACTTCCCCCACAACCTCTTTCTGCTTTTCGTCCATTTCATCAACAACAAAAGCAAAAATCGCTTTGGTCAGAACAATTGGAAGACAAAAAAGAATTTGTTTATCAACAAAAACAGCAACAACAACAATATTTTGATAATCAAAATTTGAAAGGATTTGGATCTTGGCCTTTAATGAACAATTTTGAACAACAAAAACTACAATTTCAGAATGGGGATGAAATTAAGGTTTTTTGAATTTTTAACCTTTTTTAATTAAAAAATTTTGTTTAGCGTCCAATTCCAACACGTTTCCGTCCAATCATTGGGCAACGACCTTATACTGAAGAAAATAATAATTTACAACCTGCTCCTTTATTCAATGCTAATTCTTTTGTTAGTCAAACACCCCAACAAAAACAACAAAAAGAACAACAACATTTTGTTAATTCTATTAATTCTTCCCCAATTTCAACAAAAAAAGAAGAAAATAAAACAACAATTCCTTTGATTTCTTCCCGTTCAAAAAGTAATAGTTGTGATGAAAATGAACTTCGTTTATATCATAAACATTTGGAATTACAACAACATATTTATGAACATGTTTATTCACAAATGATTGGGATAATTAATTCTACTAATGGAGGAGTTCAACAGGTTTTTTTTCTTTAAATTTTGATTATGAAAAGTTAAAAAAATTTTTTAAGATAAACAATTCCCCCCAACAACAACAAACGCCTTTAATTTTAAAACAACAACAAAATCAATTTAATGAATTAAATGTTTGTTTAGAAGAATGTTCAGAACAATATAAACAATTAGAAAAAGAAAGGAAAAAAACTGAAGCAGAATTAGCTCGACATAATTTGGGGAAAAGAATTAGTTCTGCAAATAATTTACCAATTCCAAGATTGCCTCCAGCACCAGTAAAAACTTAAATTTTTTAAAAAATTCAATGAAAAAATTTTATTTCTTAAAGTCTCGTGTTGATCGTTTAATTGTTGATTTTTTTCGAGAACATGCAAGAATGGTAACTTTGTTAGAAAAAATGGAACAATTAAAAGAAGATTTAATAAATGAAAATATTCATAAAATCCATAGAGAATTTTTGGATTCAATAAAAATTTTACAACAAACGAGGCTTAATGAAAGAACTGCAATTTTACAACAATTGAGAGGAGGTGGAGGAGGAGGACATTATGACGAGAAAAGAGGTTTTCTTTCAAATAATTTTTTTTGAAAATTTTTTCCCTTATTTTTAAGAAACTGCCAACCTACTAAATGCATTGAAAGTTGTTAGTAAAGCTGTTTTGCGTAGTAGAAGTGCTAATTGGTGTTCATTAATTTGGACAATAGGTGCTGATGGACCTCAACAAAAAGATGAAATGGAAAAAATTGTTGAAAATAATTATGAATTGGCACCTCCAGAAATTAAATTAAGACCGTTATATAATTTTTAAATTTTTTTAAAATTTAACCACACTTAAAAGAGATACCCCGCCTAAACTTAAAAATAATTTATAGAAAAAATGCTCATATTTTTAGAGAGACTTCCCCGTCCCTTTTTTAATTAGTATTTTATTTTAAAATTTTTGTTTGATTTGTGTAGTTTATTTACCCAGAAAAATTTAATCCATAAAATTAATATAGATAATTTTTAGTTTTTTAAAAATATTAATTGTATCCTTTATTCTGTAATTTTATTGTTAGACTTATATTTTCTTTTAAATTTAATTTTTTTCACAACTTTAAAATTATTTATATATTTTTAGCTGAATAAATTTGTATTTTTTTAATTTATAAAGTTATGAACATGAAGAAGAGTTTATTAAATCTTGGTAAATATTTAAATTTTTTTGTTCTGCTTTTTGAATTTTATCGGATGGCTACGTTGGACTTTAGTTAACCATTCTTAATTTTATTTTTAAAATAAAATAGAATTGGCGTTTTGTTTTTTGTTGATGGGATGAAATGTCTCATTTTTTATTCTTGAAAAATTTTTTGTGAGGTATTTCTTAATTTTTTAAATTTATTTTCTAAGATTTTTTGTATTTTTAAATGATTTATAAAGGACGTACATAAATATGGATTATGTCAACTTTATCGAATTTCTTTCCTTCACCGCTACAGCTTCAACTATTGGAATGTTTTTGTGTGGAATTCAGATTTGTACAAGAATACACAGAAGAGGGTTTATTTTTTAAATTAAATTTTATTTTATCTTTTCATTTTTTAAGTTCAACAGAAGGAACAGGCGTTGCTCCCTTCTTTTTAACTTCAGTCAGTTGTATTTGTTGGCTAGGATATGGAATTCTTAAAAAAGACCAAACAATTATTTTTGTGAATGGAATTGGTTTGGTTTTTCAAACAGTTTATCTAGCTTATTATTATATGAAGACACGACTAAAGGTTTTATTTTAAAAATGAGTTTCTTAAATTAAAAAATAATTTAGAATAGGCTAAGACATTTAATCCTCATTGAATTCTTCATTGCTATTTTAACTACAATTTTAATTAAACATCAATCTTTTAGTCTTAATTTAAAAGAAAATATTCTTGGTATAATTTGTATGCTTTTGAACATTGGTTTGTCTTTTTTTATAATTTTTTAAACGAGATAATTTTTAAGCAACAATCGCTTCTCCACTTGCTGATATTGGACAAATAATTAGATCAAAAAGCACAGAATCTTTACCTTTTATGTTATGCTTGGCAAATATGACTGTAAATTTTTTTGATTATTCTTTTCTATCTTTTCATATTTTTTTTAAATTTAGGTTTGTCTTCAGTGGTTACTTTATGGCTTTTTGGTTGATGATCTTTACATGAAGGTAGGCTTGGATTTATTATAGTTGTTCTTTTTGTGTATAATTAGATTTATTCTTGTTTTGATAAAAGGGCCGGTGGTTAAGTGGGTAGCCTTCCGGGTTTTACCTCTTTATCTTGGAGGTTCGACACCTTGATTGCTTTATTTTTCCTTTTAAATTATTTTTTTTAATTTTATTTTTTAAGCCACAAAATAAATATTTTAAGGTGCCAAATTCAATTGGAACAATCATCGCTTCAGTGCAACTTTCCCTTTTTGTGATTTATCCTCGTTCCTACAAAGTTCTTGTTGTTAGAAAATCGAATGTTTAGAGGTTTTTTAATTTTATTTTTAGTCGTTATTGTTAATAATTTATTTGTATAATTATTTTAAAAAGTAAGGCCCATACATCTTTGTTTTTTCGCTAATTATGGGCTTATATTAATTTTTAAGTTGTGAATTTCTATATTATTTACCCGGTTTTTGAGATTTTTTTAGAATACTTTTAGTTGATATTATATTCAAAAACCACGTCTTTTTTCAATTTTTTGTTTGTTGCCTCAACTTTTATTGTTACATATGTCGCATAATTTTGTTCATTTTAACATTTTTTTCTTTTATGTCATAATCGTTTAATTATTGTGATCATTTAGTAGATTAATATATTCTGATTTTTGTGAATAAAAAATCGATGAATTTTTTTTAATTTATAATCTTCACGTTTCTAACATTTATTATATCTTTTTAAATCAATACATCTATCTTATAGACATTTAGATGAAAATAAATCAGCACGAATCAATAATTGGACAATCCTGTATTCTCGTTCCATATTGTTCTAAACACGTCCAAAAATACCATGGTTGGATGGAAAATGAAGAATTATTAATTGCAACATCTTCAGAACCTTTAACTCTTGTGGAAGAATATGAAATGCAAAAAAAGTGGCAAGAAGATTCTGACAAGTTAACTTTTATAATATTGGATAAACAGACATTTGAATCAAATGGTGGTGACGATGAGGTTTGTTTTTTTATTTTCAAATTTAAATTTTAAATCCTTTTAAAAATCAGATTGGTTCTATGGCTGGTGATGTCAATGCATTTATTTGTCAGCAAAACGAAGAAGAAGATGGACCAACTTTTGAACTTTCTGTAATGGTTGCTGAACAAAAATATAGAAATAAAGGAATAGCAAAAGAAGCTTGTTTATTAATTATCAATTATATTTTTAAAAGAATTAATTCTGCTTCTAATTTTATTGCAAAAATTTCTTTAAACAACAAATCAAGTATTTGTTTATTTAAAAAACTCAGATTTAAAGAAGAATCATTTTCTGATGTTTTTCAATTATTTACTTTTAAATTAAAAAATTGTGAAGCAAAAAAGATTGAAGAAATTCAAAAAGAATTAAAAATTGTTTATTATAATTGAGAGGTTTGAAATTTATTAGAAATTTTTTAAAGATTTTTTGAGATATTTTTTTTGTATTTTTAATCATTTTTCAGTTCTAAGCTGCTGTTGGCACATAAGGCGGTGGTGGTGAACGCACAAAACTGCTTGTTTGATTAGATTGCCCAACTGGTGGTAAACTTGGCCTTCTAGAAACAGCAATTGCTAATCTTGGACGCCCACTGACCATTATTGCTTGGTTTGGAACTTCTAAAGAAGAATAACGTGGAGGTGCTGGAGGAAAAAGAAATGGATCAAAAGGAGGTAAATTTCTTCCTCCATATTCTTGTTGTTGTACCATTCCGGGAGCAGCAAAAAAGTCTTGCCAGTCAGAAGAATTAAACCAATTTGGGGCAGAATAGGGTCTCCTTTGTGAATCAAATTGGGCTAATGCTAATTCAACTGATGGTAATTCGTTGTCCCGAAGGTTAATTCTTTGTGAAAATGGGCTTTCTGACCTTACAGCTTTGTTGGCCATAAAAGTCTTTAAAAATTAAAAATTATTTTTTTCCAAATATTTTTTTTCGCTTACAATTTTAATTCCAAGCACACTGAGTATTAACAAAGCTGAGGCTAAGGCCTCAGAAAAAATTAAGAATGGAGTATCATTCCTTTAAGAAATTTTTTAATTAAAAAAATTATTTTGCATACCCAATTCTATTTGCAGCTCTATTTTCTGGTATAAGACTCCAAATTGAATTTAGAACAATTAAAATTCCAAGTAAAATTGAAAGAGCACATAAAGTCCAGATTACTTTTCTTTAAAAAAATTTAATTTATTTTTTAAGGAACAACAGTCAACAACAAAAAAATTACCTGAATGGATGAATTTTAACAAGCAAATTGTGCATAACATATTTATCTAGCTCTCCCATTGAATGTGAATTATTTGAATTATTATTTGAAAAAGTGTTTTGTCTTGTAGGTCTAATACGACGAAATCTTCGGCCAAAATAATGATGTTGGTGATTATTCAATTGACGTCGACGTTGTTGTAATCCTGGCTGAGGAAATGGACGGCGAGGGGCGGAGGATTGATTCATTTACTGGAAAGACAAAAATGGAAAATGTAAAGGAGAGTGAATGACGCGCGAAAATGTTTGGTTTTTAAAAGAGGTAAAAATGGATTTAGTTTTGTAAAATTAAAAAGAAAATATATTTTATAAGAATGGCACAAAAACTGAGAAATTTTTTAGAAGAAAAAAGGAGATAAAAATTTAATAAAAGGGAAGAAGCCCAATTAGAATAAAAATTAAAAAATATTTAGAGAGGTTTCTTTTGTTGGAAAATAATAATGAATACCTTGAATATATTAAAAATGATTTTAGGAGGTGATTTTAGGTGAAAGAGATTTTTGATAATTTAAATTTAGAAAAATTATAGTCTGAAAGCTTTGAAGATTTTGGATTTTTCTTACCGAGAATTACCTAGAATCCCCTTCTGTCATTTAATTCTAAAAAACCGTGAAACATATTAATAAAAATCTTTTTTAGTTGATTATTAAATGGCTTTATGCACGATCATTACTTCAAACAAATGTTCGTAATGCTCTTCACAATCTGATTCTGCAATGTTAAAAAAGATGGGTATACTTTTTGCTTTGTTTTGGGCTTTTACAAGTTTGTTTTTTAATTTTTTGAAATTTAATTTTCTTTTTTAGATCGATGGATCTAATCATTTTCCAAAATTCAACGAAATTCTTTTTCAGCTGACCACATGGCTCTTCAATTCCCAAATTTCAAATAAAAAATCGGTTTTTTAATTATTGTTTTTTAACCATTAAAAATATTTTTTAGAGATCGAGATCCAACAGAAATTCTTCAATGCCGAGAAGTGATGGGCCTGTGTTTGCTGAAGAATGAACTTTTGTGTTCAACATTACCTTTTTGATTTTTTATTATATTGTGATATCTGATTTTACAATAAAAAAACCGATTTTAAAAGTTTTTGAAATTCTTTGCACTCATGGGGAAAACACCTTGAAAAGAAGTAAGAAACGCGAATTTAAAGCGACATTTAATTTGGCGTACTGCAATAATTTGAAATAAGTGACACTTTGTCCCCGAAGTTAGAGAAATACAAAAAAAGAAATAGTGTGGTAGAGATGAAAATTAATATTCCGGTCATTTGAGTCTTGAGAAACTAGCAAACTTAAAAAATCGATAAAATCAATACTAATCGATAATTTATTTTCTAAAAATTTTTATTTTTTAAAAAATCGATACTAATCGATAAAATCAATACTAATCGATAATTTTTTTTCCAACAATTTTAAATTTTCAAAAAATCGATATCAATCGATAAAATCAATACTAATCGATAATTTTTTTTCCAAAAATTTTAAATTTTCAAAAAATCGATATCAATCGATAAAATCAATACTAATCGATAATTTATTTTCCAAAAATTTTAAATTTTCAAAAAATCAATATCAATCGATAAAATCAATACTAATCGATAATTTATTTTCCAAAAATTTTAAATTTTTAAAAAATCGATACTAATCGATAAAATCAATACTAATCGATAATTTATTTTCCAAAAATTTTAAATTTTCAAAAAATCGATACTAATCGATAAAATCAATACTAATCGATAATTTATTTTCCAAAAATTTTAAATTTTCAAAAAATCGATACTAATCGATAAAATCAATACTAATCGATAATTTATTTTCCAAAAATTTTAAATTTTCAAAAAATCGATACTAATCGATAAAATCAATACTAATCGATAATTTATTTTCCAAAAATTTTAAATTTTCAAAAAATCGATACTAATCGATAAAATCAATACTAATCGATAATTTATTTTCCAAGAATTTTAAATTTTCAAAAAATCGATACTAATCGATAAAATCAATACTAATCGATAATTTATTTTCCAAAAATTTTAAATTTTCAAAAAATCGATACTAATCGATAAAATCAATACTAATCGATAATTTATTTTCCAAAAATTTTAAATTTTCAAAAAATCGATACTAATCGATAAAATCAATA
Organism: Meloidogyne enterolobii; assembly: GCA_963681835.1. NCBI lineage: Eukaryota > Metazoa > Nematoda > Chromadorea > Rhabditida > Meloidogynidae > Meloidogyne > Meloidogyne enterolobii. The sequence continues at coordinate 1,123,168 of CAVMJV010000071.1, forward strand.
CTAATCGATATATTGATTTTTTAAAAATTTGTAAAACTCTGTAATAAAAAGTTGAGCATTTATAAACTAAAAATTCATTATTTAAATTTAAAAAAGGCGCATTGAAATTCTAATTTAATTTCCTTCATCTTCAAATTGATTAGAATTTTCATCTTCTAGTTGAGCTTCCTTTTCTTTAGCCAAGACAGCATATTTCCGAAGTTTTGATTCCAAATAAGATATCCGTTCTCTAAGTTTTGTTTCTGTATTTGTGTGTTCTGCCAGAAGTCTTGCAACTCTGAAAATTTAAATATGTTTTAGATGGGACAAATCTGCAAAAAATAGTCCAAAAATTGTGCGAACCAAATAATTAGACCAACTAATTAATTTACAAACCTAATTTGAAGAATTCTAACAGAAGATTGCAATTCTTCAGTCATTTCTTCTGCTGATTTTTGTTCCTCGGGAGCATTCTCATCCAAAAGATTGTCTTTCCGTAATAATTCACGACCCTAAAAAAATAATGTTGAATTTATATTAAATTAATTTTATAATAACCTTGTTTATAAGAATTTTTCTAGCTTCTGGATATTCTCTCAAAGCTGAAAATTAATTAAGAGATATTCTAATGTAAGTAAAACATTAAAAAAATACCTATCCAAAGATCAACTTTATTCAAAACAAACAAATCGGTATATCCAACTGATCGAACATTTGCTGTGCGTCTGTTTCCATTTTTACTTCCAGCAATGTTTAGTATAGATCCAAATAAAAAAAGTGAAATAATTAAAATTAAAAGATAAATTAAAATTTACAATTCGCCAAAGACAGCACCTTCAGATAATGTAGCAAATATTTTAGAACCATCATCACTTACAACCTGGAGCATGCCTCTTTAAAATATTCAAGTTAGAAATTTAAAAGAAAAATTTAAAACCTCTTAACAATATACATTTCTCGTCCAATATCACCTTTGCGACAAACATAATCATTTGGACTAAATACTTGTAGTTGCAATTTAAGTACCAATTCTGCCAATAAACCAGCTTCACAATCCTAATAAATTTTAGAAAATCACTAAATAGATATTAAAAATAAATCAACCTGAAAAATTCGCACTTTACGAAGAGTCTCAAAATGGACATGCATTGCAATTTCAGCTTGTAATTTATTAGGCAAAACCTTCAGCACCTGAGCATCAGCTAATCCTTGTTTATTGGCCCATAAATAATCAAACCATTTAATGACACGATTTTCCAACTTAAAATTAAAAAATCTTTGATTGGAAAGTTGAAAAAACCTGTTTTCCAACTCCTCGTAGATCCATATATTGCTTGATAGAATCAATTCTATTTTGAAAATCTGTTCGTCCGGCACTTATGTTTGAGATCATACTGAAGAATTGAAAAATGGGAGTTATCTAAAAAGTTTAAATTATCAAACCTTCCTACATTTCCAACAATTGTAGCAAATATAAGTACTCCACACATTAAATCGACAGTTACAAATGCATACTCTACATTTTGTTGGGGTCCAGGCACTTCACCAATTGTTGTTAAAATTAATGTTGACCAATAAAAACTAAAAAATTGTCGAATAATTTAATTAAAATTTTAAAAGAACCTGTAAATATATCTTCTAGTTAAAGTATCATTAATTCCATCAGGCAGACTTTGTTTATTTTGAGCACCATATACCCATGGATCTGTTCCCAAACCAATACTTTCAGATATAAGAAAATAAAAACTAAAATTTAAAAAGAATTTTTGTAATGAAATTAGTAGTATTTACCAAGCATTCCAATGTATAATAACAGCAATATACCAAACAACAACTCCAACTCTAAAAGCATTGGGCATTGAAGTTCGAGTTTCCGTTTGCTCCATAAAACGTTGAATTCTTTCATTTTTGAGCAGACGATTCAATCGAAAAATAGGAAATGACCTCCAAAGTATGATTAAACAAAAATGATCAATTGGCAATAAACTAGCAATGTCGACCTAAAAATTTAAAAATAAAGAAAACAAAAATCATGACACGAGACAAACATTAAGGGTAAAGCCCAAGGGTGTACCGACACTTGCGGAACGACATTTGCGGATCGACAGTTGCGGACCGACATATGCGGATCGACATTTGCTGACCCGACATTTGCGGATTAACATATGCGGACGGACATTTGCGGACCGACAGATGCGGATTAACATTTGCGGACTCGACATTTGCGGACCAGTTAATGATTTAAAAAAAATAAAGGATTTTCAAATTTTTTCGACTTACAAATATTTATTTGGATCGGGTTGCGTGTCGAAAATGTCAGGGTACCGGGTCTGGCAGGTGAAAATGTTGAATCAGCCTACAATTTTGGGACTAGAACCTTTTTCTTGTTCAAATTTGAAAATTTTCGAAGACACAAGCCCAAGGCGATCTCAATATTTAGGACGAAACTTTTACAAGAGTAAAGGATTTTTATTTTCTTGAAAAATTACCAGGTCCGCAAATGTCGGATCCGCTAATGTTAATCCGCATCTGTCGGACCGCAAAAGTCGATCCGCTTCTGTCGGTCCGCAAATGCCGGGTCCGTTTATGTCGTTCCGCAAAATTCAATCCGCATTTGTCGATCCGCAAATGTCGTTCCGCAAGTGTCGGGTAACCAGCCCAAGTAGGCGCACGGCCAAGTAGGCGCAAAGCCATAACTTGCTTCAAGATTTCCGAATCTTATCAAATTTACTATTAAACGATTCCTCTCATCGAGCTAAAGAGATTGGTACCAAAATTGTTGTTCTAAAAATTTTGCAGCTAGTTATGGCTTTGCGCCTACCTGGCCGTGCGCCTACTTGGGCGTGTCCCAAACATTAAGAATCCCAAAAGACTAACAACCTAATGATTAATTTAAAAATAACCAAAAACTGCCGACTTCTAAGGTACAGAGAACGAATTTTGGCACAATCACGAACGAGAAGGCCTTGCTCCAAATAACCTAAACTTAAAAATTAAAAACTATAAACCAAGAGAAAAAAACAAACCTGTACGAGAACGGACAAACATATCAGCAACATAAAAGGAATCCATCAAAAGGTCAAGTATTAACCAAAGTATCCATAAACGACCAGCAGCCAAATCAATGAAGACAACCCGGGCTATGACGACCTTAAATTAATCAAATAAGTGCAAGCAATCAATCAGATCGATGCTGCCATGAATAAAAATCCCCATACCAAGGGCTTTCAATATTTATTAAAAAACAAACCAAAAGATTGTAGACATAAGCAATTGAGACTAAAGCAATCCAATGATAATACTCTAAAATATGTATTAACATATATACTTTAAAACAAATAAAAACCTGGATCGTTTGAATCAAAAACAACAGTAGAAAGCCACTTCCTTCTATCATTATTGCTGCTTTGTTGATCATTAGCATTGCCAGGCTTAAAAATAAAAAGAATAGTAGTAGAAAATTAATTTTAAAAACCTGTATTCCAGTTCCAGACATTCCAAATTTTGACATGAAATTGGCTTGCTCTACCGAATTCTCATCCATTACTCGATTTCTATTGCGAAATCTTGATATCGACTAAAGATGTAATTTAAAAAATCTTTTAAAAATAATAAGAACCTTAGAAAGTCCTTTAATTAGCGAAGGATTCATTTGCGTAGGTATTCTCTTTTGTTGTTGTTCTTCATTAATAACTAAAGACGATTCTTGTTGCTGATCTTGTTGTTGTATTGATATCTTTCTTTGTTGTTGCTGTGGACTACTTATTGTAATTATTGGAGGTGTTGGAATCTTCGATATAATATTTAAATCTTCCATTGGAGATATTCCACTTTTAATAGAACCATTTCTTTTAATATTTTCTTCTTTTTCTTCTGAAACATCTTTATTCTCTTCTTTATTTTCTATAGAAATATTTAAATTTAATGAAGTTGAAGGAACAATACTTTCAGAAATACTCTTAGAATTAACACTTTTGCTTCTCTGTAATTAAAAACAAAGAATTTAAAAATTATTTAAAAGAAAATTTATACCTTTCTAGGTTCAGCCAATTGTATATCCAATGTTGAACTAAAAGGTTTTTTAATTTCATTGTCATTAAATGTTGATTGCGGTGAAAATCTTAAAGGTTCAACCTTTGTTATTTTTCTTCTTCTTTTATTATTCTTTTGAAAACTTTCAATGTCTAAAGATTGTTGTTGTTTTAAGTTTTTTCTTCTTCGTTTTTCATTATAGTTTTTTAATTTTTCAAAATGAATTTTCTCTAACTCCTCTGTTGTTTTTATTTTAAATTGTACTTCATTTTGTTGATGCTGTTCATCGCTATCCTTTAAATTTAAAAAATAATAGAGATAAAAAGATAAAAATAATCAATTTTAAATTAAAAACTTTCATTTTTCCGGAAAATAAGTCTACAATAAATAAGTTTACAATTTTCCGGAAAGGAAATAAATAAATGAAAAATTTTCAGGAAAATAAATAAGTTTACAATTTTCCGGAAAGGAAATAAATAAATGAAAAATTTTCAGGAAAATAAATAAGTTTACAATTTTCCGGAAAGGAAATAAATAAATGAAAAATTTTCAGGAAAATAAATAAGTTTACAATTTTCCGGAAAGAAAACAAATAAATTTAAAAATTTCCGGAAAGAAAATAAGTTTACAATCTTCCGAAAAAAAAATAAATAAATTTAAGTTTCCGGAAAATAAATAAGTTTACAATTTTCCGGAAAGAGAATAAATACTAAATAAATTATAAGTTTTCCGGAAAATAATTAAGTTTACAATTTTCCGGAAAAGAAATAAATAGATTTAAGTTTCCGGAAAATAATTAAGTTTACAATTTTCCGGAAAAGAAATAAATAGATTTAAGTTTCCGGAAAATAATTAAGTTTACAATTTTCCGGAAAAGAAATAAATAGATTTAAGTTTTCCGGAAAATAATTAAGTTTACAATTTTCCGGAAAAGAAATAAATAGATTTAAGTTTCCGGAAAATAATTAAGTTTACAATTTTCCGGAAAGAAAATAAATAAATCAAATTTTCCGGAAAATAAATAAGTTTACAATTTTCCGGAAAGAGAATAAATACTAAATAAATTATAAGTTTTCCGGAAAATAATTAAGTTTACAATTTTCCGGAAAAGAAATAAATAGATTTAAGTTTCCGGAAAATAATTAAGTTTACAATTTTCCGGAAAAGAAATAAATAGATTTAAGTTTCCGGAAAATAATTAAGTTTACAATTTTCCGGAAAGAAAATAAATAAATCAAATTTTCCGGAAAAGAAATAAATAGATTTAAGTTTCCGGAAAATAATTAAGTTTACAATTTTCCGGAAAAGAAATAAATAGATTTAAGTTTCCGGAAAATAATTAAGTTTACAATTTTCCGGAAAAGAAATAAATAGATTTAAGTTTTCCGGAAAATAATTAAGTTTACAATTTTCCGGAAAAGAAATAAATAGATTTAAGTTTCCGGAAAATAATTAAGTTTACAATTTTCCGGAAAGAAAATAAATAAATCAAATTTTCCGGAAAATAAATAAGTTTACAATTTTCCGGAAAAGAAATAAATAGATTTAAGTTTCCGGAAAATAATTAAGTTTACAATTTTCCGGAAAAGAAATAAATAGATTTAAGTTTCCGGAAAATAATTAAGTTTACAATTTTCCGGAAAAGAAATAAATAGATTTAAGTTTTCCGGAAAATAATTAAGTTTACAATTTTCCGGAAAAGAAATAAATAGATTTAAGTTTCCGGAAAATAATTAAGTTTACAATTTTCCGGAAAAGAAATAAATAGATTTAAGTTTCCGGAAAATAATTAAGTTTACAATTTTCCGGAAAGAAAATAAATAAATCAAATTTTCCGGAAAATAAATAAGTTTACAATTTTCCGGAAAGAGAATAAATACTAAATAAATTATAAGTTTTCCGGAAAATAAATAAGTATATAATCTTTTCGACAATAAAATAAATAATTCGATTTTTTCCGGAAAATAGGTTTACAAGTTTCCGGAAAGAATATTTTAAAGGAAAATAATATGCTGAAATCTTACCCGATTTTCATTAAAGTGTTTATCATCCTCATTGTCCGAAACTGCTTCTCTGGCCAAATGCTTTTTCCATCCTCCAATCGGAAGTTGTTGCTTTAACCATTGATTATTATTTGATGTTGTTGGTGTTAAATGGTGTTGATAATTACTTGTATTTGGTTGCTGTTGTTGTTCTTGGTCAGTATTAAAAGGCGAACGACTTTGTGAAGCAGAAAACAATCGAGCAGAAAAAAGACGTTGTTGACGATCTGTTGGCTGAAAAAAACAAGAGAAATATCTCTCGGTTTACACTAAACTATTTACAAAACCTGTTGAATACCACTTGTATCAGCAATTCTGTTACTTTCAAATGGTGATCGTCTTCTTCGTTTTGGCTGGGAATTATTTGCTGCATCATCTTGAGCATTAATATTGCTGTTTTTTCTCATTTTTATCAAAATTTATAAGAAGCATATTTGTAGTAAATGAAATAATACCATTGAAGAATGAGAGAATAATAAAGGCTACAAAAAATAAATTCGTATTTTAAATAAAAAAACTTAACAACCCATTAATAATTTAAAAATGAAGAAGGAAGTTTTTTAATTGAGAGAAACTTTTCTGATTCGGAAATGTGGGTGTTAATAGAATAAAACAACACTTTTTTAAATATAAAAAATAAAAAGGGGGAGGATTAATAAATTAATTGCAAGTAAAAAATTTTTTTAATACTTTTAATAGAGTAAAGAGATTTATAAATATGTAATCCTTTTAATAAAAATTTTTTAAGATTTTTAGTGCCCAAAAATTAAAATTTTAACCAGTCCTGTTATAAAAGAATGGCACCACCCCCAAAAAAATAAAATATCAAATATTTTGGCGGCAAAAATATATTCTTCCCGTTTATTATTTTAAAGAATTCAAGCTTTATAGAGGATTGACAGAAAAAATAAATTTTTGTAAAAATGACAAATTCCTTCTCTAAAATGTAAGAAAATCCATTAGCGATTATTAAAAAACCTTTTTAACCCCTTTTAAATATTCTCTATATATATTTGCCGCCCCTTTATATAACCCACCTTCACATTAGCATCATCCTTTCATTCTGTCCATTAACGTTTACATTTATTTTTTATATACATATTGCATAGATAAAGCATTCTTCATTTAAAAAAACCTCTTCTTTTGATGATAAAAAATTGCCATGGAAACATTTCACATCCATTCATATTGCCAAAAGAGAAGCATCTTCCAATCAAACAGCAAATGTGTCCTCCAGAAAATTGAACTAATAAAAGAGACATGTTTTTTTAGAAAATTTAAATAATTTAAAAATATTTAAATGTATAAAAACATTTATTTTTCTATTAAATAATAATTTTATAAAATATATATTTATTTACATATCTAAAAACAAATAAAAATTTAAAAAGAGAAGAAAAAACAAAGAGACAAATAAATATTAAATCTATTTAAAAAAAGAAAAAGGCATTTTTTTGGAATGAACATAAAAAAAACTTTGTATCAATTCTATATCAAAACACTATAAACCAAAATCTCAAAAAATTTTCAATGGATTACTGAAACAGAAATTGGGACAGAAAATAAATTTTTTAAACCTGAAATTTTGGCATAGTGTGTTAATTTTCTGGGTAAAAAAAAAGCTAAATTTCGTTACAATTTTTTTAAAAGTTTTAACATTCCTTGTAATTTCTCAAATTATTTACTCCAATACCACTATTTTTAATTGTTGAAGGAGCATGTTGAATATTTCCAGCCTCTGCCTCACATAAATATTTTTGTAAATCAACAACCTTGTCACTTACTCTTTCAATTGAATGGGTAAAACTTTAAAAAAGAAGAAATGTTTAAAAATAAAAAATAAAATTAAAACCGATTTCGATGTATCAAGTAGGAGATGACAATAAAAATAATTAAAACAGGAACTGTAATTTTAGAATAAAATAATTTTTAAAAGAAAAAATAACGCTAACCAAGCATTCCTGTTGTTATATAGGCAGCAAATATATAACCAATTGCATTAAACTTTACAAAGAAAATAACACCAATTTCAAGAAGAAAAAGTAAAAGTCCAACACAAGTTGAGAAAAACCAAGAAAGTTCAATATAAAATCTTTAAAAAATAACATAAAATATTATTTTTTTAAATTTATACAAAAAAACCTTAATTTAATATGTGGAGAATCTTGAGTACATCCATTAGCTTCTACAAAATTTTATAAAAAAATATTTTTTTAAATTAAAAAAACCTATATAAGGTAACAGACATGTTGACATCATTAGAGCTAATAAATGAACAGAAACTAGCAATGTAGTAACCACTCCCAACATTATCAGTAAAGGCTTTGGTGTATCAGGCAAATATTGTAATTCGACTAGTGCAATCTAAAATGTTAAAAATAATTTTTTGTCAAAATTCACTACCATTGCAAAGCCAGAAAGAAGTGCAGATGTTCGAGAAGATGCTTTCAGTTGAGCTCGACTCAAATCATAACGATACTTTTCGTTGATTGACAGTTCTCCACGATGCCTATAAAAAATATTTTAAAAATTTAAAAAATATTAACAAAATAAAATCGACTTTTGGATAGGTTCAAGATGATAAGGCGTATAAAATGCACTCCTCGATTTAATTTTTGATTTTGATGATTTTGTTGGAGTCCCAATTCCACCTCCACCACCCCCACCACCATTGGTGCTATCACCTGCCAAACTTTCTCCACAACTTCCACCTCCCGAAGTTTGAGAAAAAGGAGGAATAGCAACAGCTATTGCGGTTGCTGTACTCATTGCTATCTTTGGACCAATAAATAAATTGTTGCTTGAACTATTTTTCTTTGATTGTTGATTTATTAAAGGAAGACTATCGATTTGTTGTTGCTGTTGAAGATTTGTTAATGCAGCTGTATAAAGTGGAGATCGGCTACTTTGTTGTTGTTGCTGCTGTTGATATAGAAGAGGAAGAAATGATTGATTATTTTGATTAAGACCGTGAATACTATTGCTTCCATTACTACCATTATTAATTCCAACATATGATCGCTTAGCAGCGATTGGATGAAAAACCCCATTTGGAATATTCATAATAGAGCCACTGCATAACGTTTTATTACCATCGTTATTATTTTGATAAGTTAATGATGAATTGGTAAGTGAATTTGAAGAATTATTTCGAATAATTTGAGAATTCATAATTGCTGTTTGTGACAAAGAATTTGTTGTTAAAGTAGGAAAATTTGATTTTGATTGAAAATTATTATTATTTAAAATGCAGTTATTTTCTTCTTGTTCTTGTTCTTCCTCCACCTTCTTCCATTGTTGATTAATGTAAGTGGGCAAGTGAGATGTTGAATTGGAATGTGAGGGTGGTGGAAAATTCGACGAGGGTGGTGGTAGTGGAGATCCAAAATTATTAAGCGAGCTTTTGGCCGAAATGAACAAATCATCATCAGATGTGAAAATATTATGAGTAGTAGTAGAAGAAAAGGATGAAGAATGTTCCTTTTTTAATGTTGGAATGGAAGGAGGCAATTGTAATGATTCAAATGTGAGGGTGGAAAAAGAAGCTCGATGATGATGATCAGTCGTCGTTGTCATTTTAATTTAAGATTTAGAAAAAATAATTTTTTAAAGAGAAAAATTTAAAAATAATATAGCTGAAGATTTAATGTAAGAACACGTGAAAATTATGTGTAAAATGAATAATGAGAAATTTCGGGAAAAATTAAATATTTAAAAATTAGAACAAATTGTGCAAGAAAGAAATTAATTAAAAAATACATAGATTATTAATGAAAGGCCAACAAATATTTAAAAAAATCAGAATATTTAGAGAGGCTGGAAATAACTTTTTTTGCTAATTTAATCAATAAAATAAAGCAAGAATGAGTAATAAGAACACCCCTCGATGGAAGGTGGAGTATGAGGGTGGAAAAAAAGAAAAGAATGATGTTTTTTTTTGGAAATCGATCTCTTATCTAATATAAAAAGGTAAGAATTTTCTTTTAATTGTTTACATAGAGTTTTGTTAAATAAAAAAAGATATTTTGTTGATGAAAAATTGAACTCAAAAAAGGAGAGAAAAATTAACGACCTTAAAAGAGGAACACAACTTTTACTAGTACATAAAAGGAGAAGAGAGGGACAATAAAAAAATATTTTAAAATTTAAAATATAAAAAACATAAATGATTAATTAATTATATAGTTGAACGTGAAGACTACATAGTAAATAGATGTTTTTAACGAAAAATACAATTTAAAAATAAATTTTAAGAAATTAAAAGACACTGATTTTTTGTTTGTTTTTGTCAAACAAATTCGCGGGAAATTACTCGTTAAAAACAATTTAAAAAATTTTAAATAAACCCACAATTTATGAAGACGTGTTATTGTAGCATATGAAGAAGGTAAATTGCCGCCAGCGGGAGATTGAAAGGAAGGTGTTGGTGTACTTGAATGTTGTTGCCTTTGAAGTGAAAGTGTTAAATGCCTGCTATAAATTGGAGCTGTTGATTGAGAAGAAGCACGAGAATTTATTGAATGTTGTTTTAAATCGTTTAAATTATCAAGGATAATAACTGGATCGTTGATGTTGTTTTGTTGCTTTGGAGATTCTAAAGAAAATTTAATTTATAAAATAAAAAGAATTAAAAAAAATACCATTTGTCTTTGTATTAATGTTGTTCGTCTGTATTTTAAGACCTCCATAAAGGCTAGTTTCCTCATGTCCCAATTTGTTCAAATCACTATGTGAACTGATGGATCTACGCTGACCAAATTCTTAAAAATTTTAATAAATTAGAAGTTTGGTTAAATTTCTAAAAATTTACTAACCATCAGAAATAGTAGAAACCTGAGTTGCTTGTAATGGGTGAATTTTTCTTTTATCATTCATTATGGTTGGCATCTGAAAATAATTTTTTAGTAGAGTAGGTGTCTTCTAAATAGGGATTGAATTAAGGATGAAATCATTTGAATTAAGAGTTCCCCTTCCTCACATTTTTATAAAATTATTCGGAAATTATTCTTAATATTTAGATAAAAAGAGAACCCTTAAGTGTTTGTTCTTGATACCAATGAACAGAAAATTTAAAAAAGATACTTCAAAAAAGAATTGAGTAATTTTGATTTATTTTTAATCTTAATCGAATATTAAATAAGAAACAGGTTCTCAGAGATCGAAACTTTAGATCATTATCCTTATCAATTTAGTTGAGTTTGCCGCTCATTAAAATTGGCCTTGATTAATTAATTTCAACTCTTTCCCACCCAAGAAAACCTATCCTAATTAGCCTACAACTTTACAAACACTATTTTTATTGACCAATTTTGCCTCTTAAATTCACCGTTTTATAAAATAAAAAAGGAAAAAAATCTGTCCCTCAACTGTTGCTCCGTTCATTTACTGATTTACTTACCGATAAAGGATGCGAAAGAGAAATCGCAGGAAGAGGCCAATCGTCTATTGTATCGGCCTGAAGAGTAAGTGAATGATGCCCAGGAACTTTGTTTTCATCATTTTGTATGAGTGTCATGTAAAGATCATTAATATAATTTTTTTAACCTGAAAAATACATAACAAACAATTTTCACACTAGACAAAAATTAAATTAAAAAAAAAGGAATTTGTTAAAATATAAACAACTAGAGATTATTTTTATTTATTTTTTACTCAACAAATCTCGCATTATAAACAATTAAATATATAATCTCATAAAAATTTTATTAAGTTATGAAAATTATAAAAATCTCTCTAGTTGCCCATATATTATTGCGAGAAATTTTTAAAAATCCGATAAAAAATATAATTAAACGGATAATCCGAATGTTGAAACAAAATATAGAAATTAAAATATAATATTTATTAAAAAATACTTTTAAAAAAATATATGGCATCTATCAATACATATTTACATTAATAAGGAATGTCATTTTGAAGAAATTGAATTTGATCATACATTTTTGACCTAACATTTGTGTAACAACTATTTATTATACTCATCATATATTTTGCAGCCTCTCTGTCAGTGGCTTCAGGTGCAAATCTTGAAAATTCGAAAATATTATATGCCAATATTTTTAAAAAAAATATTTTCTAATTTTTTTAAAGAATGTTTTTTAACCTGCTTCGAAGTTGTTGAATTGTTTTTCCTCTAAAACAAGGCAATTTTGTATCTAACATCATTGAAACAAGAGCAATAAAATCCTTAAAAAAAGATTTGTTTAAAAAAATCCATTGTAAAAAATACATTATAATAAGGACGTGTTGCCAAATAAACTTGAACACATTTGTCAGCAAATTCTCGAAAAGGACCAGAGTCCGTTCTGTGGCCCATTATATCAACCATTTCTTGTGACAATTTGAAATCAGGTTCAAATCCTAAATTACCACCAGGACTACTTTCAAACATAAATCCAAAATCTAAAAAAATAAACATTATTTTATTCTAAGAGATTCTAATAAATACCAATGTGAATGATTGATCCACCAGAATTCAACATAATATTGCCATTATGTCTGTCTTTTACTTGGAGGAGAAAACTAAACACGCTATATGCGGCCATACTTTTAATGAAATTCCTCCTTCAAAATTTCAAATATTTATTTTTAATTAACAAGTCTCAAACCAACCTCGCATGTTGAAATCCTTTGGTAGTTTCATCTCCATATTTAGTGACAAAATACTCAAATAAACCTGAAAATATTTTAATTTTAGTGGAAAAACCCAAATCAACCATAATCCGTTTGTCTGCCAAGCTGGTCTCTAGACTTAGAATCAGGAACACATTCAATCACACCACATCCAGGATTTGTAGAAACTACTCTATATGGAAATAATTGAATATCTATGCTTGCAGTTCTACAAATTTTCTCAATAAGTTGCATTAATTGGAGTGCCAAAACATCTTGACGAACATCATCACCAACCTTACAAAAAGAAATTTAAATAAATAAAAATTAAAAAATACTTTAAATATTGCTGATTTCATTGTAATCGATTTTGTGTTACAAGGTGATGAAACTCCATCAATTACAAAATTTTCTTTAGATAAAGTTGTCAATATTGGAGAAGCTTCTAATATAGAGTTATTTGAATCATTTTTTGTAGATGAATGAGAAGGTGAAAAATTTAGAAGATTTTTGGTTTTTGATGATTTTCGATGATGTCCTTTGCTGTTTGTTGTTACATGTTCTGGTGTAGTTTGTTGATATGTTTCTAAAGCAATCCGTTCAACAGATTCAACACCACAATATCGCATTTTAAATTGAACTAGATAAGGAGCCTTTGCAGCACTTAATGTAAAAAAAATTATACCATTCAAATTTTTAAAAAGAAAAACCTTTGCATTGGACTTGCAGAAGGATAATCAATTTCAAGCAAAATATAATCTGGATTTGATGGTAAGTACACAATTGATGTAAGCTTAATTTCTGTCAATGCTTTAAAACAAGCCTTTTTGCGAGCTTCTCCTTTTGGAACAGATTTTATAATTCCAGAAATGTTTGTTATTCGATCAACAAAATCAGATTCACTCAAGTAAAAGTTACGTGCTGCTCCTTCCAAACGACTCAAAATCTTGGGAAGAAAATTAATTTATAAAATAAATAAAATAAACCTTATTAACAATTTCTTTGAGTGGTTTATACATAATTGGATCTTCTACTTTTGCTTCTTCATCTATATACATATTCGAATGCATGTTCCACAAAAGTTGGTGAGCTAAAGGTTGAGAATGTGCTGCTAGATGAAGAATGAAATTTGCAATAAAACCATTCTGAAATGAAAACTCGAAAGTCAAATTGTTAAACCTAAAAAATATTTACATAATCCCATCTAACTGTTTGTACAAGTTGAGGTATATATTGAATAAGTACATCACATGAATAAGATTTTAAAACTCTAACAGCATATTTAATACTAATTGGGTGTATACTATGAATACGAGGGCAGAGAAGAGAAAGAGCTTGTACCGGAGAACAACGAGCCCATGTCAAAAGATGAGTTAACTAAAAATTAAGAATGAACCCTAATTATAATGTCAGAAATTATAAACCTCAATTCTTTCATAGTTTGTAAGTGGATCCCCAAGAAACAGAGGCAAAGCTTCTGGCATATGTGAAACTTCCTCTGGATATGCTCGAACCAATTCTTGTAAAACAATGTTGACGATAGAATACATTCGAAACCTATAGTTTGATAAATTTCTAATTGTAAGAATTTTTATCTTATTATCAGAACCTTGAAGCCATATGAACAGCCATTTCAGGTGAAATCTCCCATGCAAATTTGGCATTTTCTCTCATTTGTTTTTGATCAGGTTTAGATTGAAGCTCACCACCTAAAGTATTCTTCAAATATTGATCAAATTCCACTTCTCCAGGTTCTAATAAATCTCCGCGAGGATATAACCAAGCATATAATCTCTCAATTTCATTAATCTTCAAATGTAAAATATTTTAAAAAAAATTTTAATAAAACTATTTACCAAATATATCAAAATAAGCTGCCGTTTTCTCAAAAGATTTTTCATTTGTTTATCAATTAGTTGTGCAATTTCACCGTTAGTTTTACTCTGTGGTCTGCCAAGAGAATCTGCATTAGAAGAAACAGCCACTCCAGCTGCATGATTACGACTTTCAGAAATTGTTGCAGCATTTGACCAAACAGAAGAGGCACGAGGCATAGAATTCCACGTTTGGAATCTGCAAAATATTTTCATAAGTATTCTAGCTATATAAAAATAAATTTACTTGGAAGCCTCATTTGAATATTGAACATTATTAACTATTTGCTGTAGATTTGTAAAACTTAATTCAGGATCTGAAAATAATCAAATTTATTTTTAAAAAACTCTATAATCAACCATTTGTTGTAAATGTTTCTCTTCTAATATATTTTGAATCAGCATACAAAGCCTGCCAAAAACCAACAAGACTTGTTATATCATTTTGAAGAATATGCCCTCTATGTAAAGGCGTTTGAGGTGCAACAGTAAAATAGTCAAAAGCAACGGAATATATTCGTTGTCGAAGAACATTTTTAGAAATTCTCGATCCACCAGCTTCACCTTGAACCATTGTAAGGGCTGCTGAAAGTAAGCGGAATCGAGGACCCAAAGCACTGATATTTCTTGAAATAAGTGCTAGAAATTTTTAAATCTTAAAATTATCTAAAAAATCAAATTTACGTGTTTTAGTCTTCGCGTCAAAAGATGATGAAAACATAATTTTGTCGATAGCTAAATTTGGTACTGGGGAATTATCACCAACTTGCATTGAAAAAGTTTTCAGAAACATCATTTCTAAAAGATCATTCTGCTCTTGTCCACAATATTTTGCCAGACTAACTCGTTCAGTTAAAAACTAAAAATATTTTGAATGATATAAGGACAAAAAAACCATTACATTAATCCAAATATTATGCGGTCCTGTATCTGCATGTGGCCTCCTTAAAGCATTTTCTATAGAAACTGGACTATCAAATTTATCAAAATCACGATTGAAGATTCCCATAGAACGTTTAGCAACAAGCTCCCAACAGGTTGACATTTGTTGAAGAAACTAAAGAGTTGTTTTAAATTAAATATAAGATTTTAAAATAAACATCAATTTGTATATCCTCTCTAGTAGCTAATATCCAATTCCAACATATTACACAAAGACGCATAGTTTGTTCTGTGAACTGTCGAAAAGGTGCAAGAATAATTGAACGAAGTATTTTTTGATTAATTTCTGAAAGAAAATCATAAATTGTTAAAATTTTAATTAAAAATTTTTTTCAAACCTTTACAAACCATAAAATAAGCAGTCATTAATTGTAAAGGTTTTTCTAAACAATTTTGTTCATTCGTTTTTAAAGCTGTTTCAAATTGTTCTTCAAGATAATCAGAAAGTGATTTATGAGTAGCTTCTTCAATATCAACACAAATGTCTGGATTATAGATATAATTTTGTTTCTTCATCATTTCAAACATTCCTTTAATTTGACCCAAATAATCGGAACGTTGATTTAAAGCAGACAAATATGTTGAAATATCAACTGGGCCGCTACTTACAAGATTATCAGTGCCTAATAAAAGTGAAATTTTTTATTAAATTAACATGAAGTATATTTACTTATCATAATGCTTCCAATAGATACAGAATCAGTATTAGTTGTTGATGTTGTAGTAAACATTGCTGATGATGTTGTGCCTCCAACAAAAAGAGAATTAATCATTTCACGTTTAGTACAAGCCAAAACAGTGTTGATTGTAAGACGAAGGCTTTTGTCAGTAATTGAATCAGCAGAGCGTATAAACTCCAGTAAATGGCTATTTGTTAGTCCTGGAAAGAAAAATGAGTTTGGAAAATTTCCCGGAAAGTTTTGTTCCCACCTGGAGCCCATTTAACTGCTTCACATAGTATTTGTTCACACCTTTTAGTAAAATCCTTAGCAACAGATTTACGTCCATCCAAAGTGTCCTTAAAAATAATTTACAAGTCATTTAAAAAAATCAAACCTGTAACTGTATTGATAAACCCATTTGCGGAAATTCAATAGTAGATTGTGTACAACAAGCATCTTCCTCAATATTTTTAATTAAAGATTTCATTATTTGTAGAGCTGTAGTCAAAACAGTTCCACTCCAGAGAAGAAAAGGAAATGAATCAATTAATTTTGCCAAACAAACATCGGCAACTCGTCTAATTTCTCGCAAAATATTGTTAAATTGAACAAGTAAATATTGTGACATAACCTTCAAAAATATTTTATTAAAAATTTAAAAAATAATTAGAATTATACCTCCAATTCTTTTCTTATTTTTGAATCATTTGTTGAATTTTTTCTCATTCTTACTGAAAGAAATTCGTCAAAAATAATTATAGAACTAGCCAAAAGACATTGCCAAATGCCTGTTTTGTCTTTTCTTACGCCCCTAAAAATATCAAATATTAAAAATTCTTAAAGATATTAACCTGTTTTCAAGATAAAGAAAATTAGATCTAATAGAATCCAACTGTTCCGAATTGCTTACACGCATTTTCTCGAGACGACAAATAGCTAATAAATAAACACAATAACCAATATCAAGTCTTGAAATAATTGTTGAAACTTCTGCATTTTGTTTAAATTCTGTTGAGAGTAAATTACGGACTTCTAAAAGTTCTGCCTAGAAACAATAGCTCTCTAAAATCTTTAAATTAAAAAAATCAACCTGTGTAATTCCTTGTAATTTTATTGCTGTATTTTCAATCATTTCAGTTTTAAAATTATCAATAGGTAAAAGAGTTGGTGATTTAACAGCAATTTTACAAATAGCTTTATACCATTCTTCTGGCCATAATCCTTTGAAAAAAATAATTGAAAAATTAAGTTGAAACTATAGAAAAACCTGAAGGAAATGCAAAACCATGAATTACACAATAAAACCAAAAATCTCTAAAATGATTTTTCAGCCGAATTGAAGGGTCTTTTATCGGTTCCATTCGATCCAATAAAGAATTAATTTTAGGAATAAGAACACCCAAATTGCCTGCGCCAGCAGATTTCTTAAAGAAAAATTAATTAAAGAAAAGAAAAAAGTCAAACCTTAACAGTGAATTTATGCATTTTTTCTCCAATACGTTCTCCTTCAAGTCCCAATTGAATAAAAAGCTCAAGTAAGTTTATTAGGAAAGTCATTTTCTGTTCTTCAGATTCAATTGAACATGCAATTCTTGCCAAAGCATTATCAACAGAAAGTGTAACATGACTTAAAACCATAAATAAAAAAATTTTTATAAAAAAGAAATACGAGAATCTGCTAGAGGTTGGATCTGTTGAATAAACACGGCTACTTGATTCAATTGTTACTAACGTAAATAATTTCATTATTTTATCATAAATAATCTTCTAAAAAACAATCAAATTAAAAATAAAAACTGATTAATTAACCGTTCCAGAAATCCACATATCTGCCAAAGCAGAAATAATATGATTATCCAATTGAGAAGGTGGATTCGAAAAGCGTTGGTAAAAAATCTAAAAAGAAAGAGATAGGTATTAAAAAAATAAAAAGTTAACCTGGAATATTTGCTCAGAAGATGTTGGATCATCCATAAAAGAAACACCCAATTTTCCCAATGTACTAATAACATTCTCAGAAATTAAAACAGAATTCCTTAAATAATTTTAATTTACTATTTAAAAAAATTATATATATTATTAAAGAACAACCTGTCATTTTCAGACAAAATAGTATAAAGACGTGAAGATAAAGTTGTAAAACAAGCTTGTAATCTATTTTTATCAATTGTCATGGCAGATTTTAAAGCACTAAAAAATACATTTATTTATTCAAAAAAGTTTAGAAAATAACCGTGAAAGTGAATTAATTGCAGAAGAGCGAAGGCTAGAAAGACCAATTCTTTTTCTTGCAGCAATTATTTCAGCTCGTCCTCGAGATTCTTGTTGTTGATCATTCTTTGATTTCTAAAATTTAAATAAAATTTCGAAATAATATTTAAAAAGCTTACTGGTTCAGATGAAATTTTTAGAAGAATTGGACAAGGTTCCAATAAAAATTTACACAATAAACTAATAATTAATGTATTTGCCAAAGCTGGAAACTTTTCAGACATACTTCCCAATGCTTCCAAAGCCATAACATTAACAGGCATATGAGCCAATACATGTTTGTGAGGCATCCACATTTTGTCAGAAATTGTTCCACAAATCATATCACCATCTTTAAAAAATCATCAAGAAAAAAAATAAAAATAAACCATTTTCGTCAGTAGAACTCCACACAATTAATTCCAAACAAATCGAGTTGCCAATAACCAACATTTTTACACGATTAACAACAATTTCTTTATCAAGAATTGTACTTCTGTAAGCATTATTTTTTGCTCTCTTATCTATTGTATTTGACTGTGATCTATCATCTAATTGACTTTGAACAGTTATTGCTTCTTGGCAATATTTAAAAATTGAAAGGGTAAAATCGTTAAGCTTAAAAAGAAATATTTTAAAAGTTAACTCCAAAACAAAATTAAAAAAAAGTCAAACAACCTCATTAGCAAATTTTTCCGATATATCACCATCCTTTTCTCCAATTGTAAAATTAGTTAAAATATCTCTCAAAAATGTAAGTGAAACAAGAATAAAAGTTTCAGAAATTGTTTTGTAAGGAAATTTGCGTAATTCAGAGCTTTGAAAAACTTGTTCGGAATACAAATCCAGTTTCTTCAAGAAATCAAAATTTAAAAGTTTTTTGATCTAAAAATAGCAAATTAATTCATAAATTTCAAAAAATAACAAACATTAACATTCAACCGACAAATTTCATCAAAACAATAAGAAAATTTTGCTGTTCCTTTCCTTCTTGTATTTACAAAACTGCTCCCATGTCGGGTAAATAATTTGCGTTGAAGATTAGATTCTTCTGTTTTTTGATCATTCCAAAACCAATTTGAAGAGTCAGTATTCAAACTAAAATAGAAATAATAAAATTCAAGAAATTGAGTATTTTAAGTCTTTCAAAAATTAAAAAGGAAATTAACTAAAAATTAACTTAAGCTTGATGTGCATTGCGGTTCGTCATCGTTTCTTTTAGAAAGTATATCGAAAGGTTTTGGATAGATAAATGAAAAGAGTGGCGAAGAAAGTTGATCACTAAAGCGGCCCATTGATCGTAAAAGGCCAATTGTTATACATGCAATTTTCATCAAATCGCCTTAAAAATAAAAGATAATGCTTAAATAAATTTCAAATTAACCTTTTTCTTCAATTTTACTTTCATCTCCCACATTTTCATGATTGTCTTCTTTTTCATTAAAATTGGTAATTTTGGAAGTAAGTTGTTCCAAAAGTTCAATTTGTGAATTAATTATAATATCCCTAACATGTGGGAAGTGTGCCGCGAGATCAGCAAGAATTGTATTGAAACAAAATGTAAATTGCTCGTGAATGGTAATTTCTTCAAAAAGGAAAATTAGAATTTAAAAATATTTAACTGTTTGTTTTGTCAATTTCAGCATCATCATACCACCGCAATTGAGGCAATAAAAGAAGTGAATCAGACAAGAATTTTGATAGTGCTTCAACGTGCTAAAAGGTAAAACTCAGAAAGTATTTTAAAATCAAAAAAACCTTCCCAGACGAATAAAGTAGATAAATTCCTGTTGACAACAATGCTGAACGAACATTATGATTAAAAGGTATATTTTCAATTCCATTAGAAAGCTGTCCAAGCAATTGACTTTTAACTTGAGATAATGAGATGTCTGATTGTTTGGCTAAACAAAGGGCAATACAACACCGGTTATTAAAATTGAAATTAGCTTCCATCTGTGAAAAAAAATATTATAATAAAAAAATGTGAAAGATAATTAAAGGTTTTGACAAAATTAATAACAAAAAAATCTTCATAAATTTTTATTTTTTTTAAATACACAAAACAAACTATTAAAACAGAAAAAACTGAATAAAAGTCAACGCCTACAAGAACAATCTTCATCAAGATTTAATTTCCCTTCTTCTTTTAACCTTTTTAAGGTCGGTGTATATCTATCCTCGGGCAAGCGGCGATGCTCAACAAGCCGTTTAGCATATTTGGGATTAGTATCTCTGAAATTAAACAAATAAAAATAAACAACAAAGTATAACCTTCTATAAATCCTTTCTTGATGAAGGCAGTGAGCAGCTGCAATTTTCCATTGATCACATTCTTGCAAAATAACTCGTTCTAAAACGAAAATTGAAAAATTATTAGTCGTTAATCAAAACTTACTAAAAAAGGGCATATTTTGCTCACATTCTTTATAGAGACGAATCAAAAAGTTGCACTCCTCTGTATGTAAATGAGGTGAAAGATCTAACGGAAGCATGAAAATTCTAAATTAATCCGGTCCCTAAAAATTAAAACGGAATTTCATTTGTTTCCCTTTATCTCTCGTTAGTATACTATTTTGCAAAAATAGAAAGTCAAATTGTCAGTGTCAAAATGTCAAAAAGAGAAAAATTGAACAAAATGAAAAGAACGCATAATTAGACATAATGCCAAAAGACAAAACGCCTATAACACGAAAAAGAACAAATACAAAATGCCCATATAGGGAAACACGAATTCGTTCTTTTTTTCATCTTATCCCACTTTTCTTCATTAAACTCTTCCTTCAAAAAAAAGATACATGTGTAATTTGACAAATTTTGTATTAAAAGCATGTTTTTGTTACATTCTTGTAGTTATTGTCTGAGAGATACATAAAGCTTTTTTAGGATTTGTACAGTCTCCTTTTAAAATATTTTTTAATATTTTTTGACTAGACATTTGTGAGTTTGCGCAGATGTTAATTGTTTCATTGAATTGATGGCTTTAGTAAAGAAACCAGACATCCTTCAATTTCTTTTAAAGGTGATTGACTTGTAAAAAAACTAAACATCCAATTGTAGGCACATCATCTTTCTTAGGCATTTAACATTGAATTGTTCTCGTTGAATCAGTTGTTATTCTCGCTTAATCCCTCCCTCTTTCTTTACCATTTATTTTACTTAAAATCTTCCTCCCCTATTTGGATGTACATAATAATTGGGAGGGGCTAAAATGGCAGGTGCGCCATCAGCCACGTTGGACCACGCTATTTTAGCATCAAGCGTTTGGCCCGTTACCATCATAATTGTTAATGAAATAAAGGAAAAAGCAGCAGTCGGGAATGCTGGTAAATTAATCAACCAGCCACATAACCTCATCCTTCTCTTTATATTCAATATATCCTCATTAAAATGAAACAAATAATATTCAATTTATTATTACCCAAAACTAAAATATTAATTAATTGCTAAACTATCCTTCCATTTCTCCCCTAGATTTTGCCAAAATATGCCATTTACATGCCTAAGTAGTAGTGCCGCATTTAACGGAAATAATTAGGTTTAAGTGCAGACTGCTGCTTAAGCACGGAGATGTGCAAAGGCCATCCATTATTTAATTTATATTTTATTATTCTTTAAAAAATTGAGCAATAAAAATTTAAAAAGATTATGTATATATTAAAGCTCTTCATAAAAAAATTTTATTTTAAAAATCCTACCCAAATATTACTTTCTTTTTACTCATCCTCCTCCAACCTTTCTTCAATTTCAGCTAAAACTACCTCACTTGGTGCTCCAAAACTTTGCCTTTCCGTTGTTGTTCCAAATTCTTCATCAAAAATTGCTAAAGTATCTTCTTCTTCGTCTTCATCCCCATCATTTTCATTAAATTTAGAAGATACTAGAGGCATTTTTTGGCGCAATGAATATCTTTTTGTAGGAAGTGAGCCTTCAAAATTAGAATTAAATGAATGTTGAGACATAATCCTTTGACTAGGTGAAGAACGTTGTCTACGAAGAGTTTTATTATCATTTTTAGGCATTAAATGGGAGGTAACATCGAATACGGTGAGCGATGGACGTGGAAGACTTAAAGATGCTGATTGTTGTCCCGAACGAACTAGGCATTCCTCAACTTCTATTAAATCCCTCTCAATCTCAGAAATTCCCTAGAATATATTAAAAATCATTAAAAAACAAATTTTCCCTACTAGTGGATCGGCATCATCTTCCTCCTCCTCATCATCGTTTTGATCTTCTTCTTCACTTTTATTTTCATCGTCGTCTTTTTGTGATGACGAATCAACCTCTGTCGTGTGACCTTTATTTAATGGTTTATCCAAATCTTGTAATCCCTTTGCTGAAAAAGGAGTGGATGGTTTGGATAAAACAAAAAACTCTTGCCTTCAGCAGCATCATCTCTTTTTGTGCTCTCTTCCAAGTGTTTCATCAAAACAGCAACAACTACATTAACAAGAACAAATTGCGATATAAGAACAAAAATAACAAAAAAGCAAGGAGCTAAAATTGGATCCACACAACAATTTCTCTATAAAAAATAAAAGGAAGTTTGTTAGGATTAATAAAAATTAAGAAACCTCACAACGATCCGAGGGGTCACAATCATCTCGTAATGCATCCTAAAAAATAATAGAGATAACAAAACTTTTTAGGTATAGAAGTAATTACAAAAAAAAATTTAACCTTCATAATCCCATTCCAATTATCACCAGTCGCGATACGAAAAAGTGTTAAAAAAGCCATTCCTAAACATTTAATCTTTTATTAAAAATTATTATTTTCAAACTTTACCAAAATTTTTAAAATGTGCATGTTCTCCAAGTCCATCACTAAAAAATAATTAAAATTAAAAAAAAAACAAAGAAAGCAACCATGGATGTTCCTCAGAGCATTCTAAAAATAAATATAAAATATTACAACCATTTCAAAAATTAAAACCTAATCGTCCAAATAGTTCAACGCCAAGTGCAGCAAATATAAAGAAAAGTAGGAAGAAAAGTGAGCCAAGGTTGCCAACTTGAGGTAATGCTTCGCCAACAGTATCCAAAAGTGATCTTATGCCTTTTGCCATTTTTAATAATTTTAATACTGCAAAAAAATTAATTAAAATTGTTATAATTATTTCATTTTAAAAAATCTAAACCTCTAGCAATTCGAAGAACTCGCATAACACGAATTATTGTTGGATTTATAGGCAATTCTAAAGCTTCAAATTCTTCAAATATAATACCAGCAATAGAAAGGAGTACAATAAACATATCTAATTGATTCCAACGTTCAGCGAAGAAACGTCCAAATCCAAGAGCGTAAAGTTTTGCTGCAGCTTCCAACTAAAAAATTTTGAAGAAAATGAATAACTTAAAAATAAAAATAACCGTAAATACAGCAGTAAATAAATAATTGAGTGCTCTCAATAAATACCTCAAACCATTTGGCATCATATAAAATTCCATAGCCATTGAAACAACCTTTCAAAAATTGATATAAAAATTAATTTTTTATTAAAAAATACATTTAATCCAATAACTGCAGATATTGCCAAATCAAAGTATTTGCTTGTAACCACATTATTTATAATTGCACGTCTTCGTCCATATTTTGCCCAATATGGATGTGATTTTACTTTTTCTTTTTTCTTCTTAATAAGTTCAATTTCGGCAAATTGCTGACGTTTTAAGCGTCTCTTCATTTTCTTTTTTTGTGCCTTTTCGCGCATTTCTGCTTCGAGTGTTTCCTTGCATTTATGGAAATTGTCAACTACAACACCAACAAACATATTTAAAACAAAGAAGCCGACAAGAAGTAGAAAAGAAATAAAATAAATCATTCTCCATTCATTATAATTCTCTATTGGTTGCATATCTGATATAAGAATTTTTTCAAAATTTAAAAATTTCATTAAAGCTAACCAACTCCAACAGCATCAATACCCTGATACATTATTGAGACCCATCCATCTTTGCTTGAAAGAACAAAAAGTGACATCTTTAGAGATAAAAAAATTAAAAATTAAATTTTTAAAAAAATTTAAACCAATGCTTGGCCGAGATTGTCAAAATTATATCGATGGTTTATCTAAATTTTAAAAAAGAAAATTGGTATGAATAAATTTAACAGAATACCCATCGATTGTTAGGATCAATAAGACATTCAGAACGCGTACTAACATTTTGAACGTGAGGTCCAACACAATGAAACATTGTTCCTTTAAATAGTTGCACACCAAGAATACCAAAAATTATGAAGAAAGTGCAACATATGAGAACGATATTTCCAATTGGCTTTAAAGAGCTGATTAAAGTCATGACAACAAGTTTGACACCTACAAATTATTTTTTAATTATTTAAATTAAATATACCAGGAGCTCGATTAATAACACGTAGAGGACGAAGAGCACGCAGAAGTCGTAAAACACGAATAACGCCAAATATTTTGGGTGAATCTGTAAAAAAAGTTTTAATATTTTATTTGAAATTGAAATATACCTCCACTAACGAAAATCTCCATAATAACGTTAATCAATGATATTAACACCTAAAAAATTTTCAAAAAAATTAATTAATAAAATTTAAACTAACCAAACAACCATCCAAAATATTCCAACCATCCTTGAAATAAGCATCTGAACCATAAAAGCAACCATTTGCAATAATTTTAGCAACCATTTCAAGGGTAAATATAAGAGTAAAGGCATAACCAGTTATTGAAAGAAAGAAACGTTCGGCACTTTGAGGTGGAATACTTGGCCTTTCCATTGCAAGAGTAACACAATTCAAGCTTATACACATTAAAATTACATAGTCAAACCTACAATTTAAAAATAATTTTATTTAAATTTTGAAAAAAAACCATTTGCGTTGAGTAAGACGAAAACAATTCTTAAAATATTTAAAATAATGCATGTTTTTTTAAAAAAAACCTCTCTAATAATATTGTTCCTTGATAACAAAAACAGGGAATGATCCGACCTCTTATACAAAAAGGTTTTTCTAAATAATCTTCTCCACCAAATATTTCTTTTTTGTTGGACTCTATCTTGTTCTTCCGCCAAAGCATGTTGTAGTTCTTCACTTGCTTTGAGGTATTTTTCTCGTGTATAAGCTTCCAGAATTGCACGATGTCCATGCAATGGACACTGAGGATCAAAGAGAGAGGAATGCACATTGAGTGAATGAGAAGAGTTGAATTGCTAAAAAAAATTCATAGTGTCATATTATTAAATGTTTTACCGAGTTAGACCAGCTCGCCAATCGCGGCCTTTCTCCTTCTGATTGGGATTGCTCAACAGGTTGATGAAAATTTTTTGGATTAATTAACAGCTATTAAATTGCAGAACTTCACATTATATGTATATATTTTTGTTATACCTGGTGCATACCATCAATATGAGGTCCTCTTGGCACTGATAAAGATGAATGCCGTTGCCATGTTAATCTTCTTCCAGGCGCATAACTTTCTCTTCTGCGTCTCTGTTGTTGTCGAACATCCATAAGATCCTTGTTATCAACAGAAATTGAGAATTGACGAGACTAAATTTTTATTAAAGTTTATAAAATAATAATTTAAAAGTGTCTAACCTTCCTTCGTTCATTCTCAATAATTTTCTTTCCTAATTGTTCTCGAACAACCGTAATATTGTCTTGGCCACAACTACATTTCTTCTTCAAAAAAGCATTTAAAGTAGTTCTGGCAATAAGCATTTCCAATTCCATTTTTCGTTCATTCTCTTCCTCCTCTGCTCTCTTGAGAGCTTCTTCCTCCTGTTCCATTCAAATTGGAATTATTAATTTTTAACGATTAATAACTAACCAATTGACGCTTCTCTTCCTCCTAAATTATTTTTTTTATTTTCAAAATTTTTAAATTTAATTAAATACCTTGCTTTCTTGAAAGCCTTCAACAAGAATGGCAACCAAAAGATTAAAGAGGACATAATTACCAAAAGTCATAAGAGTAACAAAATAAAGAGCTGCCCATGGAGTTGTATGTGACATTCCATTAAACAAAACCATATTCCAATCCTCACAAGTCAAAATCTACTAATGATTTTTATGAGATAAGCAAAAATTTACATAATAAAACTCAAAAAATAATCAGACGGACAAAAAAATAAAATAAAGCACATCTCAAACTCAAAAACAGAAAAACATTTAAAATTAAAATATAAACCTGAAAAACAGTCAAAAAAGCAGAGAAAAGAGTATCATAATTTGCACGTTCACATTCACATTGTCCGCTATTAACATCTTCTATTGTGCAATGACTCCCATCATCAGGATGTGAACAAAAAGTGCATCCAAATAAGAACATTCCAAGTAAACTGTCAATCAAATTAATAAAAAATAAAATTGGATAATAAAATAGCAAGAAACTTAATATTAGTGATTGAACAATGTTAAAAACACACAAACATCAAACAAAAAAACAACACAAAAATACTAGACTAAAAAATATTTGTAGATCGAATACCTGAAAAACAGTTGTTAGTGCCCAAAGGAGAGAATCAAAGTTTTTACGTTCACATTTGGATACTTGGTTTCCAATCCAATTGACTTCATGCTTGCAAAATTTACAACCAAATAAGTTCATACCAAGAATGCTAAAAGAAATTAGTAGATGAAAGTGAGGATGGATAAAGGATATGTGAAATTAATAATTCGGATGAAAAATATGTAAGTATAGTTTTAAATGGTTAGACATTATTGTTTAAACAAATTGGATTGTAATGTATTATTGGATTGTGATGTACAATGAATAATTTTAATGATAAATCCGGGTAAGACATACTTTTAAAAATTAATAGAATTAGTAGTAGGTAAGTTTCTAGAGGATTTATAAGAGTTAAAAAACTATTTTTAATTATTAAATTGCCTGAAAATGAAGATGAAAAGAAGAAGCAAACCAAAAAATACAGTCACATTATCCATTGTTCGAAGCATAACAACAAGTTGATAACGTAGGGCTGGCATAAATCGAACAAGTTTTAATATACGCAAAAGGCGAAAAGTTCTTAGGACAGATAAGCCGCCTTTTCCTTCTTGAAATAATTCTAGAACACTAAAATTTAAATTTTTTTTTCGATATTCCCCCGACCCCCGCAATTAATATTTATACCTAAGAGCAACAATTCCTCCATCAAAAAGATTAAAACCATCTTGTATATACCCAAATAGACCATAAGCAACAATTTTAAGTAACATTTCCAAAGCAAAAAGTGCAGTAAAGAAAAGATTGCTGTATTCAAGAAGTGTAGTTAATATTTCAGGTTGTTGGTGATATTCAACACCCATTGAAAGTGTGTTTACAAGAATAGCTATAAGAATACCACGAGTAAAATGATCACAACAAACAAAGCTTTAAAAATATTAAAATTAAATACTGACAAAAAAAGGAAACCTTCGAATTCTTAATTTAAAATCCCTCCAAGGACTTGGATTCACTTCAGTGTTTCGCCTGCTTTGTCGACGTCGTGCATGTTCTTTGTTGTTGTTATCATCTAGCTTTATATCTACATAATTTTAACATAATTTAAAAAATACTAATAAATTTCTAACCTATTGAACTGATTTTTCCATTTAACTTTTCCCTTTGTATGTTTCCTTTATCTTCATCTGTCACTTTTCCATCATCTCCTTCAACTAAATTTTCGTCTCCCTTTTCACTTTCATCTTCATGTTTTGTCTTCTTTTGTTTTTTACGAAATTCTCTTAAAGTTCTGATTAACAAACGCCGTGTTCTTTGAAATGTACGTCGAATTACTCGAACAAAAGCTCCATAAACGCTGTCCCCTTCAGCATTATCTCGAAGCCCAGATTGTGAGATGGAGCCAAATTCACTTGCTGTATAAATATTTTAAAATTGAATATAAGAAAAATTCTTAAAAAACCTAATAACGAATCATTATTTATACATTTCCTTTCTTCTAACATTCGTTGAGTTTCTCGTCTTTTTGTTTCTGCAAATTGAGTAGCAATAACAACAAGGCACTAAAATCAGAATTTTTGTTTACATTTATTTTTTTCCTGTACTTACTAAATTAACCATAAAGAAGGCCCCAATCTGTCAAATTTAAAATTATTTGATTTTAGGAACAACTTAAATTCTAATAAAAATCTAACCACAATTAAAAGAACAAAATAAATCCAATTCCAAAACGAATGAGCATCTTGCACATAATACATTATGTCTGTCCATCCCTCTAATGAAATAACCAAAAATATTGCTACCCAAGCAAATCTAAAAAATTTTTTTTATTTCAAATTTAGAAAACAAAAAATGTTACCCAATATTGTCGAAAGATACAGAGCCCTTAAAATAAATATTTTTTAATAAAGATAAAAAATTATTAACTTGCCTGGAATGGATTTTTATGCATAACCTGACATTTTGAGTAATAATTATTCCAATTAATACAACTATCATTCTTTTCATTATTGTAATCAAAAAGGCTGAGATTGCACTTTTTACCATCACTTTTGTATTGAGGTAAATTTTCACATGAATGGAGACCAGAAGAATCAGGTTGTGAGCAAATATAATCTAAAGATGTATCCTGAGGGATGTAATACCTAAAAGAATTAGAAATAATTTGAAAATCTCAAATTAAATTTTAATAACCTGCTCAAAGATATATCAACAGGAAATGAAAAGTTCTTTAAAGACAAATAGTCACTTGAAGGTAATTCAATTACGCATCGGTTTCGCAGAAGACCTGCCCAAAGCTGAACTCCAATAATTCCAAAAATAAAGAAAACAAAAAAGCAAAGTAAAAGAACATTTCCTAACATAGGCAGGGTGTCGAGTAAGAGATTTACTAAAAAGTGAGTAATTTAAAAATAATTTTGTAAACTAAATAAAATATTAAAAATATACCAAGAATACGTAGTGAAGGAATTCTATTCACTGCCCTGAGAGGTCTGAGAACTCTAATTGTACGTATTGCCGTCAGATTTAAATTGCCCAAATATTTCTAAATTTAACAAGCATTTTAAACTTAAAAAAAACTTAAAAAACCGATAATAAATATTCAGCAATACCAGCAAGCACAATAAAAAAGTCAAGACGATTCCACCCATCACCCAGATAAGCAGTTTCACCCCAAAAACCAAGGGCTACAATTTTGATTGCCATTTCAGCAGCAAAATAAGCGAAAATTGTGTGGTCAATAAGTGAAAGGAGCCAACAACGATATGTTTCACACTCAGGACCATCTTCACAAGGCCTATACATTCCAAGAGTGATGCAATTAATAAAGATCACAACCATCTGAAACAAATTTCCATGCAAAAAATAAATCTTTAAAAAACGTACAGTTACACGATCGAACCAAAGATTATTCACTAAACACAATGACAAGTACCGTAGTTTTTGATTTTGATGGAGAAAACCAAGAGAGACTGGCTCGTACCTAAATATAAAAGGTTTTAATGAAAAATTTATTTGATAAAGTATAAACCCTGGAAAGGGTAATTCTTCGGTGCTTTCTTCTTCCTCATCACCAGTCTCATCCTCCAATATTTTTTCCTCCGATTCTTCCAGTTTCTTATCGCTTATTTGGTCTTCCTCTTCTTCCATTTCCACCCAATCCGGGAAAGTTGGTCTTCTCGGACGCATTGTGCTTGAAGAAATAGTGTTACACCTACTATGGCTACTGCATGGATGTTCACTCTGTTATAAAAATTTGTGTTAAAAAGAAAAATTAATTACTGAACCTGTTCCTCATCTGAGAAGTCAACATTTTTTTGTCTTCGTGTCGACTGCTTACGAACTGCTAAAGATTTCCGCCTTGACGTACTACCACTCCTAAAATTAAAATTTTAGATCAAATAATGCCCCCTTATTACCGTTTCTGATTGAATTTAGAAAGGGATTTGAATGAGCGCAGCTCTCGAACCACTGGTTGTTGCAACATTAGACTCCTCCAAATAGAACCAAAATTGGGCTGGAAACTTAAATAGCCTTATTCTGGCCTTGGTTGGAAATATTAGTAAATTTATACATAATATACTGAAAGGAAATTAATTAATTAAATGTGTTAAGTTCAATAAAAAATTATTTTAGAAAACAATAATTAAGAAACAACAAATTTCTAATTGTTTTTAATGAAAAGGCTAATAAAGGAGAGAATAAAAAGGAGAATTGTTATTAAATTTTCAATTTTAAAAACACACGTTCCCGGCTGTAAATAAGCAACGAATCTGAAAATCCTTAAGTTCTCCTTTTCTTCCTAAAATGCTTGGCCTTACATTGTCCCCAACAACACTTTACTTTGCTTGGATGACGAGATGGAGAATCGATAAAGAGAGGAAAAGGATGAGGACTAAAAGCGCATTCCAAAAACTATGGAAGGCCAGTGGCTCTTGACGTAGTGGTCTATAAGCATTCCTGAGAGCTTTAACAGTAGCAATTTAAATGAGCGGATATTTAATCAGACTATAAACATGGAAACCAAATATTTTTTCATTAGCAACAAATTGACTGAAAAATGGGAATCAAAAGAGCGGAATTATTTATAAATCAGATTGAGGAGAGAATAAAGGCTTTAGGTTGACATTCTCACTTTGAAATTTTTAGAAAGTTCAATTTGTTTAGAAAGTTCACAATCTGTCTGTAACTACTTATCCTTTGAGTAAAAGATAAAAGAAAGCTAACGTTTCACTGATATTTTCTTTGTTCCCATTAAATGTGCAAAATTACTGCAAATATTGAGAACTGTTAAGAGGAACACACTTAGTTTTTAGTAAGCTTATACAAAAGAAGGGAGAAATATAAGAAAATTGATACATGAAATAAAAATTGATCTTGGATTAAAAAAATGAAGAGGTTCCATAAGATCAATACGGCAAAAGCAACAATGCAAAAAATGAAACTCGAGTCAAGATTATCTCAGTGTCAAATGATTAGAAGTTGGCAAAAAAAGCATCGTTCAAAATTCTCTCCAAAAGAACATTTAAAATTATTAGTCACAGCTGTCTAGAATATTGTTCATAAAAAGCATTTTTTAAGTATTTAACTAGACTTCATTCCTCCTATCTCTATTGTTAGTTAATTTGGCTAATTTCGGACCTAATTTTTCATTATTAACTCAAATACTTCTTTTTTTCTTTAATTATGTAGGTAGTGGGGTGTTTACATTTGAACATATGCTCGAAAAATTTTACGCCTAGAAATTAACCACTCATCTGTTCTTTTTCCTTCAAAAATTATTTAATTTGTCAAGAATGGATTGGAAAGATGAAGTAAAATTCAAAATGAGCAAGCAGATCGATTAAAACTAAATGGCATCGAACAACTGTTACTTCCCAACTTTTTATTGTCCCAGCATTCTTTCATTCTTACTTTATACGTCGCAAGCATATCACTCTGCTTCTTCTCGATCAGTTTATTGAGGAGGCTGGACGCCCAGAGGCAAGAAAATAGTTTATGGGGGTAGGCTTTACTCCGATTTTTCTGTCATTCATTTGACCAAGCGTCCTAGCCTAACACTTTTTTACTTTATTTCCGTTTTTGCTAATGTGAGAGCTTGAAGTCAGTCATACTAACTAGTAAAGTGGTGCAAATATTTAGGCTATTTTCCCTACTTTTTTCCTTAACAGTTTTCATTTTAAATCAATTTATTTCCTATATCCTTATTAAGATTACAAAAATGAGTAGTCGTGGCCATTCACAAGACAGAGCTCTATCTCAGGAAAGGGAAACACCATTTGCTGGATATGGAGATCGAGTCGGCTCTGGAGTAGCCTATGCTCCTGCACAATGGAGAGGAGGAGAGGTTGTTAAAAAGGATTCTCAACTTAAAAAGTAATAATTCTATAGCTGGTTACGGATCCATCAATGGTCACAAAATCGCTGAAAACTCGTCGGTTCTACTACTCGCCAATCGGAGATGGTATGTTAGATAAATAAATCAAGAAGAAATACCTTACTCTTAGGAGTTGTGGCCGCAGACGGTGTTGAGCTCAAACGTCTTCCACCTGATTTAACACCCAAAGTTGAAGTGATCCAACAACGAGTGGTGGAGCGCGCTCCACCTGGAAAGCCTGGCTTGAGAGTTACTGAGAAAACTTGGTCAACCGGAGGTTCAGATAAATTTTCAAAGAAATCTTACCTAGAATGTTAGGTGGAGAATCTGACTCAAATCTGGCTTATGGAAGCAAGCAAATGGGTGCGGCTTCACCGACAGCAGATGGACAAGGACAGTTACAGCGTCCAGAAACGGATCCATTTTCCAAGACAACAGACCAATTAGGGTCACCTTATCAACGTCCTGAATCGGCACAATCAATGCCAGCTAACAACAGAAATGGCGCTCCAAAAGATCAGTGGATGTCACCAAGAGATCATGGAATTGGAGGCCCGAAAGATGGCGGACTTGGAGGACCACCGACTGCAGGAAGGCATGGACCATTTGCTGGAGATGGAAATTTTGGTCCCGGGGTTGGAGGACCACATGGATCTACACGCTCAACACCTGGATTGGGCCCAGCAACAAATGGAACTGGCAACTTTGGACCAGAATTTCCCACTTCTGGACGTTCTAGCGGTGAGCTGCCTAAATTTTTAATGAAAACTGGCTTCCCATATCTGATCTTGTATTCTTAATTACGTAGTATTTCAAAAAATTAATCCAAAAATTAAATGTAGCATATTTCTGGGTTAGTTTAGCAGACCTATACGAGCCGGGCTATCGTTATGAGATAAAGAAGGACTATAAAGTCACGAATCCCCGAGAACTGATCCATCAGTATGCAACAGGAACTCCAGTAACTGCAATTGATCCTAATCTAACAGAGACCACACGGACAATCACTCGACAACATTATACACAAACTGTGGAGGAATCGTAAGAATTTTTTCTATAAACTCGAATTGTCCTATTTTTTTAGATTTGGTCCATTTCCGCCCTATACTGCTGGTCCTAATGTTCCTACACCTTTAAAGTTTGCGCGTCAGTTGAGAGATGAAAGTAAGCCCTAGCTAATGTGATAAAATTAATGTTTTCTAGCAATGACTAACACTCAACGACAGGCAAATATGCAAAAGGATTCATTAGGCGCTAATGCAAAAGATGCTCAATTTGAACAACGAATTTCGGTATAAATTAAAGTAAATGACAGGAACAAATTCCTGATTTAAGGAAATCCGCCACTCTACAAATCGCCAAATTTCGCCTCATAACCAGTTTACAGAAAATTTTACAGGCATATGATTATTTTAAAAATATATACTATTAGCAATTCAATAAATTTTTTGAAAAGTTGGCAAGAAAAAAGAATATAAGTGAAAGTCAGTTATTTTTTGAATAAAGTTTTCAAATATTTTTGTCTACCTAATTCATATATCCGTCAGATTATCTCAAATAAAATTTCTAATTTCACAATTTGGAAGTATTTTTTTCCTGCAAGACGTTGACCAATTCGGTTATAATATCTATAAAAAACAAATTCAAAGCTTGTTAATAGCGAAAAAAATAAACCCTGGGAAAATCTATTACACTATTTCAATTTTCAAGCCAAATATTTAAATAAATTATACCCACCGTTACTGCTCTCAAAGTGTTTTGCACCTTTCGTATCACAGATCTTCTCCCAATTGATTGCAACTATAAACACTCATTTAGCAATTAAAGGACAAAATAGACTTGCCATCTTCAGCAATAGCATTTGCAATAACCAGGCCCGCAGAACGATAGGACTCAACTTTATTAAAGATTAATTTTTTATTTCCGAAAATCAACATACCTGTTCCATACCAGCCTGCTCCAGCTTCAAAAATTCGTCCTGTTGAAGAGCAATTTTCATGTCCCAGATAAATACAGAGAGGAGTTACAAATTCGGGTTTAAATGCCTTAACCAAATCGTCTGGCATTATTGTCTCAGTCATCCGAGAACCGGCTGTAGGCACCTAAAAATTAATTTGGAAATTTTTCTATGTGGATACAAACCAAAGCATTGCTGATAATATTATATTTCTGACCCTCGAGAGCCAGAGTTTTTGACAATCCAATTAGCGCCATCTATGTTAATAAGCAATTAATAACTGACTAAATTTCAAAACCTTAGCAGCAGCGTAGTTTGCTTGACCAAAACTCCCATATATTCCAGAATTCGAAGAAATGAATACCAAACGGCCATACTTTCTTTCACGCATATATGGCCAGGCTGCTTTAGTGACAGAAAATGCACCCTAAAATATCATTGTAATATTTTAGAAAGTATTATTAAAGACCTTTAAATGAACTTTAATCACCAAATCTGGAAAATTAAAGATTTTGGAATTAACGTAGAATTATACCCCAATCCAGTTCACTCATTTTAGCAAAACTTGTGTCTCTTAGAATTCCAGCATTGTTGACAACGACATCTAAAATTTGGCGAAAAATTACAACTAACAAAAAGAATTGCAATTATGTACCAATCCTTCCGAAATTTTTTATTGCAGTTTGTACAATGCTTTCACCCTGTTCCACACTGAAACTTTCTTAAATAGTAAAAAAGATAGATTTCTAAACCTGTCATAATTCGCCACTGCTTGACCACCACACGCCTTGATTTCTTTCACTACTTCGTCAGCAGCACAATTTGAAGACCCAGACTGCCCATGTCGATCACCGCCCAAATCGTTCACTTAAAATAAGTAGATAAACTTAACAAATAACTAACCAATAACTTTAGCTCCTCTTTTGGCAAATTCCAGTGCATAAGATCTACCAAGTCCACGACCTGCGCCAGTCTTAAAATAAATTTATTTCGAAGAATCCTATATTTAATAACCACAAGCACCACACGTCCTTCGAAGCGGAGAGCATGCATTTGACTGAGAAATCAAATATTCAACAAAATTTTGAGCCGGGCAATTGCCCCGTAGGTGAAAAAGCTAGGTATTAATGAATGTATAAAAAGCATAAGTATTTTATAATTATTCCGATTAAATTAAGTAAAAAACAATATTTGAATATAAATTTATTTTCTGGTGAGATAATCTTTAAAAATAGACATACAAAGTGGAAATCCTTAAACACTGAATGAAATCAAGCCCAAAATTTCATGATAACTTTCATTTCATAATGTTGCATCAAACAATCTATCAATGATCATTTCAATCGTTTCGGCATCATATTTCAGTTGCCTGTCGGCTTCAAAAAGTTCTGAACATTCTTGCGAATTCTTTTTGCTAAATTCAACAAAAGGCTGTAAGATAAGACTTTTTATTCTCATTCGGACGTTGTTAGCTGTTATTTGATCGGCTACGCAATAAATTTTTTGTTGTTCAACGATTGCATCAAATTCCCGAGTAAAAACCTGCAAAAACGCACCCATGATTTAATGATTAAAATGAATATACCGTAAAAATTGATTTCACAGAACGTTTCTCTTCTCCTGGCCCCAAATCAGCATTGAAAACCTCACCGACCTTAGACCAAACTTTCAGAAATTGTTGTAAATAACTTTCCGCCTCTGTTTCAAAACTAGAAGGAAATGCTGTCTGATCACCTTGAAGGAGAGCAAGCAAAGTCCTTTCACGGCTTACAGTTTGACCAATATATTGAAGATTGTTAATCATGAAAAGAGAAGCTAATGCAGGGTCTTCATAAGTACTACTCTTTTGACGTAGATTTTGACTAAGAGCCTTCAGAATTTGCACTGAAATTGGAAACTCAATCAAATTTAAAATTTTCAAATAAAACCTGCCAAAGCGCCTGGACTCTCATGAACCTCAGCACGTTGTATAAGCTGATTGAGCAATTTTTGTTGTTGAACTAATACTTTGAGTAAATTTAGTGTTCCACTACTTATTGGATGCACCTTAATTTTAAACAAATTATTATAAATGATCGAATTGAGTATGCCGAACGTTGCCATCCTGAGGCAAAAAACGACCGCCAATCTGATCCTCTAAAATTTTGGATAATAAAAATAGCAAGTGCAAAAAAATAAAACCTGATAAACGTAGACGATAATCTTTAATAAGAATAATTGACTTTCGATATAATGAAGATTGGAGTGAGGCAAATTGAGCTGATTCGCCGAGATTCTAAAACAATAAAAACAAAATAAAATTATAAAAAAATACTTCGGAAAGAGAAGCAAGCTGATTTGCATGTTTGAGCATGAAACGAGCAAGAGGTAAAAGTATCATAAAGCTTCCTTCATAAGAATCAACAACTCGAAGCGCATGTGATAAAACACGACCCAAACAAGCGCCAACAATTTGCCTTAACACTTCTGCCTCAACACTGACATTACCAAAAACGGCCGAACTTTGCTCTGTTTCAAGTTGGATTAAGACAACAGTAGATGAAAGCATAAAAAGGGTAACGGCAATTGCATTATCTCTGTGAAGTTGGTCATTAGAATCAGCTAAAAAATTAACAGAGATAATTTTAACTTTTAAATTAATACCGATCCTGCTCGCTGCTTTTTTCAGTGCACTAAAAATAAAAAAAAATTAAAATTAAAAGAAAAAATCTAATTTCAACAAAAGTCTGAAGGCAATTGGTGCAAACTGACGGATTCCAATCCGATCAATTTGTTCATCTAATTCCTTATCCTTTACATTGGAAACTTTATTATCGTCTAAATTATTTTTCCCTTTCCACACAACTTTATCAATTTTTGCTTTTCTTTCTAAATTATTTTTACTAACATCAAAGCATTGCTTTTTAACCATAATTTGATTTTCCGTTAATTTATTAGTGGAACTTCCACGTAAAACTTTTCGCCAATTTTCCCCACTAACTATAGGACCAGAAATTTGATCTTCTTGTTTATGTCTAATTAAATAAATCAAGAGTAAGAAATATTTAAGAAATTAATTTGTTCAGAATTACGCTCTAATTGTAAGTCCAAGAAAAATAAAAACCTACGTCTTTACAAATTGTCCACTTTTGACTCGGTTATTTGGTCCAATTTGATCAGCGATAAATTGTAAGGGTTTCTTAACAATAAAAAAATAAAAAATTATTTGTAAAGCGAACAATTAACCATCATATTTTCAGCTCGAAATTGTGAATACGATTGCAGAAATTGTCGTTGTCCATCTGAATCGCTGTGTTCTAAAAGCCAACTGGCAATCTGATGAATTTTTTGTACGTCACGAAGCGTCATGAATGAACTCAATCGGAATGATGGCATTTCTAAATTTGAATTGAATTAAAGATTAAACGAATAATACTTGCCATAATCATCATCGAGACATTCAAATAGCTTTTTTGCATCCACAGGCACACAACTGTATCTAACCAAATTAGAAAATTCTGCCTCGATGTTAGAATAGCCAATTTCGTAAATCAATTTCTGATAAAATTACAAAATTTATTGATCTACATAGCAAATTTCTTACCACATGTTCCAACTTGTTTTTGTATGTAAGATGAGTAGAAAAGAAAGCAATTGCTTCTTTAAGTGTTCGCATTTTCTCCAAATAGTCGTCAAGAGCAAGCATCACATTACCATCCTAAAATTAAAAGTCAGCTCTATTTTAAAAAATAGTTAAGAAAACCCTGATAGTATTTTCTAAGGCAGTCGTTTTTCCATGAAACTGAATGGTAGCATCCACCGTAGAAAGAAGCTTGCGAATATCTAGGGGTTTGCTTTTAGAATGAATGCAAAACATAAAAACAAACTTTGTTGTTCTCTCTGTATAACACTTGATTTTGTATAAAGTGTTGCCACATTTGCAGAAAGCGAGTCGATACGGTCCTGAAAACTAACAAGAAGTGTGCAAACTGATTGTTGTATCTGATTTGATTTGTTTAGGGCTTCTTGAAAATCTTTAAGCCATTCTTCATCCTACAAAATAAAATAATAATTTAAATTATCGAAAATAAGACCTTATGCAAACGTTGATTCAACTCTGCAAAAGACAGCACATTCTGTGAATAACTCATCGATCGACTCTAACTTGTTAAGAAAACCAAATCACCTGATAAGAAAACGAAAAGTCGACCAAAAACTCTTAGACTCAATTGTACTTGTTATATTTTAATCAAACAGTCCTCCATACTCTTCATTTCACGTTATCACTCCTAACTTTTCTCCTATTGAGTCTTACTTTAAAGTTATAATTTGAGTCACATGTTTGTTTTTAAGAGTTTTATTCTTTATCCTTGCAGATATTTTTTACTGGTGGATGCTGAATTTATATTTTGTGTTAAAGATACTTATGAAAAAGGGTTTTGATAATGTTATATCCCGGTTCTTCTAATAAGTAATAAATTAAATATCTTCTTTTAAACACTCAAATAATCTCTAACTCAAACAATACTCAACAATTAATTATACACAATTTAATAAAGTTTATTTAAATAAGTTGGGTTTGGTTTGGGGAGCAAGTGTGATCAAGACAAGCTTGAAAATGGTGAAACACAAAAAGTATTTATATGTTTAGGGAATGGGCGGAAGAAGTTCAGACGAGGAAGTTGTAAAGCATAGATAAGAAAGTAAATTATTTAAAATAAATGAGAGTAAGTTTTAAGATCAAAGTAAATGTTTGTTTGAGGGAATGTTTTGAATATTTAGAATGGGAAAATAGATAACAAACATTTACAGCACATTTTGGGGTCAATAAATATTTGAAAATAATACATATTTTAAAAATAAATATTTAATGTCGAAATGAGGATCCAACACTCCTTTCCCCTTTAGAAGAATATTCGCCTAATTGTTGAGACATGTATCCAATACTCCTTTCCCCTTTAGAGAATTGATGTCCATATTTTCTTGAGTTGTTTACATTATCCATCAATCATATTCTCCACAAACATGGGTCTTATAACGAAAACGGTTATCAGCCAATTCTTGGCCTCTCTAACGGTTGAGTTGACCGAAGAGGTGAACGATGCGCAAATAACGCACATTTTTATTTCCTCTCCTATTGCAGGGGTTTTAATTATTATTTTTTTTCTTTCTCCGCAATGTTGAGCGGGATTTAAATTTTTAACCGTTTTGCATATTGTATGATTTTGTTGATGGGCATTTTTTCATTAGATCTCTCCTAAAAAGGAGGAGGTAGTATTTTGATGAAGCTATGCGTAGTTCATTTTTTTTTAATTACATATAAATCATTCTTCTTTACGATCTGGGGATTTGTTGTTTGTTGTTTATCTTCTTTTTGTTGTAGATCCATAATTTTCCAAGTTCATCATTAAACAAAATAATTACAATTCCAAAGAAAATTTACAAAATAGAATTAAATGAATATATTGGGGTAAGGAAGAATAAGAAAAGATAACAAACAAAAATTTTAAATATTTGATTATGTTGATGAATGAAAAATATATATATTTTAAAGAATTCCTTTTAAAATCTCAGTCATTTCTGACTGGGTTAGAGCTGCGAAATTCTCAACCTATGTTGGTCTTTATGCGCAATTCTAAAAGCTCCGCTTTCCCTTTCAACTATAGTTTGAATGCGATGTCCTCTCGGATTATAATCCGGATTACGGTAAAAACAGATACTGGCAATATGCCCTTTTTTCTTGCAATAATGACATATTATATTCTCTTTTTCAGACTTTTTGGTCTTTAGATCATCTAGCATTCTTGATATTTTATCTAATTCTCTGCAACTAATTAATTTATACTCAATCGGAATTTTAATAAGCTCCCAGTTGGTAAAATTCAACATAAGGGG
Organism: Meloidogyne enterolobii; assembly: GCA_963681835.1. Taxonomy (NCBI): domain Eukaryota; kingdom Metazoa; phylum Nematoda; class Chromadorea; order Rhabditida; family Meloidogynidae; genus Meloidogyne; species Meloidogyne enterolobii. The sequence goes on from CAVMJV010000071.1 coordinate 1,163,194, forward strand.
TAAGCAACTTAATGTTTCTCTACCAATAATGGCGCTATATGTTTGATTCTTTCTCTCGGTATCCTTAATAATTACAAAATTTGTTTGAATTTTGCACTCAGCAATTTCTAACTCGACTGTAGCCTGACCTAGAGTCGGTACTAATTTATTGCCAATACCGTAAACTGCTGGAAAATTTGCAGCGGACATATCTTTTAGACCAATTTTCTTGGCATTGGAATTACTAATAATTGATGTGTGCGCTCCAGTGTCTAGTAAACATATGGTCGTTATTCCGTTAATTTTAGTTAATATTCTGGAATTTTTGTCACACTGGGTATTTTCCGCAACGCAAATTCTAATATTATTTTGTCTATTTTTATTTAAATCTCCTCTTACAATTTTATTCCTAGAGGGCCATCTTTTAGAAAGTGATATTTTATTCTCTTTTAACTCACTTTTATTTGATTTAATTTTGTTCTTAATTTGTCTAATACATTTCATTCTTTTATTTAACTTTCTATAACTCTTTATTCTACTATATATTGCTTCTCCAATATTTAAATAATTTATTGGGCCTGCTAAGATCGAACGTAAAACAAATTTTAATACAAATAGAACTGTAACAAAACAGCTAAAGACTAATATCCTAAATTGGTTTACTGTCTCATCTCTCTGTATATAGGTGTCAAAAAAGCCTCTGCATTTATTTACCTCCGTTTTCGCATATTCATTTTCAAAAGCAGGAGTTTTATTTTTTAATATATTAATATCTCCTATAGTAAATTTAGGGAATATCGGATCATTTGGTAATCTCCATATTGGAATGGATGCATCATTAAAGCAACTCAAAGCTGATCCTGTTAAACAGAATAATGCGAGAATTACAAGCATATATGGGCTAAAAGTCCCAATTCTAGGACTTCGATTTCTCTCAAATTTAATTCTTCGATCTGGCGATCGATTATAGTGATTATTTGATCCTTGTTCTGGCGAATTATTTTCTCGCTCACTGCTACTTGAGTGGCTATCTAGGCTACTTGAGCTATCGTAACATTTATAATTTCTTCTTTTATTGTTTGATCTATTATTATAATTTTCATCTCTATAAGGTCTATTCTCGTTAAAATTATTATAATTTCTACTATAACTTTGACTATTATGTCCTAATTGACTAGTAAATCTCCCATAGTGTTGGGGTCTGTAATTTCTCTGATTGTAATCAGGCTTAAGGAAATAGCAGTTCCTAGCAAAGTGACCTCTTTTCTTGCAATTAAAGCAGATAATTTTTTTCTTTTTATTATTCTGAATATTACTTTGAATAGTCAATGCTTCTACTTTTTCTGCTAGATTTGCAGCAAAAATATTATTATAGCTATCTTTTCTTGCTTTAAGCAGCAATTCATAATTCAGTGCTATTTCGTACGCATTATCATATTCTAGCGGCCTTTGCGCTTTAACCTCGAATTGTAAATCCGGTAAAAGTCTATCCAGGAATTCGTCTAAAATTCGTTTTTTAATGGTTTCTTCCTCTTCACCTGAGAGGGCAGTTCGGACAGTATCCGATAGACGATTTGCGAATTCAAATACTGATTCGCCTGGAGCTTGTCTACAATTTGATAATTTTTGACGAGCAATTATTTTACTATTGCCGCTCTCATATTTTCTTTTTAAAATATTAATTGCCTCCGCCAACGTATTAGGTTGCGGGTCTATTTCATCAAACGCTATTCGGGCTTGACCCGCTAAACAAAAGCGTAAACGTAATAATTTCTGCCCTTCAGTAGGCTCCGTCATTAGTGACAACACGTCTTTAAATTTTTCTATCCATTTATTGAAAGATACTGTGGGATTTCCGTCAAATGTACCCACCACAAATGCTCCATTTCCTATAAATGGGTCAGTAACATAAGCTTCTCTATTATCTCTAGTATCATTATTATCAGTCTCATTCGCATCACGAATGCTTATATCCGATTCGTCTTCAGAACTGTCTTCCTCCTCCTCAAAATTTTCATATCTTTTATTTTTATAGTTCTTTCCTAATTTAACAATTGTATTCATTGTCTCTTCAAAATTCGTTTGAAGGTCTGTCACATTTTTACGTAATTTCGTTATTGAGCCTTTTGTTCCTGAAAGGCTATCCTTATCCTTTTTTACACTTTCCTCAATGGAATCTAATCTTTCTTCAACGTGGCGAAAGCTTTGAGCCACGGAGCGCTCAAAGGAGCGAAGTTGTCTTAAAATCTTATCAAATGCCTTATTTTCTTCGTCACTGAAAAACTCAGCCGCAAAATCAGAACCTGACATTTTTTTTCTTCTTCAAATTTTAATCAAAAATATTTTTTCCCAAATCACTTTCACTATTTATCACTTCTTTTTTTCAATCTAATTTCTTTTTTTTTTTAACTTTTTGTTATCCAGACCAATTCTTCTTTTAATTTAATCTTCTCTTTAAATTTTTCTTCTTCTACTTTTTTCAATACAGTCTCTTTTTTTACTAAAATTCGTCTTTTTTTTTGCACTATAATCTTTTTTCTCTTCTTTTTTTAATCAATTTTTCACTCAAAAATTTCTTTTTCTTCTTCTAAATTCCTCAAATAAAGTCACTTCAAAAAAATTTAAATTAATTTTTTTTCAAAATTAATCTCCGTTTTAATTCGCAACGGGTTCGTGGCACCAGTGTTATATCCCGGTTCTTCTAATAAGTAATAAATTAAATATCTTCTTTTAAACACTCAAATAATCTCTAACTCAAACAATACTCAACAATTAATTATACACAATTTAATAAAGTTTATTTAAATAAGTTGGGTTTGGTTTGGGGAGCAAGTGTGATCAAGACAAGCTTGAAAATGGTGAAACACAAAAAGTATTTATATGTTTAGGGAATGGGCGGAAGAAGTTCAGACGAGGAAGTTGTAAAGCATAGATAAGAAAGTAAATTATTTAAAATAAATGAGAGTAAGTTTTAAGATCAAAGTAAATGTTTGTTTGAGGGAATGTTTTGAATATTTAGAATGGGAAAATAGATAACAAACATTTACAGCACATTTTGGGGTCAATAAATATTTGAAAATAATACATATTTTAAAAATAAATATTTAATGTCGAAATGAGGATCCAACAGATAACAACACTAATCATTGTCAAACTACTGATGTGAATGAAGATAGGATTGAAAACGCCATCAAACAATTTGACGAGGTTTTTTTTATTTATTATGTCTTCATATTTTATGTATTTAGATAGAACAAAAATGCGAGTCCTTCAAAGATCTGATAATGTCTGAAGCCAAATCTGCTGGACTTAAAGGGTTGTTTTTTTAAAAAGGTTATACTTTATGTTAATTTTAGTTCTCCAAATTTTGAAAAGCTGCTAGAAGAATCTGCATTTAGTAAGAATGTCCCTAGAGGAGGAAGTGAGGATTCAAGACCGCCGAAAACAACATGATTATTATGTGTAAATTAAGAATCTGCTTTAATAAATTTTTATTTTTTTATTTAAATTGGTTATTTTTTCTTACATATTTTTATTAAAATTCTTTTTCTACACTTTTACTTTTTATTATTATAGGAAGAACATCCGTTCAATATTTTACGATTTTAAAATAATTATTACTATTTTGAATTTAGATTTGAATTTAACTGGCATTGAATTTTTATGGAGGACAATACGTTCAGCGATGATGTAAGAATTTTGAAACATTTAATCCTTTTATTTTCTTATACATTAGTTCGATATTGATGACAGTGCAATGTCACCAAGTCAAAACAACCCACTAAATGACTACAAAAAACAGGCCCGCGCTCAACACGTATTTTTTATTATTTAATTTTTAAAGTTTAATCTTAATTGCAGAATGCATTGGAAAGACGACGACGTGACAATATTAAAGATGTAAATTTTGAATATTTTTTGAAATCTTATCAAATTACTTTAGATGTATTGCTCATTGAAGGATGGAATCCCAAATTTCTCCAGTGATCGCGTAGTTTCTTTTTAACTCTTATTCTTCATTTTTAAAAATTTTTTAGGCCTCTCGAGCTCAAATATTAAGAAAAGCTTATGAAACAATTCAAGCAGGGAATGACGAACTGAAAAATCTTAGCCAAGAGGTGAAAAAAATAGAAGAACATAACGAACATTTACGAAAGCAATTGGAGACACAAACAAAAGTTACGCGTTAAATAAGGATTTAATATCTAATTTTCAATTTGAGGGAATTGTATTATAAGTTAAAACTGTATTTTTGGGAACACCTTAGTTTTTTCTTATGTTTTCCCTCTTCGGCTTGGCTTATATGAAAGTTTTATTGATATAAGAAACTAATAGATCATCGAAAAATAATTCTGATTTATGTGACGGTGTTGAGGAAAAAAACAAAAAGAGAAGATCAAACATACATAAATATTTTGAGAGATTTGGCGCCAATCCCGACCTCGCTCATTGAGCTTAAGCAAGAAAGGTAGAGCGGCAAACCTTTTCATAAGATAAAAGTAGCAGAAATGGTGAGATGATCGATCGTCGAGGGCAACACCCACATTGGGAAAAGCGGAGGTTTTTTTCTTCTTAAATTCTTATAGTATATTCTTTTCGGCATTGCCCTATGGCAAAACAAATCCCTCACAATATTTATAAATAGTGAGACATTTCTTAAAGCAAATCCATGACAAAATGTGTTGGCCGTTCACTTGAATTGATGGCCAAAGTCGGCATCTTTTTGAGTTCTTTCTCCCCCACTTCAATAGGACAGCCGAAATATGAAAGGGCAGGCCCTCTCTCTCTTTGAAAATATCTTGTTTCTGTTTTATAAACCCTTATCGTCCTCCCTCTTATTTTCAATTTTTCGTATTGTTTTTATAAGAATAAAGCCATACAATTCAAAATTATACAAAGAAATAGTAGCGGAAAATCCCTTTTATTATAATTGTTGACAGTCGTCGGGCACTTTAAAAAGATTTTTCCTTTTAATGTTCCGCAATAAATGACAGCTGCAAAGAAGACGTGTTGATCTTCCAAACGCCTAAAATTGAGCGGGGCGTGTTCGCGCATGGTGGTAAAGTAAATAAATAATTTAAATAAATTTATGGCGACACCTTTTTTTATTTTTATTTATTTACTCGTGGATTCTCTTTTATTTTTATAGTTCATTAGTTTTCAGAATATAATTTTTAAGGGGAAGATAATCTAATTACATTATGCAGATCGGATATTCCCGTGACTCTTGAACTAAAAATAAATCCATCCAAGGGTCCCCCTTCTACCTTTTTTGGATTATTTTTATCTTTAAAATTTTTGAATTGTAGACAGAAATTTAAAATAAGGAATCCACCCATCTTTTCTGAAAATTAATTATCTGTAACTCATGCTTGCTTGCATGAACCTTTTTTAATTCCTGCGTGTGTCCTTTCTTTTGTGATGATTTTAATTAGAAGGATTGTAGTAATGAGAACAAACCACTCAGGGTTTAAGGCGGAGAAATAGGCGGAGATGGAATATTTTTTTCATTAAAAGAAAAGAAATGTGAATGTAGTATAGGAAGAAGAAAATATTAAACTGACAGCCGAGAGACTGAAATGCATTTAAATAGCCCCAAAAAAATTTAAGTTGGTAAGAAAATTATTTTTTTTGTATTTTTTTTAATTTAAATTTTTTTTAATTTTAAAAATCATTCCTCGAAATTAATATCTTCCAACTAAATTTTATAGGAGATTTTTCTAACTATAAGTTAATAGACCACATATATCTTTTGTTGACCTCTGATATCTATTTTTATCTTTGATATACCTTACCTTTTTTACTTTCCTTTTCAATTCGCAGTTTAATTCTAAAGAATTGCTCGGGCGAAAGAATTTATCGTTTAATCATTTTTATACTAATAACCATTATAACTTCATGCAAATGAAATGAGTAGGAACTAATAAGGGAAGAAAAAAATTACGTATATAATAATTGATAAATGTCTTTAGAATTTTTTGCACGTTTAAAGTTGAAGGGCAGGGGTTGATAAGAGAAAATTTATTTTAATTTTTTAAAAATAAAAATAGGTAATTAATTCTCCAATTTTCACCATTTTTCGTTGGGAAAGTGATTAATTATTCTCATACATTTAAAATAATTTTTTATAATTTTTTTATTTTAGTCCAAATCTCAAATGACTAATTACCAGCCTCTAATACCTTCAGAACAAACAATGGCCCCACAACAAATGCCCATTTTTGCAACTCCTCCCACCATTTCAAATACTCATCAAAATTCATTTTACGGGTTTGTAAACTCTGATGCTTCTCAAATTCTACCACAACACCAATTAATATATTCACATCCTCAACAACAACAAATTCCTTCACGTCAGCCTATTTCAATGCCTCCAAATTTTCAATGTTCAAGATCTCAAACAGAAGCTCATTTTTCATTGATTTCTGATTCTAAGGTTTTTTATTTTAATGACTAGGACATTATTTTAGCTTTGAAACTCTGTTTAACCTTATTATTTAATGATTCCTTATATTAAATTCCACATCTAAATAAACCATTTTCAGCCAATGGAGCTGTTCATCCCCGGCACTTCTACGATTGGCGATGGAATTGTTGATTGGGAGGTTTCTATAAACAAATCAAAATTCTCTGATGACGAAAAACACACAAAAGTTCCAGGACAACGCTATAAACGAAAAAGAACATTAAATGGTAGTGAGGAAGATGAGCCAAATTCTCGTCGAAAGCGATACGAAGGATTGATTTCTAATGAAGAAGCTTTATTGTTGAATGGATTTAGAACAAGTTCTCCTGAAGGTTTAATTTTTTAAATAAAGTTTTAGATTTGAGAACAATTTTAGATACAGAAAGATCACCAGTACCACATACTGAATTAGCTACCCAAGGATGTCATTCCCAAATTAACAACTGCAATAGCCTACCAATAAACTATTTTGAACAAACAAAGGAACAAAATGAAGAGGAGAATGATGATGATCGGTCAGCGACAGTAACGGGAGGCGATGAACCAACAATCTTTCCTTGGATGACCCGAGTGCATTCTTCAAGCAGTGAGTTTTGAGAAAATTAAATTAATTATTAGTTAGGGATTTCACCACCCTACCAGTCGCAATTTTTGGGATATTTTTTTCATTTTCCTTTATTTTACTTTCACCTTACAGTATTTTCTCATCAATCTTTTTTTCATTTTCTTTGTTATTTTCTCATTGATTCACCCTTGCTAGAAGAGAGGCTTCTTAAAAGCCGGTTTAACTAAGACTCCTCCCCGAGAGGCATTAACGGCTGCAAATCGATTGGGTGCAGATTTTATCTTTTTAAAATAACTGGCGGTCCTTTTTTTAAAAAAGTGATATGAGTACTAACTATTTAACTTTATACGTGAGTGAAAAGTGGAAAATTAAAACTCATTTATAACTTGTTAACTTGTAAAAATACTAGTTAGTGACAAATATTTCTTAGATTTCTAACGTTATTTTTTTAATTACAACGAGTGTGGGCAGAGAATAATAGTAAGAAAAAATACTCTGATATAATTAATTGTCTTGCCGTATTTATTTTGAGGGAGGACAATTGATGAAGGAAAAATTAAAATGCTAGTGATGATGCTATTCGCTGTGAAGCGCCTTCGGTCACTAACCAATCCAAAATTTCCTCTTTCTACTGTCCATTGAATTAGATTTTTAAAAAATAATCTGGACCAGAGTCCCTCGGATGAGCCTAAAAGCAATTAATCTTCACGCACGCTCTCGTTTCCCCCACCATATTTGACAGTTAATTATAACGGTTTTAGATTTTTTGAAGATTGGGATTGAAATGGAAAAAATGATTAAATTAATTTTTAGATTGTTTTTTAAAAAATAATTTAAAAGATTCTCTTTATCTCTTTTTATTTATATATTTTTTTTCTGTAAATCTAAATGACACAACCTAAAACAACCCAAACATCTGAGAGTGATTTACAGCAACAACAACAATTGTATTTCTACTTCCTTTTTCCGTTTAGTTTTTATTTTATTTTAAGATTTAATCTTGTTGGGCCACTATTTTTGCAATAATAATTTTATTTATTCTAATTTATTGCCTAAACCAATTTTTAGGGGGGAATGGGTCAACAAAACTTTTAATTCTTTTATTTTCTTAATTTAGATAAGGAAAATTATTTTTTTATTTTTTTTTGTAATGTTTGAATGATTCTTTTATTGGGATAAACTTTTCCCTATGTGAAAAGGAAATGTTAGAGATTTGTTTTTCCTAATTTTTGATTTATTTTGCCAAATTTACAAATAAATTTATTACAACAAAGCATATTTATGAGTGTGTACTTTCTTTCGATTATAACCCTTTTCGATTCTCGGCTGGGATTTATTCAACAAATAAATCAAAAATAGGCCTATAGAAAAGAGAAGCCACAAATCATCCAACCATTTTAGAGATTCCTGGGGAATTAAACGGGAAAGACAAATATTTTTATAAAAAAGATAGGATATAAAATTGAGCTTTAAATATAATTTTACAGGGTGCGGCAAATTTAGCGCCGACTTTGTTTTGCCTATAACTTTTTTAATTTTAAACGAAAATTGATAATTCTTTTTTTCCTGGATTCCCAACACTTTAGGAAAATTGTTGATACCAAAATCGTTTTTAAATTTTATAATTAAGTTTGATTAATTTTCTATCAAATTTCGAGCAAAAATTTTTGGATAAAATATGGCCTGGATTCAAGGCTATTATTTTAATTTATGAAGTTTATATATCATTCGAATCAGCTCTCCAATCTGATTCGAATGACGTCAAAATCAGGCGTCTATCAAATAAATGGACCGAGATATGGCTCACTGAATGATAAATTAAACAAATTTTGGCAAATACAAATTTTTTGTGTGAAATTTTCAAAAATGAGATTATTAGCTATTTCGATACGCCTGAACGAGATAAGTCGATTGGTACCAAAATTATTCGGATTGGATGATTTTGAACAAAGTTATGATCAATTAAACTTTGACATGAAAAATCCATTTTTACCCGTTTTTATGTTCGGACTCGTTTTTAATTGATATCCGCAAACAAAATGTTTATTATTTGGTACCAATAGATTTCCTAAAGTGTTAGGTGTAAAACAAAAAAAGAATTATCAATTTTCGATTAAAATTAAAAAAGTTATAGCCAAAACAAAGTCGGCGCTAAATTTGCCGCACCCTGTACAAATAAAACAAATATTAAAAATTATTTCTAAAAAATTTTTACAGATTCAGCTCGTGGCGAAAAACGTCAACGAACTGCTTATACACGGAATCAAGTATTAGAGCTTGAAAAAGAGTTCCATTTTAACAAGTGAGGGATCATTATATAATTTAACTTAATTTAAATTAATTTTAGATATTTAACTAGAAAAAGGAGGATTGAAATAGCCCATACACTTATACTTACAGAGAGACAGGCATGTATTTATAATTTTTTGGAGTATATTCAATTTTTTCAGGTAAAGATATGGTTTCAGAATCGCCGGATGAAGCACAAAAAGGAGAGTAAAGACCATCAACATCTTCAACAGGCACAGCAACAGGTTTTAAGTTCTGCACTTGCCCAAGCACAAGTAGCTGCTGCAGTTCAATTAGCTATACAGCAACAACAACAAAATTCCCTTAGCCATTCAAATACTTCAACATTCCATTCACAATCGTCAATACAAAGACAAGAAATTGAAGAAATAAATAGTGATAATACTAACAGACAATTCTTGGTTGGAAATAATGGTATATAATTAAAGAAAATTGAAGAGGAAAAATGATTGATTCACAAAATTATTATCTTTAAAATGATTATTTTTATGTTGCATATCTTTATTTAACAATTGCAATCCCATTTTACTACTAAATCTATCTCTTCAAAAGCTTTCTATTTTATTTTTCGTTTTTAAACTTTTATTATCTCCTTCCATCCCAGATTAATCTAAAGGTTTCCATCAACAACAAAAAATCGTTTTTGATTATGAATAAATAAAATGTTTAGAAATGAAGTATATTTTGTTTTTTATTCTCATTATAATACTTTATGTGTATATTAATTATAATTTAATTTCTTCATGAATTTAATTAACTTATTCTCGTAATTTATTGAATTTAAAAATTAGTTTAAGGCCAAAGCTTGATTCTTTTCCAATTTGCACCGACTTTTTTGTTAGTTTCGGATATCCGAAGAATTTCTTAAGACCAACAAACTTAAAAACGTCAATACATTCCACCTTTTAAATTTAATTTATTTCAAATTTGAAATTTTTATTTTCAAGGTTATAGTACTCTTTAAATTTATTATGTAGCAAGCTGTGACGGATAAGAATGTTATTTCTCAAATTTTTGAAGGAAAAATGGTTCGTTTTACTGTGCCTGGTAAAAATATCCATTTAGAGGAGCACAAAGCCTTTCTTATTTTTGAAAGGTCTTTTTTTGTTTTAGATACTGTCATCCAATAAATAAATAAAATTCATTTTTAACTACAATCATGAATTATTTCGAATCTGATAAGAAAATTTTTTATGATTAAAATAACGAGTGTCCTTAAATAATTTTCTTTTCAGGCTGACTCTGGAGATAACCAACCAAATGATTCCCTGAAACTCGCGTTGACGTGATAAGAAGCATTTTTAACTGATAGATCAGCATCATTGTTAATCAGAAGACTACAATCTCTGAAGCCTTTGGCGAATGGGTTGCTCTCGATTTTTAATTCTGTAATCTGAAAATAGGTTTTATAATTAACGCTATTTACTAAATTAATTCCCCACCCTTAAATGCCCTACAATTCGTTCATATTTCAAAACTCGAATAATTTCCCTCGAATAATTTATCCTACGGATGGGTTTGAATATTAATTCCACCGGGGAATTAATCGAGTAAATACGGTTCTATTTTTATTAAATAATTTTAGTTAATTCAGAACTGACGCGATGATTTTGATAAGCAGTGACAGCCATAAATGCAGTCTCTTTAAAAATAAAAGTTTTTCTTCTGTTCAATGAACTGGCTTGGTCTACATGCACAACCAAATGGAATCGAGGTTGATAACGATGCATTGAGTTGACAATTGCCTGATTAAAGGTATTTAAAAGGTTTAATAATTATTTCTTAAAAACAAATTATATTTTTGGCTTTCCTCCCCTAAAAGTTTGAATGTTTTTAAGAATACATTTTCACTTTCCTTTTCACTTCACAAATTATTTACGGCTTTCTGAGCGAGAACAGATGTATTTTTATGAAAAGAAAGTTGGAAATTTTCGCTAAGAGTTTTTTCTTTCAATAAATCTACCACTTGTGGTTTTATTTTATAGTAAAAGATTAGAGGGGAATCGACAGATTTTAACTACTTATTAAGCATATTTGTTCGAGACAAGTAACCTCACTAATTTTAGATTCTTGGGAGCGAAAAGCGAAGGTTAGGTATATTTTTTGAGAATTATTTACATGGCCATTCTGGTCTAATGGATTGTTGGTTAATTTGATCTTGTCAAAGGTTACAACAGCTTGCCTTTCCCAATGCGCACCATTGGCTGGCGATTCTAAAGTTTTTAGTCTTTTAAATTATTAATATGTGTTTGCCTGGATGGAGTTGCATTCTGGCTGGGAACTCTGTCTCACCTAATTTTAAATTTATTTAAATGGACTTTTCAAATACCTGGACCAGCTACTGTCCACTTTGAGTGGTGGAAGGAATATCTAGAAAAATAATAAAACACAAGTAAATTGTTACCGGTATCGTTTCTGGTCAGTGCATTGAAAATCCACCATTAGTGAATAACTAGAATAACGGCTAAACTAAAACTTTAAAAACTAAAGACTTTAGACTCGGTTCTAATCCATATAGAGAACATTGTAGTGTGGGAAACATTCTTCGGCCACTTCTAGTCACAATCATTTCAGTACCCAAAGAATTAAATCGCCGCCAAAGTTGTACTCCTTCCAGGCGTATTTCTGCCTTTTGTAGTGCCCAATAAAGCCTTTCATCTTGTGAAGATGGAATAATGTTGCTTTCCATAATAGGGATATTTCGCGGTATTTTTGTTTCCAAAATTGAGTCGATAGAAAAGTCGAGAGTCTTTCTTTTTCTCATTTTATTTTCTGACATAACAGAAGGGTTTCAGTCAAATAATCATTTCTCGAAGACTGGATTATACAAGTTGTAATGAACTGAATGAATGAAAAAGAAAGTCCTCACTTTTGCTTATATTCTGCTAAACACTTTCAACAAATTTTTAACATCTGGACAACCGAGAAATAAAAATAAAATTTTCCAAACTTTTTTTTCTTCATTTCTACTGTAGTTGAATTTTTCAACAAATTCAATATTTTTTAAATCTAAAAATAATTTATTCAATAATTTTTAAGCGAAAAAAATTTTTCATTTCATAAAGTGCCTCTTTTAAAACACATTCCTTTTACATACATCTATATATTTCCTTTATTTATTTTATATATCCCTTTTCCTTTATCTATTTTAGTTTTTACCTACATTCCTTTTAAGTTACTCTACAATTTTCCATATGCCATATTCCTCAAATGCCATTTTTTCATTTATATCCGCGCGCAAATTACCCACCTCCTATCGGCCAAACCCGAACATTCTTCTGATTTAAATATTAAATTATTAAGGGTCAACAACAATTTTTTCAAATGTTTTTAGAAAAAATAAAGCCATTGATGCTGAGAAAAGGGCAAGCTAGACAAAAACATCGGCTGTCAATATATTTACATACACACCGCTTTTCCTTTATTTTCTCCCGTTAGCTTTACTAATCGAATCATTCTGACATACGCAACAAAAATATGTGGGAAAATTTTTTATGCCAAAAAAGTCACACAAAATACAAAAACTTTCCTGTAACCGGAGCAGTTTAACTGTTTTATAAAAGTAAATTTTCATCTTTTTTATTTTTTTATTTGTTTATTTAATTTTCGTTTAAATATAAGGGTCTCTAACGTTAAAATTAAACCAACCAATCCATCTTGCATTAAATTCTACGTAATTTATTTTGCCTTAAAGCATTTTCATATACTTTTTACCACCCAGCTAGCCTTTATTAGTATATTTTCAATTTATGAAGAAAATTTAATGCTGTAAGGCGTAAAATTAAAATAAACTTTGCATTATAAAATGTGTGTAAAGGTCAACTCAATTCTTTTGTTTTACCATTTCTCCAAAATTTTTGTTAAACGATTTGAATGTTGTGACTTATAGTGGGTTTTTTGTTTCTGAACCGATTTCGACAAATGAGGTGTCATTCGAAAGAGCTTCAAAAACTGAGTCGAACTAGATACGGGGGAAGTCGATCCGACAATCAGGGACCGAGTTACAGACCCCTGAAGTTTGAAAAAGAGTAGGGGGGGAGTAAGCTCGTTTTGGGTTGAAAAATTCGAAAATGCAAATAATATCTTATTCGACTCAGCTCGTCGAGCTGAGTCGAATGACACCAAAATCAGCCCTCAGCCTTAACTTTGAGCCGAGATAAACAGGTTCAAAATGGTCAACGTAAACCTATGGGGCGTCGGCGAGGCGCTTGTGCAAAACCCCGCGCTTCGCGCGGGGTTTTGCGGCACGCGCCTCGCGGGGAGTCAACGGTCGCTGGGTCTGGGTCAGTAACATGAACCTATGACTATCTCCCTTGCGGAGGACGTATTTGGGGCCTCCGTAACAGCAAAAACCTCCACATAGACCAAAGGTAAGGAGCTAAAATAAACGATCATAACTTTGTCCAATCAAGTCGGATTTCGGTGATTTTGGTGTCATTCGACTCAGCTCGTCGAGCTGAGTCGAATGAGCTATTATTTGCATTTTCGAATTTTTCAACGCAAAACGAGCTTACTCCCCTCTTCTCTTTTTCAAACTTCAGGGGTCTGTAACTCGGTCCCTGATTGTCGGATCGACTTCCCCCGTAACTAGTTCGACTCAGTTTTTGAAGCTCTTTCGAATGACACCTCATTTGTCGAAATCGGTTCAGAAACAAAAAACCCACTATAAGTCACAATACCCAACGATTTAATTTGGATATTTATTAAATCCGGATTTAGCCATTCGGTCCAAAAGGACGAGAGAAGAAAAGGTTCGGGGCTCATGGGGCGTAAACTACACAAGTACCAGCCATTCGAAAATTATGTTTCTTGTCATTTTTCCATTTCCTCGTTTTTACCCTTGATCAAAATATGTTCTCATTTTTGCCGCTTGTTACGTAAATAAATTCCCAGTCACGTACTATATTTCGTCCTTTGTTTTATTTAAGCCTTCCCTCATTCCACTTTATTTAGGCCAGTTGGCATCTTTTTTTCATTTATAGTTCGAGAATGTATGACAATTTTAGACAAATTCCTAGAGTCTATTTTAGGTAATCGAAATTCTCTACTCTTTAAATTAATCACGACGTCCAAACCGTGTCGCGCCCAAATTTTATTTTTACTTTAATTTCACTCAAAAATTTTTACACAAAATTAAAAATTTCAGATAATTTGTAAAAAATATGGCTGCAGCCAATACTGTGCAGCATTCACAACAACCACAATCAGCCCCCACAACAGCAGTAGAGCTCCCGCAGCAAAAAATTGTTGAGGAAGTTCATGGACAAATTTTTGAAGTTAGTCCACGTTATGTGAATTTATCTTATATTGGAGAAGGTGCTTATGGAATGGTTGTGTAAGTTGATTTTGAATAATATTCAAAATTATTTTTAATTTAAAATTAAGTTCTGCTCTTGACACAATTACGCGGGAGCGTGTGGCAATAAAGAAAATTTCGCCTTTTGAACACCAAACATTCTGCCAGCGGACACTTCGAGAAATAAAAATTCTTTCTCGCTTCAAACACGAAAATGTATATCTGCTTTGTAAATTATTTTTTAAAATTTATTTTTAGATAATTAATATACAAGCTATAATTCGGGCTCCCAGCATTGAACAAATGAAAGACATGTAACTTTTTTTTACCAAGATTCTCAAAATTAAATGACAACTAATTTTCAGATATATTGTGCAGTGTTTGATGGAAACAGACTTATATAAGTTGCTTAAAACGCAACGCCTTTCGAATGACCATATCTGTTATTTTTTATATCAAATTCTACGCGGCCTCAAATATATTCATTCTGCCAATGTTCTTCACAGAGACCTAAAGCCTAGCAATCTTTTATTAAATACTACTTGTGATCTCAAGGTTTTAAATTTAATTTTTACGACAATGAATCACGATTTTTACAGATTTGTGATTTTGGACTTGCTCGAGTTTCTGATCCTGAACATGACCATACTGGGTTTTTGACTGAATATGTGGCAACTAGGTTTTCTATTGCTTTTTTAAAATGTTAGAATGTTTTTAATAGATGGTATCGAGCGCCTGAAATTATGTTAAATTCCAAAGGATATACAAAATCGATCGATATTTGGTCAGTTGGTTGTATCCTTGCCGAAATGTTGAACAATCGACCACTCTTTCCTGGGAAGCATTATTTGGACCAACTTAATTTAATATTAGCAGTTGTTGGCTCGCCATCCCAAGAAGATTTACAGTGTATTATTAATGAAAAGGTTTTTATTTTAATTGAATTGAGTGATTTTCTTTTATGAGAACTCTTGATTTTTTGTCTTTCTACAAAATAACTAATTATTATTCGAGGCTCGTGCTTACCTCCTATCTTTACAACCTAAAGTCAAACAACAATGGTCTCGACTATATCCCAGTGCTGACCCAAGAGCTTTAGACTTGCTTGATAAAATGTTGACATTCAATCCAAATAAGCGAATTGGTATTGAGGAGGCTCTTGCACATCCATATATGGAACAATACTACGACCCAAATGACGAGGTTTGAGGGAAAGGGAACGGGGTTTGTAAAATTCCCATTTCAAAATAATTTTAGCCGTCATGTGAAGAGCCATTCACATTTGAAATGGAATTTGACGATCTTCCACGTGAGAAGCTTAAAGAATTAATATTTCACGAGACTGAAAATTTTCATCATAACCAACTCGCCGCTAATTCGTTCAATGCTTCCGTATTGCAGACAACAACCGAGACAAAGTAGTAACGAGATATATATAAATTTAAATATTATAACTGTGTTCTCATCTTTCTAACATGTTTACAGAAATAGGTTTTTTGATTTTTCTCGTACCTTGTTTAATATTAACCAAATAAAATAAATGTTAAATTTCGGTGGCATTCTTAAGAAATTGATTGACGCTCGACAAATATTCGGTAAATTATCCCAGGTTGCTCGTCGATTGACACATTGTTGGGCATTAGCCCAAGACAGTGTCTTAACCTTACTGTCAACAGTGGGATAATTAAGATTTGTTAATTGTGATAAGTTAATAAAAATTTATCAAAGATAAACATATCAAAAAGAAATTTTCATTCCATTTCAAAAGCAGCCTCTTCAACATTTATATTATTAATTCGGATTACATTAAGTTCTTGACTTAACCCTAAAATAAAAGAATAATTCTTCAAATATTTTTGTCTTACATAACGGGTTGTGGATGTACATGGTATTGAAGTTGTAGATAATTTCAGGTGATGTGGTTGTCTGATAATTAGGGAATAATTATATTCTTTTTAGGTTAGCCTACCTTTTCAATAACAGTTGCGTGCACATGTACAAATTTGGGGTCTAATAATGGCCTGCCAAATATGGAAAAATCGAGCCCTCCAACCGATAGTATCTGAAAACTTTGATCAGATTATAATGGGATTAATGTACCTTTTCGAACTTGATTTCATCTCCAACATCTACTGGAATGTTGCTTTCTATGTGGATCAAATCGTCTTGCATGACTTTGAATTGCTTCTAAGGTTTAAAAATTAATTCATTTAAATAAAATAAACTAACATTTTGTATATAGATGACGGCAAAAAGTTTTCGAGTCTGATCGGAAACAACCTGTTTTATGTTTTGGACAACAAAATCCCTCTTCTCCTTTACCATGTAAGCCTCAGGCTCGATGACTTTTCTTGATTGACTGTCTTTAGATGGAATGGCTCGTTTGGAAGCAGTTGAAGTCATAGCGTGTCTAACAAACCTCTTACACAAAAATGACCTAAACAAGAGTTGATGCATTCTGGAAAGGTAATTTTGAATTATAAATTTATATTTTTTGGAGACAAAAATAGATATACTTATTAGGGTATGTTATAAAAACGATTGAAAATTTATAAAAAGTTAAAATAAAATTTATTTAGATTTTTTCTTACGAAAACAATTTGTATAAGCAAGAAAATCTTTTTCAAAAAGTCCTTCTGCCATTTGTGTAAATTTCTTTTTCTCATCATCATCCAGGCTTTTAAAAAGTTTTTCTAACTGTTCTTGTGTTTCTTCTTCTGATCCCCTTTCTAGCACAATTGGTAGCCCAGCAGCTAGTAAATTTCTGTCCAATTCTTCATCGTCAATTGTTTCAAATTGCTTCATAGAAGATTCAACAACATCGCTGAGATATTCAGCTTCATCATCCGAATCGAAAAGCAATTGTTCATCGGGGCTTAAAATAGAAAAAATAGGGAATTGAATTTAAGGCTCAACAATAAAAAGTATACCTGATTTCTAGTGGGATTTCCGGATTTATCAGCTTCTCATCCAATTCTGGTTTGTTGTTATTTTGTTCATGCATATACTGTTCAAAAGTAGTAACAGGTCTATTAATTGAAGAAGTCGACTTTTCTTCTGCAGAATTTTCCTAAAGAAACTCATGAATATTATTAGAAAAAATTTAAAATTACCGTTAATTCTTCACACTGCATTTTAAAAAATAATTCAGAACATTCCAAATGTTTTTTGCTTCGGTAACAACGAACAGAACAATAAAATTTTTGGCATTTCGGACATTTATAAAGATCCTTCTCAAGTTTATCAGTCGGACAAAAGGCGCAGGATTTAAAATTGAGGATTTTATTTTGATCAGCAGATTTGTCCATTGAAGGTGTATTGACGCACTGGCCGAATGTCGAATTACGGAATTGGCAATGTGAAATTTACCGAAGTGAGAATTTTGTAAATCGTAATTTCAAAAGGGAAAATACCAAAAAGCCTTTGGACAAAATGGAAAATGGATAAATGCCTTTTTTGAAGGAAGGTAGTTTTGACAAGATTCTATTTCTAATTTTTCAGTTAAATGTGCACAAAAATTCAAACTTTGGAAGTTCAAACTCCTATCTCCTCAATTGCTATTCACCCTAGTCAATATGATAAAGTATGCTTAGGATTTTTGGATGGTGGAATTACTTACAATAATTTAACGATTTTGAGTGACTCAGACAAAAATGAATCGCTTCCTGTTAGAGTTGAACAAAAATGGAGGAGAAAGTTGAAAATGGCGATAAGAGCTATTACATTTTCTACAGATGGTTCTTTTATTTTTGTTACTGCTTCAAATAGGTTTTTTTAATTTTATTTATGAGCTAACATTAAAAATTTTTAGAGCACTTTGCATGTTTGATACTGATACTGGTAAACGCATACGATGTATTCGACAAAGCCATAAAAGCAGACCAAATGAGATTTCATTGTTAAATCCTTCAATGGGTGGCAAATTACATTTCGCAACTGGTGCTGAAAATGGTGAGGCATGTTTTTGAATTTTATTTTACGTTATAAGGCTTGTAGACACCCTAGAAAATTTTCTAAATTTTTTGCATCTTTTAATAAGTAGCTTTAAGGTGAAAATGTGGGACTTTCGACTAACTAAACCTCAAATTGCTGCATTTACTGATCAGGATGATATAATAAGTCTAAACTTTCATTTTTCTTTTTTTCATATTCATTCAGATAGTTTCTCTACATGGAAAAACTGTCTTTTATCTGCTAGTGGAGATGGTACTCTTGCTGCTTATGACATATACAAAAGAAAGCTCAGGCTTTGCTCAGAGACTATGCACAGCGAATTACTTTCTTTGGCTGTTACCAAAAGGTTTGTAATTAGAAATCAACTTATTTTAATTTTCCTTGTTGTACAGGTTTACCTACGTTGGTGCAGCTGATGGATATATTGAAGTCTTCAATAATGGTGAATTTGGTAATATTGTTGAGAGAATTGAAACACCTTTAATTATGGGGGTTGAACAATTAGAAACAGTGAGAGATGACCTACTTTTGGCCGGAGCTTCAACTCATGATGGAATGAGGTTTCTAATCTAGATTTTATTAATTATTCAATCATTTAGGTTTATGCATGTCAATCCAAATAAATCACTTGGCGGAATTTGCTATCCTGATGGAATTGTAAGTGATTTAAAAACGTTTTGAATGCAATCGACGAATAATCGACGTGCATTTAATGAAGATATAGTACTTAACCCTTTAAAAAATACTGAAGAAATCTTAGTAAAAATATATTTAAACCAACTGGTTTATATTTACCATACCTTTACGTCGATTACTTCTTGAATGCAATTGAAACATCTATTACAGGGCTTAATGGTAAAATCTTCCGACCTTTCATTTCTCTTGGTGACAACTGCAGATGGAACAAAATTGAATGCTTTCAAATTGGAGGATTTAGTGAGAGATGTTCCATATTTACGTGCACAAGATATGCATAAATTTAAAGAGAATGAAAGGGCAGAAAAGAAACAAAGGTTGACTAAAGTAGCTGAATTCTTCAAAGATATGCTTGATGATGAAAATGATGAAGGAGAACAAGATTCTGATTAAGAGACAGAAGACAATGAGAAGGAATTTATATGTATGGATGATGAACAAAGGTTAGATGAGAGCGTGTGATTTGCTTAATGCTTTTTTAAATAATTTACATGTTTAATGTTGTAAATGGTACTTGTTCGACACCGACATTTCGGTATTTTATATATCCTAAAGTAAAACTAAAGTTACGAAACATTTTTTACTCGTTAAGATTAATTAAAACAAATTTAAAATATAACCAAAATAGAAGATCAACATTTTTTAAAAAAACTTTAAAATATTTCGCCCATCTTCTTTAGTGTCATTGTAGGACTAGACCCTGAAAAATGTTTTTTTCTTTTATAAATTTTTAGAGCTTACTATTCGCGCAGGTGCAATATCTGGGCATTTCCAATTGTATAAGTAGTATTGCAAATTACCATCACCAATTCCAAATTTCAATTCTTCAAGAAAACTTTGATTCTCCATCAAATCAAGAGCATTATAAACATCAAATCCCATCTTTATAAAAAAATAAAGTTTAAAATTAAATTAATAAAATTACATTTTTGGCAATTATGAGAGCATCATTTATCAGTTTATTTAGCGGAACAGATCCAGCGACATTGTAAAAAGAATAGGCGGCCCTAATTTCCTTGTGTATTGGGTTGTGAACAATTGTAGAGGGAAGACAATAAAAGCTAATGAAATCCGTTACTTGACCATTGTTCTAGGAATTAAAGTCTAATTGAGATTTAAAAATACAAAAAAACCTCGATCACATAAGAATAAATTACGTCTTCCCTCGGCATGAAAAAATGTTCAAACTCCTCCAGACTGAAAATTGGACAAATATCAAATTTCGTCAAATAGTTTGTGAGCAAATCGAAAGCGCTTTGTATATACTCTTTAGCTAAGGGTTTGAGCGGATAATGTGTGTTCTAAAAATAATTTTTTAAGTATTCTTTTAGAAAGGGTTACCTCTGGAAGTCGATAAAGTTTAATAGTACGATGAAGCGTCATATTCTTCCCAAGATGCGAAAATTTTGTCTCGATCAATTTTTTTGGGTTTAAAGATCTATGCCAATACCTAAGAATATTTTTAGAGAATTTAATAATCAAAATAATATTTTGAACAAACCTGCATGAACCAACCGGTTTTGGAATAATAATTCCTGCAGTAAAAGTAGCTTGAAATATACCACTTAAGTTAACTCTTCGTGTGATTTCCCTGATTAACACAGGTGCCAATCTTTTCGAACGCAACTTTTTATGCACACATAAAAAATTAATTTCAACCATTTGAATTGTTTTATCATAAATTCTTATAAGAGCAGGAATTGCAGCAATAAAAGCCAACAATTTAGAACCAGCAGCACGAACACCACAGTGCCAATAATTTTTCCAACCTGAAGGCGTCAAAGCCCTAATTTAATTTTTTATTTAATATATTAAAAAAGAAGAGTAACCATTTTAAAAAATCACGTCCATAATCAAAACGAAACATATTTTCATCATCCTCAACATAATTTTCATTAAGAAGTGTATATAATTCGTCTAATTGATCATTTGATAACAAATCAACTTCCGACCATGAAAATGGTTCTGGCAATGAATATGGCTCTTTTCTAATTTTTTCTACTTCAAGAGGAGCCTCAATAAAAGTATTTTCTTCAACTTTGATCCCTATAATTTTAAATTAATTTTTAAGAAAATATTACTTAAATAAACCAAGTCCTGGAACGGGTTGAGTTTGCCAAAATTGATGTTTGCGATTTTTAGCCTCGTCGTTGTTATCCATAGTGAAAGAATTTAATAAATCCTAAAAACAAAATTTTTTTAATATTATAGTAAGAATGAAAGAAGAAGCATTTTTAATTAAAAAGAAGGTGGCACGAATCTTCGTCAAAGGACTTTCCGTCATTGGACTTTCCGTCAATACTTTTTAGAGTTATCGACAAAATAACAACTAGTTTACACTTTGACATTTTCCAAATTAAAATTAACATAATGAAATGCGTTAAATTTCAGTTCAAATTTATTTGGCGTCACTTTTTTCTGAAATCTGGATTTTTTCATATTTTTGTTAATCTCCGGAGATTACGCGTTTATGTTGTTTTTTTTATTTTTTCAATTATTTCATCTGTTTTTTATTTTTTTATTCGTTTATTCGTTGACCCAATTGCTGCGCGCGCTTAAAATTGCTAAAAAATAAATTTAAAATTTTTTAAAAAATCTAAATTTTTTCAAATTGAAGGCCAGTCCCGACAACTGGACATGCTTCTGCTGGATGGCTGGCCGGTTAAATTCATTTTTTTTCTTTTTAAAATTTGAGTTTGAAATTTTTCATTTTGTTAGGCCCCTTCGACCGTGCTCTACATGGTGGCATGTGGTGGCCGTGGCTGGGCTTCAACCAAACGGTGGGTTTTTTCCTAGTTTATTTTGAACTTTTTAATTTAAAAATGAAATTTTTTTATTTTTATGTATTGTTCTTCATGTGGTGGCCTTTGGAGAATATGCTTATGGTCTTCATGGTGGTGGTCTGGGGGCCTGTTTTTTTTTAATAAAAAAAATTTTTTTTAATTTTTTAAAAATTTATGCTTGTGGTTGTGGTTGGCATGCTCTTGGTGGTTGGTGGCTCTCTTCATGCTCTTGGTGGTTGGCGGTGCTCTTGGTGGTTGGAGGCTCTTCATGCTTCTTGTGGCCTGCCTTTGATGTGATGTTGGTATATGGTCGGGGTGTGGTTTTTTATTTAAAAATTAAAAAAAATTAAAATTTATAATGGGAGGGGGTGATTTTCAGCCAGGTTCTCTACTCCATGCACTGGTGGTGGTGGCTCGTCTACATGCAATGGTGGTGGCTCGTCTACATGCTCTTCCTCTTCCTGATCAACTTTTGGCCCGGTAAATCTTCAAAATTTTTAAATGAAAAATCGCTTGCTAAAAATGCGCGAAGCTCTCCCCACCCTTTCTTCATTTTCTTGTTTTTTGTCCTTGTCTTTCTTGTCTTTGTTTTTTTCAATTTTCTTAATTTCAAGAAATTTTTGAAAGTTTTAGCTCAACCAGTGGTATGGATGGTATGGCAGAATGTGCTTCAATGGTGGATGAATTGAGGTTTATAGTTCATTGGGGGAAGAGGGGGAAGCTTTACTGGGAAAAGCCTGGAGAGCAAAGTGGTGGGTTTATTGATTTTCTGTGCTTAATCGTCCTGCCGTGTTTTTATCGATTTTATTTTTGGCATTCTGTTTAATGTCAATTCATCCCATTTAAATTTAGTACATTTGAGTCTTACACATATTCGTCTTCAACAACTTTTTCCTTTACCTTGACCCATTTTTTAACTCCAATCGAGATCACTTACATTAATTTTACGTGTATTTCCTTCTTTTTCAACAGATTCAATTGATTTTTAATGTTACGCATTTTTAATTAAATACTTTTTCAGATGTTAACATTAACCTCTAATTATTCTAATGACTACTCTCCTAATTACTCCAACTTTAAATTCAATTAATTTGCTACCAGTTTTGCTCTTCATTTACTGAAATCTGGTCGATCTACTAAGAGACAACTTTTTGCTTTGGTTTCGCCTAAAGATGGAACAAAAATTTCAAAATCACTGAAACCTTATTTTGAGGGAGGGCAGCTCAATATTCTGTTTGGATCTACTAATTCTCAAAAGATTGTTAAGAGAGTTGTCGAGGTTTATGAGGTTTGTGATTTGAGTTTAGTTATTGTCTTGGGTAAATAAAAGCTTCCGAGAATGCCCTGTTTGTCTCTGACTATCTGGCTAGCCTTATGACACACGATTTAAGACAATGTTACTTAAGCCTCCGGGATTGGCCCATATATCTTCTTTGATTTTTCTGTGAGTCAAGATTCAAGTCCATATACTTCAGGTTCCGGGGTTGGCCCATTTGTCTTTGTGGTTTCTCTTTTGGATAATTTCAAGACCGTGTACTTTATTTGATTAGCTTTCCTTTTTCTTTATCCATCTTAATCAGACCTATAATATTTTACAGTTTTGCGCCGTTTTTGTCATTATAAACGAGGAAAGCAACATTGCTGACGTGGAAAACAAGTAGGGCCTAAAATCTCAATCATTCGCCGCAAAGACCCGCTCATTCCTAACAACATTTTTTAACAACCGAATTAATCGTTTATCATCCAAGAACCTCCGGTTTTTTTTAACATTTTTGTTTGAAATATTTTTTAAATTTTTTCAGGAATTTATTCTTTTATTCTAGTTTATCATTCAATATTTTTTAACAACATTCTGAGGTATTCTCATGTGCAAAGAAAAAACCACCTCTGATTTCCAGTGTGTACAATTAGAATATGGTTGATGAATTCAATTAGTGCAGTTGATATGAAGGCAGGTTTCTTAATTACTTATGTGGGTTTAGGGCACTTATAGAGATGGGAAGTGGAAAAGAAATTTACTTGTATTTAACTAACACTAAACTAAACAGCCCGATAGATCACATGTTTACAAGTGCCAGGGGTTTAGGGACCAGTTTATTTTTTTGGTTAAATTTTATCCGAGTTTTCTTGTTTAACTAATTGGGGGATGTCAAGTGTTTATTTCATTCGCGTTCCCATCAACCAGATGACCAATTATTCTATTTTCCATTCTATTTTTAATAGTCTTTTCATCCTTTTCTTACATTCTTTGCGCAATTTACCCCCTTTCAATCTCCTCAACTTCCAAGTCCATAATTAATTCATCAGCCATTTTGCAGTACATACTGGGTTTAAAAATAAGCAACTCTTTAAATTCTCTATTTCCATTTTTAATTTTATATTATTTATTATTTTAACTTTGTAGAGGTCATTTTCTCGAACCTCAAAATTAAAAATTTATAATGTGTATTTTCTCCATTTTCATTATTTCTCCTCTTTTGCTCTTTATATTCTATTTTTGCCATTATTGTTTCTTCACATATTTCCAAGTGGCTGGTTCAATAGAAAAAGTGTTTTCTCCACATTTATCCCCCAAATATTATTTGGCCACCCCTAATTGTAGAGTACGTGTTCTTTGCCAATTTTTCTCTTTCACTCCTTCACTTCTGTTTGTGCCTTTTATTTAAAGAGTTTGTTTGTATGGCCCAGATTTAGCTCACATATTCAAAAATAAATCCACTATTATTTGCGAAATTTAAACAATTTTTGTTGGCCCACCCATTTTCCACATTTCTGTGTTTGTTTTTCATTAATTTTTACCTCTGTATCAGTAATTGGTTGTGAAATCGTCAGATCGGTGTTTTCAAGATTTGCTTCAGATCGGGTATCAGGTTGGAAAAAAGTCCGTTTTTGGAAACCGTTCCATCCCTGCTCTTTATAACTACAAACTCTTTTAATAATTGTGTTTTTATTTTAAAATATTAGTCACTTTTTATAATTTTTTAATGCAAATTTTGGAATAACGAACATCTGCGTTTTTTCTCCTTTTTCTCTTTTCTATTTATTCATTTCCCTCAATTTCCGATTTTTCCCTTCCCCTACATCTTCATTTCCTATTAAATTGAATTAAAAAATGTTGACCGGATGTCTCTATCTTCTTCATTTTTTTACCATCCTACCATTTTACTTTTCACAAAAATATAGACAATTCGCGCGCTGCTTTTCTTTTTACCATTTTTCTTCTTTCCTTTATTAACCAACAGTTTAATCTTCTTTCCTTTTTTCCTTTCATTGTTTTTTTCTGGACATTGTTGAATAACTCTTTGTCTGGGCCCTATTTCAATTGTCCACAGATTCTGCGGTCTGCGTTCTGTGCACAGACCACAGAACCACAGAAATTCTGTTTCAATTATTCCACAGATTCTGCGGAAAAAGAAGTCCGCAGATTCTGTGGAAACATGCACAGAATCTGTGGAAACATCCACAGATTCTGCAAAACATCCAAAAACATGCAAAAACCACAGAATTCTATTTCAATTATTTTTCTGTGCACAGAAAAAAATCCACAGATCTGTGGCTTTTTTAGTCGATTCTGTGCATTTCTGTTTCAATTATTTCTGTGGTCTGCGGAAAATACACAGAATTCTTTAAAAAATCCACCCTAAAATTTTTTCTGCGAACTTTCTGTGGAAAAACTTTAACAATTTTTTTCTAGGCCTAGGCTTAACCAAATTTCAAAATTTTTAAAGATTATTAAAGTTTGAATCATTCTCTATTTTTTGATATAAAAATTATAATTTTATTACCTAAAATTATTGCTTAAAATTAATTTTGAAAAAGGTACATCTTTTTTACGCAGTTTTTGTTATATTCAAGCAATAAAAAAATAAAAAACGTGAGAGATTCTGAAATTTAGAGCTATGATGTTCTAATCATCATGGATATCTCTAATGAGGGGATGTTTACCAGGATCTATAGAAGATATCTGTATAGCGTATACTGGGATATCTCCCATGATCTCTCATTGATATCCGTCATAATCTCTCCTCCTATTTAATGATAGATTTCCTCCTTAATCACTCCAATATATTAAACCTCAAAATCAATGGATATCCCACTTAATCACTCCTCTACGATTTTAAAGTTCCGATTTGACTATAATTTTGGATTCCAGGCATTTTCGATTTCCAGGAACCTCAATTTCTGACTAAACAATCCCCAGTTTTGTAACATTTCCCTCCCTTGCAACAACTTCTATCGTAGTTTGAAAAAGCCACATGTCGGATCGACATCTCCTGATTTTTCCGATCCGAACCCTGCTTTAGGACATTAATTTAATTGGAGATTTAAGGATATTGGATGAACAAGAAAATTAAGCGGTATATCAGCGGTTTTAAAGTGATATCAAAGAGATTTAAAGGGATGTTATGTGATTTGGAGGGAAAATTTTTAAATCTTTACAATATTTTTCAGTTTAATTTAAGAATTTTTAAAGTTTTACTTCAAAAAATCAGGTACCATTAATACTGCGGTAGTACCGAACTGTCCAAACCATTTTTCGTTTCAATAAAACTGTTATTTTCAAAAACGCGGAAATAAAAAATTTGAATTTAGAAGAAAAAATACACAGAACCACAGAAAAATAATTGAAATACAAATTCTGTGGATCAGTGGAAAAAATCCACAGATTTTTATATTTTCCACAGAAATTTTCATCCACAGAATCTGCGGAATGTTTCCACAGAATCATTGGATGTTTCCGCAGAATCTGCGGGCACCACAGATTCTGTGCACACAGAATTTAATTGAAACAGAATTTCCACAGAATCTGTGTTCTGTGCACAGAATGCAGAATCTGTGGACAATTGAAATAGGCCCCTGGTCATTTCTCTGACATTTTCTCCAAAATTAGAAAAAAAATTATATATTTAATTTATTTTTGACAATTACACTCTTGATGCACAATCCGGTTAATCTCCTTCCTAAATACTTTTAAATACATAATTTATTATTTTCTTTTTCTCATTACTGACTGTTTTATTACATATCTTAATTATTTGGCTTTGCTCTAATTTTTCTCGATATCTAGTCATTTTATATATTTTTTACTTCTAATTGAAACTTTTGTTTTTTATTTACCGCTATTCTCAGAAAATTTTTTATAGCTCTTAACCTTGAATATTATTTTTGGGGAATTTCTGTGCAAGATAAGGATCTCTGCCGGATACTCCCGCCATCTTCTTATGATTGTATTCTCTCTAACATATTTTGATAAAGTAGCCAAATTTATTGAAATGGGCTGACAAAATTTTTATACATATTTTTATTTTGGAGATCCTTTTACATATTTGGATGTGTTAATATTTTCCAAAATATTTTATTAAGTTATTTTGTTGCTATGATTGGGACAACTAATTAAATCACATACATATCCACGTTCGCAAAATATGTAATTATAATTTCTTTCTTTTATCGTTTCTAATTCAAAACCTCCTTTTTTTGCTCTTTATTTAAGTCCAACAACACATATCCTACACTAATAAATCAAGTTTATTTTTTTTCGGCCAGCTTAAGAAGTATTATGTACCTCTTAAATTTAATTGCAATAAAACATTTGTGCTACTTTTTTATAATCTAGTCAAACCATTCAACCTACAATTTTTTTCATCAAGTTGTTTCTTGCCTCAATAAATTATATGTAGTTTTTTGTCTTTAATCGCCCAAAATTTCATTAGTTTCTGCCCATTTTCTTCCAAATTCTGGCCTTTCACTAATTGATTTATATTTTTTGTCTTGTTTTTTTTTCATTCATATATTTTTTGTCATCCTTTCATTGCATCAGCGGTTTTTCATCTACCTAGTTGTTGAATAGAAGGGGGGTGGACGTGATTGGAAAGTATGGCGAGCAAACAAAATTCCGAGAGATTTTTGGTGTTATTTTTTCTACGCATCAACAGTTTAATTAATATTTCCACGCTTCCATTTTTTACAGCCAGCTAAAAATGGCTAAAATTAAATATGTATAATTAAGAGCCTCTGAGATTTTTTATGATTAATTCATTGACCGCTAATCCATTTTTAATTCTTGACTTGTGTGGCTATTCCCATAGATTCAATCCAAAAAAATCACTTTTTAATCTTTTGTCTTTAACGATTCTCTTTTTGAAAAATCACATTGATTCTCGAATTTCTAGTTAACGAATGTTGCCACTTGAGTGTATCTTTTAAAGTTCTAAAAGCGCAAGGGAATGGGTTGAAATGGAGTGACTAACTAGCTGAAGGAAAGATTATGTAATTGAATAAATCTATCTATTTTTCCGCTCACAGTTGCCCATACTTAAAAAAGCATTGTTGTAAAATAAAGGAGGCAAATAAAAGATTTTGTTGACCAGCAAATTTGTGTATTTGAGGACACGTTTTTGTTAGAACGCGTTTTTTGCTTCATGTCCTTCCAAGTTGAAACAACATGAAATATAAGTTGAACAACATAAAATGAAACTTCATAGATTCTCTTCAGGGCTGTGCGCCAAAATTTTCGCGTGGCGCGCCAAACGCCAAACGCCAATTTTTTAAATTTTAAAAACACGCCAAACGCCAAAAATCGGCCAAAATCAACGCCAAAACGCCAAACGCCAAACGCCAAAATTTTTAGAGTCTATAAAGACTTAAAAACCACTGTTCATCTCATTTTAGCGCCGCAGGCGAAATTTTTTGAATTTACAAGATTCACAGAAGCCAGGATTCATCCTTTTTTTACCGCCGAAGCAAAATTTTTGAGAATTTTGGAGGCAAAGAAGCCGAAATTCATCTTTTAAAAAATTTTAAAAAATAAGAAATTCATAGAACTCCTTGAGATTAAGGTGGATATGAAGGGATAAAGGGAGTAATGAGTATAACAGAGGTCATGAAGAGAGTAAATGATTGACGGGACTTAAGTTTTTTTCTATTATCTATAAGGTAGTTTAAGATAAGGGCTTCCTCCTTTAAGCGCCGCAGGCGAAAATTTTGAAAATTTTTAAGTCCAAGTAGTAGATTTCTTCATTTTTATGCGCCGCAGGCGAAAATTTTGAGAATTTTGGATGACTGTATGCAGAAAAATTTCCTTTTTCGATCATCCCTTTCTACATTTATTTAAAAAAAATTCCATCATTAGGGGTGTATATTTTTGGCGTTTGGCGCGCCAAAATCGGAAAATCACGCCAAACGCAAAACGCCAAAAATCGGCCAAAATTAACGCCAAAACGCAAAACGCCAAACGCCATGACGCACAGCCCTGATTCTCTTCAATTGGACTTTTCCAAAACTGCATATTTTCACTCGCCTTTTTTTCAAATCCCGCGAGAGTAGCTTCAAAATTGTGCAAAAATCTTTTTCTTCTTTTCAAACCCTGTCGTTTTTTACTCCTTTTTGTCAGTTATTGCTTTTGTGCCCGTCTTTGTGGTCAGCCAATTTTCATCTTCCTCGCCCTGCTTTATCTATTTTCCTTCTGCCAACTGAATTATTAGGCAATCTTTTTCGCGTAAAGATTTTAAAGGAATTCATTGTCCACTCACATTTTTTTAAATTTACAATTTATCGGCTAAATTTGTTTCTATTTTTTAAAATAAAATGTTATTGCATTCTCCAATAGATTTTTGCGATGAATCATCGCATTCATTATTTAATTTCTCAGTCAGTTTAGTATTTTTCTAAATATTTATTCAATACATAATAGCGTTTTTTATTCAATTTTTTCATCTAAAATTGCACAGAAATTTCCCAATTTTTTTAGTTCTTTTATGCTAAAAGAACTAAATTCATAATCTCATATTTTTTTGCTTTGCTAACTATTCCCATCAAAGGACCATTTTTTGATGATTCAACAAATTTGACTAAAAAATAATGATTCATATTCAAACAAAGTTGATGCTTAAGAAGAATTAAGCTTTGATAAGGTAACAGAATCTAAATTTAAATTTAAGAACCCTCTCCTCTTACACTCGGTCTTTCCTGGAATAATTTTTTTCAACCACTTCCTAGTAATTTTTTCAAATGAGTTAAAAATTTTATTAATTTTGATTTTTTTCTTTCCTTTTTTGTTCGTTTATTTGTAATCTGTCACACCTGCATCTTTATGCTTTATTTTTAATATTTATTATTTTTTTTACAATTTTTTTTTTATTTCATCTTCTCGTTTTTAAAAAAATGAACTAGGAATAATTTCAAAACGCAATTTTATGAATCAAACTACTACAGTTTATATTTATTTGTTTTTTAAATTTAAATAAGTTTGACTCAAATTTTTATCGTTTTAACCTTGAGATTATAACAACATAATAATTGGATTTTATAATTCACTTCCCTTTTATCTTTTTTAAGATTATCTGCTTCTGTTTGATTTTTATTTTTCCTACTCATTTTTTCTTTAATTGGATATATGCGCAGATTTTCAAGTTATCTATTTTTTTCTCTCTTTGGTCTTCATTTGAAGATTTTTACATATTTTTTTGGAAATGGCCGTTGTACACGTGAACTACATATATAGCTTCATAACACTTCTCAATACACAATATGCCTTTATTTTTTCTTAAAAAAGGAGTATATGTATTTATTATGTACGTATTGTTGTCATGCTATTCAAAAAAATGTGGACAAAGTCTCTCGAGGGCATGAAGGAAATGTAAAGTGTACACCCCCCCCCATTCTTCAACTATGGTTTTTGCTTTCATCCGCAAACATTTATTTTTTTCTCCTAAATAAAAATATCGAACAAATTACAATTAATATTTAAATATCGTTGGGAATGAGAACAAAAATTGCGAGATTTACTACCAAATTTCCCTTAATCGACTCTAAAGGGTTAAACATTTTAGATCTATTTTTTAATCCTCCCATCGGATTTAATCCTCCCATTTCACTTCCTTTTCTTCATTCTAATAGTTAAAAACATCTGGCATGAAGAAATTATTTCTTCTCGGATTCTTTTATACCTCGATCACCCTCATCTCTTTTTTGATTTCTTTTTTATATATTTTTTTTTAATTTTTTTTTGTGGCTACATTTTTTTATTGGATTTGTTGTTAAAAATATGGGAAAAGTCAGAAATAAATTTTATATGAAAAAAGGGTGAAGTGAAAATAGAAAATAATAAATAATTCGCGGCGATAACATCGATAGAATAAATATTTTGAGTAAAGGGTTAAGGAAATCGAGAATTATGGAATGCGTCTGAAAAAAATGCGGTGAATGACAACACTCAATCACCCATTCCGTAATCAAGTACAATTTTCTAGTGTCCTATAATCACAATCGCGGCAAATTTCCAAACGTCTGCCTTTATTATGAGAAGGCTGACTGTAAAAGGGAGAATAAATTATCTTTTCAGTCAATATTAAATTTTTCAAAAGAGAATTGTCGATTGACAGTAAAGTGCTCTTTTTCCAAAATTTTTGTTCTTGTGAAAAGTTACACGAATTGCAATTTAAGTGGGACCATTCTAAGGAAAAAGTAGATAATAAAATTAAAATGCAGCATGATTTTACCATTTTTCCGGGTCAAGGTCCCCCAATTCCTTTATCATTTAACACCTTTTAATTTCTTTTCTTTAAAGTAAAATTCATCAACCCGTTGCATATGTCTGGCAACGCTTCTTCCTCCTCCACATCTTCAACTCTTTTGCGGTCGATTACCCCGCCCATTGGTAAGCAAAATGAAGGGAAGGAAGAAAAAGACGCAGCACCCCAACAAATCTTCACCACTCCTTCGAATACAACAAACCAACAACAATCTAACGACCAAACCACATTATTACCTTCTGTTGCAGTTAAACGACGACCTGCTGTGCCACCAAAACCACAACTTGATATTGTTCGTTTCAGTATGGCACAGGCGAAAGGTTGGCTTTTTTTCGTTTTTAATTTTTTTCGAATAAAACTTTAAAAATTTTAAGTAAAATTTCCCTTAAAAACTGGTTATTAAATAAATAATTTTTACTCTTACTGTTTAATATTTTATTTTTCTGTTCAGATGAAGTTGACTTGGACACAATCTTAACTGAATTGCTTGAACTTGAAGAACAACTAAGTGGTGAGGCGGGTGATAGGCTTGTTCTAGGTCTTCCAACATTACCATCATCTAAACCAAAACTACCACCATCGTCAAAAGATACACAACCAACAACGAAATTGCCATCTCCACAGATGGTCAATCAAGAACAACAACAACAGCATGTTCAATTTCAATATATCAATGGAAATTCTAATGTAAACGGAAAATCCTCTTCTAACGACAACAGATTTATTTCTTCGAATAATTCTCACTTCCATCATACTAAAACAAATGGATTAGATTTTAATGATTGTTTCAATCCGGCTGATACTGATTCAGCATTTGGAGATTCTTCTTCAACAGAATCTACATCGCACATGCCTGCTGGTGGAAATGCTTTATTATTGCCTAAAAACGTGGCTAATTGTAATTCAGAATTTTCTAGTGCTGATAGTTTTCTTGGTTCTACACCATCACCTACTAGACAGGTAGATTTTAATTAATTCTTTTTTAATTTGTAAAATTTGAAATTCCTTGCTTTATTGGCCTAATTTTCTGGTTTCATTTAGGACTCGCATCTGTTCTTTTTTCTAGTTATTTTTAGTATGTCCGTTTTCTTACATATTAGCATATGTTTAACGGTGCTATTTTTATTTTTACCTTTTCTTTTTAGCTTGTATGCCAAGTTTTCTTTCCTTGCTAGTTTTCCCAATACTTAGGTCAGAAAGAGAATAGTATCGCATATCCTTTGGCTTGGTAATTTTGTGTTTGTGTTCGTCCTATAACCTTTTATTTGTAATAAGGACATATGCTTTGACATTTACCTCGAGAATACATTTCAATCAGGTAGCTCTAAAAGCCATGTAAATAAGCATTTTTTTGTTTTGAACAAAGAAGGTCAAATAAATGGGCGAACGATTTTTCTTTAATTTTATTTTTATAATTATAAATTGCCATAATTAATTTTATTTTCAAGCAACTCGATATAATTCAAAATTTTAGATTATTTTGAATAATATCCAACAAAATGTTGGCACGCGATTATTATCTTATCCAACTTCATCGTCATTTCTGGGAGGATCAAGGCCACCATCTTCAGCTGGTTCGTACAATTCTGCCATTACAATCTCGAAAGATGAAAACAAAAAAGCTAAAATACGTGAAGCATTGGAAAAAATGAAAGAGGCTAAAATGAAAAAGGTTAGCAAAAAAAATAAAATGAAAAAATTAATATTTATTTTTTAGATTTTTGTTAAAATATTCTTAGAAGATGGAACTCAACGAGGAATTTTAATCGATGAACGTTGGACTGTTGCTGAAACAATGAAACAATTGGCTATTAAAATTAATTGTGTGTTAACTCCTGAACACGCAATTGTTGAAGAATATCCAAAATTATTAATTAGTTGGTTTTTTTTATTTTTATATACTCTGTTCTCTTATCTACTATTTGTTTGTTCTATCCTTAGACCCTTTTAAGGGTTGTGTACAAACTAAATACATATAAGCAGATGGTCAAGAAATGTGAAAGGGTGTACTGGATTAATTTTACATTAGAATAAGGATTGAATTTCCTATATGAAAATATAGTACTAGTAAGTTAAAAAATATTGGGTTTGTGTCAAGAGGAACTGACAAGGACTTATTTAGCTAATTTTGTGAAATACATAGGATGTCTAATAAAATAAACTTTAATTTTTTCTTTTTCAGAACGTATTTATGAGGATAATGAATTCACTGTGGAAAATTTGGAAGAATGGGGTGAGAATTCGCCTAATGAACTTCATTTTATTCGTTTACCTTATAAATGGTCAATTTTTCATTCTCCTCAACAATTTCTTTTGACTGATCGAAATCGCAACGATTTTCCTTGTGCCAATAGTGTTGCTAATTGGGATTCATTACAGAAGCAACGTTTGTTGGAAAGTTATATGGGAGATGAGAATGGTGGTTCTGGTGGCAGAGTTCCAGAATTGGAGGGATGGCTTTTACTTAAAATGGATGGAAAAAAGTCGTGGAGAAGACATTTTTTTGTTCTTAGAGCTTCTGGTCTGTATTTTTTTTTATTAATTTTTATTCAAGTCAGACCCCAATTATTTGTACACCCGATAAGGAATATCGTTTGGGCATTTCCTCCACCCAACTTAGGCATTCCACTCTAGTTTTGGTTTTGCATCAATTGACAGTCGATTGTATTATTTATTTTAAGGTCTATATTATGTCTCAAAGCCTGGAAAGACACGTGGTCCAACGCGCGATCTACAATGTCTTATGAGTGTTTTTAATAATCAAGTATAATTTTATTTTTTAACAAAAATTAACTGTATTTTTAAGGTATATATTTGTACTGATTGGCGTAAGAAATACAAGGCACCAACCGAGTGGGGATTTGCAATAAAACATCCGCGTGTTCAATTAAAAACCAGTAAATTTGTTAAATATATTTGTGCTGAAGATCAACATACTTTTAATCAGTGGATTAATGCTCTTCGTATTATCAAGGTTTTAAAAATATTTTTTTATATCATCCCTTTTCTTTTGGTATGTCAAACTCTTATAAAGTAGTTTGTCACGGGAGTAGGAGGTTGCCTAAGCGATTAATATTTTCATCAGGAGGTACGATGTATTCTAAATTTTCCTTTTATAGAACGGCTTTTCTACTCTATATAAAGCATTTTGCACTGCCCATGCTTCTTGCGAGCCTATTGACTCTTGCTCTGTTCATGTTGAAATTCCTAAAGTTCCATCAAAACATTTATTTGGGTCACCTGTTGGAATTCATTCGCCTTATAGAAGGCCTCCAAACATTTCTGCTTCTCCTTGTTCAACACCAGGATTTGTTGTTGCTGCTCTTGGTACGTCTCATTCTTCGCGGACAAGTTGTGATACCCGTTTTGGTTCGCCAACAATTCAATGTGGCAGACTTGCTTTTGAACAGGTTTAATAATAAATTTTGATTTTTAGAAAATATTTTATAATTCTAGGATTTTTGCAATACTATTAAACGCCAACCAAATCCATCAAATTCTGGAATATCTCAACAACATCAACAACAAAATAGTAATTTTGCTCTTTCTCCCTTCGCTGAAAATTCTTTTGAATCAACAAAAATACTTTCGAATAGATTAGAAGAAAACGATTCGGATGAGGCAGACGAAGAATTTTTTCCCCTCCCGCCACTACCTTCTTCACTTCCAACGTCTCCTATTCGAGTAAGAAAATTTTCTATCATTATTTGTTTTATTTCTGTGGCTGCCAAAACTGATTTTAAACGAATCAGTCTGGATTCACTGGTTTTTAAATTCCGGTTTTTGATTTCTGTTTTGGGGCCCGAATTGATTTCTTATTGTTAATTTATTTTCTTTTTCATAAGATTCTAAAACAACTTCCCCCACCACCACCTCCAAAAAGAACTACACCAATAAAACCATCCTTACCAATGGATTCTATGGCCGAATTAACACTAGCAATAAACAGGCAAAAGATAAGGATTGAAAATAGAATTTCTAATAATAATTAGGATTCAATACTATCAAGACAAGGAATCTAACTATTATTATCAGTATTTTTTTATATGTACTACATGTTTTGATGCAGAATTTTAAATTTTTTAGGATAGAATTTTTACGGTAAAATTAAAATAGTTTAAAATATCAAATATAATCTGCATCTTACTAGATACTTTTTATGTTTACATTGCAAATAGGTCTGGGTCTAATTCAAATATTCTGGATCAGGATTTTATCATCTATAAATTAGGCCTAGATCTTTGTTTATTTTTTGTATTTTATTTAGTAAATTAATGATTATACATAAATACATTATTTTTAGAAAATAAATTTATTGATTTAATCGATTGATATATATTAGCATTGATTTTTTGAAAAATTAAAATTTATAGAATTATTTAGTTATCAATTGAAATCGATAGTTACGATTTTCTAATTAAATGTTTTAAAATAAATGATCAATTAGTAAAATAAATGATCAAAATAATGATCAAAATAAATGATTAAATGATCAATTAATGATCAGTTAGTTA
This sequence comes from Meloidogyne enterolobii, assembly GCA_963681835.1. NCBI lineage: Eukaryota > Metazoa > Nematoda > Chromadorea > Rhabditida > Meloidogynidae > Meloidogyne > Meloidogyne enterolobii. The sequence continues at coordinate 1,199,290 of CAVMJV010000071.1, forward strand.
AAATTTTTAAACTCCGCTCTCAACTGACCTTGTCCGGATATATTCCTCTTTATCTCTACCCATACTATTTTTTTATAATTTCTCTAACTTTCGGACAAAGTGTCATTTTTCATTTTCTCTCCAGTTTTATTTTTTTCTCTAACTACAATATTTCTCAATCATTTTCTCTCGATAAGGGACGATTCAGTATCGCCGACTCAATTTTGAGGCAATATTTGGGCCATAACTTTCTTAATTCGCGTCCGATCCGAGTAATACGCATATTATTTCTGCAAGATCAAAGAGCTCCAGAGCTTTCTACCGATTTAATAATTGTTTAACTCGGTTAGAAATAAAAAAAGATTCTGTCTCAAAATAAGACCGGCGATACTGAAACGTCATAGAGTTTTACAATAATTTGGCAAGGTGTATTTATTGAATTTATCTGATTTAATGTTAGACACATTTTTCACTTTTCTAATAGTTTTATTTCTACCAAGATAATTGTTATTTTTCTTTTTAGTATAATAAATTATATTTATTGTGAATGGCCAAACACCATCCGGATTTAATCTTTTGTCGTAAGTTTCAAATACAGACCTAACTTAGATTAAATTTTTTTATCTTTTTAGGTAAACAGCCAGGTGTTGCGATTGGCAGGTTATGTGACAAGTGTGATGGTCGCTGTGTAATTTGTGATTCTTATGTTAGACCAGCCACGCTTGTTCGAATTTGTGATGAATGCAATTATGGAAGTTACCAGGTTTATTTACATTAAGGTTTGAAATGCAACATAAGTTCTTTTAGGGGCGTTGTGTTATTTGTGGTGGTCCTGGAACTAGTGATGCTTATTATTGCAAAGAATGCACAATTATGGAAAAGGATAGAGATGGATGTCCGAAGATTGTCAATTTAGGGAGTGCTAAAACGGATTTGTTCTATGAACGGAAAAAATATGGCTTTAAGAAAACTTGATATTTTGAAAGTTTTTACTATTTATATTTTTTAATAAACTCGTTTTACTTTTTATTTATATTCTCCATTTGTTTCTAAACAAGCTATTATTTTTGTTCTACATTCACCTTTGAAGATTTCTTTTAGTTTATAGATCTTAAACATGACTAAAGTTCATTATTGCAAACGTCCAGACAACAATACAAAGTCGTGTAAGGCGCGTGGTTCTGACTTGCGTGTTCACTTCAAAAACACGCATGAGACTGCTAGAGCGGTCAAAGGGATGCCATTGAAAAGAGCCATTCGCTTTTTGGAGAATGTTAAGGAAAAGAAGGAGATTGTTCCTTTTCGTCACTTCAATGGTGGTGTTGGACGGAAGGCGCAGGCTAAAGCCTGGGGTATTTTTTAAATTGTTGCAGGAGGAATATAAGTTTATCTTGATTCTTTTAAGTTTATGTCATGTATAAAAATGTTGGTGTGGGGGACTAAAGAAATTACTCAATTTCATTTTTATTATTACAGGTACAACTCAGGGACGCTGGCCAAAGAAGTCTGCGGAATTTCTCTTACAACTCTTGCGGTTAATTTTTTACAATTTATACATATCTCACATAATATTTTTAGAAATGCTGAAAGCAATGCTGAGGTTAAAGGACTCGATGTTGACCATCTTGTGATTGACCATATTGTGGTGCAAGCTGCAGCAAAAATGCGCAGACGCACATATAGGGCTCATGGACGTATAAACCCTTATATGAGCTCGGTATTTTTTTTTAATAAAAATTTTTAAATTTGATTCAGTGTTTGATAGGTTAGTGGTAGGGAGGGGTATCTTTCTTATAAGCTGAATTTCTGCTTTTTCATATTTTTGCTTGTAAATCATTTCTGGTCTCCGGTTTAGAGATTTAATCCAACTTTAATACTATCATCTATAATTCCTTAATATCTGGAAAAATTTTAACATAAATATATTTAGCCTTGCCATATTGAAGTCATCTTAACTGAGAAGAAGGAAATCGTTTCTAAGCCTGCTGGAGCAATTGTTAAGGTGAAGAAGGAGTCTAAGAAAAAACAGCGACGACAATTGGCCCGTGGCGAATACTAAATGGAAGGTGGATTTATTTTTCAGAAAATGTTATGTTGTTATTGAGGCTTGTTGATAAAAATTAAATTTATTAAGTTTTTTAGTTCTGGTAATAATTTTAAAGTTTTAGAACAGAGTGGGAACGGCACACGACCTTGAACGGAACTCGTTACTCCTCGACATAATCTCAAAAATTTTAACGGAAATTTTCTTTTCATTTCTTTGATATACTGCCCATTTTTTCTAAAAAATTTTACGGCATTCCCAATTTTAAATGGAGTCCTTTGATATCTTTCAGGGTATTGAGCTAAAATAATTTAAATGTAAATCAAGATTTGGTATTAGCTTATTGTTAGTTTCCCATTAAAATAGGTCATTTTACGAAATAATATTCATTGTTTTCTTTTAAAAGCTCTTTTTTATTCCTTTAAGTTTTTTATTTTCTATTTGATACTTTCCCATTAAATCAACCCCTCATTGTCAGCTTTTCTTAAATCCTATCAGTTAGGCTTTCTACTGCGTTCATTACTAATATATTTACATTTTATCTACTTCCTACTCTTTCAAACTCAGCTCATCCTTCCTTGTTTTTAATCCTTTGCCCATTTATGAATAATTCCTGACAACCGGTTTTGAATTGCACACCCGTTGTGCGCGTTGCCCGCTTAAAGTGAGAGGCGTCTGCAATTCACACAAATCGATGAAAAGACTTCTATTGAGCTAAAAAATTAGAGGAAGCTGACAAATCCATTAGAGTGGACGCGACAAGAGTTGTTGTTGCTATGTATTTTAGGCGGTTGAAACTTCTTTTAAAGTTTAAAAACACTTTTAATTTTTCTTTTAAACTTTAATAGTTTTAACATTATTTTCGAATGAATTGTCATTAAAATATTCTTTTACTTTGAATCTTTTACAATCGGCCTGCCTTTTTGGGAGCTCATTCATCCACTTTAGAATAATTTATCAATTTCCCAATTGCCCAATTTCTGTTTAAAAAAATGCAAAATTCGAAGCGACACCAACAGGTAGAGCAAATTGAAATAATTGAGAGAACTGTGGAGGAGAGCAGTCGGTTTGTTTAATTAAATTTATTTTTATTTACTAATTAGATTTTTTATAGCCCAGTTACTTCATCTGGTCAGTTTCTCATTCCTTTTTTCCTCTATTATAAATTTTTAATTTTCCCCAACCAAGAAGCCTTTACACCTGTTTCTTTTATAAAGAAATCTACAGAGAACTTTGTCTCTACAGATTTAAGTGAGAATATAAGAACAAGGTTGTTTAGCTTTCTTGCAATTTAGAAAAGTTCTTTCAACTTTCAGGTCTAATTTGCCTTGCGAAGAAGATGTCGATCGCGATGCTTCAGTTTTTTATAGTCCTTCCATGGGTCCTCAGCCTTCATTATTTGTCTCACCTCCAATTTTCCAATCAACGCCGGAGAGACCAATTTCAATTAATCAATTTGGGTATGATCTTCACCAAGTGCAAACACATGGTTTTGATTTTTTACTAAAGTTGAAATTTAAAAAATTCTTTTGAAGCAGGTACAACACAAGTAATAGAGACACATGGGGCTGGAAAATTGTTGCACGAAGAGAGTATGTCAGGAAGGACAGATTTTGCTGGAGCAGGTTTAAGTCGATTAAGTAGTCCAGGTATACTCAAGCATCCGCGACATACTTTGGCTGAAATTGAAGGTAACCCGTGCAGAAGTCCTTCCTCCGACAGGTTTTACATTATTACGAAAATATTGTAGTATTTCAGTTCGATCCAACGAAAAGATAGCTATCGACGGATGCAAGAACTTCCCCATGATTTATCTTATGGTGTAAGGAATTCTTAGGATTAACACATAAACAATATATTTTTTTAGCAACCTTCTAACTTATCGGCAATTTCCGAGTCAAAAAAGCTGTCGGGATGGACTGGAAAATTTTTGGAGCTTGGAAAACTTAAAAAACAAAAACATTTAATTGGTGAGGATTCACTTGACAGATTGAAAGGCTCATTTACAGAATTAAGCAGACAAATGAGGTTAGGAAATCGATAACAAAAAATAATTTTTAAATTTAGGGAATCCGCATTGACACGACCTCGACTTGTTTCAATTTTTATTTTTATATTTTTAATTATTCTTCTGTTGATTTTTTGGTTCATTTTCTCGGCGCTTTTTCTTCCAAAATCTACCTTCTCTTTTTGGTTATATCCTCCTATTTGTGAGGAGTGTCAACGCCGAACAGGCTCAAGCAACAGATCACCCAGCAAACTTTATGTTAATCTACACAGTCCTGCACAATTACATTTTGAATTACTTGGAAGTCCTCCATTTAAGTCGAATAGCTTTACTGCTGTTGATTTTGACACGGTATTTAATTTAATTTTTACAATGTTTTGAATTGTTGGGCTTTCTTTATCTAGTCAGTACATTGGATTTTTTGGTTGTAGAAACCTTAAATAGGTGACAAAAATATGGGAAATATTTAAGGAATTAAATGCGTGTAACTTAAAAAATGGTTGTAACCTTTTTAATAATGAAGTAATTTAAGGGGTATGTGGCCGTGGCTGATCATTCCCTTACTGACGGTGCTGGAAGGCATATAATTTGTTTTATAATGCAACTAGATACAAGTTCATTACCTAGTATGAGTTCAGTGAATAATGCGTTGAAAAAAACCTTTCAAGAGGTATGTTTAATACAAAAACTATATGAAAAGGATATGTTTTGAATTTAGAGGGGATATAGTTTTTTTATTTTAGTTAGTCTTGGCTATTTTTAATATTTATAATAATCTTTCCAGGTATATGCTCAATTTGGATGGCAGGAATACTGGTAACAATTTTTTATTATTTTAAAATACTTTTTATAAAGGCAATTCACAGTCGAACAGGTCGATAGATCATTTGTCGAAGGTAAATTTAAGGATCCAATCGAAGATTGTCAAAATGTTCAGTGGTACTTACTGAAACACACACTCTACACAAACGGTTTTTTCTTTCTATATATTTCTGTTAATTTAATTCCTTTTTAGACGAATCGTGCTCCTATTGTTACGATTTTTGTCTTCCTGATTATGCTGTATAAATGCTTTGATTTATTAAAATAATCTTCAATTTCGAGGTACTTCGTCGACAAAAATATGAGGATGAAGTGTCGATTGAGATACGTCGACTAAACTGTTTTAGGTATATTTGTTTGATTTTTTAAATAGATTCTGGTTCAACATGATAAGAACAATTAAACACTGACCTGGGTGTTATGCCCTGTTCGGTGTATCTTTTATTGTACGGATAAAACTTGCTTGGACTTGTAAACTGGACAACCAAAATTTTTATTTAAGGCTCTACGTACCAGAATGGTCAAAGTTCGAATTTAAAACAGATGCAACAGGAGGACATTTTGCCTATCCAGTAAACCAGCCACAAAACACACAAAGAGTTGAAAATGTTAATTGGGTAAATTACAAGTATTCGTCACAACAACAAAGTGGTACAACAGCAAAATTGTTGTAGCTGCCTTTAAAACAGCTGATTAGAATTAATGAGATTTTCTAAATCATTTAGAAATAAAACAGAATTCTAGCAATAAATAATTTTCACTCTTTTAAAATTTGTTTGTTGTAGCTATGATTATCCGAGCACCAATCTAATATACCGCGTCGTCTAATTTTCAGATGAAAATACGATTTTTAGAAGGCATTCTTCTGGGGGTGTCAGTAAAAGTTGTTTGTGAATAATCGACTCTTAAATTAATTACTAAAGGCACAGAATTTATTCAATAATACATTGTTTTATTGGTGATATGAGAGAGATTGGAAATAGTACTTCGGAAACTTATTTTTTAGGCGTTCACTGGCAAATAAATACTAAGACCAAGATAAAATTAAGAGATTAACAGTTTCCGAGCACTAATTTATAAATTTGATATAAGATTCCGAATACAACATATACGAAGTTAAGCGAATATATTTACCGTTAGGCAGCCAATAAATGTCACTAGAAAATAACAAAGTATAGTGAATAAGGTTAATTATGTCAATGAAAAACGTGATTATAGTTAAAAGCTGAATGCATAGTTAAGTATATATTTTGGGTTAAGCATCAGATAACTAACATTTTTAGTGAAAAGATAAGCAAGTTTGAACAGAAAAAGGGCTTAAAAATGTATAAATCTTGGAAAATAAAAACCCTCGATGATGTAACCAAAATAGTAAATTCAAAGAACACCACATGTTCTCTTAGGTTTTGGTGGAGGAGGACAAAGCACAGCACGGATTGCTTCATCAAAAACTTTAAAATGAGAAAATTAAAAAAAGATATATATCAAAAATTTAAAATAAACCTTGCTTCAATCCAACTTGAGTCAAGGCAGAACACTCCAAATATTTGACAGCTTTAATGTCCTTAGCCATTTGATGTCCTTGAACTGTGCTAATTGGTGTAAGTCGACGCTCTCGTAATTTTTCAACCGTTTTTGGATCTTCACGTAAATCAAGTTTTGTTCCTTAAATAAATAAAAAGAATTTAATAATTGAAGGAAAATATAAAAAAAACTCACCAACTAAAATGATTGGAGTATGAGGACTATGGTGCGAGACTTCTGAATGCCATTTTGCTCGAATGTTCTCGAAAGATGCGGGATTGACAAGGCTAAATTTTAGTCGAACTTATTAAAATAAAAATTAGGAAAGAAACCTGAAACAGAGAATAAAGCAGTCAGTTTGTGGGTAGCTAAGTGGTCTTAAACGATCATAATCCTCCTGACCAGCTGTATCCCAAAGCCTTAAAAAATTTAATAAAATATAAAAATACTGTCAGATTAAAAATAAAAAAAAATATTTTAAAGAACGCTTCAGTATTTTCAAAAATTTACCCAAGGTTGATTGGCCTCTGATCGACCATGACCTAATTGTAAAAAAAATTATTAAAAATTTAACCTGATTAAAAACTCACATTCGCTGAATAATTATCAAAAACTGTTGGTATGTATTCTCCAGGAAATGCATTAGTTGTATAGCTGATCAATAAACACGTCTTACCAACTGCACCATCACCAACCACGACACATTTTATTGCTTGCATTGTACCTGGTTCTGTAGAACGCAATAAAAAGAAAATCAGGACCTACGTAAAAAACGGTAAAAAATAAAAAATATCTTCAAAAATGATTTTCAAAATATGGTACAGCCCAAGTAGGCGCGGGCCCGCGGGCCAAGTATGCGCGACCGAGGACAAGTAGGCGCAGTTGTCTTGGGCACTGTGATTTAATCAGTTTTACTTCAAAAATATTATCAGGCTATATCTTTCCACGGTAAACCTGCCTACTTGATTCAATTTTTCAAAATTTTAATTTGATCTTCTCAATTTGCCAAAGTTGAAAATTTCTTCCTTCAATTTTTAGTGTAAAAAATAATTCTTTTCTTATGTTTAATTTCTTTTTTCACAGTCATTTTTTATTATTTAGAGCATCTTTTATTAAAAAATTTCAAAAACTAATTGTGAATAATGCCTTTAAATTTATCACTTAAAGAGGTTGTATAAGTCTTTTTAACTTGTAATCATTTATATTTTAGGAACTTGATTTACGACTACATGAAAAAATCTGTGATGAATTACATGTCTTAAATTTACAACAAGTTGTTGATTCGCCAACACATTCTTTTCAAATAATAAATGATCTACAAATGCATTATAAAGAAGTTTTTGCTAAAGATCGTACTGATTTATCTCTTATATTGACGTAAATTAACTTTTCATTTTTATGTTTGATTTTATTTTTCAGTCTTGGAAAAGCTAATCAATTAGGACCACCTGCATTGGATGCACTCAAAAAAGGTTTACAAGATCATCTTCGAATGCTCAAACAAACAGAAACTAATACTAAACAACCAAATGCTGTTTTAGAACATGATGCAGCCAAAAGAAGGGCGGATAAATTGGCTGAAATCCTTCGAGTATTTTTTTACTTTTTTGAAGGTCATTATTTTTTTAGTCGAAATTAATTTGGGACAACACACATGATGAACTACAAATTTTAGATGCTTCAGATATTTCAATCAGATATCAAAAATTAGTATCATTGCAACAAAGCTGTGATATTCTAAAAATGGTAAGTTAATAAAAATTGAGAATTCTCAACTAAATTTTTTTCTTTATTTTTAAGTATTCTTTGGATAAATCTCAACTCGAAACTTTTGAAAAAATCAGAGAGGAGTTTCTTGCTTGGTATTCGCCAGCAACAATTCTTGCACTGGATTCAAATGATATAAAACAACTAGAAAATATACGTGAAAAATATTCCTCGCTTGATCGAATTCAAGGTATTTAATCATCAAAAAAATTTTTTATTAAATGTTGTATGTATTTAGTTTTTGAATCGAATCTTGGTGGTTATCCAAAGAGTAAACTTAAATCGTTTTTTGAATCAAAAAAGGAAGAGCTTTCTCTTTGGAATATTTTGGATGAAATATTTACGATTTGGAAACGTTGTCACAAGTCTGTTTAATTTGTAAATTATTTTAATTTAACACATTTTAGGACGATAGATTTATTTATTGCAGAAAATGGTTCTGAATTTGTCTGTAAAAATCTTAAAGAAGCAATAGAATCAAATTGGCAAACAATTTTGTCTGTTATCACTACCATTATTTCTAATGCTGAAAGTCCATTCATTGCTGCTAAATCAATTGGAAAGGTATTTTACCAATTAATGTAAAATTTGGTACCCTTGGTTATTTCCCCCAGTTTATTTTATTCTCTTTTCCCTAACAAATGTATTCATGCGGCAAAGTGAGTCAATTTCTATGAAATTTTTTATTCTCATTCCAAGCATTATTAAATCTATTTTCTAACTTCTATTAATTATAAAATTCTGTTTCAGATTCTCTATGACTATACTGCAATGATCGAGGAAGAAGGGGATTCCTTTATTCTATTTCTTTTTTCTGAATTGGCCAAATCAATTTATGTTATCATAAGCGAAGACTATGGGAAGCATGTTACTTCAATTCTTTTATGTACAATAAATAAAATCACGGTCTCTTTAAATTTGTTTAGAATAACCTAAATTATTTCCAGCCAGATAAGAGCTCTCGACATCACCACAATTGGCTCATGCCTTATTTGGAAGATATTCAGTCATGTATGTATGATATTGTTAACGAGGCAAGAAGCACATTTGGCACAAATTTTTCTAAACATATTATTCCGTCTTTTGAGGTTTTTTTTCAATAAAAATATTTTTAAAAATCAATTTTAGTTAGCTATACGTGAAATAAATTCTTTTCTTCAAAATCAGGACATTTTAAATATAAAAACAAATTCTGTAGATATACGAAAAAGGAAAAGTGTACAAGAAAATACTGAAGATAAACTTTCTGCCATTTGTTCTGCAGGTTTTTTTACGTAAAATTTGCAATGAATAAAATTTTTTTTAGGATATCTCCTTAATATGGTTAAAGATGTCAACGATTATATTATTCAAGTAACTTCAGAAAGTTTGGGTTCAACAGGTATTTTAAAAAATTTTCCAATTTAATTTATTTTTGTTTTAGAAAATCTAATGCTTATAACAAAATATTCAATTCTTGACACGTTAACAGTGAAGGTTGTTGAACGTAAAATAGAATCAATAGCAAACACAATAATTTACCCTATGGAAGATGAAATGCAAAAAATGGTTATCTTTTCATTTTTTACCTTTGAAAATATTTTAGTGGCAAAAGCATGCTGAAGAATTAGTAGATGGTTCAGGCAATTCGAAAGATGATTTAAGCACTTCTTTGCCCAGTTTTAGCGTGTCACCTCAAAATTATGTTACTGGAATTGGACATGGACTTCTCTCGCAGATGAATACTATAAGTGCTTATGGAAATGATAGAAATTTTATTACTGCAATTAGTTGTGCAGCATCCAATGGAAAAACGTCATTTAATGGTTAATCTTTTATATTTTTAGATTAGGGACAGACAATCTGTCGATTAAATCTTAGGACGGAGTTTTATTCCCAAACTTGATAAATTTTCTAAATTTTTAAATTGTCTTTTCTTTAGTGGATGAACCGGATTTTTGGCTTTTGACAGAGGTTTGCCTTAATAAAATTTCCCATTGATTTAAAAACTTATTATTCTTATAGGTGGCAACTCTTGTCCAAAATTCATTCTGTTCAAATATTGCCAACTTTAAGAAAACTTCCTTAAAATTGAAACGTCAATTAAATGCAGACATTGGTAAATAATTAAAAAAGTAAGATTTTAATTAAATTGGTTGGTTTTTAGTTTTTCTTATGGATGCCTTGGCAGACCTTCGGCTTTGTCCAACTCCTCAGCTTGCTAAATTGGCTGATAATGCTAAGGAAAATTAAATCGAAAAAAATCTTTTTAAATTTTTTAGTATTCCTTATGTGATATTTAATAATTTATTAAGCATATTATGATAAAGATTATTGAGTTATAATTATTTAAATTAAACTACACGGCAATTCAAATCTCCAAAATATTCTATTTATTATTCTTATAAGATTTTTTTAGTTGTTTACAATCTTGGAATACTTATGGCAAAATTTTAATATCTTGACGTGCAGCTCATTAGTAATTATTCTACTTTTTTGGTACAAAATCATTTCCATTTAAACCCCAAAAAATGGACATTGCTAATGCCATCACTGCTACGCCTCCTATTGTGCCAACTGCTAAATATTGACGGTTTTGCTCTATTGATTTCAAGTGGCGTTCTTCTTTAAAAAATTCTAATTCTATTGGATTCAATTGTGGTATGATTTCCTGCATTTCTTGAGGTTGGTTTATAATAGTACAGTTTTGGTTTATTCCAATTTGGGATATATTGCTAATAGTTTCGTAAAACTTAATACATTTTTATATCAGCATTGGGTATTATTTTACCTCTGTGACTGTTATATCTGGCGATAATTCCATGAATCCATTCCTGCGTATTAAAACAATAATTCGGCACATTTCACCTATTCCTTTTAGTCTCCATTGCAGTATAAATTCGTTTTCCTCATTTAGAGGACGTCGCAACTCGACTGCCACGTAATTTGATCTATTCATAAAGGAACGAGCAAAATTCTTCAGTAAAGGTTCAGGGCATATTTCCTTTTTAAAATTTTAATAATTTTGTTAAACAATACTTACTTTAACTAATATAAACTCATCTAAATATTAACTTACAATATCATGAATTGCTAGAAGAACCTAAGTATTAGGAAAGATTTATTTGATTTTTTAGTTTACTGTTTGATCTAGCGAACGTCTTGTCACTTCGTTGCATTCATTATTAAGCCATTCATCAAGCTCTATCGCTTCTTTTAACAATATAATATTTGTAGGATGTTCATAGGCTTCTAACCATTGAAGAAACATTTCCTTTTGAGTTTTTTTTGGATTTTTGCATTTTTATAAAGGTTGCTTTCACTTACTTTTCGTGTGAGATCCTTATCCGGTATTTGAAATTCCTTAACTTTATTATTTTAGCTTTATTATTTTCTTTTATTATTTTTTCTTCTAATGACTTAGTTTTGTTAATTCTCTTCTCAAACTATTCAATTTACATTTTTAATTCATAATATTTTTCAATTTACTACGAGAAATTAAGAAACTACTAACCTTGCCATCAGCTACATAAAAGGCAATTACTTGCTTCGAACTTTTCTTTATTTTCCTCTCTATTTCGGCAATAGGAAATGACTTTTGGTAGTAATGAATGTGAATTCCCAATGGTTGATATGTTGACTTTGATACATTCTTTGTTGCTTCCTCATGAGTTTCGTTGATTTCTTTATGGAAATTTTGGGAGTTTATACTGCTTTTCTTGTTGTGTTCACTTAGCCACGCGGCTATCTATTTTAAAATGACAAACTCTTTATGCAAGTTGGATAATTGATAACCTTGGGTCTTAATATTTCCCATAATATTAGAAATATAACTTACATCAGCTCTCTCTTTTAAGCATTTTGACTTGCAAACTACTAATAAAAGTCGGCCATTTTCTGTTCTCAACTTTTTAAGTGTTCTACTTAATATTTTTTATTGAAAATTGGAAACAACATTGATGTACCTTTCTTGAAACTTATCATAAGCATTCTCATTCCTTTTTTGATAAGTTTCTTTTCTTTTGTAAACTGTTCTTTTTCCATTAGAAATTGAACAATTTATATTTTTAACAATTATGTAGATTAATAAAATATACAGTAAAATTGACCTCAGATTTATTGACATTGAGATTAAAATGTGAATAAATATTTGTGAGTTCGAATATTCCTAGTACTAACCCACGATAAACAAATAGTACATACTTTCTGTCATTTTTAGTTGAATTGATCTTAAGTAGAGACACCTGTCTATTTTTAAAGTTTGATTAAAAATGAAGAGAAAATCCTTCAAAATAATTATGATCGAGATTTGTGCTAAAAACAATGAATTGAATGTCAGTTTAGTATGTTTATTTTTTTATCGGAGATTTTAGCTATTTAGTTTAACAATAAGTTTGTGTTGTTATACTATTGCATAATTTTATTCTGCGATTTAATTTTTTCTGGATGGGTTAATTCTTTTATTTTTACAAGGTCAACTCTTTTTTAAATTCCACTTATAAACCAACAATTAATTTGCCTTTTCACTTATCCACTCTGCCTCGAGATTCTTTTCTTGTGCATGCAAGTGTTTCCTCTTCTGCTTTATTTTTTATCCTTCCATTAATTCAATTATGAAGAAATGACCTTATTATCAATAAAAACACTAAATGCTGCAAATTTTGGCAAAATTTTTTATTAATTTCCATCTTCGCGTAGTTTTTTAATCCATTTTTGAGAATTTTTTCTATTTAATATCCTTAAATCTTGGACTGTCAGCGTTCTAAAACCATGCTCACAATATCATGCTCATTTAAAAATTATATTCATTCCTCACGAGATAGTTTTTTTAACGACAATTTTTTATGGCTGACTTCGAGAAAGTACTTTAGCAACTAACTTAGGGACTATAATTTTGCCAAATTCAATCAGGCAATTTTTAACTATTTTCTTTTTTTGAGCTCTTATTCCAACTATCTATATTTCAATATTCCATTGTTTTTCACGCGTTTTATTTTACTTTTCTTGTAATAAAGTCACAATACGTCAGTCAGTCAATCAAAATTGAATTTTCTCTCTTTTCTCTATCCATGGCCCAAAAATGAGTTCCCAGAGCTGCACATTTCCGAGTTTTATTGGCCATAGTAAATGCAGGTAACTCAATCCCTAACATATCCAAATAGTAAATTCCATAAAGGTTGAGTTTATTGGAGACAACATATCCCAACGTTATTGTCTGTATACTATTGCTAAAATGTCTAGAGTTTATGGGATATTTACGGTGTTGCATCTCTTTCGATTCTGCTTTTCTGGAGTGGGTATTATTATAAAGACATCGTCTTTCCTTTGTTCAGTACTTAATAATTAATTTTCAAATTGAACTAAATATGTAGTTGCTCGAACAAAATGCATTGTGAGTTTTCCTCGTTCCTTATCCACACTTTTGCTATTTCGTAATCGATTTCCTCAAAATTGGCTCACTTCTGCCTTATTTGTGCCGCTTTTTCTTAACTAAAATAGAAGTGCGCTTTTCTCTCCCTCTCTCTATTCTTTCTTTCCCGTTAGAGCAATTAAGCACACATTTCTTTTTAAAATCTATCCCTCGCTTTTTTATTTTTCATATCCAAAACAACAAGAAAGTGAAAATGGAGAAAGGTTGGCTAAATAATGATAAAATACATTGTGATTTTCTTCCCACTGAAAAGAAAAAAATCTTTCCGGTAACTAATTAAATATACTATGTACTAATTGGAATTGTTTCTATGTTGTTTTAGTTACCACGCTAATCTTTTCAACAATCATTCTTTCATAGTTTCATCCTATTCTACTACGTATGTTTTTATCAAATTCGATACTTTTATTTTATCTTTAGCTCCTTGCTGGTTTCCATCTTTCATTGTTTCTTCATTATTAAAGTTCCCGCAAACGCGCATTATAAATAACTCTAAAAGAGTACAAAGTCTTGACTATTATTGTCATATTTAAAACACCATTTTTATTTATGAAAATAGATGATAGGGACCTCGAGAAAGCCCCATTTTCCTTTAAAATAGCAACCGGTTTTTCTTCCAATTTAATCTTCCACAAAGAACTAGTGACTGCTCTTTTAAAGAGTTGAAATGGGGAAATAAAGAAAATTCAATTTTAGGCATTTTAAAGCATTTCTACACTTGGGCTAAACAAACATATTCAATTTAGGAAGGTTTCTCACACATTTTACAAATTTATTACTATTTTATTTAAATCTATAAAATCACTTCATATGTATGTATGTCCTATACTTGTATAACATTTTCTAACCCCACATTGGTCTTGATATCGGGGTTCACAAATCTATTATCTATGTACATATAAGTTGCATTTTCTGCTTCATCTTTTGTTTTGCCTAATAATGGGGGGTTTCTTTTTGCTTTCAATATTTTCACGTATATTTAGCTTTGACAATAAAGAACGATTGCTTTTTTCGCTTTCTAAAAATTTCCCGACATTCTTTTTTCTCTGCACATATACTATTTATGTATTGCTTCAACGTTTTTTTATTTGTACTTCAATAATATTTGTGCATAGAGCTTCTCAAACCTCCTATATAACAAGCATTTCATTGCTTGTTTGTCATTGCGTGAGATAGTGAAAGGAGAAACGCGCGGTAGATTCTTTTTACTCCAGACTTTTTGGCAGCTTCCGACAACGATTGCTTTCCTTTTTTCAATCTTTTCTTGTGTTTGCCATTTTTTGACTGCTTCAGCCTTTCTATTTTTTTTAAATTTTGTGTAGTATGACAAATAAATCGCCTTTCTTCATTAATTCTACTTAAATTTATTTAAAATTTCTAAACATCAAAACTCACTACTTAAATCATTTTTTAGCTTGTTCTTAATTTATATAATTATTTTTCATTTTTAGATTCTTGCAAAAAAACTTGAAGAGAAAAACTTTGCTGCTTATTCTCTAAACGCAACAATCACTGCCACATTACCACTTTGCCTATAAAGACAACGGATAGGGCCTTGAGAAAAAATTGAATTTCTTTTCTTTTTTTCTCCTTTAAAGTTTTCAATAAAGATAGAAAATTCGCTCAAACAATAAACGTCTCATTTTTGCTTATAAAAATGACTGGCCAAAAAAGAATGTCGACATATTGGCCCAACCGATTAATCTTTTCTAGTCATTTTCTATTATTTCCTTTCACTATTATCTTGCTGATATTTCCAATTGCTAATGCGGAGGTTTGTTTTTGGATTATAATATACCTAAATTAATTTTTGGATATTTATTTTTGGATTGTATATCACAAAACAATGTGAAAAATTTCTTTATTTCTTAATAACTCGGACTTTTATCTATAGTCTTATTTTTCAGAGTAGGTGTAATTATGTTACGCTTGTCAAATGTTTTATCGAAATTCTTGACGAGTGGACTTGGACACTTTATGAGCTAAAAGATAATGTTGTGACAATAAACAATGATCAGTGTCAGCACCTTAGAGAATTGGATAAATGCATTCAGGCAAGAAAATTTGAAATACCTGAGATTAGTAAAATAAGTATACAATCTATTTTATGGTTTAATTAAAGATTCTATAATATAGAAAATAGCGTTTAATGACAATTTGCAGGCGTTATTTACCTCTCCTGAATTTCTTTTATTTTTCTGATTATTTCTTTTCAGGATGAAGGTCCTGAACAACACGAATGTAGTCATTCAGAGGTTGTAGCTGCTAGTAATACAGTTAGTGATTTGTTAACCCACAGAAAGAATTCTGGCAGCTTTCTTAAGGTTTTTTTTTATTAAAATCATTTTATTATTCCATTTAAAATGCAGAGCTACTATTTGCTTACTTATGCATGTTCAGACGAAGGTCAGAAAATGCTTAGTGAGCACAGGCCATGTCTCTCAAGGGAACGTATTGGTGAAATGACCATTAGTGCAGGTTATTTTTAATTTTTTGGGATAAAATATGAACTAAAACGATCAAATCACAAGAAATCCTATTAAAAATGAAAATTGCAGGCACCTACCTCAGCGAAAAATTTTTGGATCACCCGGATGAGGAAGTTTGTACTGCTGTGAATAATAAACTACAAGAATATATGGAGGCAATGGCAGGTCTTTGTCGTGAGGAAGCTTCTTTGATTATGTGTCGTTCGCTTACAGGAATGTTTAAGGTTATTCATTAAAATATATTAATCAAAGATACTTTTTGTATGAAACAATATCTGCATGCTGATGGACCGGGTTACTCGAAACCCAGTCTTTTTTCCGACCCACTTTTTTCTCAACCCGGCCCAACCATTCTCTTCATGCCGGATAATTTTAAATTCGTTATATTTGTCTAGGGTCTACATTCTGATAAACTGGCTGACTGCGAATTCAGTTGTCTTAGAAAACAAGAAAGTTCTCAACGCGATTCACAACAAGAACAACCTCAACAAGACCAGCAATATGATGAAAATTCTACTGCAGAAGAGGGAGACGAAGGTGAAACAAATCAAGGAGAGACAGAACATCTGACCGGTGGAAGTATTGGAGGAAAAACACAAAAGCTATGGTTGATAATGATAATAGTAGCATTGTTTGTAATCACAGCGTCGATGACCGGTTTTTAATAGTTGCTGAATACTTATTCAAATGGTTGTGTGTGCGTTGATAAAATGTATAGAAATTGAAGAGGAATTAATAGTATAGTTATCATATTTCGATTAGAGCTTTGTTCTTTAAATTTGACTTTCCTTTCGTACACATGGAGATGATTTTAACTTTCCCCATTCTCAAAACTAGTCACTTTTAGAAATTATTCTTTTACATCTTTTATTTTTTCCACAATTATGTGTTGCAAAAAATTTCATTATATAATGTTAAAATAATTAAATAAATACACGTTGTCCAGATCTATTTGTATTCTATAGTTTTATAGGCTTACATAGTTTGATTTTGTGTTATTGTCGAATAAATCAAAAAATTTACTCCGACGCCCTATATTCCCCGCGCCTAAAATTCCAGTGACGAGTATTCCGTTTTTTCCGCTGGAGTTTTTATTTATTCCGTTTATTCCGTGGAGACGAAAATTCCGAAAATGTTGGAGACGAAAGTTCCGAAAAACCTTGGAGACGAATTTTCCAGAGTCGAAAATTCCGTACACCAATTTTATATCTACTTTAAGAAATATTTTTCACATACAATTAAAAATTGGTTTCAGAACCCTTCAAACCATTAAGAACAGTCTGTTTCTCTAAATCGTTTGGAGCCTTCCCATCGAGTGTAATTTTTCAAAAGTAGCTTGAAATTTTTTACTCCATTTTTTCGAGCAATTGACAGAATAACAACGACTTGACACTTTGACATTTTCCAAAATTAAATTAACAAAATTAATTTGTGTTAATATTTCGTTCAAATTCATTTGGCGTCACTTATCGATTTTCATTAGTTTCCGTAGTTTGCATTTTCTTGTGTTATGTTTAATGATTTTTTGCTCCTAATCTTCTAAACTCTAATTTTTCAGCTATCATTTTAAAAATGTCTAAAGCAAACGCTGTCGGAATTGATCTGGGAACAACTTATTCGTGCGTTGGTGTATCCCAGCATGAAAAAGTCGAAATCATTGCTAATGATCAAGGTTTGTTTTCTGGACGAGGTTACGCGTTCTAACTTTATTTCTTCAGGAAATCGCACGACTCCATCTTATGTGGCCTTCACGGACACTGAACGTCTGATTGGCGACGCTGCTAAAAATCAAGTGGCAATGAACCCGTCGAACACTGTTTTTGGTATTTTCTTTTGTTTTTTGTTTAAACAAGTCAAAAATTATTTTTAGACGCGAAGCGCTTGATTGGACGCAAGTTTGACGATCCAGCCGTTCAATCCGACATGAAGCATTGGCCGTTCAAGGTTATTCAAGGAGAAGGTGCTCGTCCAAAAATTCAGGTGGAGGTTAAAGGAGAAATGAAGGCGTTCTTCCCTGAGGTTTTTTGAAGTTTACTTTTCTTGAGTTCAACTTTTCGGGTTTTAAGGAAGTTTCGGCAATGATCTTGACTAAAATGAAGGAAACGGCCGAAGCATTTTTGGGACAAACTGTCAAGGACGCTGTCATCACTGTGCCAGCCTACTTCAACGACAGTCAACGCCAAGCCACAAAGGATGCTGGAACGATTTCTGGACTTAATGTTTTGCGTATCATCAACGAGCCAACTGCTGCGGCCATCGCTTATGGTTTGGATAAGAAGGGCCAAGGCGAGCGCAACGTCTTGATTTTTGACTTGGGCGGTGGAACTTTTGATGTGTCAATCTTGACTATTGAAGATGGTATTTTTGAGGTCAAGTCGACTGCTGGAGACACTCACCTTGGAGGCGAAGATTTTGACAACCGAATGGTTTGGAGTTTTTAAGGGGTTCTTAACTGAAAATATTTTTTAAAGGTCAACCATTTTGTTGCTGAATTCAAACGTAAGCACAAGAAGGACCTTGCCACCAATCCACGTGCTGAACGTCGTCTTCGTACTGCTTGTGAACGCGCTAAGAGGACTTTGTCTAGCTCCACTCAAGCGAGGTTGTTTTTTACTGTTTTGACCTTACCTTGAAACGATTTTAGCATTGAGATTGACTCTCTCTTTGATTGAATCGATTTCTACACCAACATCACTCGTGCACGCTTTGAAGAGCTTCGCGCCGATTTGTTCCGCAGTACTATGGATCCAGTTGAGAAATCAATTCGTCGACTTCTTTTCTGGTAAGGAACTCAATAAGAGCATCAACCCGGACGAAGCTGTCACCTATGGAGCTGCTGTTCAGGCTGCAATTTTGTCTGGCGATAAGTCTGAGAATGTTCAGGTATATTTTTTAGGAGAGTTTTTTGAGGGAAAACTTGAAAAATTTTTTTAAGGATCTTCTTCTTTTGGACGTTGCCCCACTCTCGATGGGAATTGAAACTGCTGGTGGCGTCATGACTCCGTTAATCAAGAGAAACACGACTATTCCCACCAAGACTTCTCAAACGTTCACTACCTATTCTAACAATCAGCCTGGTGTTCTTATTCAGGTTGGAAAAAATTTTGAAAAATTTTTTGAAATTTTCTTTTTTAAAGGTCTATGAAGGTGAACGCGTTATGACAAAGGACAACAACTTGTTGGGAAAATTCGAATTGAGTGGAATTCCTCCTGCTCCTCGTGGTGTTCCTCAAATCGAAGTCACCTTTGACATTGACGCCAACGGAATTTTGAATGTTTCTGCCCAAAACAAGTCGACTGGAAAGCAAAACAAGATCACCATCACTAATGACAAGGGACGTCTTTACAAAGATGAGATTGAGCGTATGATCCAAGAGGCTGAGAAATATCGTGGCGAGGATGAGATTTAGTGTGATTGTGTTTCGGCTAATGTAAGAATGGACTTGAGTCTTACTGCTTTAACATCAAGCAGACAATGGATGATGATAAGGTTTGTTTTTGAGGGATAAAGTTGGGCTTGGTTGTCTTGGGAATGGGTTTTCTCGTTTGAGGGTTGTATGTTTTGGTTGGTGATAGGATGTGCCGTCTTTAGGGATGAACTGGGAATAGAAAAGGGTGTCTTGTGTGGTGATGATCTGGGGGAAAAGGAGCTTTTTTAAGGTTATTAGCTTGGGTTAGGGATGAGATGTCCTGTTGGGGTATGAGATAGATTGTTTTCGGCCTTTCTGTTCTGACCCTTTCGTTTTCTGAATCCGTCAGGGTCGTTTTCTGAATCCGATGGTATTTTTGAGGTCAAGTCGACTGCTGGAGACACTCACCTTGGAGGCGAAGATTTTGACAACCGAATGGTTTGGAGTTTTTAAGGGGTTCTTAACTGAAAATATTTTTTAAAGGTCAACCATTTTGTTACTGAATTCAAACGTAAGCACAAGAAGGACCTTGCCACCAATCCACGTGCTCTCCGTCGTCTTCGTACTGCTTGTGAACGCGCTAAGAGATCTTTGTCTAGCTCCACTCAAGCGAGGTTGTTTTTTACTTTTTTGACCTTACTTTGAATCGATTTTAGCATTGAGATTGACTCTCTCTTTGATGGAATCGATTTCTACACCAACATCACTCGTGCACGCTTTGAAGAGCTTTGCGCCGATTTGTTCCGCAGTACTATGGATCCAGTTGAGAAATCAATTCGTCGACTTCTTTTCTGGTAAGGAACTCAATAAGAGCATCAGCCCGGACGAAGCTGTCACCTATGGAGCTGCTTTTCAGGCTGCAATTTTTGTCCGGCGATAAGTCTGAGAATGTTCAGGTATTTTTTGGGAGTGTTTTTCGAGGGAGAACTTGAAAATTTTTTTTTCAAAGGATCTTCTTCTTTTGGACGTTGCTCCACTCTCGTTGGAAATTGAAACTGCTGGTGGCGTCATGACTCCGTTAATCAAGAGAAACACAACTATTCCAACCAAGACTTCTCAAACAATCACTACTTATTCTGACAACCAGCCTGGTGTTCTTATTCAGGTTTGGAAAAATTTTTTGAAAATTTAGGAATTTTCGGGAATTTTTGAAAACTTTCCCTTTTTAAAGGTCTACGAAGGTGAACGCGCTATGACAAAGGATATCAACTTGTTGGGCAAATTCTAGTTGAGTGGAATTCCTCCTGCTCCTCGTGGTTTTCCTCAAAGCGAAGTCACTTTTGACATGACGCCAACGGAATTTTGAATGTTTCTGCCCAAGACAAATCGACTTGAAAGCAAAACAAGATCACCATCACTAACGACAAGGGACGTCTTTCAAAAGATGAGATTGAGCGTATGGTCCAAGAGGCTGAGAAATATCGTGGCGAGGATTAAATTCATCGTGATCGTGTTTCGGCTAGAATGGACTTGAATTTACTGCTTTAACATCAAGCAGACAATGGAGGATGATAAGGTTTGATTTTGAGGGGGTAAAGCTGGGCTTGGGTGTCTTGGTGGTGGGCTTTCTTGTTTAAGCGATTGGATGTTTTGTTTGGGGATGGGGTGGGTTGTTTTGTTGGGGGATTGTAGCAGGGATGAGCTGGGGCTGGATTTACTGTTTTGGGGTGACTTGGTTTTGGGTGACTTCTTCCGTCTTTTTTTGAAGACGTCAATTTTTGCTTTTTAAATTTTAAGTGTATTATTCAGATGTGTGCTGCAACAACTCCTTGTACATGTGTGGCTGACTGATCTGTAACAACAACAGCTACACCGAGATTTTTTATTGCAAGAAGTGTTCAAAATGAGCATTGGACTGCAACAAATTGATGATGAACAAAGACGAGAGAAGCTAAAAAATGTGGCGAAGATGCTACTGCCACATTTAAGGTCTAAAAGATATTTTAATGATATATGTATTTATTATTTTTTAGTGCTTTTCCGTTTGCGTCGAATTTTTTGTTCTATTATTTTCAGCACAAAATGTTATCAAACAGCAGAATTCTTAGATGCAAAAACGGAAAAGCACAATTAAGCCACTTGTAAAAAAAGGATTTTTGCGGATTCGTTTAGAAGAAAGCAAAAAGGCCTTTTCTTTACAAGTGGTATTTTTTATCACATAATTTTTTTGTTGGTTAAAAATGGGTTTGGCCCCCCCTCCTCCGGGTTTACCCATCGCCCAACTCTTCCAAGCTCCGAGAGCTTCAGACACTCCTAAACTCTAGAAGCGATCCAAATGTGACGCCCTCTTTTTTTCTAAAAATGCGCACTTTTTCTATAATGAAAACCCAGATGTATTCCACAAAGTTCATTTATTACCGCCCCTATCGAACTGCAAAAACTCAACTAGGTTCAGGCTTTCATACCTCCGAGTTATATCCAAAGGCACGGGTTCTTATTCAATAGGTGTAGACAGTAGGGCACTTAGACCTTAGATTTGACTTAGAACCCCCCCCCCCCTTCCTGCACTTCATCGGCCCGTCTACAACTTCAATGGCTCCTCTCATCCGTCTACAACTTCAACTGCTCCTGCCAGCCGTCTACAACTTCAACTGCTCCTGCCAGCCGTCTACAACTTCTACTGCGCCGACTCTACTGTCCCCCGGGCCCCGATACGGTACTCTAATGCACCCCCGGGTCCTACATGGTGCTCTACTGTCTATACCCATTTTATAAGACCCCGGTCTTCCACCATACCCAAGTCTAATCCAAATGTTTCCCCCAAAACGCCCCCGACAAAACGTCACTCCCCAAAACGCCCCGGACAAAACGTCACTTCCCAAAACGCCCCGGACAAAACGTCACTCCCCAAAACGCCCCCGACAAAACGTCACTCCCCAAAACGCCCCAGACAAAACGTCACTCCCTAAAACGCCCCAGACAAAACATCTCTCCTCAAAACGCCCCGGACAAAACGTCACTCCCAAAATGCTCCACACTGAAAATAACCCGCACTCAAAATCCCGCACTGAACTGACCGACCCCCCTTCTCAAAAAATATTCTCTCCATAGGTTCAGGCTTTCATACCTCCGAGTTATATCCAAAGGCACGGGTTCTTATTCAATAGGTGTAGACAGTAGGGCACTTAGACCTTAGATTTGACTTAGAACCCCCCCCCCCCCCCCCCCCCCCCCCCCCTTCCTGCACTTCATCGGCCCGTCTACAACTTCAATGGCTCCTCTCATCCGTCTACAACTTCAACTGCTCCTGCCAGCCGTCTACAACTTCAACTGCTCCTGCCAGCCGTCTACAACTTCTACTGCGCCGACTCTACTGTCCCCCGGGCCCCGATACGGTACTCTAATGCACCCCCGGGTCCTACATGGTGCTCTACTGTCTATACCCATTTTATAAGACCCCGGTCTTCCACCATACCCAAGTCTAATCCAAATGTTTCCCCCAAAACGCCCCCGACAAAACGTCACTCCCCAAAACGCCCCGGACAAAACGTCACTTCCCAAAACGCCCCGGACAAAACGTCACTCCCCAAAACGCCCCCGACAAAACGTCACTCCCCAAAACGCCCCAGACAAAACGTCACTCCCTAAAACGCCCCAGACAAAACATCTCTCCTCAAAACGCCCCGGACAAAACGTCACTCCCAAAATGCTCCACACTGAAAATAACCCGCACTCAAAATCCCGCACTGAACTGACCGACCCCCCTTCTCAAAAAATATTCTCTCCATAGGTTCAGGCTTTCATACCTCCGAGTTATATCCAAAGGCACGGGTTCTTATTCAATAGGTGTAGACAGTAGGGCACTTAGACCTTAGATTTGACTTAGAACCCCCCCCCCCCCCTTCCTGCACTTCATCGGCCCGTCTACAACTTCAATGGCTCCTCTCATCCGTCTACAACTTCAACTGCTCCTGCCAGCCGTCTACAACTTCAACTGCTCCTGCCAGCCGTCTACAACTTCTACTGCGCCGACTCTACTGTCCCCCGGGCCCCGATACGGTACTCTAATGCACCCCCGGGTCCTACATGGTGCTCTACTGTCTATACCCATTTTATAAGACCCCGGTCTTCCACCATACCCAAGTCTAATCCAAATGTTTCCCCCAAAACGCCCCCGACAAAACGTCACTCCCCAAAACGCCCCGGACAAAACGTCACTTCCCAAAACGCCCCGGACAAAACGTCACTCCCCAAAACGCCCCCGACAAAACGTCACTCCCCAAAACGCCCCAGACAAAACGTCACTCCCTAAAACGCCCCAGACAAAACGTCACTCCCTAAAACGCCCCAGACAAAACATCTCTCCTCAAAACGCCCCGGACAAAACGTCACTCCCAAAATGCTCCACACTGAAAATAACCCGCACTCAAAATCCCGCACTGAACTGACCGACCCCCCTTCTCAAAAAATATTCTCTCCATAGGTTCAGGCTTTCATACCTCCGAGTTATATCCAAAGGCACGGGTTCTTATTCAATAGGTGTAGACAGTAGGGCACTTAGACCTTAGATTTGACTTAGAACCCCCCCCCCCCCCCCCCCCCCCCCCCCCCCTTCCTGCACTTCATCGGCCCGTCTACAACTTCAATGGCTCCTCTCATCCGTCTACAACTTCAACTGCTCCTGCCAGCCGTCTACAACTTCAACTGCTCCTGCCAGCCGTCTACAACTTCTACTGCGCCGACTCTACTGTCCCCCGGGCCCCGATACGGTACTCTAATGCACCCCCGGGTCCTACATGGTGCTCTACTGTCTATACCCATTTTATAAGACCCCGGTCTTCCACCATACCCAAGTCTAATCCAAATGTTTCCCCCAAAACGCCCCCGACAAAACGTCACTCCCCAAAACGCCCCGGACAAAACGTCACTTCCCAAAACGCCCCGGACAAAACGTCACTCCCCAAAACGCCCCCGACAAAACGTCACTCCCCAAAACGCCCCAGACAAAACGTCACTCCCTAAAACGCCCCAGACAAAACATCTCTCCTCAAAACGCCCCGGACAAAACGTCACTCCCAAAATGCTCCACACTGAAAATAACCCGCACTCAAAATCCCGCACTGAACTGACCGACCCCCCTTCTCAAAAAATATTCTCTCCATAGGTTCAGGCTTTCATACCTCCGAGTTATATCCAAAGGCACGGGTTCTTATTCAATAGGTGTAGACAGTAGGGCACTTAGACCTTAGATTTGACTTAGAACCCCCCCCCCCCCCCCCCCCTTCCTGCACTTCATCGGCCCGTCTACAACTTCAATGGCTCCTCTCATCCGTCTACAACTTCAACTGCTCCTGCCAGCCGTCTACAACTTCAACTGCTCCTGCCAGCCGTCTACAACTTCTACTGCGCCGACTCTACTGTCCCCCGGGCCCCGATACGGTACTCTAATGCACCCCCGGGTCCTACATGGTGCTCTACTGTCTATACCCATTTTATAAGACCCCGGTCTTCCACCATACCCAAGTCTAATCCAAATGTTTCCCCCAAAACGCCCCCGACAAAACGTCACTCCCCAAAACGCCCCGGACAAAACGTCACTTCCCAAAACGCCCCGGACAAAACGTCACTCCCCAAAACGCCCCCGACAAAACGTCACTCCCCAAAACGCCCCAGACAAAACGTCACTCCCTAAAACGCCCCAGACAAAACATCTCTCCTCAAAACGCCCCGGACAAAACGTCACTCCCAAAATGCTCCACACTGAAAATAACCCGCACTCAAAATCCCGCACTGAACTGACCGACCCCCCTTCTCAAAAAATATTCTCTCCATAGGTTCAGGCTTTCATACCTCCGAGTTATATCCAAAGGCACGGGTTCTTATTCAATAGGTGTAGACAGTAGGGCACTTAGACCTTAGATTTGATTAGAACACCCCCCCCCCCCCCCACTTCCCGCACTTCAACGGTCCTTCTACAACTTCAATGGCTCCTGCCAGGCTTCTACAACTTCAATGGCTCCTGCCAGGCTTCTACAACTTCAACTGCTCCTGCCAAACGTCTACAACTTCAACTGTGCCTGCCACTCGTCTACAACTTCTCCTGGACCGACTCTACGGGTTCCCTCGGCCCCGACTCGGTACTCTACTGCTCCCCCGGGTCCAACATGGTGCTCTACTGTCCATACCTATTTTATAAGACCCACCTTTCTTCCCCATATCCAAGTCTGACCCAAATGTATCCCCCAAAACGCCCCGGACAAAACGTCACTCCCCAAAATGCCCCAGACAAAACGTCACTCCCTAAAACGCCCCGACAAAACGTCACTCCCCAAAACGCCCCAGACAAAACATCACTCCCCAAAACGCCCCGGACAAAACATCACTCCCAAAATGCCCCACACTGAAAATAACCCGCACTGAAAATCCCGCACTGAACTGACCGACCCCCCTTCTCAAAAAATATTCTCTCCATAGGTTCAGGCTTTCATACCTCCGAGTTATATCCAAAGGCACGGGTTCTTATTCAATAGGTGTAGACAGTAGGGCACTAGGCATAGGCTTCCTTAGACGTTGATTAGACTTTGACCTTTGAATTACCCCCCCCCCCTTCCTGACCCAAATGTCCAATGATCAATTGTCCCAATGATCAATTGTCAAGTGATCAATTGTCCCTGTAATCAAATGTCCAATGATCAATTGTCCAGCGATCAATTGTCCCTGTAATCAAATGTCCAATGATCAATTGATCAGTGATCAATTGTCCCTGGACCAAATGTCCAGTGATCAATTGTCCCTGACTATCCCACACTAAAAATTCCACACTGAAAATCTGGCACCAAAAATGACCGACCCCCCTTTTTTAAAAACCCTCTCCACAGGTTCAGGCTTTCATACCTCCCAGTTATATCCAAAGGCACGGGTTCTTATTCAATAGGTGTAGACAGTAGGGCACTTAGACCTTAGATTTGACTTAGAACCCCCCCCCCCCCCCTTCCTGCACTTCATCGGCCCGTCTACAACTTCAATGGCTCCTCTCATCCGTCTACAACTTCAACTGCTCCTGCCAGCCGTCTACAACTTCAACTGCTCCTGCCAGCCGTCTACAACTTCTACTGCGCCGACTCTACTGTCCCCCGGGCCCCGATACGGTACTCTAATGCACCCCCGGGTCCTACATGGTGCTCTACTGTCTATACCCATTTTATAAGACCCCGGTCTTCCACCATACCCAAGTCTAATCCAAATGTTTCCCCCAAAACGCCCCCGACAAAACGTCACTCCCCAAAACGCCCCGGACAAAACGTCACTTCCCAAAACGCCCCGGACAAAACGTCACTCCCCAAAACGCCCCCGACAAAACGTCACTCCCCAAAACGCCCCAGACAAAACGTCACTCCCTAAAACGCCCCAGACAAAACATCTCTCCTCAAAACGCCCCGGACAAAACGTCACTCCCAAAATGCTCCACACTGAAAATAACCCGCACTCAAAATCCCGCACTGAACTGACCGACCCCCCTTCTCAAAAAATATTCTCTCCATAGGTTCAGGCTTTCATACCTCCGAGTTATATCCAAAGGCACGGGTTCTTATTCAATAGGTGTAGACAGTAGGGCACTAGGCATAGGCTTCCTTAGACGTTGATTAGACTTTGACCTTTGAATTACCCCCCCCCCCCCTTCCTGACCCAAATGTCCAATGATCAATTGTCCCAATGATCAATTGTCAAGTGATCAATTGTCCCTGTAATCAAATGTCCAATGATCAATTGTCCAGCGATCAATTGTCCCTGTAATCAAATGTCCAATGATCAATTGATCAGTGATCAATTGTCCCTGGACCAAATGTCCAGTGATCAATTGTCCCTGACTATCCCACACTAAAAATTCCACACTGAAAATCTGGCACCAAAAATGACCGACCCCCCTTTTTTAAAAACCCTCTCCACAGGTTCAGGCTTTCATACCTCCCAGTTATATCCAAAGGCACGGGTTCTTATTCAATAGGTGTAGACAGTAGGGCACTTAGACCTTAGATTTGACTTAGAACCCCCCCCCCCCCCTTCCTGCACTTCATCGGCCCGTCTACAACTTCAATGGCTCCTCTCATCCGTCTACAACTTCAACTGCTCCTGCCAGCCGTCTACAACTTCAACTGCTCCTGCCAGCCGTCTACAACTTCTACTGCGCCGACTCTACTGTCCCCCGGGCCCCGATACGGTACTCTAATGCACCCCCGGGTCCTACATGGTGCTCTACTGTCTATACCCATTTTATAAGACCCCGGTCTTCCACCATACCCAAGTCTAATCCAAATGTTTCCCCCAAAACGCCCCCGACAAAACGTCACTCCCCAAAACGCCCCGGACAAAACGTCACTTCCCAAAACGCCCCGGACAAAACGTCACTCCCCAAAACGCCCCCGACAAAACGTCACTCCCCAAAACGCCCCAGACAAAACGTCACTCCCTAAAACGCCCCAGACAAAACATCTCTCCTCAAAACGCCCCGGACAAAACGTCACTCCCAAAATGCTCCACACTGAAAATAACCCGCACTCAAAATCCCGCACTGAACTGACCGACCCCCCTTCTCAAAAAATATTCTCTCCATAGGTTCAGGCTTTCATACCTCCGAGTTATATCCAAAGGCACGGGTTCTTATTCAATAGGTGTAGACAGTAGGGCACTAGGCATAGGCTTCCTTAGACGTTGATTAGACTTTGACCTTTGAATTACCCCCCCCCCCCTTCCTGACCCAAATGTCCAATGATCAATTGTCCCAATGATCAATTGTCAAGTGATCAATTGTCCCTGTAATCAAATGTCCAATGATCAATTGTCCAGCGATCAATTGTCCCTGTAATCAAATGTCCAATGATCAATTGATCAGTGATCAATTGTCCCTGGACCAAATGTCCAGTGATCAATTGTCCCTGACTATCCCACACTAAAAATTCCACACTGAAAATCTGGCACCAAAAATGACCGACCCCCCTTTTTTAAAAACCCTCTCCACAGGTTCAGGCTTTCATACCTCCCAGTTATATCCAAAGGCACGGGTTCTTATTCAATAGGTGTAGACAGTAGGGCACTTAGACCTTAGATTTGACTTAGAACCCCCCCCCCCCCCCCTTCCTGCACTTCATCGGCCCGTCTACAACTTCAATGGCTCCTCTCATCCGTCTACAACTTCAACTGCTCCTGCCAGCCGTCTACAACTTCAACTGCTCCTGCCAGCCGTCTACAACTTCTACTGCGCCGACTCTACTGTCCCCCGGGCCCCGATACGGTACTCTAATGCACCCCCGGGTCCTACATGGTGCTCTACTGTCTATACCCATTTTATAAGACCCCGGTCTTCCACC
The DNA here is from genome assembly GCA_963681835.1 of Meloidogyne enterolobii. Lineage (NCBI taxonomy): Eukaryota > Metazoa > Nematoda > Chromadorea > Rhabditida > Meloidogynidae > Meloidogyne > Meloidogyne enterolobii. Next base: position 1,228,048 of record CAVMJV010000071.1, read on the forward strand.
ATACCCAAGTCTAATCCAAATGTTTCCCCCAAAACGCCCCCGACAAAACGTCACTCCCCAAAACGCCCCGGACAAAACGTCACTTCCCAAAACGCCCCGGACAAAACGTCACTCCCCAAAACGCCCCCGACAAAACGTCACTCCCCAAAACGCCCCAGACAAAACGTCACTCCCTAAAACGCCCCAGACAAAACATCTCTCCTCAAAACGCCCCGGACAAAACGTCACTCCCAAAATGCTCCACACTGAAAATAACCCGCACTCAAAATCCCGCACTGAACTGACCGACCCCCCTTCTCAAAAAATATTCTCTCCATAGGTTCAGGCTTTCATACCTCCGAGTTATATCCAAAGGCACGGGTTCTTATTCAATAGGTGTAGACAGTAGGGCACTAGGCATAGGCTTCCTTAGACGTTGATTAGACTTTGACCTTTGAATTACCCCCCCCCCCCCTTCCTGACCCAAATGTCCAATGATCAATTGTCCCAATGATCAATTGTCAAGTGATCAATTGTCCCTGTAATCAAATGTCCAATGATCAATTGTCCAGCGATCAATTGTCCCTGTAATCAAATGTCCAATGATCAATTGATCAGTGATCAATTGTCCCTGG